>CP136064.1:7759168-8411011 GCA_032622095.1 Siphonodentalium dalli
ACTGCATTGAAATGTATGCTTTCGATCAGTATTTAATTTAACCACACAATTTCTCAACTGTATTAGTGCGGGTGCTAACTTGCCAGAGCTGACACGGGGACAATCTAATGATTGGACATTAGAAAAACACCCTTACCAGGTTATGAGTTAGAACCGTGGGAATTGTCCAACGTCACTGGTACGTGCGATTGCATGGAAGGCTGGTCCTCGGACGGAGGCGTGGGTATACCATGTGACACCAGTAAGTACATAAATTGGCGATAATCAACGTCACACACCGACTGACATTTAGCATTATACATACTGCCCCTAAAGTCTTAGTGCGCTCATCATTTTACACCTGCATAATTGTTAAACTGCATCGAATGTATGCTTTTCAATCAGTATTTAATTTAACCACACAATTTCTCAACCGTATTAGTGCAGGTGCTGACTTGCCAAAGCTGACACGGGGACAATCTAATGATTGACATTAGATAACCCCCTTACCAGGTTATGAGGTAGAACCGTGGAGTTGTCAAAGTCCTTGGTTATTTGTTAGTGAACCATAATAACAGTGCAATACAATTTGAGCATTATCTTATTTGCCGGCGCCTTCAACGCACCATCTACCGACTAACTTTATAGCGCACGCTTGGGGCGCTATGTGGTCGAGCTTCAATATCGCGATGTCTTGTAAAGCTATATATGAGTGCGTTCATCATAAAAAGTTTTGACAATTCGATAGTCCATCGTTCCCGTTCATTTATGTAGAACAGAAATCCAAAACCAATTTCTCAATCATTCGCTCATACAGATGTATGCGACAATGTGGATTGCGAGTACGGTTTGTTGTGATGAAGTCACTGGTACGTGCGATTGCATGGAAGGCTGGTCCTCGGACGGAGGCGTGGGTATACCATGTGACACCAGTAAGTACATAATTGGCAATAATCGACGTCACACACCGACTGACATTTAGCATTATACATACTGCCCTAAAGTCTTAGTGCGCTCATCATTTTACACCTGCATAATTGTTAAACTGCATCGAATGTATGCTTTCGATCAGTATTTAATTTAACCACACAATTTCTCAACCGTATTAGTGCAGGTGCTGACTTGCCAGAGCTGACACGGGACAATCTAATAATTGACATTAGATAACCCCCTTACCAGGTTATGAGGTAGAACCGTGGAGTTGTCAAAGTCCTTGGTTATTTGTTAGCGAACCATAATAACAGTGCAATACAATTTGATCATTATCTTATTTGCCGGCGCCTTCAACGCACCATCTACCGACTAACTTGAAAGCGCACGCTTGGGGCGCTATGTGGTCGAGCTTCAATATCGCGATGTCTTGTAAAGCTATATATGAGTGCGTTCATCATAAAAGTTTTGACAATTCGATAGTCATCGTTCCCGTTCATTTATGTAGAACAGAATCCAAACCAATTTCTCAATCATTCGCTCATGCAGATGTATGCGACGGTGTGGATTGCGAGCACGGTTGTTGTGATGAAGTCACTGGTACGTGTGATTGCTTGGACGGCTGGTCCTCGGACGGAGGCGTGGGTATACCATGTGACACCAGTAAGTACATCATTGGCGAAAATCAACGTCACACACCGACTGACATTTAGCATTATACATACTGCCCTAAAGTCTTAGCACGCTCATCTTTTCACACCTGCGGAATTGTTAAACTGCATTGAAATGTATGCTTTCGATCAGTATTTAATTTAACCACACAATTTCTCAACTGTATTAGTGCGGGTGCTAACTTGCCAGAGCTGACACGGGACAATCTAATGATTGACATTAGAAAACACCCTTACCAGGTTATGAGTTAGAACCGTGGAATTGTCAACGTCACTGGTACGTGCGATTGCATGGAAGGCTGGTCCTCGGACGGAGGCGTGGGTATACCATGTGACACCAGTAAGTACATAATTGGCGATAATCAACGTCACACACCGACTGACATTTAGCATTATACATACTGCCCTAAAGTCTTAGTGCGCTCATCATTTTACACCTGCATAATTGTTAAACTGCATCGAATGTATGCTTTCAATCAGTATTTAATTTAACCACACAATTTCTCAACCGTATTAGTGCAGGTGCTGACTTGCCAGAGCTGACACGGGACAATCTAATGATTGACATTAGATAACCCCCTTACCAGGTTATGAGGTAGAACCGTGGAGTTGTCAAAGTCCTTGGTTATTTGTTAGTGAACCATAATAACAGTGCAATACAATTTGAGCATTATCTTATTTGCCGGCGCCTTCAACGCACCATCTACCGACAAACTTTATAGCGCACGCTTGGGGCGCTATGTGGTCGAGCTTCAATATCGCGATGTCTTGTAAAGCTATATATGAGTGCGTTCATCATAAAAGTTTTGACAATTCGATAGTCATCATTCCCGTTCATTTATGTAGAACAGAATCCAAACCAATTTCTCAATCATTCGCTCATGCAGATGTATGCGACGGTGTGGATTGCGAGCACGGTTGTTGTGATGAAGTCACTGGTACGTGCGATTGCTTGGACGGCTGGTCCTCGGACGGAGGCGTGGGTATACCATGTGACACCAGTAAGTACATCATTGGCGAAAATCAACGTCACACACCGACTGACATTTAGCATTATACATACTGCCCTAAAGTCTTAGCACGCTCATCTTTTCACACCTGCGGAATTGTTAAACTGCATTGAAATGTATGCTTTCGATCAGTATTTAATTTAACCACACAATTTCTCAACTGTAATAGTGCGGGTTCTAACTTGCCAGAGCTGACACGGGACAATCTAATGATTGACATTAGAAAACACCCTTACCAGGTTATGAGTTAGAACCATGGAATTGTCAACGTCCCTTGGTTATTTGTTAGCGAACCATAATAACGGTGCAATACAATTTGAGCATTATCTTATTTGCCGGCGCCTTCAACGCACCATCTACCGATTAACTTTATAACGCACGGTTGGGGCGCTATGTGGAGGATCTGCAATATCGCGATGTCTTGTAAAGTTATATATGAGTGTGTTCGTCATAAAAGTTTTGACAATTCGATAGTCATCGTTCCCGTTCATTTACGTAGAAAAGAATCCAAACCAATTTCTCAATCATTCGATAATGCAGATGTATGCGACGATGTGGATTGCGAGCACGGTTGTTGTGATGAAGTCACTGGTACGTGCGATTGCTTGGACGGCTGGTCCTCGGACGGAGGCGCGGGTATACCATGTGACGCCAGTAAGTACATCATTGACGAAAATCAACGTCACACACCGACTGATATTTAGCACTATACATACTGCCCTAAAGTCTTAGCACGCTCATCTTTTCACACCTGCGGAATTGTTAAACTGCATCGACTGTATGCTTTCGATCAGTATTTAATTTAACCACACAATTTCTCAACCGTATTAGAACAGGAGCCAATTTGTCAGAGCTTACACAGGACAATCTAATGAATGACATTAGAAAACACCCTTACCAGGTTATGAGGTAGAACCGTGGAATGTCAAAGTCCCTTGGTTATTTGTTAGCGAACCATAATAACGGTGCAATACAATTTGAGCATTATCTTATTTGAAGGCGCCTTCAATGCACCATCTACCGATTAACATTATAACGCACGCTTGGGGCGCTATGTGGATGAGCTGCAATATCGTGATGTCTTGTAAAGCTATATATGAGTGCGTTCATCATAAAAGTTTTGACAATTCGATAGTCATCGTTCCCGTTCATTTATCTAGAACAGAATCCAAACCAATTTCTCAATCATTCGCTCATGCAGATGTATGCGACGATGTGGATTGCGAGTACGGTTGTTGTGATGAAGTCACTGGAACGTGCGATTGCTTGGATGGCTGGTCCTCGGACGGAGGCGTGGGTATACCATGTGACACCAGTAAGTACATCATTGACGAAAATTAACGTCACAGACCGACTGACGTTTAGCATTATACATACTGCCCTGAAGTCTTAGTACGCTCATCATTTTACACCTGCGGAATTGTTAAACTGCATCGACTGTATGCTTTCAATCAGTATTAACCACTCAATTTCTCAACCGTATTAGAACAGGAGCCAATTTGTCAGAGCTTACACGGGACAATCTAATGAATGACATTAGAAAACACCCTTACCAGGTTATGAGGTAAAATCGTGGAATGTCAAAGTCTCTTGGTTATTTGTTAGCGAACCATAATAACGGTGCAATACAATTTGAGCAGTATCTTATTTGCTGCGCCTTCAATGCACCATCTACCGATTAACATTATAACGCACGCTTGGGGCGCTATGTGGACGAGCTGCGATATCGCGATGTCTTGTAAAGCTAAATATGAGTGTGTTCGTCATAAAAGTTTTGACAATTCGATAGTCATCGTTCCCATTCATTTTCGTAGAAAAGAATCCAAACCCATTTCTCAATCATTCGCTCATACAGATGTATGCGACGATGTGGATTGCGAGCACGGTTGTTGTGATGAAGTCACTGGTACGTGCGATTGCATGGAAGGCTGGTCCTCGGACGGAGGCGTGGGTATACCATGTGACACCAGTAAGTACATAATTGGCAATAATCGACGTCACACACCGACTGACATTTAGCATTATACATACTGCCCTAAAGTCTTAGTGCGCTCATCATTTTACACCTGCATAATTGTTAAACTGCATCGAATGTATGCTTTCGATCAGTATTTAATTTAACCACACAATTTCTCAACCGTATTAGTGCAGGTGCTGACTTGCCAGAGCTGACTTGCCAGAGCTGACATGGGACAATCTAATGATTGACATTAGATAACCCCCTTACCAGGTTATGAGGTAGAACCGTGGAGTTGTCAAAGTCCTTGGTTATTTGTTAGCGAACCATAATAACAGTGCAATACAATTTGAGCATTATCTTATTTGCCGGCGCCTTCAACGCACCCTCTACCGACTAACTTTATAGCGCACGCTTGGGGCGCTATGTGGTCGAGCTTCAATATCGCGATGTCTTGTAAAGCTATATATGAGTGCGTTCATCATAAAAGTTTTGACAATTCGATAGTCATCGTTCCCGTTCCTTTATGTAGAACAGAATCCAAACCAATTTCTCAATCATTCGCTCATGCAGATGTATGCGACGGTGTGGATTGCGAGCACGGTTGTTGTGATGAAGTCACTGGTACGTGCGATTGCTTGGACGGCTGGTCCTCGGACGGGGGCGTGGGTATACCATGTGACACCAGTAAGTACATCATTGGCGAAAATCAACGTCACACACCGACTGACATTTAGCATTATACATACTGCCCTAAAGTCTTAGCACGCTCATCATTTTACTCCTGCGGAATTGTTAAACTGCATCGACTCTATGCTTTCAATCAGTATTAACCACTCAATTTCTCAATCGTATTAGAACAGGAGCCAATTTGTCAGAGCTTAGACGGGACAATCTAATGAATGACATTAGAAAACACCCTTACCAGGTTATGAGGTAGAATCGTGGAATGTCAAAGTCTCTTGGTTATTTGTTAGCGAACCATAATAACGGTGCAATACAATTTGAGCAGTATCTTATTTGCTGCGCCTTCAATGCACCATCTACCGATTAACATTATAACGCACGCTTGGGGCGCTATGTGGACGAGCTGCGATATCGCGATGTCTTGTAAAGCTAAATATGAGTGTGTTCGTCATAATAGTTTTGACAATTCGATAGTCATCGTTCCCATTCATTTTCGTAGAAAAGAATCCAAACCCATTTCTCAATCATTCGCTCATACAGATGTATGCGACAATGTGGATTGCGAGCACGGTTGTTGTGATGAAGTCACTGGTACGTGCGATTGCATGGATGGCTGGTCCTCGGACGGAGGCGTGGGTATACCATGTGACACCAGTAAGTACATAATTGGCAATAATCGACGTCACACACCGACTGACATTTAGCATTATACATACTGCCCTAAAGTCTTAGTGCGCTCATCATTTTACACCTGCATAATTGTTAAACTGCATCGAATGTATGCTTTCGATCAGTATTTAGTTTAACCACACAATTTCTCAACCGTATTAGTGCAGGTGCTGACTTGCCAGAGCTGACACGGGACAATCTAATAATTGACATTAGATAACCCCCTTACCAGGTTATGAGGTAGAACCGTGCAGTTGTCAAAGTCCTTGGTTATTTGTTAGCGAACCATAATAACAGTGCAATACAATTTGAGCATTATCTTATTTGCCGGCGCCTTCAACGCACCATCTACCGACTAACTTTAAAGCGCACGCTTGGGGCGCTATGTGGTCGAGCTTCAATATCGCGATGTCTTGTAAAGCTATATATGAGTGCGTTCATCATAAACGTTTTGACAATTCGATAGTCATCGTTCCCGTTCATTTATGTAGAACAGAATCCAAACCAATTTCTCAATCATTCGCTCATGCAGATGTATGCGACGGTGTGGATTGCGAGCACGGTTGTTGTGATGAAGTCACTGGTACGTGCGATTGCTTGGACGGCTGGTCCTCGGACGGAGGCGTGGGTATACCATGTGACACCAGTAAGTACATCATTGGCGAAAATCAACGTCACACACCGACTGACATTTAGCATTATACATACTGCCCTAAAGTCTTAGCACGCTCATCTTTTCACACCTGCGGAATTGTTAAACTGCATTGAAATGTATGCTTTCGATCAGTATTTAATTTAACCACACAATTTCTCAACTGTATTAGTGCGGGTGCTAACTTGCCAGAGCTGACACGGGACAATCTAATGATTGACATTAGAAAACACCCTTACCAGGTTATGAGTTAGAACCGTGGAATTGTCAACGTCACTGGTACGTGCGATTGCATGGAAGGCTGGTCCTCGGACGGAGGCGTGGGTATACCATGTGACACCAGTAAGTACATAATTGGCGATAATCAACGTCACACACCGACTGACATTTAGCATTATACATACTGCCCTAAAGTCTTAGTGCGCTCATCATTTTACACCTGCATAATTGTTAAACTGCATCGAATGTATGCTTTCAATCAGTATTTAATTTAACCACACAATTTCTCAACCGTATTAGTGCAGGTGCTGACTTGCCAGAGCTGACACGGGACAATCTAATGATTGACATTAGATAACCCCCTTACCAGGTTATGAGGTAGAACCGTGGAGTTGTCAAAGTCCTTGGTTATTTGTTAGTGAACCATAATAACAGTGCAATACAATTTGAGCATTATCTTATTTGCCGGCGCCTTCAACGCACCATCTACCGACTAACTTTATAGCGCACGCTTGGGGCGCTATGTGGTCGAGCTTCAATATCGCGATGTCTTGTAAAGCTATATATGAGTGCGTTCATCATAAAAGTTTTGACAATTCGATAGTCATCGTTCCCGTTCATTTATGTAGAACAGAATCCAAACCAATTTCTCAATCATTCGCTCATGCAGATGTATGCGACGGTGTGGATTGCGAGCACGGTTGTTGTGATGAAGTCACTGGTACGTGCGATTGCTTGGACGGCTGGTCCTCGGACGGAGGCGTGGGTATACCATGTGACACCAGTAAGTACATCATTGGCGAAAATCAACGTCACACACCGACTGACATTTAGCATTATACATACTGCCCTAAAGTCTTAGCACGCTCATCTTTTCACACCTGCGGAATTGTTAAACTGCATTGAAATGTATGCTTTCGATCAGTATTTAATTTAACCACACAATTTCTCAACTGTAATAGTGCGGGTTCTAACTTGCCAGAGCTGACACGGGACAATCTAATGATTGACATTAGAAAACACCCTTACCAGGTTATGAGTTAGAACCGTGGAATTGTCAACGTCCCTTGGTTATTTGTTAGCGAACCATAATAACGGTGCAATACAATTTGAGCATTATCTTATTTGCCGGCGCCTTCAACGCACCATCTACCGATTAACTTTATAACGCACGGTTGGGGCGCTATGTGGAGGATCTGCAATATCGCGATGTCTTGTAAAGTTATATATGAGTGTGTTCGTCATAAAAGTTTTGACAATTCGATAGTCATCGTTCCCGTTCATTTACGTAGAAAAGAATCCAAACCAATTTCTCAATCATTCGATAATGCAGATGTATGCGACGATGTGGATTGCGAGCACGGTTGTTGTGATGAAGTCACTGGTACGTGCGATTGCTTGGACGGCTGGTCCTCGGACGGAGGCGCGGGTATACCATGTGACGCCAGTAAGTACATCATTGACGAAAATCAACGTCACACACCAACTGATATTTAGCACTATACATACTGCCCTAAAGTCTTAGCACGCTCATCTTTTCACACCTGCGGAATTGTTAAACTGCATCGACTGTATGCTTTCGATCAGTATTTAATTTAACCACACAATTTCTCAACCGTATTAGAACAGGAGCCAATTTGTCAGAGCTTACACAGGACAATCTAATGAATGACATTAGAAAACACCCTTACCAGGTTATGAGGTAGAACCGTGGAATGTCAAAGTCCCTTGGTTATTTGTTAGCGAACCATAATAACGGTGCAATACAATTTGAGCATTATCTTATTTGAAGGCGCCTTCAATGCACCATCTACCGATTAACATTATAACGCACGCTTGGGGCGCTATGTGGATGAGCTGCAATATCGTGATGTCTTGTAAAGCTATATATGAGTGCGTTCATCATAAAAGTTTTGACAATTCGATAGTCATCGTTCCCGTTGATTTATCTAGAACAGAATCCAAACCAATTTCTCAATCATTCGCTCATGCAGATGTATGCGACGATGTGGATTGCGAGTACGGTTGTTGTGATGAAGTCACTGGTACGTGCGATTGCTTGGATGGCTGGTCCTCGGACGGAGGCGTGGGTATACCATGTGACACCAGTAAGTACATCATTGACGAAAATTAACGTCACAGACCGACTGACATTTAGCATTATACATACTGCCCTGAAGTCTTAGTACGCTCATCATTTTACACCTGCGGAATTGTTAAACTGCATCGACTGTATGCTTTCAATCAGTATTAACCACTCAATTTCTCAACCGTATTAGAACAGGAGCCAATTTGTCAGAGCTTACACGGGACAATCTAATGAATGACATTAGAAAACACCCTTACCAGGTTATGAGGTAGAATCGAGGAATGTCAAAGTCTCTTGGTTATTTGTTAGCGAACCATAATAACGGTGCAATACAATTTGAGCAGTATCTTATTTGCTGCGCCTTCAATGCACCATCTACCGATTAACATTATAACGCACGCTTGGGGCGCTATGTGGACGAGCTGCGATATCGCGATGTCTTGTAAAGCTAAATATGAGTGTGTTCGTCATAAAAGTTTTGACAATTCGATAGTCATCGTTCCCATTCATTTCCGTAGAAAAGAATCCAAACCCATTTCTCAATCATTCGCTCATACAGATGTATGCGACGATGTGGATTGCGAGCACGGTTGTTGTGTTGAAGTCACTGGTACGTGCGATTGCATGGAAGGCTGGTCCTCGGACGGAGGCGTGGGTATACCATGTGACACCAGTAAGTACATAATTGGCAATAATCGACGTCACACACCGACTGACATTTAGCATTATACATACTGCCCTAAAGTCTTAGTGCGCTCATCATTTTACACCTGCATAATTGTTAAACTGCATCGAATGTATGCTTTCGATCAGTATTTAATTTAACCACACAATTTCTCAACCGTATTAGTGCAGGTGCTGACTTGCCAGAGCTGACTTGCCAGAGCTGACACGGGACAATCTAATGATTGACATTAGATAACCCCCTTACCAGGTTATGAGGTAGAACCGTGGAGTTGTCAAAGTCCTTGGTTATTTGTTAGCGAACCATAATAACAGTGCAATACAATTTGAGCATTATCTTATTTGCCGGCGCCTTCAACGCACCCTCTACCGACTAACTTTATAGCGCACGCTTGGGGCGCTATGTGGTCGAGCTTCAATATCGCGATGTCTTGTAAAGCTATATATGAGTGCGTTCATCATAAAAGTTTTGACAATTCGATAGTCATCGTTCCCGTTCCTTTATGTAGAACAGAATCCAAACCAATTTCTCAATCATTCGCTCATGCAGATGTATGCGACGGTGTGGATTGCGAGCACGGTTGTTGTGATGAAGTCACTGGTACGTGCGATTGCTTGGACGGCTGGTCCTCGGACGGGGGCGTGGGTATACCATGTGACACCAGTAAGTACATCATTGGCGAAAATCAACGTCACACACCGACTGACATTTAGCATTATACATACTGCCCTAAAGTCTTAGCACGCTCATCTTTACACACCTGCGGAATTGTTAAACAGCATTGAAATGTATGCTTTCGATCAGTATTTAATTTAACCACACAATTTCTCAACTGTATTAGTGCGGGTGCTAACTTGCCAGAGCTGACACGGGACAATCTAATGATTGACATTAGAAAACACCCTTACCAGGTTATGAGTTAGAACCGTGGAATTGTCAACGTCCCTTGGTTATTTGTTAGCGAACCATAATAACGGTGCAATACAATTTGAGCATTATCTTATTTGCCGGCGCCTTCAACGCACCATCTACCGATTAACTTTATAACGCACGGTTGGGGCGCTATGTGGAGGATCTGCAATATCGCGATGTCTTGTAAAGCTATATATGAGTGTGTTCGTCATAAAAGTTTTGACAATTCGATAGTCATCGTTCCCGTTCATTTACGTAGAAAAGAATCCAAACCAATTTCTCAATCATTCGCTCATGCAGATGTATGCGACGATGTGGATTGCGAGCACGGTTGTTGTGATGAAGTCACTGGTACGTGCGATTGCTTGGACGGCTGGTCCTCGGACGGAGGCGCGGGTATACCATGTGACGCCAGTAAGTACATCATTGACGAAAATCAACGTCACACACCGACTGATATTTAGCACTATACATACTGCCCTAAAGTCTTAGCACGCTCATCTTTTCACACCTGCGGAATTGTTAAACTGCATCGACTGTATGCTTTCGATCAGTATTTAATTTAACCACACAATTTCTCAACCGTATTAGAACAGGAGCCAATTTGTCAGAGCTTACACGGGACAATCTAATGAATGACATTAGAAAACACCCTTACCAGGTTATGAGGTAGAACCGTGGAATGTCAAAGTCCCTTGGTTATTTGTTAGCGAACCATAATAACGGTGCAATACAATTTGAGCATTATCTTATTTGAAGGCACCTTCAATGCACCATCTACCGATTAACATTATAACGCACGCTTGGAGCGCTATGTGGATGAGCTGCAATATCGTGATGTCTTGTAAAGCTATATATGAGTGCGTTCATCATAAAAGTTTTGACAATTCGATAGTCATCGTTCCCGTTCATTTATCTAGAACAGAATCCAAACCAATTTCTCAATCATTCGCTCATGCAGATGTATGCGACGATGTGGATTGCGAGCACGGTTGTTGTGATGAAGTCACTGGTACGTGCGATTGCTTGGATGGCTGGTCCTCGGACGGAGGCGTGGGTATACCATGTGACACCAGTAAGTACATCATTGGCGAAAATTAACGTCACAGACCGACTGACATTTAGCATTATACATACTGCCCTGAAGTCTTAGTACGCTCATCATTTTACACCTGCGGAATTGTTAAACTGCATCGACTGTATGCTTTCAATCAGTATTAACCACTCAATTTCTCAACCGTATTAGAACAGGAGCCAATTTGTCAGAGCTTACACGGGACAATCTAATGAATGACATTAGAAAACACCCTTACCAGGTTATGAGGTAAAATCGTGGAATGTCAAAGTCTCTTGGTTATTTGTTAGCGAACCATAATAACGGTGCAATACAATTTGAGCATTATCTTATTTGCTGCGCCTTCAATGCACCATCTACCGATTAACATTATAACGCACGCTTGGGGCGCTATGTGGACGAGCTGCGATATCGAGATGTCTTGTAAAGCTAAATATGAGTGTGTTCGTCATAAAAGTTTTGACAATTCGATAGTCATCGTTCCCATTCATTTTCGTAGAAAATAATCCAAACCCATTTCTCAATCATTCGCTCATACAGATGTATGCGACGATGTGGATTGCGAGCACGGTTGTTGTGATGAAGTCACTGGTACGTGCGATTGCATGGAAGGCTGGTCCTCGGACGGAGGCGTGGGTATACCATGTGACACCAGTAAGTACATAATTGGCGATAATCAACGTCACACACCGACTGACATTTAGCATTATACATACTGCCCTAAAGTCTTAGTGCGCTCATCATTTTACACCTGCATAATTGTTAAACTGCATCGAATGTATGCTTTCGATCAGTATTTAATTTAACCACACAATTTCTCAACCGTATTAGTGCAGGTGCTGACTTGCCAGAGCTGACACGGGACAATCTAATGAATGACATTAGATAACCCCCTTACCAGGTTATGAGGTAGAACCGTGGAGTTGTCAAAGTCCTTGGTTATTTGTTAGCGAACCATAATAACAGTGCAATACAATTTGAGCATTATCTTATTTGCCGGCGCCTTCAACGCACCCTCTACCAACTAACTTTATAGCGCACGCTTGGGGCGCTATGTGGTCGAGCTTCAATATCGCGATGTCTTGTAAAGCTATATATGAGTGCGTTCATCATAAAAGTTTTGACAATTCGATAGTCATCGTTCCCGTTCATTTATGTAGAACAGAATCCGAACCAATTTCTCAATCATTCGCTCATGCAGATGTATGCGACGGTGTGGATTGCGAGCACGGTTGTTGTGATGAAGTCACTGGTACGTGCGATTGCTTGGACGGCTGGTCCTCGGACGGAGGCGTGGGTATACCATGTGACACCAGTAAGTACATCATTGGCGAAAATCAACGTCACACACCGACTGACATTTAGCATTATACATACTGCCCTAAAGTCTTAGCATGCTCATTTTTTCACACCTGCGGAATTGTTAAACTGCATTGAAATATATGCTTTCGATCAGTATTTAATTTAACCACACAATTTCTCAACTGTATTAGTGCGGGTGCTAACTTGCCAGAGCTGACACGGGACAATCTAATGATTGACATTAGAAAACACCCTTACCAGGTTATGAGTTAGAACCGTGGAATTGTCAACGTCCCTTGGTTATTTGTTAGCGAACCATAATAACGGTGCAATAAAATTTGAGCATTATCTTATTTGCCTTCAACGCACCATCTACCGATTAACTTTATAACGCACGCTTGGGGCGCTATGTTGAAGATCTGCAATATCGCGATGTCTTGTAAAGCTATATATGAGTGTGTTCGTCATAAAAGTTTTGACAATTCGATAGTCATCGTTCCCGTTCATTTACGTAGAAAAGAATCCAAACCAATTTCTCAATCATTCGCTCATGCAGATGTATGCGACGATGTGGATTGCGAGCACGGTTGTTGTGATGAACCATAATAACGGTGAAATACAATTTGAGCATTATCTTATTTGACGGCGCATTCAACGCACCATCTATCGATTAACATTAGAACGCATGATTGGGGCGGTATGTGGACGAGCTGCGATATCGCGATGTCTTGTAAAGCTATATATGAGTGCGTTCATCATAAAAGTTTTGACAATTCGATAGTCATCGTTCCCGTTCATTTATGTAGAACAGAATCCAAACCAATTTCTCAATCATTCGCTCATGCAGATGTATGCGACGATGTGGATTGCGAGCACGGTTGTTGTGATGAAGTCACTGGTACGTGCGATTGCTTGGACGGTTGGTCCTCGGACGGAGGCGCGGGTATGCCATGTGACACGAGTAAGTACATCATTGGCAAAAGTCAACGTCACACACCGACTGACATTTAGCATTATACAGACTGCCCTAAAGTCATAGTACGCCCATCATTTTACACCTGCGGAATTGTTAAACTGCATCGAATGTATGCTTTCGATCAGTATTTAATTTAACCACACAATTTCTCAACCGTATTAGAGCAGGTGCAAATTTGCCAGAGCTGACACGGGACAATCTAATGATTGACATTAGAAAGCACCCTTATCAGGTTATGAGGTAGAACCGTGGAATGTCAAAGTCCCTTGGTTATTTGTTAGCGAACCATAATAACGGTGCAATACAATTTGAGCGGTATCTTATTTATAGGCGCCTTCAATGCACCATCTACCGATTAACATTATAACGCACGCTTGGGGCGCTATGTGGATGAGCTGCAATATCGCGATGTCTTGTAAAGCTATATATGAGTGCGTTCATCATAAAAGTTTTAAAATTCGATAGTCATTATTCCCATTCATTTACGTAGAAAAGAATCCAATCCAATTTCTCAATCATTCACTCATTTCAGATGTATGCGACGAGATGGATTGCGAGCACGGTTGTTGTGATGCCGTGACTGGTTTGTGCGGATGCACGGACGGCTGGTCATCGAGCGGAGGCTCGGGCACACCATGTGACACCAGTAAGTACACCATTGACGAAAATCAACGTCACAGACCGACTGACATTTAGCATTATACATACTGCCTCGAGTCTTAGTACGCCCATCATTTTACTCTTGCGGAATTGATTAACTGCATCGAATATATGCTTTCAATCAGTAATAACCACACAATTTCTCAACCGCATTAGGGCAGGTTCTATTTTGCCAGAGCTGCCACGGGACAATCTAACGATTGACTTTAAAAAACACCCTTACCGAGTTATGAGATAGAACCGTTGAATTGTCAAAGTCCCTTGGTTATATGTTAGCGCACCATAATAGTGGTGCAATCAAATTAGTAAGTACACCATGGAGGTCACATACTGACCGGCATTTAGCATTACAAATTACTGCCTTGGATGCTTAGTACGCTCATCATCCACATCTGCAGAATTGTTAATCTTCATCGATTGTATTCTCTCGAATAGTGTTATTCACACATCGTCA
The DNA here is from genome assembly GCA_032622095.1 of Siphonodentalium dalli. Classification (NCBI taxonomy): domain Eukaryota; kingdom Metazoa; phylum Mollusca; class Scaphopoda; order Gadilida; family Siphonodentaliidae; genus Siphonodentalium; species Siphonodentalium dalli. The sequence goes on from CP136064.1 coordinate 7,774,096, forward strand.
CAACCAAATTAGAGTAGGGTCTTATTTGCCGAAGGCGTCACTGGAGAATCTAACTATTGACATTAGGGGCATGCTTTGCACGCAATGTGGAACAGCTGTGGAATTGTCAAAATCGCCTGATTATTTGTTTGATAACAGTATTAACGTCGCAATCAAATTAGAGCAAAGACTTCTTTGTCGGAGTCGTCACGAGAAAATCGAACGATTGATATTAGAACGCACAAATGTGACCCGCCATATCAAATCCAGTCGTAATTCGGGATTTTTTGTTTACCTTGTGCCAATGCACCATAGGTCGCCTCGCATATATAAGAGAATGCATTGGCCTAACAATTTTTTATCAGGTTTTTAAAATAAATGTTTCTTACAATTTTGTGGACATAAAAAAACATCCATTACCCTGCAGGGAGCCCCACACATATATAGAAGCAAATAGAAGAGTGTCGTCTGCTCATGTTTGTCTGGGGCTCTGTATGGGTGAAATTATAAAATTGTTAAAGAATACAAGAACAAATTATTAAAATTGTAAAAAATTGTTAGGCCGATGCATTCTCTTATATATGCGAGGCGACCTATGGTCGACTCGCATATATAAGAGAATGCATTGGCGCAGGGTAAACAAAATCCCGACTTACTACTGGATTTGATATGACGGGTCACAAATCGGATGCTGTGCAGATGAGCTACAATACCGGAAGGTTTTTTGAAGCTACAGTACCAATCAGAACATTCCGTTCTCGAGCGGGTGACAAATCTCGATGTCTCCCGAGAAGAAGGGCGACAACTGTTTTGTTATCCGATTATACCACAGAAAATATCCTTGCCATCCACCCTCACGATGTTGCACTAAGTCACGAGTGCTTTCTTTCCAGATTATGTATATTTTCAGTAATTACTTATCGTCCTATATGATTGCTGTTCCATAAACGACAGTCAAGCCGTTAAGCGTTTGATAATCAGCATTTATTTACGATCAATTTGGTTGGTAAATCGTCAATATCGGTCCATGCAATGTAAACCAATAAGCCATATAGGTATGTTCTCGTCTTTTGCAATGTGGCATATTCAATGTCGTCTTGTGTGCGCAATTTACTCGCGATGTTCATTTAATAACGGTCTTCCCCGAAAGCTATTGGGAAGTTGTCAATTTCATTAATGCACATGCATATGTGTCAGTGCTCAAAATACTTCTATGATCACAGTGCAGACATCGCGGAGCGGTCTGATATCATGGATAAGCGTACAGTACCAGCCATTCGCGACAAACGTATGCAGTACGTTGTCTACCAACAAACATTTATAACCAACCAACCTCAAGGGATCAACTCTTTCAATATTGCATCATAATGTCGACATGAACAAATTGAATCACCGAGATGTTTCGATGTAAAAAGTAAATAATAACGCTTGTCAGATAAAAGTATCAACTTAAAAGTTCGAATATTAGTGTTCACTAAATATATGCAAATTAGCAAACACCACAACTGGTGTGTTGTGCGAATCCGTGGGGTATATAAGATCTATGGTTTTTTTAATACTTCGTAGTGATGTGAAATAGATGAGTTACTACAGTGTGTGTTTGGAGATATTCGTGCAATATAACATCAGGCGGGCGACAAAAACAATGTCCCCCGGGTCAGCGGGCGACAGTGTGATTTGTCTCTCGGCACGTGACAGGACATGGACCAATCAGAATAGTGGAAAATAGGGAGGAGGATAACAATACATTTTGGCATTATACATAATGCCCTGAAGGAATTAATTACCTCCATCGACCATACGCTTGCAAACACTATTATTCACACAACGTCACAACCATCTTAGGTCAGGGTTTACTTTGCCTCAGCCGTCATGGAAACATCTAATGATCGACATTAGAATGCACGCTCCGTAGGTTATACGTTAATTGGAAGAGCTTTGGAATTGTAAAGATCCCTTGGTGATAAATTTTCAAACAGTATTAACGTAACAATAAAACCGGGGTATTGTCTTATTTACCGGAGCCGTCACGAGAAAATCGAACGATTGGCATTAGAACAGACGATTCGAACGTTTTCATTGAAAATAATCCCATCCAATACTGTACCCATGGTTTAGCAATTATTGGCATGGGGGTATGTCGTTAGCAGTTGATAAGACATGGTACATAGGCCACGGTACCTGGCACTCTATAATGGCACAAACTTAGCCAGATGAGAATGACGGCCGGTCGGCTCAGTGGCTTTACAAATTGTTAACAAAACATAGAAAAATATATAGATAGCAGATGGGAATTTATTTGTAAATACTATAATACGATTCGCGGTGATGATTATGGGTCGTTAAACGGGAGATGTTGAACTCCTGCGAAACCGCCCGAATATGACATCTCTGTGTATAAACCTTTTTGTATTTGCATTTGTTGTAAAGATATATAGATCCAGGGGGCTGGGAACACCGCATAATACATGGGTAAACCTGTCTTGGTAACATGGACACAGGTATATAAAATCTAGGTACACATTCCGAAGCGCCACTTGGACAATTTAGTAGTCAGATAAATGAAAAAGAGGAGCATAACAGAAGTATGCTTGGTGTTTTGAAATTTGGAAAATATAAGTGTACTATATGACAAGCATATGCGTACCAGTATCGTAGAATCATGCACCATCATGAAGAAAATGCATATACGTATGAAGTTAAAACTTTAAAGTTTCATGATTGTCCCATACCGGTAGTTTCAGTAAAGATGGGACCGTGGTACATAGTTGGGTTTTACCAATTTAAAAATTCAGAACGTATGTGTAGGCCGCGAGGAATCGAAATGGTTAATTTTGAAATTTTGAGTTATGTACACGAGTAAGCAGTTGTATATATGTGTGTATAAGTGTAGGTCTGTAGTAATAATAACAAAATATCACTGGAATCGTCGTCAGTTATGTACTCGGTGATGGAGTGTTTAAGCAACAGACCACCGCTTTTCGGCGATTGCATTTGTTTTATTGGTAACCAATAAGAGGTAAGTGGGTGTCTGACCCGGTAACACATCATGTAGGGTTAGCGAAAATCACACCTAGCATCCAGGGATGACAGTAAAAAGTAAAAATTGTAATGCTGGCTAACGGCCAGAAGGCTTTTTGACAAGTCAAACTAGGATAAGCTGACTGTATCTTGTATAGCTAAATTGTATTCATTATTCAAGTCTCTGTAACCAGATGAAGACTACGATTTACAGCTTGTGAAGAAAAATTGAATAGGTCTTACCGGTGTTATTTTATTTCCTAATCTCTATATATACATATGTATATAATTATAGTTTAATAGGTCTTACCGGTGTTATTTTATTTCCTAATCTCTATATATACATACGTATATAAATATAGTTTGAAAATTAAAAGAGGTATATGTTAATTGTTGATTATTTATAAAATATACATTACCCTGCAGGGAACCCCACTTATATGTAGAAGCAAATAGAAGAGTGTCGTCTGCTCATGTTTGTCTGGGGCTCTGTATGGGTGAAATTATAAAATTGTTAAAGAATACAAGAACAAATTATTAAAATTGTAAAAAATTGTTAGGCCAATGCATTCTCTTATATATGCGAGGCGACCTATGGTCGACACGCATATATAAGAGAATGCATTGGCACATGGTATCGGTATGTACACAATGTGTCGAAACCGGTATAGGTATGTACATAATGGTGTAGGAATAGTCGACAATGAATGGATGCCCCTTTTAATTATCAAAACATTCAATTCTTCACGTCAGCATTCACTCACCTAGGATGACAATTTGTTATTTTTTAATTATATATATCAATAAATCATTATCAATATGCCTACAGGTGATAGTGTTGAGGCAGTTGGTGACAGTTTCTCAGACGAAGGTTAGTTTAGTTTGTGTTAATGGACGATTGGACATTTGTCAAAATACCCAAGTCGTTTAACAACGACTTTATTATTTATAAAAACCCAAAATTTGAACACCAGGTGTTCAGGTAGAATGAAAGAAACTACGAATTTATTATATATAAAAATCCCAATATGAATACCAGGTCATCAGATAGAATGAAAGAAACAACAAGTTGTTTATATATAAAAACCACAATAATATTGCAGGTCATCGGGTTGAACGAAGGAAATAAAAGCACGCATAAAATTCAGACAAATTTCCTCAAAACGTCTTCCCAAATATATGCAGCAATCTTAAAAAAAACGACTAAATGTATTCGACCAAGGTCTGCCTTCACGAACCATATCACTAAACTCACTATTGGTAATTATTCACAAGATTTTAAATGCAAAATTAACGTTTGTCCTGATTGTAATACAAGATTCAACTAACTCTATTTGATAATGCAAATAAAATGAAACAGAAAGAATATGTCAACATAAGTCGCCAGGTGCTCATTAGTGATAATATGAATCATACGTGACACGCAGTGGAGCAACTGCACATGTTGTGCTTCAAATTGTCCTTTTGTCAGCGATAAACGCTTTTATAACGCTAATAATAATGTATGTACAACCAGGTAGGAGTCCCGATGGAGACGACATGAAAAGACTTGTCGTGGATTGTGCAATCTGGTCTGGATTCTGGCCCACAAATCCAAAATGACGTAAATTACGTCAGAAATATTCTCCTAGCCCACATTGGGCATGTGGTTATTCATAACGAATTATCTAGATATGTTAATTGTTGATTATTTATAACAGTTACGGTAAGCTTTTGAAAAGTTAAAGATATGTCGAAACCGGTATAGGTATGTAATATGTACATAATAGTGTAAGGAATAGCCGACATTGAACGGATACCCATTTTAAATTACAAAATATACACACTTTTCACAATAATCACAATTTTTCACTTCAGCATTCACTCACATATGAGGAAAATTTGTTGTTTTTTCAATTATATGTATATATAAGTAAATCATTTTTCAATGTTCCTACAGGTGACGGTGTTGGTGACATCAACATTTGGGGAAGGTTAGTATAGTTAGTGTTAATTGAAGTGCAGACTGCAGAACTGGATATTTGGAATAACGGGCCAATGCTACACAAAAAATTTATATTTCAGAATTTATGCTTGTATATTACCCATTGATTACCATACCATGTTATATGTTTGTTTTCCTTATTTTCTGTATGTGTACATGTACATGTATATTGCCATACCCAAATGTATTTGTTTGTGGTCGCGCAATAAAGATCTATCTATCTATCTATCTATCTATATTCTGTTTTGGGTATTTCCAAAACAGGTCAGCATCATATGAATTCGTTATGCTGTCATGCTCTTCTCGGAGATAAAGAACGAGCGTTCGCAAAATATTCTTATTGTTTCAAAATTACTGGGTCTTTTGCCACCATGGGGCAAATGTGTTTACCAGTAGTCACTGAAACCCACGATAGGAGCGTTATCAATGAAATTTTAGCATATTTTGGTGATTTATTTATTGTGGGGTCCCGAAGTTATGGAAGGGGTTTGGGTATTTTTATGCTGCTGAGTTTTTTGCAGTAAATGGGGTAGTTTAAAAGCTCATCTGAAAAGTGCCCGTTTGTTGTCACCGAAAAGTGCATGGGATGACATTCGAAGGGAAAATTTACCACTTTAATTTCAAATACCCACAGTTAACATTGAATCGCAATTTGGAAACTAATTGATTGTTTGCGACAGAGCGATGCCGGTACGATTGTAAACATACCAGTTGACATATAATGTTATAGCGCAGAAATTCAAACTGAATACCTGTATATCAATAATTTCAGATTCACAAGAACAAGAATGGAGAAGACAGCAGAACCATATTACGGCTCAGACTCAGACTAAATGTTCATAATATGCATTGTACATCTAATATGCTGTGTTCCCGAAAACCAGTAACATAATATGCATTGTACATCTAATATGCTGTGTTCCCGAAAACCAGTAACATAATATGCATTGTACATCTAATATGCTGTGTTCCAGAAAACCAGTAACATAATAAAACATAATGCAAAAATGTGTTATTATAATGTGTTCCAGGCAACAAGTTACATGTATATAGACGATCTACAACGAGTACCCAGTTTATAGCGAAATTTACAAAACGAGTCCAGACCTAATTTACTGGACAAGTTTTGTAAATTCCGCTATTAGTCTAGGCGGTACTGGGGGGGGGGGGGGGGGCGGGGGGAGGGGGTAGGGGGGGGGGGTGGCGACCGTCCCACATCGGGGGAATTTATGCGACCATCATTTTCTTATGGGACAATTACTCAAGTTTTCGTATTCAGAGGGCGCCGAGCCAAAATAGGTGAGAAAATATACATTTTCGCTATGTTTCATACGGTACCCTACCGAAAAATAGACACATTTCAGCGGCTTGGCAGGCAATAGACAACCGGTTGACCTGGCATCAAAATGGGAAAGAATGAACACATATTTGCAATTTATGGGGCTAATGTTCACACTAAATCAGATTCGACATTTTTTATTGCTTTCGTTCTGATTTCGTGACGTCATGGTAAAATATGTAGCGTGACGCGTCAAAAATTCATGGCGATTCGGACAAAGTGTCGTGCGTCAACTATGTGCAAATATAGAATACCAGGCGAATTCTTCCAAGTTATTTATTTTTGGAAATGGAAGAGTATTCCCTACATAATGATGTTCATATATGTTTTATATATCTCCAAATGGTAAACTAATCGACAAAAGATTAACCCTCACCCCAATTTCTCAAATATCCACTTAAATGCATCCATGCAGGCTGTTTCCAATAAAAAATCGACAATGCATATTTTATAATATCATACAGGGTAGAGCCATCAGGGGACACGAAGAATGTAAGATTTCGTTCAAATCCTAGATCAGGAAGGTAATACAATCCAAGATGGCGTCCAAGATGGCCGCCAAGTTTTATATTGGCACTCTGTTCACAACGAGTGTGCACACAGAAATGGAAAATCGCAAGTGCTTTATTGTAACTGATCTTTATTTCATAGAGGCTGCATCGTAATATGTATAAGTCAACTGGTTACATAAAACCGACGATGGAGACCAAAATGGCGGCAATAAAATATGTTCCGATAAAATTACCGGCTTCTGATTTGCAATAGCATCTACATGTTATGCCCTCTGTAGCTTATTCGTTAGTGCATATATCTCTGTGGATAATGTGATCTTAATCCGATAAAACTGTTGGCATTGAGAAAGTAAATGCTCATGTTTTTCTCAAAATCGACATGCAATGCCACATTCTTAGTACAATAAGAATTGAAGCTACAATGCCGACTAAATATACATATTCAAGCCTCACTAACCAGGTGTCCCATGGTAATGGCTGATTAGACCCGCTTACACAAACCGTCAAGCGATGACAACCAATTTAGAATCCTGATAAGTGCGGGTATGTATAGGGTGGGCAACTTAGTTTATATATCTCGCCAATGTTGTCCATGCGTACTGGGGTCATTGGTTATCACGTTCAGTGGAGTGATGTTCCATTGAAATAACCGAAACAAATCTCAAACAAACCTGACATAATACGTATCTGTGTCGTTATAATCTCGCAGCTGCTAGGGTCCCATCACACGTGGATTTATGCTTATTTGTAAATGCTAATGCTTTCAATAATAATGATAAGTGTGAGGCCTGGGTATTGATTGTGCTAAGTCCCATGAATTTTGGATGCATGAAAGTTGGTCTCACACTGTAGGTATCGCACGACTCTCCGTCACACGTACACAACTATGAGAATTACGCACAGTACCAGAATGGGATAAAACTATATCATCCAATTTATATATCAGTATGGAGCAATGTAGGCAATTATCCAAAGATGAAATTTCAAGAACAAGGATTAGAAAGCCACACAGTTAGAAGACGTGCTCAAAATATCATATACTCAGTTGCTCAGGTATTAGAATGATGCTTGTCATACTAAAGTTGTCCCTTTCGCTGATGATAAACCATTTCAACCAACGGGATGACAACACGTTGGTCACATGTTACCAGCTATAGCCGCGGAATTAGTTGGTCCACCCAGCGACTACCCACACAAGACTACTCAGACTACACAAAGATTATCTGACCAAAATAGAGTATATACGCTACAGGTGTATGTAAGCCATCCTCGAGAAATATACTAGCCGTTAAGTACTTTTAACACAAACAATAAATAGCAGGTCCTTAGCACGATCGCCAATTTTCTGCAATGGAACTACCTATTTATCTGATGTATGTAAAATATTCATGATTCTGGTAATACTCCACAGGATACATTGTACGATATGCTTGAAACATTTATATGTATCTGACCGAAAGCATATATGCAAGCATGCGGTTATCACAGATATCAGATAATGTACATATGTGTGGTAGTTATTGTGTGAATTCTTCTAAGTGGACGATCCAGAAAACAATTGATATTGAATCCTTATGTTTAGCTTAATATTGGGGAATTTGAAGCCGTAATTGGTCGGTATTATTTGACTAAGTTTACCATTTGAGCACCATACAATCAAAACCAGGTTCCACCGTTGCATGTGGCGATGATCCTATATTCGAGAATGACACACGTTCTTGTCAAGTTATTGTCGTTGGATTGAATGTGTGGCATATATAGACAATCGCAGTCGGACATTTGATGGCTGTTGGGCCTATTTGCTCATAATATAGATTCTTCGGCGACAGGCCGCAAGGCATATAGTAAACTTACACATAGTATATCACACATATGGAACTTCGAAAGTAGCCACACCCTTTGCATCAAGCATATTAAATAACAAATCTCTCTACTTTCTTATGTGTACACCTGTAGGAATTTAGATCGAGATACTTCATGGGTTGAAATATCGTACGTGTTTTCCCTTTGAAAATCAGTAAAGTGTTACATTAATAAATCGATCTAGTCTCGACTAAGGTTATGCGATTAAAGTTAATTTGTCCTCAAAATTGTCGATTCTAACTCATCACCTTATTGAATCGAAAACAGAGTTATTTCTTATAATTTTAATTTAGTCCCAATATTAATAAAATTCGTCCAGTTTTCAATTTTATATATCCAGGCCATTTATAAATTACTTGTGATGATCAATTTCGTGTTGGGAACAATCACGTATCCAGCTGTAGGGTAACTTGATTTCATCATTTGATTGGTCAGGTCAATTGAATCCAACAATACTGTCACAGAAATTAAGACTGACGAATAACCAGTAATGATCGGGGCATCACCCAAAGCGGATCCTGACGTAATATACGTCATCTTTATTTGCGAAAACGTCAACAAAGATAGTTACTGCTTGTATTCCACTAGAGCTATACACTGATATGTATACAATGGCTGCGATTCCGTTGAATACGTGTGCCTCGCGTCAATGTGTGTGGAATAAAATGTTTTCCAACAGAAAACAGTTGAACGAAATAAAAATTAAATCATTTCCCAGTGCAAAACAGCACAGGTCATCATTCAACAGCAAAATTTTGAGTGGTGAGGATTAGCGAGCACTAGATCGGTATGTTGTAAACACTATGGTGTTGATTTTAACCAAATTTTACTATAGTGTGATATTCCCGTTGTTGAGTGTTTTGCGTATCACACACTCTTTATGCACTGATCTTTAACCCTTTACCCAACAAACCGGCCGAAAACGCCCAAATAAAGCTTCAACAGCCTAAAATATCTTCGGTCTGTCTCAATAACACCATACAAATATGGATATCATTGTAACCGGTTCATCGACCACATTGTGATGATTACAGTTATGCCCTGTGCCAATGCATTCTCTTATATAGGTGCCTCGCATATATAAGAGAATGCATTGGCCTAAAAAAAATATTTTTTTAACACTTTTTACCATTTTTTTCTTACATTCTTTAACAATTTTATAATATTTTCTTACATTTTTTAACAATTTTTATAATATTTTTCTACATTCTTTGACAATTTTATCATTTTAATATGTTAAGCCAATGCATTCTCTTATATATGCGAGGCGACCTATGGTCGACTCGCATATATATAAGAGAATGCATTGGCACAGGGCCGTTCTGTTGGGTAAACGGTTAAGATACGGATGGCCGATGGGTATTGCTGTTTAGAAAAGTCACATCCGTTAAAGGGGTACTGTACGCCATTTTCATTAAATTTCCGGTGACAACAACGATCTAATATCGATAATATATAGAAACATAAGTAATTTGAGTCGAAGATGTATTCTGTAAACGCTCAGGTTAATAGGCTATCTTAAAATTTAATAATTTAAAAGTTAATAATTTGATATAAATTGAATTTATGACTGGTGCCATAAAATGGCGTCAATTAAATTACGAATTACCGTAATCAAAAACAGTAATTTAGGGATACTGGATTGTTAAACCGATCGCACACACGATCGCTTAAAATATTATGATGATACGGGGAGAACACTCAAGCCACTCACTGACTAGCGATGATACAATAACTTAAATGATTATATGGGACTAGTATGCATATAATATAACTTTTATTTGATTCATTTGGTTGAAAACTTTACAAAAATTACTCGACAACGACAATTTGTATTTTTGCATTCCGGTAAATTTGTCATCCGTAACATGACTTCGTACTCAACAGACTTTCAAATAATGGAAAAATTGTTACCTTATTCTCCGACTCGGAGACTATAGAAACCAACAACAACATTTGGTGTACAGTACCCCTTTAAAGGAACTCAATCCGATCAGAGGGTCTCCATATCATCAAGATACAACAACAACAACAACAAAAACATTTTTTCAAAATACGCTTCAGTTATCAGAATCGATTAATTGCCCAAAAATAATGCTAACCACAGTCAACTATAGTATAAAATTGCCAAAAACCTCTTATTTATCAACGTTTTATTTAACGAAATTTTGCCAGTTGTCAAATATCTGACACAAAAAAGCCACTGGATTTTAGATTTATCGATCTTCATCCGCTATCCACTTGAAATTAAAATAATAGATTTCAAACATCGATATCAGATCACTTTGATGGGCGGGTTCCTCGACTCGAATCAAATATTTGTTACCCCCGAAGCCAAGAAAATAGAAATTTGCGAGCGTTAATTCGGATTAAAACCGCCATATACAGAAATAGTATTAAACTTTATTTCACTCCTATGCGCGATTTCCATTGAAACCGACATTAATTAAAAATGGGAATGTCACTAGTAAGTTATGTCATTTCTGGTGACGTCATTGACGTTACGTCGCTTACTGATCTAGATTGAATTTTCGATGGTTGATCTTTCTCAGCATCGGGACTTCATGCATTAATTCTGGGTGTTTTAATCATATTGATGCAGAAGTTAAATAAAGAGAGTAATCAATTAGTTCCGAGACTTACGTTAAATAATTCACTCGAGGCGAGAGACGTTTAGGAGGACCCCACCCCCCCCCATTTTCGTACGCCATATTCCATGCCCTGTTTTGAGGTACGCCGTATTCCGGCCCCTCTGTATGAGGTATTCGGTATTCCAAAAATACTGGTATTCGTACGCCGACCTTCGACAGCTTCCAAAACATTATCATAATAATAATATAAATGCGATTTTTGTCACAATAAATTCACGGTTTGACATACAGATCGTCGATCATCTTCATTTTATATCATTTTAGACGTGGACAATGCGGGATGGCCGGCGTTCGTACGACAATAGAAAATTTATCCGGAAAAATTCCATATGGCTGTTAAGTGGTATTCCGTATTCCGGGGGGTGGGGGTGTGTGGGGGCCTCGTTTAGGTAAGAAACTCGTGCGCTGACGCGCGCTCGTTTCTGACCCACGTCACTCGCTTTTTGTATATTTATTTAAACGCTATTCTCGGAACCAATTGATTACTCTCTATATAAACACAAAATGTTATTGTCAAGATCTTACGCCTTGTTAGTAAACAAATGTCATGTTACAGTAGAGTGCGTAGCGTGCGATACGCATAACACTCAACACCGGGAGAGCCCACTAAGTGCACGTTGGTTTGATACCATATTGTTTACAACATACCAATATATAGCGCTCTTTAATGCTAGCCACTCAAGATTTCGATTCTGAAAGGGTCACGTGAATAATTCCCAAAATAATAATCTTTACATGCTGTATATAAACAAATGCTCGGTGGGTAATATCGCTTTCGTAACATCATTATTCTATACTATTATTTAACCCTTTTTTTGGATTTTGTTTTGTTTTGTTTTAGATTTGTTTGGGTTGAATATGTGTTGGGTATACTTAAGCATGCTATAGCGAATTTAAAAACAAACTGGATAAAACCTTAGGGGCATGTTATAACTCAAAACAATCACCAAGTATTCATAGTAATAATTTTGATGCCTATGAAAAACGTAAGATTCCCTGGCAGTAAACCTACAAAATAAGTATGTTAAAGAATATAAGAAAAAATTATTAAAAATGTAAAAAATTGTAAAAAAATAATAACAAATGATGAAAAATTGTTAGGCCAATGCATTCTCTTATATATGCGAGGTGACCTATGGTCGACTCGCATATATAAGATAATGCATTGGCACAGGGTATATGGGTCGATACAAAAATCGGACTTGGCACTCAAAAAGTTAAGACAAGACCAACAACCTATTATGTTTATTAATACATTTATTAAAGTACATTTGTATAATGTTATGTACATCAAATTGGCTTTTTGGGGAAAGTTCAGTTCGCACACGGGGTAGATGCAAGCCAGTCTGACAACTAATAAACTACACACGGGGTAGATGCAAGCCATTCTTGCGACTAATAAACCACACACGGGGTAGATGCAAACCATTCTTTTGACGATGTGAGCCAATTCGTCCACGTATACCAGTAATGTATGTGCGCTGGTAGGTACAATACATAGCTGATCCATCGAACAGATCTGAAACGTGCATGAACATGCATGTGTGGAATAGCACCCCATAACATCGCTATCGCGCAACTTTCACGCTTAATTCGTACGTTACGTATGCCAGATATAGTAATTATTTTTTCGATCGAATCAGGCACAGCACAACGCATGCGACGGCTACTAACCGATGAAAGAAGCTTTCACTGGTAAGGTGTACATGTATGTTACGTATGCCAGAGAAAATATTTATGTTTTCGACTTTCGAAGCAGGCATATAGTTCAACACATGTTACGGCTACTAGCCAGAATGCGCACATGTGCAAATGGTTTCACGCCTTCCGGTACCTCCAGGTAAAATATCCCAGGGTACATATCCGGGTATACCGGGCTATACTTTAAGTTACAGGGCGAGATGTTGCCGGATACGGTGACATATGAGACGAAGTGTGATTAATATCGGGCGAGGCCGAGCCGCATCGATACGCATCGATGTAATTAACATTTTGTGCTGGAGTCGTAATAACCACGGAGTCGTCTTAACTTATCTATGCTGCGCCATGGAAATAAGTTTAACTCTTATTTATCTGAATCATGCAATATTTCGGAGGCACATTGTCGACTGGCTCGTTGGTCTAGGGTACGATTCTCGATTAGGTCCCCCCACTATGGTTGAAAACAGCATAACAAAAGTTACATGCGGTCAATATCTTCATGCTCTCTTTTCAGATGGCTCGTTGGTCTAGGGGTATGATTCTCGCTTTGGGTGCGAGAGGTCCCGGGTTCAAATCCCGGACGAGCCCATCCAACTTTTATGTGACGTGTATGGCAGGGAATTAATCTTATCTCTTATGTCTTCGCATTTTAACATTGTGCGTGTAAAACCAAAGCATATGTTTCAATCTCAACGAAGATTTGCTTTATTCGTCAAGAGCGAAAGAAAAGAAAAATGAAAGAATGCAAACAAATCCTTATTTCGTGCAATGTTTGTCGTCCTGTGTACTTTCGGTTGATAATTGGATACAAAACACTCACCAGACGAGAACCCTGATTCAGCTTCATGCGACAGAGGATATCCGTCTTTGTCTTCCTCCAAACAGCGCGAATGTGCATTGTTCCATCCGGCCTTTGTGACGTAGGGTTTCCATGACCAGCGCTACCGAGCGACAGTGAAGCAACTCGAGCGTCATCGAATCTGATGTAGAAATGTTTTGTGTTGTAAATTTTCAATTTAGTTCACATTCTTGAGGATATGTGACCGTTTTCAAGCGAAAATTCGATACAAAAATTTCGGCCCACCTGACAATTTGGAGAATCCGGGCATCGATCCCGGTACCTCTCGCATGCTAAGCGAGCGCTCTACCAAATGAGCTAATCCCCCTGTCGATACGCATCGATGTAATTAACATTTTGTGCTGGAGTCGTAATAACCACGGAGTCGTCTTAACTTATCTATGCTGCGCCATGGAAATAAGTTTAACTCTTATTTATCTGAATCATGCAATATTTCGGAGGCACATTGTCGACTGGCTCGTTGGTCTAGGGTACGATTCTCGATTAGGTCACCCCACTATGGTTGAAAACAGCATAACAAAAGTTACATGCGGTCAATATCTTCATGCTCACTTTTCAGATGGCTCGTTGGTCTAGGGGTATGATTCTCGCTTTGGGTGCGAGAGGTCCCGGGTTCAAATCCCGGACGAGCCCATCCAACTTTTATGTGACGTGTATGGCAGGGAATTAATCTTATCTCTTATGTCTTCGCATTTTAACATTGTGCGTGTAAAACAAAATCATATGTTTCAATCTCAACGAAGATTTGCTTTATTCGTCAAGAGCGAAAGAAAAGAAAAATGAAAGAATGCAAACAAATCCTTATTTCGTGCAATGTTTGTCGTCCTGTGTTGTAAATTTTCAATTTAGTTCACATTCTTGAGGATATGTGACCGTTTTCAAGCGAAAATTCGATACAAAAATTTCGGCCCACCTGACAATTTGGAGAATCCGGGCATCGATCCCGGTACCTCTCGCATGCTAAGCGAGCGCTCTACCATATGAGCTAATCCCCCTGTCGATACGCATCGATGTAATTAACATTTTGTGCTGGAGTCGTAATAACCACGGAGTCGTCTTAACTTATCTATGCTGCGCCATGGAAATAAGTTTAACTCTTATTTATCTGAATCATGCAATATTTCGGAGGCACATTGTCGACTGGCTCGTTGGTCTAGGGTACGATTCTCGATTAGGTCCCCCCACTATGGTTGAAAACAGCATAACAAAAGTTACATGCGGTCAATATCTTCATGCTCTCTTTTCAGATGGCTCGTTGGTCTAGGGGTATGATTCTCGCTTTGGGTGCGAGAGGTCCCGGGTTCAAATCCCGGACGAGCCCATCTCCAACTTTTATGTGACGTGTATGGCAGGGAATTAATCTTATCTCTTATGTCTTCGCATTTTAACATTGTGCGTGTAAAACAAAATCATATGTTTCAATCTCAACGAAGATTTGCTTTATTCGTCAAGAGCGAAAGAAAAGAAAAAATGAAAGAATGCAAACAAATCCTTATTTCGTGCAATGTTTGTCGTCCTGTGTTGTAAATTTTCAATTTAGTTCACATTCTTGAGGATACGTGACCGTTTTCAAGCGAAAATTCGATACAAAAATTTCGGCCCACCTGACAATTTGGAGAATCCGGGCATCGATCCCGGTACCTCTCGCATGCTAAGCGAGCGCTCTACCATATGAGCTAATCCCCCTGTCGATAGGCATCGATGTAATTAACATTTTGTGCTGGAGTCGTAATAACCACGGAGTCGTCTTAACTTATCTATGCTGCGCCATGGAAATAAGTTTAACTCTTATTTATCTGAATCATGCAATATTTCGGAGGCACATTGTCGACTGGCTCGTTGGTCTAGGGTACGATTCTCGATTAGGTCCCCCCACTATGGTTGAAAACAGCATAACAAAAGTTACATGCGGTCAATATCTTCATGCTCTCTTTTCAGATGGCTCGTTGGTCTAGGGGTATTATTATCGCTTTGGGTGCGAGAGGTCCCGGGTTCAAATCCCGGACGAGCCCATCCATCTTTTATGTGACGTGTATGGCAGGGAATTAATCTTATCTCTTATGTCTTCGCATTTTAACATTGTGCGTGTAAAACAAAATCATATGTTTCAATCTCAACGAAGATTTGCTTTATTCGTCAAGAGCGAAAGAAAAGAAAAATGAAAGAATGCAAACAAATCCTTATTTCGTGCAATGTTTGTCGTCCTGTGTTGTAAATTTTCAATTTAGTTCACATTCTTGAGGATATGTGACCGTTTTCAAGCGAAAATTCGATACAAAAATTTCGGCCCACCTGACAATTTGGAGAATCCGGGCATCGATCCCGGTACCTCTCGCATGCTAAGCGAGCGCTCTACCATATGAGCTAATCCCCCTGTCGATACGCATCGATGTAATTAACATTTTGTGCTGGAGTCGTAATAACCACGGAGTCGTCTTAACTTATCTATGCTGCGCCATGGAAATAAGTTTAACTCTTATTTATCTGAATCATGCAATATTTCGGAGGCACATTGTCGACTGGCTCGTTGGTCTAGGGTACGATTCTCGATTAGGTCACCCCACTATGGTTGAAAACAGCATAACAAAAGTTACATGCGGTCAATATCTTCATGCTCACTTTTCAGATGGCTCGTTGGTCTAGGGGTATGATTCTCGCTTTGGGTGCGAGAGGTCCCGGGTTCAAATCCCGGACGAGCCCATCCAACTTTTATGTGACGTGTATGGCAGGGAATTAATCTTATCTCTTATGTCTTCGCATTTTAACATTGTGCGTGTAAAACAAAATCATATGTTTCAATCTCAACGAAGATTTGCTTTATTCGTCAAGAGCGAAAGAAAAGAAAAATGAAAGAATGCAAACAAATCCTTATTTCGTGCAATGTTTGTCGTCCTGTGTTGTAAATTTTCAATTTAGTTCACATTCTTGAGGATACGTGACCGTTTTCAAGCGAAAATTCGATACAAAAATTTCGGCCCACCTGACAATTTGGAGAATCCGGGCATCGATCCCGGTACCTCTCGCATGCTAAGCGAGCGCTCTACCATATGAGCTAATCCCCCTGTCGATAGGCATCGATGTAATTAACATTTTGTGCTGGAGTCGTAATAACCACGGAGTCGTCTTAACTTATCTATGCTGCGCCATGGAAATAAGTTTAACTCTTATTTATCTGAATCATGCAATATTTCGGAGGCACATTGTCGACTGGCTCGTTGGTCTAGGGTACGATTCTCGATTAGGTCCCCCCACTATGGTTGAAAACAGCATAACAAAAGTTACATGCGGTCAATATCTTCATGCTCTCTTTTCAGATGGCTCGTTGGTCTAGGGGTATTATTATCGCTTTGGGTGCGAGAGGTCCCGGGTTCAAATCCCGGACGAGCCCATCCATCTTTTATGTGACGTGTATGGCAGGGAATTAATCTTATCTCTTATGTCTTCGCATTTTAACATTGTGCGTGTAAAACAAAATCATATGTTTCAATCTCAACGAAGATTTGCTTTATTCGTCAAGAGCGAAAGAAAAGAAAAATGAAAGAATGCAAACAAATCCTTATTTCGTGCAATGTTTGTCGTCCTGTGTTGTAAATTTTCAATTTAGTTCACATTCTTGAGGATATGTGACCGTTTTCAAGCGAAAATTCGATACAAAAATTTCGGCCCACCTGACAATTTGGAGAATCCGGGCATCGATCCCGGTACCTCTCGCATGCTAAGCGAGCGCTCTACCATATGAGCTAATCCCCCTGTCGATACGCATCGATGTAATTAACATTTTGTGCTGGAGTCGTAATAACCACGGAGTCGTCTTAACTTATCTATGCTGCGCCATGGAAATAAGTTTAACTCTTATTTATCTGAATCATGCAATATTTCGGAGGCACATTGTCGACTGGCTCGTTGGTCTAGGGTACGATTCTCGATTAGGTCCCCCCACTATGGTTGAAAACAGCATAACAAAAGTTACATGCGGTCAATATCTTCATGCTCTCTTTTCAGATGGCTCGTTGGTCTAGGGGTATGATTCTCGCTTTGGGTGCGAGAGGTCCCGGGTTCAAATCCCGGACGAGCCCATCCAACTTTTATGTGACGTGTATGGCAGGGAATTAATCTTATCTCTTATGTCTTCGCATTTTAACATTGTGCGTGTAAAACAAAATCATATGTTTCAATCTCAACGAAGATTTGCTTTATTCGTCAAGAGCGAAAGAAAAGAAAAATGAAAGAATGCAAACAAATCCTTATTTCGTGCAATGTTTGTCGTCCTGTGTTGTAAATTTTCAATTTAGTTCACATTCTTGAGGATATGTGACCGTTTTCAAGCGAAAATTCGATACAAAAATTTCGGCCCACCTGACAATTTGGAGAATCCGGGCATCGATCCCGGTACCTCTCGCATGCTAAGCGAGCGCTCTACCATATGAGCTAATCCCCCTGTCGATACGCATCGATGTAATTAACATTTTGTGCTGGAGTCGTAATAACCACGGAGTCGTCTTAACTTATCTATGCTGCGCCATGGAAATAAGTTTAACTCTTATTTATCTGAATCATGCAATATTTCGGAGACACATTGTCGACTGGCTCGTTGGTCTAGGGTACGATTCTCGATTAGGTCCCCCCACTATGGTTGAAAACAGCATAACAAAAGTTACATGCGGTCAATATCTTCATGCTCTCTTTTCAGATGGCTCGTTGGTCTAGGGGTATGATTCTCGCTTTGGGTGCGAGAGGTCCCGGGTTCAAATCCCGGACGAGCCCATCCAACTTTTATGTGACGTGTATGGCAGGGAATTAATCTTATCTCTTATGTCTTCGCATTTTAACATTGTGCGTGTAAAACAAAATCATATGTTTCAATCTCAACGAAGATTTGCTTTATTCGTCAAGAGCGAAAGAAAAGAAAAATGAAAGAATGCAAACAAATCCTTATTTCGTGCAATGTTTGTCGTCCTGTGTTGTAAATTTTCAATTTAGTTCACATTCTTGAGGATACGTGACCGTTTTCAAGCGAAAATTCGATACAAAAATTTCGGCCCACCTGACAATTTGGAGAATCCGGGCATCGATCCCGGTACCTCTCGCATGCTAAGCGAGCGCTCTACCATATGAGCTAATCCCCCTGTCGATAGGCATCGATGTAATTAACATTTTGTGCTGGAGTCGTAATAACCACGGAGTCGTCTTAACTTATCTATGCTGCGCCATGGAAATAAGTTTAACTCTTATTTATCTGAATCATGCAATATTTCGGAGGCACATTGTCGACTGGCTCGTTGGTCTAGGGTACGATTCTCGATTAGGTCCCCCCACTATGGTTGAAAACAGCATAACAAAAGTTACATGCGGTCAATATCTTCATGCTCTCTTTTCAGATGGCTCGTTGGTCTAGGGGTATTATTATCGCTTTGGGTGCGAGAGGTCCCGGGTTCAAATCCCGGACGAGCCCATCCATCTTTTATGTGACGTGTATGGCAGGGAATTAATCTTATCTCTTATGTCTTCGCATTTTAACATTGTGCGTGTAAAACAAAATCATATGTTTCAATCTCAACGAAGATTTGCTTTATTCGTCAAGAGCGAAAGAAAAGAAAAATGAAAGAATGCAAACAAATCCTTATTTCGTGCAATGTTTGTCGTCCTGTGTTGTAAATTTTCAATTTAGTTCACATTCTTGAGGATATGTGACCGTTTTCAAGCGAAAATTCGATACAAAAATTTCGGCCCACCTGACAATTTGGAGAATCCGGGCATCGATCCCGGTACCTCTCGCATGCTAAGCGAGCGCTCTACCATATGAGCTAATCCCCCTGTCGATACGCATCGATGTAATTAACATTTTGTGCTGGAGTCGTAATAACCACGGAGTCGTCTTAACTTATCTATGCTGCGCCATGGAAATAAGTTTAACTCTTATTTATCTGAATCATGCAATATTTCGGAGGCACATTGTCGACTGGCTCGTTGGTCTAGGGTACGATTCTCGATTAGGTCCCCCCACTATGGTTGAAAACAGCATAACAAAAGTTACATGCGGTCAATATCTTCATGCTCTCTTTTCAGATGGCTCGTTGGTCTAGGGGTATGATTCTCGCTTTGGGTGCGAGAGGTCCCGGGTTCAAATCCCGGACGAGCCCATCCAACTTTTATGTGACGTGTATGGCAGGGAATTAATCTTATCTCTTATGTCTTCGCATTTTAACATTGTGCGTGTAAAACAAAATCATATGTTTCAATCTCAACGAAGATTTGCTTTATTCGTCAAGAGCGAAAGAAAAGAAAAATGAAAGAATGCAAACAAATCCTTATTTCGTGCAATGTTTGTCGTCCTGTGTTGTAAATTTTCAATTTAGTTCACATTCTTGAGGATATGTGACCGTTTTCAAGCGAAAATTCGATACAAAAATTTCGGCCCACCTGACAATTTGGAGAATCCGGGCATCGATCCCGGTACCTCTCGCATGCTAAGCGAGCGCTCTACCATATGAGCTAATCCCCCTGTCGATACGCATCGATGTAATTAACATTTTGTGCTGGAGTCGTAATAACCACGGAGTCGTCTTAACTTATCTATGCTGCGCCATGGAAATAAGTTTAACTCTTATTTATCTGAATCATGCAATATTTCGGAGGCACATTGTCGACTGGCTCGTTGGTCTAGGGTACGATTCTCGATTAGGTCCCCCCACTATGGTTGAAAACAGCATAACAAAAGTTACATGCGGTCAATATCTTCATGCTCTCTTTTCAGATGGCTCGTTGGTCTAGGGGTATGATTCTCGCTTTGGGTGCGAGAGGTCCCGGGTTCAAATCCCGGACGAGCCCATCCAACTTTTATGTGACGTGTATGGCAGGGAATTAATCTTATCTCTTATGTCTTCGCATTTTAACATTGTGCGTGTAAAACAAAATCATATGTTTCAATCTCAACGAAGATTTGCTTTATTCGTCAAGAGCGAAAGAAAAGAAAAATGAAAGAATGCAAACAAATCCTTATTTCGTGCAATGTTTGTCGTCCTGTGTTGTAAATTTTCAATTTAGTTCACATTCTTGAGGATATGTGACCGTTTTCAAGCGAAAATTCGATACAAAAATTTCGGCCCACCTGACAATTTGGAGAATCCGGGCATCGATCCCGGTACCTCTCGCATGCTAAGCGAGCGCTCTACCATATGAGCTAATCCCCCTGTCGATACGCATCGATGTAATTAACATTTTGTGCTGGAGTCGTAATAACCACGGAGTCGTCTTAACTTATCTATGCTGCGCCATGGAAATAAGTTTAACTCTTATTTATCTGAATCATGCAATATTTCGGAGGCACATTGTCGACTGGCTCGTTGGTCTAGGGTACGATTCTCGATTAGGTCCCCCCACTATGGTTGAAAACAGCATAACAAAAGTTACATGCGGTCAATATCTTCATGCTCTCTTTTCAGATGGCTCGTTGGTCTAGGGGTATGATTCTCGCTTTGGGTGCGAGAGGTCCCGGGTTCAAATCCCGGACGAGCCCATCCAACTTTTATGTGACGTGTATGGCAGGGAATTAATCTTATCTCTTATGTCTTCGCATTTTAACATTGTGCGTGTAAAACAAAATCATATGTTTCAATCTCAACGAAGATTTGCTTTATTCGTCAAGAGCGAAAGAAAAGAAAAATGAAAGAATGCAAACAAATCCTTATTTCGTGCAATGTTTGTCGTCCTGTGTTGTAAATTTTCAATTTAGTTCACATTCTTGAGGATATGTGACCGTTTTCAAGCGAAAATTCGATACAAAAATTTCGGCCCACCTGACAATTTGGAGAATCCGGGCATCGATCCCGGTACCTCTCGCATGCTAAGCGAGCGCTCTACCATATGAGCTAATCCCCCTGTCGATACGCATCGATGTAATTAACATTTTGTGCTGGAGTCGTAATAACCACGGAGTCGTCTTAACTTATCTATGCTGCGCCATGGAAATAAGTTTAACTCTTATTTATCTGAATCATGCAATATTTCGGAGGCACATTGTCGACTGGCTCGTTGGTCTAGGGTACGATTCTCGATTAGGTCCCCCCACTATGGTTGAAAACAGCATAACAAAAGTTACATGCGGTCAATATCTTCATGCTCTCTTTTCAGATGGCTCGTTGGTCTAGGGGTATGATTCTCGCTTTGGGTGCGAGAGGTCCCGGGTTCAAATCCCGGACGAGCCCATCCAACTTTTATGTGACGTGTATGGCAGGGAATTAATCTTATCTCTTATGTCTTCGCATTTTAACATTGTGCGTGTAAAACAAAATCATATGTTTCAATCTCAACGAAGATTTGCTTTATTCGTCAAGAGCGAAAGAAAAGAAAAATGAAAGAATGCAAACAAATCCTTATTTCGTGCAATGTTTGTCGTCCTGTGTTGTAAATTTTCAATTTAGTTCACATTCTTGAGGATATGTGACCGTTTTCAAGCGAAAATTCGATACAAAAATTTCGGCCCACCTGACAATTTGGAGAATCCGGGCATCGATCCCGGTACCTCTCGCATGCTAAGCGAGCGCTCTACCATATGAGCTAATCCCCCTGTCGATACGCATCGATGTAATTAACATTTTGTGCTGGAGTCGTAATAACCACAGAGTCGTCTTAACTTATCTATGCTGCGCCATGGAAATAAGTTTAACTCTTATTTATCTGAATCATGCAATATTTCGGAGGCACATTGTCGACTGGCTCGTTGGTCTAGGGTACGATTCTCGATTAGGTCCCCCCACTATGGTTGAAAACAGCATAACAAAAGTTACATGCGGTCAATATCTTCATGCTCTCTTTTCAGATGGCTCGTTGGTCTAGGGGTATGATTCTCGCTTTGGGTGCGAGAGGTCCCGGGTTCAAATCCCGGACGAGCCCATCCAACTTTTATGTGACGTGTATGGCAGGGAATTAATCTTATCTCTTATGTCTTCGCATTTTAACATTGTGCGTGTAAAACAAAATCATATGTTTCAATCTCAACGAAGATTTGCTTTATTCGTCAAGAGCGAAAGAAAAGAAAAATGAAAGAATGCAAACAAATCCTTATTTCGTGCAATGTTTGTCGTCCTGTGTTGTAAATTTTCAATTTAGTTCACATTCTTGAGGATATGTGACCGTTTTCAAGCGAAAATTCGATACAAAAATTTCGGCCCACCTGACAATTTGGAGAATCCGGGCATCGATCCCGGTACCTCTCGCATGCTAAGCGAGCGCTCTACCATATGAGCTAATCCCCCTGTCGATACGCATCGATGTAATTAACATTTTGTGCTGGAGTCGTAATAACCACGGAGTCGTCTTAACTTATCTATGCTGCGCCATGGAAATAAGTTTAACTCTTATTTATCTGAATCATGCAATATTTCGGAGGCACATTGTCGACTGGCTCGTTGGTCTAGGGTACGATTCTCGATTAGGTCCCCCCACTATGGTTGAAAACAGCATAACAAAAGTTACATGCGGTCAATATCTTCATGCTCTCTTTTCAGATGGCTCGTTGGTCTAGGGGTATGATTCTCGCTTTGGGTGCGAGAGGTCCCGGGTTCAAATCCCGGACGAGCCCATCCAACTTTTATGTGACGTGTATGGCAGGGAATTAATCTTATCTCTTATGTCTTCGCATTTTAACATTGTGCGTGTAAAACAAAATCATATGTTTCAATCTCAACGAAGATTTGCTTTATTCGTCAAGAGCGAAAGAAAAGAAAAATGAAAGAATGCAAACAAATCCTTATTTCGTGCAATGTTTGTCGTCCTGTGTTGTAAATTTTCAATTTAGTTCACATTCTTGAGGATATGTGACCGTTTTCAAGCGAAAATTCGATACAAAAATTTCGGCCCACCTGACAATTTGGAGAATCCGGGCATCGATCCCGGTACCTCTCGCATGCTAAGCGAGCGCTCTACCATATGAGCTAATCCCCCTGTCGATACGCATCGATGTAATTAACATTTTGTGCTGGAGTCGTAATAACCACAGAGTCGTCTTAACTTATCTATGCTGCGCCATGGAAATAAGTTTAACTCTTATTTATCTGAATCATGCAATATTTCGGAGGCACATTGTCGACTGGCTCGTTGGTCTAGGGTACGATTCTCGATTAGGTCCCCCCACTATGGTTGAAAACAGCATAACAAAAGTTACATGCGGTCAATATCTTCATGCTCTCTTTTCAGATGGCTCGTTGGTCTAGGGGTATGATTCTCGCTTTGGGTGCGAGAGGTCCCGGGTTCAAATCCCGGACGAGCCCATCCAACTTTTATGTGACGTGTATGGCAGGGAATTAATCTTATCTCTTATGTCTTCGCATTTTAACATTGTGCGTGTAAAACAAAATCATATGTTTCAATCTCAACGAAGATTTGCTTTATTCGTCAAGAGCGAAAGAAAAGAAAAATGAAAGAATGCAAACAAATCCTTATTTCGTGCAATGTTTGTCGTCCTGTGTTGTAAATTTTCAATTTAGTTCACATTCTTGAGGATATGTGACCGTTTTCAAGCGAAAATTCGATACAAAAATTTCGGCCCACCTGACAATTTGGAGAATCCGGGCATCGATCCCGGTACCTCTCGCATGCTAAGCGAGCGCTCTACCATATGAGCTAATCCCCCTGTCGATACGCATCGATGTAATTAACATTTTGTGCTGGAGTCGTAATAACCACGGAGTCGTCTTAACTTATCTATGCTGCGCCATGGAAATAAGTTTAACTCTTATTTATCTGAATCATGCAATATTTCGGAGGCACATTGTCGACTGGCTCGTTGGTCTAGGGTACGATTCTCGATTAGGTCCCCCCACTATGGTTGAAAACAGCATAACAAAAGTTACATGCGGTCAATATCTTCATGCTCTCTTTTCAGATGGCTCGTTGGTCTAGGGGTATGATTCTCGCTTTGGGTGCGAGAGGTCCCGGGTTCAAATCCCGGACGAGCCCATCCAACTTTTATGTGACGTGTATGGCAGGGAATTAATCTTATCTCTTATGTCTTCGCATTTTAACATTGTGCGTGTAAAACAAAATCATATGTTTCAATCTCAACGAAGATTTGCTTTATTCGTCAAGAGCGAAAGAAAAGAAAAATGAAAGAATGCAAACAAATCCTTATTTCGTGCAATGTTTGTCGTCCTGTGTTGTAAATTTTCAATTTAGTTCACATTCTTGAGGATATGTGACCGTTTTCAAGCGAAAATTCGATACAAAAATTTCGGCCCACCTGACAATTTGGAGAATCCGGGCATCGATCCCGGTACCTCTCGCATGCTAAGCGAGCGCTCTACCATATGAGCTAATCCCCCTGTCGATACGCATCGATGTAATTAACATTTTGTGCTGGAGTCGTAATAACCACGGAGTCGTCTTAACTTATCTATGCTGCGCCATGGAAATAAGTTTAACTCTTATTTATCTGAATCATGCAATATTTCGGAGGCACATTGTCGACTGGCTCGTTGGTCTAGGGTACGATTCTCGATTAGGTCCCCCCACTATGGTTGAAAACAGCATAACAAAAGTTACATGCGGTCAATATCTTCATGCTCTCTTTTCAGATGGCTCGTTGGTCTAGGGGTATGATTCTCGCTTTGGGTGCGAGAGGTCCCGGGTTCAAATCCCGGACGAGCCCATCCAACTTTTATGTGACGTGTATGGCAGGGAATTAATCTTATCTCTTATGTCTTCGCATTTTAACATTGTGCGTGTAAAACAAAATCATATGTTTCAATCTCAACGAAGATTTGCTTTATTCGTCAAGAGCGAAAGAAAAGAAAAATGAAAGAATGCAAACAAATCCTTATTTCGTGCAATGTTTGTCGTCCTGTGTTGTAAATTTTCAATTTAGTTCACATTCTTGAGGATATGTGACCGTTTTCAAGCGAAAATTCGATACAAAAATTTCGGCCCACCTGACAATTTGGAGAATCCGGGCATCGATCCCGGTACCTCTCGCATGCTAAGCGAGCGCTCTACCATATGAGCTAATCCCCCTGTCGATACGCATCGATGTAATTAACATTTTGTGCTGGAGTCGTAATAACCACGGAGTCGTCTTAACTTATCTATGCTGCGCCATGGAAATAAGTTTAACTCTTATTTATCTGAATCATGCAATATTTCGGAGGCACATTGTCGACTGGCTCGTTGGTCTAGGGTACGATTCTCGATTAGGTCCCCCCACTATGGTTGAAAACAGCATAACAAAAGTTACATGCGGTCAATATCTTCATGCTCTCTTTTCAGATGGCTCGTTGGTCTAGGGGTATGATTCTCGCTTTGGGTGCGAGAGGTCCCGGGTTCAAATCCCGGACGAGCCCATCCAACTTTTATGTGACGTGTATGGCAGGGAATTAATCTTATCTCTTATGTCTTCGCATTTTAACATTGTGCGTGTAAAACAAAATCATATGTTTCAATCTCAACGAAGATTTGCTTTATTCGTCAAGAGCGAAAGAAAAGAAAAATGAAAGAATGCAAACAAATCCTTATTTCGTGCAATGTTTGTCGTCCTGTGTTGTAAATTTTCAATTTAGTTCACATTCTTGAGGATATGTGACCGTTTTCAAGCGAAAATTCGATACAAAAATTTCGGCCCACCTGACAATTTGGAGAATCCGGGCATCGATCCCGGTACCTCTCGCATGCTAAGCGAGCGCTCTACCATATGAGCTAATCCCCCTGTCGATACGCATCGATGTAATTAACATTTTGTGCTGGAGTCGTAATAACCACGGAGTCGTCTTAACTTATCTATGCTGCGCCATGGAAATAAGTTTAACTCTTATTTATCTGAATCATGCAATATTTCGGAGGCACATTGTCGACTGGCTCGTTGGTCTAGGGTACGATTCTCGATTAGGTCCCCCCACTATGGTTGAAAACAGCATAACAAAAGTTACATGCGGTCAATATCTTCATGCTCTCTTTTCAGATGGCTCGTTGGTCTAGGGGTATGATTCTCGCTTTGGGTGCGAGAGGTCCCGGGTTCAAATCCCGGACGAGCCCATCCAACTTTTATGTGACGTGTATGGCAGGGAATTAATCTTATCTCTTATGTCTTCGCATTTTAACATTGTGCGTGTAAAACAAAATCATATGTTTCAATCTCAACGAAGATTTGCTTTATTCGTCAAGAGCGAAAGAAAAGAAAAATGAAAGAATGCAAACAAATCCTTATTTCGTGCAATGTTTGTCGTCCTGTGTTGTAAATTTTCAATTTAGTTCACATTCTTGAGGATATGTGACCGTTTTCAAGCGAAAATTCGATACAAAAATTTCGGCCCACCTGACAATTTGGAGAATCCGGGCATCGATCCCGGTACCTCTCGCATGCTAAGCGAGCGCTCTACCATATGAGCTAATCCCCCTGTCGATACGCATCGATGTAATTAACATTTTGTGCTGGAGTCGTAATAACCACGGAGTCGTCTTAACTTATCTATGCTGCGCCATGGAAATAAGTTTAACTCTTATTTATCTGAATCATGCAATATTTCGGAGGCACATTGTCGACTGGCTCGTTGGTCTAGGGTACGATTCTCGATTAGGTCCCCCCACTATGGTTGAAAACAGCATAACAAAAGTTACATGCGGTCAATATCTTCATGCTCTCTTTTCAGATGGCTCGTTGGTCTAGGGGTATGATTCTCGCTTTGGGTGCGAGAGGTCCCGGGTTCAAATCCCGGACGAGCCCATCCAACTTTTATGTGACGTGTATGGCAGGGAATTAATCTTATCTCTTATGTCTTCGCATTTTAACATTGTGCGTGTAAAACAAAATCATATGTTTCAATCTCAACGAAGATTTGCTTTATTCGTCAAGAGCGAAAGAAAAGAAAAATGAAAGAATGCAAACAAATCCTTATTTCGTGCAATGTTTGTCGTCCTGTGTTGTAAATTTTCAATTTAGTTCACATTCTTGAGGATATGTGACCGTTTTCAAGCGAAAATTCGATACAAAAATTTCGGCCCACCTGACAATTTGGAGAATCCGGGCATCGATCCCGGTACCTCTCGCATGCTAAGCGAGCGCTCTACCATATGAGCTAATCCCCCTGTCGATACGCATCGATGTAATTAACATTTTGTGCTGGAGTCGTAATAACCACAGAGTCGTCTTAACTTATCTATGCTGCGCCATGGAAATAAGTTTAACTCTTATTTATCTGAATCATGCAATATTTCGGAGGCACATTGTCGACTGGCTCGTTGGTCTAGGGTACGATTCTCGATTAGGTCCCCCCACTATGGTTGAAAACAGCATAACAAAAGTTACATGCGGTCAATATCTTCATGCTCTCTTTTCAGATGGCTCGTTGGTCTAGGGGTATGATTCTCGCTTTGGGTGCGAGAGGTCCCGGGTTCAAATCCCGGACGAGCCCATCCAACTTTTATGTGACGTGTATGGCAGGGAATTAATCTTATCTCTTATGTCTTCGCGTTTTAACATTGTGCGTGTAAAACAAAATCATATGTTTCAATCTCAACGAAGATTTGCTTTATTCGTCAAGAGCGAAAGAAAAGAAAAATGAAAGAATGCAAACAAATCCTTATTTCGTGCAATGTTTGTCGTCCTGTGTTGTAAATTTTCAATTTAGTTCACATTCTTGAGGATATGTGACCGTTTTCAAGCGAAAATTCGATACAAAAATTTCGGCCCACCTGACAATTTGGAGAATCCGGGCATCGATCCCGGTACCTCTCGCATGCTAAGCGAGCGCTCTACCATATGAGCTAATCCCCCTGTCGATACGCATCGATGTAATTAACATTTTGTGCTGGAGTCGTAATAACCACGGAGTCGTCTTAACTTATCTATGCTGCGCCATGGAAATAAGTTTAACTCTTATTTATCTGAATCATGCAATATTTCGGAGGCACATTGTCGACTGGCTCGTTGGTCTAGGGTACGATTCTCGATTAGGTCCCCCCACTATGGTTGAAAACAGCATAACAAAAGTTACATGCGGTCAATATCTTCATGCTCTCTTTTCAGATGGCTCGTTGGTCTAGGGGTATGATTCTCGCTTTGGGTGCGAGAGGTCCCGGGTTCAAATCCCGGACGAGCCCATCCAACTTTTATGTGACGTGTATGGCAGGGAATTAATCTTATCTCTTATGTCTTCGCATTTTAACATTGTGCGTGTAAAACAAAATCATATGTTTCAATCTCAACGAAGATTTGCTTTATTCGTCAAGAGCGAAAGAAAAGAAAAATGAAAGAATGCAAACAAATCCTTATTTCGTGCAATGTTTGTCGTCCTGTGTTGTAAATTTTCAATTTAGTTCACATTCTTGAGGATATGTGACCGTTTTCAAGCGAAAATTCGATACAAAAATTTCGGCCCACCTGACAATTTGGAGAATCCGGGCATCGATCCCGGTACCTCTCGCATGCTAAGCGAGCGCTCTACCATATGAGCTAATCCCCCTGTCGATACGCATCGATGTAATTAACATTTTGTGCTGGAGTCGTAATAACCACAGAGTCGTCTTAACTTATCTATGCTGCGCCATGGAAATAAGTTTAACTCTTATTTATCTGAATCATGCAATATTTCGGAGGCACATTGTCGACTGGCTCGTTGGTCTAGGGTACGATTCTCGATTAGGTCCCCCCACTATGGTTGAAAACAGCATAACAAAAGTTACATGCGGTCAATATCTTCATGCTCTCTTTTCAGATGGCTCGTTGGTCTAGGGGTATGATTCTCGCTTTGGGTGCGAGAGGTCCCGGGTTCAAATCCCGGACGAGCCCATCCAACTTTTATGTGACGTGTATGGCAGGGAATTAATCTTATCTCTTATGTCTTCGCATTTTAACATTGTGCGTGTAAAACAAAATCATATGTTTCAATCTCAACGAAGATTTGCTTTATTCGTCAAGAGCGAAAGAAAAGAAAAATGAAAGAATGCAAACAAATCCTTATTTCGTGCAATGTTTGTCGTCCTGTGTTGTAAATTTTCAATTTAGTTCACATTCTTGAGGATATGTGACCGTTTTCAAGCGAAAATTCGATACAAAAATTTCGGCCCACCTGACAATTTGGAGAATCCGGGCATCGATCCCGGTACCTCTCGCATGCTAAGCGAGCGCTCTACCATATGAGCTAATCCCCCTGTCGATACGCATCGATGTAATTAACATTTTGTGCTGGAGTCGTAATAACCACAGAGTCGTCTTAACTTATCTATGCTGCGCCATGGAAATAAGTTTAACTCTTATTTATCTGAATCATGCAATATTTCGGAGGCACATTGTCGACTGGCTCGTTGGTCTAGGGTACGATTCTCGATTAGGTCCCCCCACTATGGTTGAAAACAGCATAACAAAAGTTACATGCGGTCAATATCTTCATGCTCTCTTTTCAGATGGCTCGTTGGTCTAGGGGTATGATTCTCGCTTTGGGTGCGAGAGGTCCCGGGTTCAAATCCCGGACGAGCCCATCCAACTTTTATGTGACGTGTATGGCAGGGAATTAATCTTATCTCTTATGTCTTCGCGTTTTAACATTGTGCGTGTAAAACAAAATCATATGTTTCAATCTCAACGAAGATTTGCTTTATTCGTCAAGAGCGAAAGAAAAGAAAAATGAAAGAATGCAAACAAATCCTTATTTCGTGCAATGTTTGTCGTCCTGTGTTGTAAATTTTCAATTTAGTTCACATTCTTGAGGATATGTGACCGTTTTCAAGCGAAAATTCGATACAAAAATTTCGGCCCACCTGACAATTTGGAGAATCCGGGCATCGATCCCGGTACCTCTCGCATGCTAAGCGAGCGCTCTACCATATGAGCTAATCCCCCTGTCGATACGCATCGATGTAATTAACATTTTGTGCTGGAGTCGTAATAACCACGGAGTCGTCTTAACTTATCTATGCTGCGCCATGGAAATAAGTTTAACTCTTATTTATCTGAATCATGCAATATTTCGGAGGCACATTGTCGACTGGCTCGTTGGTCTAGGGTACGATTCTCGATTAGGTCCCCCCACTATGGTTGAAAACAGCATAACAAAAGTTACATGCGGTCAATATCTTCATGCTCTCTTTTCAGATGGCTCGTTGGTCTAGGGGTATGATTCTCGCTTTGGGTGCGAGAGGTCCCGGGTTCAAATCCCGGACGAGCCCATCCAACTTTTATGTGACGTGTATGGCAGGGAATTAATCTTATCTCTTATGTCTTCGCGTTTTAACATTGTGCGTGTAAAACAAAATCATATGTTTCAATCTCAACGAAGATTTGCTTTATTCGTCAAGAGCGAAAGAAAAGAAAAATGAAAGAATGCAAACAAATCCTTATTTCGTGCAATGTTTGTCGTCCTGTGTTGTAAATTTTCAATTTAGTTCACATTCTTGAGGATATGTGACCGTTTTCAAGCGAAAATTCGATACAAAAATTTCGGCCCACCTGACAATTTGGAGAATCCGGGCATCGATCCCGGTACCTCTCGCATGCTAAGCGAGCGCTCTACCATATGAGCTAATCCCCCTGTCGATACGCATCGATGTAATTAACATTTTGTGCTGGAGTCGTAATAACCACGGAGTCGTCTTAACTTATCTATGCTGCGCCATGGAAATAAGTTTAACTCTTATTTATCTGAATCATGCAATATTTCGGAGGCACATTGTCGACTGGCTCGTTGGTCTAGGGTACGATTCTCGATTAGGTCCCCCCACTATGGTTGAAAACAGCATAACAAAAGTTACATGCGGTCAATATCTTCATGCTCTCTTTTCAGATGGCTCGTTGGTCTAGGGGTATGATTCTCGCTTTGGGTGCGAGAGGTCCCGGGTTCAAATCCCGGACGAGCCCATCCAACTTTTATGTGACGTGTATGGCAGGGAATTAATCTTATCTCTTATGTCTTCGCATTTTAACATTGTGCGTGTAAAACAAAATCATATGTTTCAATCTCAACGAAGATTTGCTTTATTCGTCAAGAGCGAAAGAAAAGAAAAATGAAAGAATGCAAACAAATCCTTATTTCGTGCAATGTTTGTCGTCCTGTGTTGTAAATTTTCAATTTAGTTCACATTCTTGAGGATATGTGACCGTTTTCAAGCGAAAATTCGATACAAAAATTTCGGCCCACCTGACAATTTGGAGAATCCGGGCATCGATCCCGGTACCTCTCGCATGCTAAGCGAGCGCTCTACCATATGAGCTAATCCCCCTGTCGATACGCATCGATGTAATTAACATTTTGTGCTGGAGTCGTAATAACCACAGAGTCGTCTTAACTTATCTATGCTGCGCCATGGAAATAAGTTTAACTCTTATTTATCTGAATCATGCAATATTTCGGAGGCACATTGTCGACTGGCTCGTTGGTCTAGGGTACGATTCTCGATTAGGTCCCCCCACTATGGTTGAAAACAGCATAACAAAAGTTACATGCGGTCAATATCTTCATGCTCTCTTTTCAGATGGCTCGTTGGTCTAGGGGTATGATTCTCGCTTTGGGTGCGAGAGGTCCCGGGTTCAAATCCCGGACGAGCCCATCCAACTTTTATGTGACGTGTATGGCAGGGAATTAATCTTATCTCTTATGTCTTCGCATTTTAACATTGTGCGTGTAAAACAAAATCATATGTTTCAATCTCAACGAAGATTTGCTTTATTCGTCAAGAGCGAAAGAAAAGAAAAATGAAAGAATGCAAACAAATCCTTATTTCGTGCAATGTTTGTCGTCCTGTGTTGTAAATTTTCAATTTAGTTCACATTCTTGAGGATATGTGACCGTTTTCAAGCGAAAATTCGATACAAAAATTTCGGCCCACCTGACAATTTGGAGAATCCGGGCATCGATCCCGGTACCTCTCGCATGCTAAGCGAGCGCTCTACCATATGAGCTAATCCCCCTGTCGATACGCATCGATGTAATTAACATTTTGTGCTGGAGTCGTAATAACCACGGAGTCGTCTTAACTTATCTATGCTGCGCCATGGAAATAAGTTTAACTCTTATTTATCTGAATCATGCAATATTTCGGAGGCACATTGTCGACTGGCTCGTTGGTCTAGGGTACGATTCTCGATTAGGTCCCCCCACTATGGTTGAAAACAGCATAACAAAAGTTACATGCGGTCAATATCTTCATGCTCTCTTTTCAGATGGCTCGTTGGTCTAGGGGTATGATTCTCGCTTTGGGTGCGAGAGGTCCCGGGTTCAAATCCCGGACGAGCCCATCCAACTTTTATGTGACGTGTATGGCAGGGAATTAATCTTATCTCTTATGTCTTCGCATTTTAACATTGTGCGTGTAAAACAAAATCATATGTTTCAATCTCAACGAAGATTTGCTTTATTCGTCAAGAGCGAAAGAAAAGAAAAATGAAAGAATGCAAACAAATCCTTATTTCGTGCAATGTTTGTCGTCCTGTGTTGTAAATTTTCAATTTAGTTCACATTCTTGAGGATATGTGACCGTTTTCAAGCGAAAATTCGATACAAAAATTTCGGCCCACCTGACAATTTGGAGAATCCGGGCATCGATCCCGGTACCTCTCGCATGCTAAGCGAGCGCTCTACCATATGAGCTAATCCCCCTGTCGATACGCATCGATGTAATTAACATTTTGTGCTGGAGTCGTAATAACCACGGAGTCGTCTTAACTTATCTATGCTGCGCCATGGAAATAAGTTTAACTCTTATTTATCTGAATCATGCAATATTTCGGAGGCACATTGTCGACTGGCTCGTTGGTCTAGGGTACGATTCTCGATTAGGTCCCCCCACTATGGTTGAAAACAGCATAACAAAAGTTACATGCGGTCAATATCTTCATGCTCTCTTTTCAGATGGCTCGTTGGTCTAGGGGTATGATTCTCGCTTTGGGTGCGAGAGGTCCCGGGTTCAAATCCCGGACGAGCCCATCCAACTTTTATGTGACGTGTATGGCAGGGAATTAATCTTATCTCTTATGTCTTCGCATTTTAACATTGTGCGTGTAAAACAAAATCATATGTTTCAATCTCAACGAAGATTTGCTTTATTCGTCAAGAGCGAAAGAAAAGAAAAATGAAAGAATGCAAACAAATCCTTATTTCGTGCAATGTTTGTCGTCCTGTGTTGTAAATTTTCAATTTAGTTCACATTCTTGAGGATATGTGACCGTTTTCAAGCGAAAATTCGATACAAAAATTTCGGCCCACCTGACAATTTGGAGAATCCGGGCATCGATCCCGGTACCTCTCGCATGCTAAGCGAGCGCTCTACCATATGAGCTAATCCCCCTGTCGATACGCATCGATGTAATTAACATTTTGTGCTGGAGTCGTAATAACCACGGAGTCGTCTTAACTTATCTATGCTGCGCCATGGAAATAAGTTTAACTCTTATTTATCTGAATCATGCAATATTTCGGAGGCACATTGTCGACTGGCTCGTTGGTCTAGGGTACGATTCTCGATTAGGTCCCCCCACTATGGTTGAAAACAGCATAACAAAAGTTACATGCGGTCAATATCTTCATGCTCTCTTTTCAGATGGCTCGTTGGTCTAGGGGTATGATTCTCGCTTTGGGTGCGAGAGGTCCCGGGTTCAAATCCCGGACGAGCCCATCCAACTTTTATGTGACGTGTATGGCAGGGAATTAATCTTATCTCTTATGTCTTCGCGTTTTAACATTGTGCGTGTAAAACAAAATCATATGTTTCAATCTCAACGAAGATTTGCTTTATTCGTCAAGAGCGAAAGAAAAGAAAAATGAAAGAATGCAAACAAATCCTTATTTCGTGCAATGTTTGTCGTCCTGTGTTGTAAATTTTCAATTTAGTTCACATTCTTGAGGATATGTGACCGTTTTCAAGCGAAAATTCGATACAAAAATTTCGGCCCACCTGACAATTTGGAGAATCCGGGCATCGATCCCGGTACCTCTCGCATGCTAAGCGAGCGCTCTACCATATGAGCTAATCCCCCTGTCGATACGCATCGATGTAATTAACATTTTGTGCTGGAGTCGTAATAACCACGGAGTCGTCTTAACTTATCTATGCTGCGCCATGGAAATAAGTTTAACTCTTATTTATCTGAATCATGCAATATTTCGGAGGCACATTGTCGACTGGCTCGTTGGTCTAGGGTACGATTCTCGATTAGGTCCCCCCACTATGGTTGAAAACAGCATAACAAAAGTTACATGCGGTCAATATCTTCATGCTCTCTTTTCAGATGGCTCGTTGGTCTAGGGGTATGATTCTCGCTTTGGGTGCGAGAGGTCCCGGGTTCAAATCCCGGACGAGCCCATCCAACTTTTATGTGACGTGTATGGCAGGGAATTAATCTTATCTCTTATGTCTTCGCATTTTAACATTGTGCGTGTAAAACAAAATCATATGTTTCAATCTCAACGAAGATTTGCTTTATTCGTCAAGAGCGAAAGAAAAGAAAAATGAAAGAATGCAAACAAATCCTTATTTCGTGCAATGTTTGTCGTCCTGTGTTGTAAATTTTCAATTTAGTTCACATTCTTGAGGATATGTGACCGTTTTCAAGCGAAAATTCGATACAAAAATTTCGGCCCACCTGACAATTTGGAGAATCCGGGCATCGATCCCGGTACCTCTCGCATGCTAAGCGAGCGCTCTACCATATGAGCTAATCCCCCTGTCGATACGCATCGATGTAATTAACATTTTGTGCTGGAGTCGTAATAACCACGGAGTCGTCTTAACTTATCTATGCTGCGCCATGGAAATAAGTTTAACTCTTATTTATCTGAATCATGCAATATTTCGGAGGCACATTGTCGACTGGCTCGTTGGTCTAGGGTACGATTCTCGATTAGGTCCCCCCACTATGGTTGAAAACAGCATAACAAAAGTTACATGCGGTCAATATCTTCATGCTCTCTTTTCAGATGGCTCGTTGGTCTAGGGGTATGATTCTCGCTTTGGGTGCGAGAGGTCCCGGGTTCAAATCCCGGACGAGCCCATCCAACTTTTATGTGACGTGTATGGCAGGGAATTAATCTTATCTCTTATGTCTTCGCATTTTAACATTGTGCGTGTAAAACAAAATCATATGTTTCAATCTCAACGAAGATTTGCTTTATTCGTCAAGAGCGAAAGAAAAGAAAAATGAAAGAATGCAAACAAATCCTTATTTCGTGCAATGTTTGTCGTCCTGTGTTGTAAATTTTCAATTTAGTTCACATTCTTGAGGATATGTGACCGTTTTCAAGCGAAAATTCGATACAAAAATTTCGGCCCACCTGACAATTTGGAGAATCCGGGCATCGATCCCGGTACCTCTCGCATGCTAAGCGAGCGCTCTACCATATGAGCTAATCCCCCTGTCGATACGCATCGATGTAATTAACATTTTGTGCTGGAGTCGTAATAACCACGGAGTCGTCTTAACTTATCTATGCTGCGCCATGGAAATAAGTTTAACTCTTATTTATCTGAATCATGCAATATTTCGGAGGCACATTGTCGACTGGCTCGTTGGTCTAGGGTACGATTCTCGATTAGGTCCCCCCACTATGGTTGAAAACAGCATAACAAAAGTTACATGCGGTCAATATCTTCATGCTCTCTTTTCAGATGGCTCGTTGGTCTAGGGGTATGATTCTCGCTTTGGGTGCGAGAGGTCCCGGGTTCAAATCCCGGACGAGCCCATCCAACTTTTATGTGACGTGTATGGCAGGGAATTAATCTTATCTCTTATGTCTTCGCATTTTAACATTGTGCGTGTAAAACAAAATCATATGTTTCAATCTCAACGAAGATTTGCTTTATTCGTCAAGAGCGAAAGAAAAGAAAAATGAAAAAATGCAAACAAATCCTTATTTCGTGCAATGTTTGTCGTCCTGTGTTGTAAATTTTCAATTTAGTTCACATTCTTGAGGATATGTGACCGTTTTCAAGCGAAAATTCGATACAAAAATTTCGGCCCACCTGACAATTTGGAGAATCCGGGCATCGATCCCGGTACCTCTCGCATGCTAAGCGAGCGCTCTACCATATGAGCTAATCCCCCTGTCGATACGCATCGATGTAATTAACATTTTGTGCTGGAGTCGTAATAACCACGGAGTCGTCTTAACTTATCTATGCTGCGCCATGGAAATAAGTTTAACTCTTATTTATCTGAATCATGCAATATTTCGGAGGCACATTGTCGACTGGCTCGTTGGTCTAGGGTACGATTCTCGATTAGGTCCCCCCACTATGGTTGAAAACAGCATAACAAAAGTTACATGCGGTCAATATCTTCATGCTCTCTTTTCAGATGGCTCGTTGGTCTAGGGGTATGATTCTCGCTTTGGGTGCGAGAGGTCCCGGGTTCAAATCCCGGACGAGCCCATCCAACTTTTATGTGACGTGTATGGCAGGGAATTAATCTTATCTCTTATGTCTTCGCATTTTAACATTGTGCGTGTAAAACAAAATCATATGTTTCAATCTCAACGAAGATTTGCTTTATTCGTCAAGAGCGAAAGAAAAGAAAAATGAAAGAATGCAAACAAATCCTTATTTCGTGCAATGTTTGTCGTCCTGTGTTGTAAATTTTCAATTTAGTTCACATTCTTGAGGATATGTGACCGTTTTCAAGCGAAAATTCGATACAAAAATTTCGGCCCACCTGACAATTTGGAGAATCCGGGCATCGATCCCGGTACCTCTCGCATGCTAAGCGAGCGCTCTACCATATGAGCTAATCCCCCTGTCGATACGCATCGATGTAATTAACATTTTGTGCTGGAGTCGTAATAACCACGGAGTCGTCTTAACTTATCTATGCTGCGCCATGGAAATAAGTTTAACTCTTATTTATCTGAATCATGCAATATTTCGGAGGCACATTGTCGACTGGCTCGTTGGTCTAGGGTACGATTCTCGATTAGGTCCCCCCACTATGGTTGAAAACAGCATAACAAAAGTTACATGCGGTCAATATCTTCATGCTCTCTTTTCAGATGGCTCGTTGGTCTAGGGGTATGATTCTCGCTTTGGGTGCGAGAGGTCCCGGGTTCAAATCCCGGACGAGCCCATCCAACTTTTATGTGACGTGTATGGCAGGGAATTAATCTTATCTCTTATGTCTTCGCATTTTAACATTGTGCGTGTAAAACAAAATCATATGTTTCAATCTCAACGAAGATTTGCTTTATTCGTCAAGAGCGAAAGAAAAGAAAAATGAAAGAATGCAAACAAATCCTTATTTCGTGCAATGTTTGTCGTCCTGTGTTGTAAATTTTCAATTTAGTTCACATTCTTGAGGATATGTGACCGTTTTCAAGCGAAAATTCGATACAAAAATTTCGGCCCACCTGACAATTTGGAGAATCCGGGCATCGATCCCGGTACCTCTCGCATGCTAAGCGAGCGCTCTACCATATGAGCTAATCCCCCTGTCGATACGCATCGATGTAATTAACATTTTGTGCTGGAGTCGTAATAACCACGGAGTCGTCTTAACTTATCTATGCTGCGCCATGGAAATAAGTTTAACTCTTATTTATCTGAATCATGCAATATTTCGGAGGCACATTGTCGACTGGCTCGTTGGTCTAGGGTACGATTCTCGATTAGGTCCCCCCACTATGGTTGAAAACAGCATAACAAAAGTTACATGCGGTCAATATCTTCATGCTCTCTTTTCAGATGGCTCGTTGGTCTAGGGGTATGATTCTCGCTTTGGGTGCGAGAGGTCCCGGGTTCAAATCCCGGACGAGCCCATCCAACTTTTATGTGACGTGTATGGCAGGGAATTAATCTTATCTCTTATGTCTTCGCATTTTAACATTGTGCGTGTAAAACAAAATCATATGTTTCAATCTCAACGAAGATTTGCTTTATTCGTCAAGAGCGAAAGAAAAGAAAAATGAAAGAATGCAAACAAATCCTTATTTCGTGCAATGTTTGTCGTCCTGTGTTGTAAATTTTCAATTTAGTTCACATTCTTGAGGATATGTGACCGTTTTCAAGCGAAAATTCGATACAAAAATTTCGGCCCACCTGACAATTTGGAGAATCCGGGCATCGATCCCGGTACCTCTCGCATGCTAAGCGAGCGCTCTACCATATGAGCTAATCCCCCTGTCGATACGCATCGATGTAATTAACATTTTGTGCTGGAGTCGTAATAACCACAGAGTCGTCTTAACTTATCTATGCTGCGCCATGGAAATAAGTTTAACTCTTATTTATCTGAATCATGCAATATTTCGGAGGCACATTGTCGACTGGCTCGTTGGTCTAGGGTACGATTCTCGATTAGGTCCCCCCACTATGGTTGAAAACAGCATAACAAAAGTTACATGCGGTCAATATCTTCATGCTCTCTTTTCAGATGGCTCGTTGGTCTAGGGGTATGATTCTCGCTTTGGGTGCGAGAGGTCCCGGGTTCAAATCCAGGACGAGCCCATCCAACTTTTATGTGACGTGTATGGCAGGGAATTAATCTTATCTCTTATGTCTTCGCATTTTAACATTGTGCGTGTAAAACAAAATCATATGTTTCAATCTCAACGAAGATTTGCTTTATTCGTCAAGAGCGAAAGAAAAGAAAAATGAAAGAATGCAAACAAATCCTTATTTCGTGCAATGTTTGTCGTCCTGTGTTGTAAATTTTCAATTTAGTTCACATTCTTGAGGATATGTGACCGTTTTCAAGCGAAAATTCGATACAAAAATTT
This sequence comes from Siphonodentalium dalli, assembly GCA_032622095.1. Lineage (NCBI taxonomy): Eukaryota > Metazoa > Mollusca > Scaphopoda > Gadilida > Siphonodentaliidae > Siphonodentalium > Siphonodentalium dalli. Next base: position 7,813,681 of record CP136064.1, read on the forward strand.
CGGCCCACCTGACAATTTGGAGAATCCGGGCATCGATCCCGGTACCTCTCGCATGCTAAGCGAGCGCTCTACCATATGAGCTAATCCCCCTGTCGATACGCATCGATGTAATTAACATTTTGTGCTGGAGTCGTAATAACCACGGAGTCGTCTTAACTTATCTATGCTGCGCCATGGAAATAAGTTTAACTCTTATTTATCTGAATCATGCAATATTTCGGAGGCACATTGTCGACTGGCTCGTTGGTCTAGGGTACGATTCTCGATTAGGTCCCCCCACTATGGTTGAAAACAGCATAACAAAAGTTACATGCGGTCAATATCTTCATGCTCTCTTTTCAGATGGCTCGTTGGTCTAGGGGTATGATTCTCGCTTTGGGTGCGAGAGGTCCCGGGTTCAAATCCCGGACGAGCCCATCCAACTTTTATGTGACGTGTATGGCAGGGAATTAATCTTATCTCTTATGTCTTCGCATTTTAACATTGTGCGTGTAAAACAAAATCATATGTTTCAATCTCAACGAAGATTTGCTTTATTCGTCAAGAGCGAAAGAAAAGAAAAATGAAAGAATGCAAACAAATCCTTATTTCGTGCAATGTTTGTCGTCCTGTGTTGTAAATTTTCAATTTAGTTCACATTCTTGAGGATATGTGACCGTTTTCAAGCGAAAATTCGATACAAAAATTTCGGCCCACCTGACAATTTGGAGAATCCGGGCATCGATCCCGGTACCTCTCGCATGCTAAGCGAGCGCTCTACCATATGAGCTAATCCCCCTGTCGATACGCATCGATGTAATTAACATTTTGTGCTGGAGTCGTAATAACCACAGAGTCGTCTTAACTTATCTATGCTGCGCCATGGAAATAAGTTTAACTCTTATTTATCTGAATCATGCAATATTTCGGAGGCACATTGTCGACTGGCTCGTTGGTCTAGGGTACGATTCTCGATTAGGTCCCCCCACTATGGTTGAAAACAGCATAACAAAAGTTACATGCGGTCAATATCTTCATGCTCTCTTTTCAGATGGCTCGTTGGTCTAGGGGTATGATTCTCGCTTTGGGTGCGAGAGGTCCCGGGTTCAAATCCCGGACGAGCCCATCCAACTTTTATGTGACGTGTATGGCAGGGAATTAATCTTATCTCTTATGTCTTCGCATTTTAACATTGTGCGTGTAAAACAAAATCATATGTTTCAATCTCAACGAAGATTTGCTTTATTCGTCAAGAGCGAAAGAAAAGAAAAATGAAAGAATGCAAACAAATCCTTATTTCGTGCAATGTTTGTCGTCCTGTGTTGTAAATTTTCAATTTAGTTCACATTCTTGAGGATATGTGACCGTTTTCAAGCGAAAATTCGATACAAAAATTTCGGCCCACCTGACAATTTGGAGAATCCGGGCATCGATCCCGGTACCTCTCGCATGCTAAGCGAGCGCTCTACCATATGAGCTAATCCCCCTGTCGATACGCATCGATGTAATTAACATTTTGTGCTGGAGTCGTAATAACCACGGAGTCGTCTTAACTTATCTATGCTGCGCCATGGAAATAAGTTTAACTCTTATTTATCTGAATCATGCAATATTTCGGAGGCACATTGTCGACTGGCTCGTTGGTCTAGGGTACGATTCTCGATTAGGTCCCCCCACTATGGTTGAAAACAGCATAACAAAAGTTACATGCGGTCAATATCTTCATGCTCTCTTTTCAGATGGCTCGTTGGTCTAGGGGTATGATTCTCGCTTTGGGTGCGAGAGGTCCCGGGTTCAAATCCCGGACGAGCCCATCCAACTTTTATGTGACGTGTATGGCAGGGAATTAATCTTATCTCTTATGTCTTCGCATTTTAACATTGTGCGTGTAAAACAAAATCATATGTTTCAATCTCAACGAAGATTTGCTTTATTCGTCAAGAGCGAAAGAAAAGAAAAATGAAAAAATGCAAACAAATCCTTATTTCGTGCAATGTTTGTCGTCCTGTGTTGTAAATTTTCAATTTAGTTCACATTCTTGAGGATATGTGACCGTTTTCAAGCGAAAATTCGATACAAAAATTTCGGCCCACCTGACAATTTGGAGAATCCGGGCATCGATCCCGGTACCTCTCGCATGCTAAGCGAGCGCTCTACCATATGAGCTAATCCCCCTGTCGATACGCATCGATGTAATTAACATTTTGTGCTGGAGTCGTAATAACCACGGAGTCGTCTTAACTTATCTATGCTGCGCCATGGAAATAAGTTTAACTCTTATTTATCTGAATCATGCAATATTTCGGAGGCACATTGTCGACTGGCTCGTTGGTCTAGGGTACGATTCTCGATTAGGTCCCCCCACTATGGTTGAAAACAGCATAACAAAAGTTACATGCGGTCAATATCTTCATGCTCTCTTTTCAGATGGCTCGTTGGTCTAGGGGTATGATTCTCGCTTTGGGTGCGAGAGGTCCCGGGTTCAAATCCCGGACGAGCCCATCCAACTTTTATGTGACGTGTATGGCAGGGAATTAATCTTATCTCTTATGTCTTCGCATTTTAACATTGTGCGTGTAAAACAAAATCATATGTTTCAATCTCAACGAAGATTTGCTTTATTCGTCAAGAGCGAAAGAAAAGAAAAATGAAAGAATGCAAACAAATCCTTATTTCGTGCAATGTTTGTCGTCCTGTGTTGTAAATTTTCAATTTAGTTCACATTCTTGAGGATATGTGACCGTTTTCAAGCGAAAATTCGATACAAAAATTTCGGCCCACCTGACAATTTGGAGAATCCGGGCATCGATCCCGGTACCTCTCGCATGCTAAGCGAGCGCTCTACCATATGAGCTAATCCCCCTGTCGATACGCATCGATGTAATTAACATTTTGTGCTGGAGTCGTAATAACCACAGAGTCGTCTTAACTTATCTATGCTGCGCCATGGAAATAAGTTTAACTCTTATTTATCTGAATCATGCAATATTTCGGAGGCACATTGTCGACTGGCTCGTTGGTCTAGGGTACGATTCTCGATTAGGTCCCCCCACTATGGTTGAAAACAGCATAACAAAAGTTACATGCGGTCAATATCTTCATGCTCTCTTTTCAGATGGCTCGTTGGTCTAGGGGTATGATTCTCGCTTTGGGTGCGAGAGGTCCCGGGTTCAAATCCCGGACGAGCCCATCCAACTTTTATGTGACGTGTATGGCAGGGAATTAATCTTATCTCTTATGTCTTCGCATTTTAACATTGTGCGTGTAAAACAAAATCATATGTTTCAATCTCAACGAAGATTTGCTTTATTCGTCAAGAGCGAAAGAAAAGAAAAATGAAAGAATGCAAACAAATCCTTATTTCGTGCAATGTTTGTCGTCCTGTGTTGTAAATTTTCAATTTAGTTCACATTCTTGAGGATATGTGACCGTTTTCAAGCGAAAATTCGATACAAAAATTTCGGCCCACCTGACAATTTGGAGAATCCGGGCATCGATCCCGGTACCTCTCGCATGCTAAGCGAGCGCTCTACCATATGAGCTAATCCCCCTGTCGATACGCATCGATGTAATTAACATTTTGTGCTGGAGTCGTAATAACCACGGAGTCGTCTTAACTTATCTATGCTGCGCCATGGAAATAAGTTTAACTCTTATTTATCTGAATCATGCAATATTTCGGAGGCACATTGTCGACTGGCTCGTTGGTCTAGGGTACGATTCTCGATTAGGTCCCCCCACTATGGTTGAAAACAGCATAACAAAAGTTACATGCGGTCAATATCTTCATGCTCTCTTTTCAGATGGCTCGTTGGTCTAGGGGTATGATTCTCGCTTTGGGTGCGAGAGGTCCCGGGTTCAAATCCCGGACGAGCCCATCCAACTTTTATGTGACGTGTATGGCAGGGAATTAATCTTATCTCTTATGTCTTCGCATTTTAACATTGTGCGTGTAAAACAAAATCATATGTTTCAATCTCAACGAAGATTTGCTTTATTCGTCAAGAGCGAAAGAAAAGAAAAATGAAAGAATGCAAACAAATCCTTATTTCGTGCAATGTTTGTCGTCCTGTGTTGTAAATTTTCAATTTAGTTCACATTCTTGAGGATATGTGACCGTTTTCAAGCGAAAATTCGATACAAAAATTTCGGCCCACCTGACAATTTGGAGAATCCGGGCATCGATCCCGGTACCTCTCGCATGCTAAGCGAGCGCTCTACCATATGAGCTAATCCCCCTGTCGATACGCATCGATGTAATTAACATTTTGTGCTGGAGTCGTAATAACCACAGAGTCGTCTTAACTTATCTATGCTGCGCCATGGAAATAAGTTTAACTCTTATTTATCTGAATCATGCAATATTTCGGAGGCACATTGTCGACTGGCTCGTTGGTCTAGGGTACGATTCTCGATTAGGTCCCCCCACTATGGTTGAAAACAGCATAACAAAAGTTACATGCGGTCAATATCTTCATGCTCTCTTTTCAGATGGCTCGTTGGTCTAGGGGTATGATTCTCGCTTTGGGTGCGAGAGGTCCCGGGTTCAAATCCCGGACGAGCCCATCCAACTTTTATGTGACGTGTATGGCAGGGAATTAATCTTATCTCTTATGTCTTCGCATTTTAACATTGTGCGTGTAAAACAAAATCATATGTTTCAATCTCAACGAAGATTTGCTTTATTCGTCAAGAGCGAAAGAAAAGAAAAATGAAAGAATGCAAACAAATCCTTATTTCGTGCAATGTTTGTCGTCCTGTGTTGTAAATTTTCAATTTAGTTCACATTCTTGAGGATATGTGACCGTTTTCAAGCGAAAATTCGATACAAAAATTTCGGCCCACCTGACAATTTGGAGAATCCGGGCATCGATCCCGGTACCTCTCGCATGCTAAGCGAGCGCTCTACCATATGAGCTAATCCCCCTGTCGATACGCATCGATGTAATTAACATTTTGTGCTGGAGTCGTAATAACCACGGAGTCGTCTTAACTTATCTATGCTGCGCCATGGAAATAAGTTTAACTCTTATTTATCTGAATCATGCAATATTTCGGAGGCACATTGTCGACTGGCTCGTTGGTCTAGGGTACGATTCTCGATTAGGTCCCCCCACTATGGTTGAAAACAGCATAACAAAAGTTACATGCGGTCAATATCTTCATGCTCTCTTTTCAGATGGCTCGTTGGTCTAGGGGTATGATTCTCGCTTTGGGTGCGAGAGGTCCCGGGTTCAAATCCCGGACGAGCCCATCCAACTTTTATGTGACGTGTATGGCAGGGAATTAATCTTATCTCTTATGTCTTCGCATTTTAACATTGTGCGTGTAAAACAAAATCATATGTTTCAATCTCAACGAAGATTTGCTTTATTCGTCAAGAGCGAAAGAAAAGAAAAATGAAAGAATGCAAACAAATCCTTATTTCGTGCAATGTTTGTCGTCCTGTGTTGTAAATTTTCAATTTAGTTCACATTCTTGAGGATATGTGACCGTTTTCAAGCGAAAATTCGATACAAATATTTCGGCCCACCTGACAATTTGGAGAATCCGGGCATCGATCCCGGTACCTCTCGCATGCTAAGCGAGCGCTCTACCATATGAGCTAATCCCCCTGTCGATACGCATCGATGTAATTAACATTTTGTGCTGGAGTCGTAATAACCACGGAGTCGTCTTAACTTATCTATGCTGCGCCATGGAAATAAGTTTAACTCTTATTTATCTGAATCATGCAATATTTCGGAGGCACATTGTCGACTGGCTCGTTGGTCTAGGGTACGATTCTCGATTAGGTCCCCCCACTATGGTTGAAAACAGCATAACAAAAGTTACATGCGGTCAATATCTTCATGCTCTCTTTTCAGATGGCTCGTTGGTCTAGGGGTATGATTCTCGCTTTGGGTGCGAGAGGTCCCGGGTTCAAATCCCGGACGAGCCCATCCAACTTTTATGTGACGTGTATGGCAGGGAATTAATCTTATCTCTTATGTCTTCGCATTTTAACATTGTGCGTGTAAAACAAAATCATATGTTTCAATCTCAACGAAGATTTGCTTTATTCGTCAAGAGCGAAAGAAAAGAAAAATGAAAGAATGCAAACAAATCCTTATTTCGTGCAATGTTTGTCGTCCTGTGTTGTAAATTTTCAATTTAGTTCACATTCTTGAGGATATGTGACCGTTTTCAAGCGAAAATTCGATACAAAAATTTCGGCCCACCTGACAATTTGGAGAATCCGGGCATCGATCCCGGTACCTCTCGCATGCTAAGCGAGCGCTCTACCATATGAGCTAATCCCCCTGTCGATACGCATCGATGTAATTAACATTTTGTGCTGGAGTCGTAATAACCACAGAGTCGTCTTAACTTATCTATGCTGCGCCATGGAAATAAGTTTAACTCTTATTTATCTGAATCATGCAATATTTCGGAGGCACATTGTCGACTGGCTCGTTGGTCTAGGGTACGATTCTCGATTAGGTCCCCCCACTATGGTTGAAAACAGCATAACAAAAGTTACATGCGGTCAATATCTTCATGCTCTCTTTTCAGATGGCTCGTTGGTCTAGGGGTATGATTCTCGCTTTGGGTGCGAGAGGTCCCGGGTTCAAATCCCGGACGAGCCCATCCAACTTTTATGTGACGTGTATGGCAGGGAATTAATCTTATCTCTTATGTCTTCGCATTTTAACATTGTGCGTGTAAAACAAAATCATATGTTTCAATCTCAACGAAGATTTGCTTTATTCGTCAAGAGCGAAAGAAAAGAAAAATGAAAGAATGCAAACAAATCCTTATTTCGTGCAATGTTTGTCGTCCTGTGTTGTAAATTTTCAATTTAGTTCACATTCTTGAGGATATGTGACCGTTTTCAAGCGAAAATTCGATACAAAAATTTCGGCCCACCTGACAATTTGGAGAATCCGGGCATCGATCCCGGTACCTCTCGCATGCTAAGCGAGCGCTCTACCATATGAGCTAATCCCCCTGTCGATACGCATCGATGTAATTAACATTTTGTGCTGGAGTCGTAATAACCACGGAGTCGTCTTAACTTATCTATGCTGCGCCATGGAAATAAGTTTAACTCTTATTTATCTGAATCATGCAATATTTCGGAGGCACATTGTCGACTGGCTCGTTGGTCTAGGGTACGATTCTCGATTAGGTCCCCCCACTATGGTTGAAAACAGCATAACAAAAGTTACATGCGGTCAATATCTTCATGCTCTCTTTTCAGATGGCTCGTTGGTCTAGGGGTATGATTCTCGCTTTGGGTGCGAGAGGTCCCGGGTTCAAATCCCGGACGAGCCCATCCAACTTTTATGTGACGTGTATGGCAGGGAATTAATCTTATCTCTTATGTCTTCGCATTTTAACATTGTGCGTGTAAAACAAAATCATATGTTTCAATCTCAACGAAGATTTGCTTTATTCGTCAAGAGCGAAAGAAAAGAAAAATGAAAGAATGCAAACAAATCCTTATTTCGTGCAATGTTTGTCGTCCTGTGTTGTAAATTTTCAATTTAGTTCACATTCTTGAGGATATGTGACCGTTTTCAAGCGAAAATTCGATACAAATATTTCGGCCCACCTGACAATTTGGAGAATCCGGGCATCGATCCCGGTACCTCTCGCATGCTAAGCGAGCGCTCTACCATATGAGCTAATCCCCCTGTCGATACGCATCGATGTAATTAACATTTTGTGCTGGAGTCGTAATAACCACGGAGTCGTCTTAACTTATCTATGCTGCGCCATGGAAATAAGTTTAACTCTTATTTATCTGAATCATGCAATATTTCGGAGGCACATTGTCGACTGGCTCGTTGGTCTAGGGTACGATTCTCGATTAGGTCCCCCCACTATGGTTGAAAACAGCATAACAAAAGTTACATGCGGTCAATATCTTCATGCTCTCTTTTCAGATGGCTCGTTGGTCTAGGGGTATGATTCTCGCTTTGGGTGCGAGAGGTCCCGGGTTCAAATCCCGGACGAGCCCATCCAACTTTTATGTGACGTGTATGGCAGGGAATTAATCTTATCTCTTATGTCTTCGCATTTTAACATTGTGCGTGTAAAACAAAATCATATGTTTCAATCTCAACGAAGATTTGCTTTATTCGTCAAGAGCGAAAGAAAAGAAAAATGAAAGAATGCAAACAAATCCTTATTTCGTGCAATGTTTGTCGTCCTGTGTTGTAAATTTTCAATTTAGTTCACATTCTTGAGGATATGTGACCGTTTTCAAGCGAAAATTCGATACAAAAATTTCGGCCCACCTGACAATTTGGAGAATCCGGGCATCGATCCCGGTACCTCTCGCATGCTAAGCGAGCGCTCTACCATATGAGCTAATCCCCCTGTCGATACGCATCGATGTAATTAACATTTTGTGCTGGAGTCGTAATAACCACAGAGTCGTCTTAACTTATCTATGCTGCGCCATGGAAATAAGTTTAACTCTTATTTATCTGAATCATGCAATATTTCGGAGGCACATTGTCGACTGGCTCGTTGGTCTAGGGTACGATTCTCGATTAGGTCCCCCCACTATGGTTGAAAACAGCATAACAAAAGTTACATGCGGTCAATATCTTCATGCTCTCTTTTCAGATGGCTCGTTGGTCTAGGGGTATGATTCTCGCTTTGGGTGCGAGAGGTCCCGGGTTCAAATCCCGGACGAGCCCATCCAACTTTTATGTGACGTGTATGGCAGGGAATTAATCTTATCTCTTATGTCTTCGCATTTTAACATTGTGCGTGTAAAACAAAATCATATGTTTCAATCTCAACGAAGATTTGCTTTATTCGTCAAGAGCGAAAGAAAAGAAAAATGAAAGAATGCAAACAAATCCTTATTTCGTGCAATGTTTGTCGTCCTGTGTTGTAAATTTTCAATTTAGTTCACATTCTTGAGGATATGTGACCGTTTTCAAGCGAAAATTCGATACAAAAATTTCGGCCCACCTGACAATTTGGAGAATCCGGGCATCGATCCCGGTACCTCTCGCATGCTAAGCGAGCGCTCTACCATATGAGCTAATCCCCCTGTCGATACGCATCGATGTAATTAACATTTTGTGCTGGAGTCGTAATAACCACGGAGTCGTCTTAACTTATCTATGCTGCGCCATGGAAATAAGTTTAACTCTTATTTATCTGAATCATGCAATATTTCGGAGGCACATTGTCGACTGGCTCGTTGGTCTAGGGTACGATTCTCGATTAGGTCCCCCCACTATGGTTGAAAACAGCATAACAAAAGTTACATGCGGTCAATATCTTCATGCTCTCTTTTCAGATGGCTCGTTGGTCTAGGGGTATGATTCTCGCTTTGGGTGCGAGAGGTCCCGGGTTCAAATCCCGGACGAGCCCATCCAACTTTTATGTGACGTGTATGGCAGGGAATTAATCTTATCTCTTATGTCTTCGCATTTTAACATTGTGCGTGTAAAACAAAATCATATGTTTCAATCTCAACGAAGATTTGCTTTATTCGTCAAGAGCGAAAGAAAAGAAAAATGAAAGAATGCAAACAAATCCTTATTTCGTGCAATGTTTGTCGTCCTGTGTTGTAAATTTTCAATTTAGTTCACATTCTTGAGGATATGTGACCGTTTTCAAGCGAAAATTCGATACAAATATTTCGGCCCACCTGACAATTTGGAGAATCCGGGCATCGATCCCGGTACCTCTCGCATGCTAAGCGAGCGCTCTACCATATGAGCTAATCCCCCTGTCGATACGCATCGATGTAATTAACATTTTGTGCTGGAGTCGTAATAACCACGGAGTCGTCTTAACTTATCTATGCTGCGCCATGGAAATAAGTTTAACTCTTATTTATCTGAATCATGCAATATTTCGGAGGCACATTGTCGACTGGCTCGTTGGTCTAGGGTACGATTCTCGATTAGGTCCCCCCACTATGGTTGAAAACAGCATAACAAAAGTTACATGCGGTCAATATCTTCATGCTCTCTTTTCAGATGGCTCGTTGGTCTAGGGGTATGATTCTCGCTTTGGGTGCGAGAGGTCCCGGGTTCAAATCCCGGACGAGCCCATCCAACTTTTATGTGACGTGTATGGCAGGGAATTAATCTTATCTCTTATGTCTTCGCATTTTAACATTGTGCGTGTATAACAAAATCATATGTTTCAATCTCAACGAAGATTTGCTTTATTCGTCAAGAGCGAAAGAAAAGAAAAATGAAAGAATGCAAACAAATCCTTATTTCGTGCAATGTTTGTCGTCCTGTGTACTTTCGGTTGATAATTGGATACAAAACACTCACCAGACGAGAACCCTGATTCAGCTTCATGCGACAGAGGATATCCGTCATTGTCTTCCTCCAAACAGCGCGAATGTGCATTGTTCCATCCGGCCTTTGTGACGTAGGGTTTCCATGACCAGCGCTACCGAGCGACAGTGAAGCAACTCGAGCGTCATCGAATCTGATGTAGAAATGTTTTGTGTTGTAAATTTTCAATTTAGTTCACATTCTTGAGGATATGTGACCGTTTTCAAGCGAAAATTCGATACAAAAATTTCGGCCCACCTGACAATTTGGAGAATCCGGGCATCGATCCCGGTACCTCTCGCATGCTAAGCGAGCGCTCTACCATATGAGCTAATCCCCCTGTCGATACGCATCGATGTAATTAACATTTTGTGCTGGAGTCGTAATAACCACGGAGTCGTCTTAACTTATCTATGCTGCGCCATGGAAATAAGTTTAACTCTTATTTATCTGAATCATGCAATATTTCGGAGGCACATTGTCGACTGGCTCGTTGGTCTAGGGTACGATTCTCGATTAGGTCCCCCCACTATGGTTGAAAACAGCATAACAAAAGTTACATGCGGTCAATATCTTCATGCTCTCTTTTCAGATGGCTCGTTGGTCTAGGGGTATGATTCTCGCTTTGGGTGCGAGAGGTCCCGTTTCAAATCCCGGACGAGCCCATCCAACTTTTATGTGACGTGTATGGCAGGGAATTAATCTTATCTCTTATGTCTTCGCATTTTAACATTGTGCGTGTAAAACAAAATCATATGTTTCAATCTCAACGAAGATTTGCTTTATTCGTCAAGAGCGAAAGAAAAGAAAAATGAAAGAATGCGAACAAATCCTTATTTCGTGCAATGTTTGTCGTCCTGTGTTGTAAATTTTCAATTTAGTTCACATTCTTGAGGATATGTGACCGTTTTCAAGCGAAAATTCGATACAAATATTTCGGCCCACCTGACAATTTGGAGAATCCGGGCATCGATCCCGGTACCTCTCGCATGCTAAGCGAGCGCTCTACCATATGAGCTAATCCCCCTGTCGATACGCATCGATGTAATTAACATTTTGTGCTGGAGTCGTAATAACCACGGAGTCGTCTTAACTTATCTATGCTGCGCCATGGAAATAAGTTTAACTCTTATTTATCTGAATCATGCAATATTTCGGAGGCACATTGTCGACTGGCTCGTTGGTCTAGGGTACGATTCTCGATTAGGTCCCCCCACTATGGTTGAAAACAGCATAACAAAAGTTACATGCGGTCAATATCTTCATGCTCTCTTTTCAGATGGCTCGTTGGTCTAGGGGTATGATTCTCGCTTTGGGTGCGAGAGGTCCCGGGTTCAAATCCCGGACGAGCCCATCCAACTTTTATGTGACGTGTATGGCAGGGAATTAATCTTATCTCTTATGTCTTCGCATTTTAACATTGTGCGTGTATAACAAAATCATATGTTTCAATCTCAACGAAGATTTGCTTTATTCGTCAAGAGCGAATGAAAAGAAAAATGAAAGAATGCAAACAAATCCTTATTTCGTGCAATGTTTGTCGTCCTGTGTACTTTCGGTTGATAATTGGATACAAAACACTCACCAGACGAGAACCCTGATTCAGCTTCATGCGACAGAGGATATCCGTCATTGTCTTCCTCCAAACAGCGCGAATGTGCATTGTTCCATCCGGCCTTTGTGACGTAGGGTTTCCATGACCAGCGCTACCGAGCGACAGTGAAGCAACTCGAGCGTCATCGAATCTGATGTAGAAATGTTTTGTGTTGTAAATTTTCAATTTAGTTCACATTCTTGAGGATATGTGACCGTTTTCAAGCGAAAATTCGATACAAAAATTTCGGCCCACCTGAAAATTTGGAGAATCCGGGCATCGATCCCGGTACCTCTCGCATGCTAAGCGAGCGCTCTACCATATGAGCTAATCCCCCTGTCGATACGCATCGATGTAATTAACATTTTGTGCTGGAGTCGTAATAACCACGGAGTCGTCTTAACTTATCTATGCTGCGCCATGGAAATAAGTTTAACTCTTATTTATCTGAATCATGCAATATTTCGGAGGCACATTGTCGACTGGCTCGTTGGTCTAGGGTACGATTCTCGATTAGGTCCCCCCACTATGGTTGAAAACAGCATAACAAAAGTTACATGCGGTCAATATCTTCATGCTCTCTTTTCAGATGGCTCGTTGGTCTAGGGGTATGATTCTCGCTTTGGGTGCGAGAGGTCCCGTTTCAAATCCCGGACGAGCCCATCCAACTTTTATGTGACGTGTATGGCAGGGAATTAATCTTATCTCTTATGTCTTCGCATTTTAACATTGTGCGTGTAAAACAAAATCATATGTTTCAATCTCAACGAAGATTTGCTTTATTCGTCAAGAGCGAAAGAAAAGAAAAATGAAAGAATGCAAACAAATCCTTATTTCGTGCAATGTTTGTCGTCCTGTGTTGTAAATTTTCAATTTAGTTCACATTCTTGAGGATATGTGACCGTTTTCAAGCGAAAATTCGATACAAAAATTTCGGCCCACCTGACAATTTGGAGAATCCGGGCATCGATCCCGGTACCTCTCGCATGCTAAGCGAGCGCTCTACCATATGAGCTAATCCCCCTGTCGATACGCATCGATGTAATTAACATTTTGTGCTGGAGTCGTAATAACCACGGAGTCGTCTTAACTTATCTATGCTGCGCCATGGAAATAAGTTTAACTCTTATTTATCTGAATCATGCAATATTTCGGAGGCACATTGTCGACTGGCTCGTTGGTCTAGGGTACGATTCTCGATTAGGTCCCCCCACTATGGTTGAAAACAGCATAACAAAAGTTACATGCAGTTAATATCTTCATGCTCTCTTTTCAGATGGCTCGTTGGTCTAGGGGTATGATTCTCGCTTTGGGTGCGAGAGGTCCCGGGTTCAAATCCCGGACGAGCCCATCCAACTTTTATGTGACGTGTATGGCAGGGAATTAATCTTATCTCTTATGTCTTCGCATTTTAACATTGTGCGTGTAAAACAAAATCATATGTTTCAATCTCAACGAAGATTTGCTTTATTCGTCAAGAGCGAAAGAAAAGAAAAATGAAAGAATGCGAACAAATCCTTATTTCGTGCAATGTTTGTCGTCCTGTGTTGTAAATTTTCAATTTAGTTCACATTCTTGAGGATATGTGACCGTTTTCAAGCGAAAATTCGATACAAATATTTCGGCCCACCTGACAATTTGGAGAATCCGGGCATCGATCCCGGTACCTCTCGCATGCTAAGCGAGCGCTCTACCATATGAGCTAATCCCCCTGTCGATACGCATCGATGTAATTAACATTTTGTGCTGGAGTCGTAATAACCACGGAGTCGTCTTAACTTATCTATGCTGCGCCATGGAAATAAGTTTAACTCTTATTTATCTGAATCATGCAATATTTCGGAGGCACATTGTCGACTGGCTCGTTGGTCTAGGGTACGATTCTCGATTAGGTCCCCCCACTATGGTTGAAAACAGCATAACAAAAGTTACATGCGGTCAATATCTTCATGCTCTCTTTTCAGATGGCTCGTTGGTCTAGGGGTATGATTCTCGCTTTGGGTGCGAGAGGTCCCGGGTTCAAATCCCGGACGAGCCCATCCAACTTTTATGTGACGTGTATGGCAGGGAATTAATCTTATCTCTTATGTCTTCGCATTTTAACATTGTGCGTGTATAACAAAATCATATGTTTCAATCTCAACGAAGATTTGCTTTATTCGTCAAGAGCGAAAGAAAAGAAAAATGAAAGAATGCAAACAAATCCTTATTTCGTGCAATGTTTGTCGTCCTGTGTACTTTCGGTTGATAATTGGATACAAAACACTCACCAGACGAGAACCCTGATTCAGCTTCATGCGACAGAGGATATCCGTCATTGTCTTCCTCCAAACAGCGCGAATGTGCATTGTTCCATCCGGCCTTTGTGACGTAGGGTTTCCATGACCAGCGCTACCGAGCGACAGTGAAGCAACTCGAGCGTCATCGAATCTGATGTAGAAATGTTTTGTGTTGTAAATTTTCAATTTAGTTCACATTCTTGAGGATATGTGACCGTTTTCAAGCGAAAATTCGATACAAAAATTTCGGCCCACCTGACAATTTGGAGAATCCGGGCATCGATCCCGGTACCTCTCGCATGCTAAGCGAGCGCTCTACCATATGAGCTAATCCCCCTGTCGATACGCATCGATGTAATTAACATTTTGTGCTGGAGTCGTAATAACCACGGAGTCGTCTTAACTTATCTATGCTGCGCCATGGAAATAAGTTTAACTCTTATTTATCTGAATCATGCAATATTTCGGAGGCACATTGTCGACTGGCTCGTTGGTCTAGGGTACGATTCTCGATTAGGTCCCCCCACTATGGTTGAAAACAGCATAACAAAAGTTACATGCGGTCAATATCTTCATGCTCTCTTTTCAGATGGCTCGTTGGTCTAGGGGTATGATTCTCGCTTTGGGTGCGAGAGGTCCCGTTTCAAATCCCGGACGAGCCCATCCAACTTTTATGTGACGTGTATGGCAGGGAATTAATCTTATCTCTTATGTCTTCGCATTTTAACATTGTGCGTGTAAAACAAAATCATATGTTTCAATCTCAACGAAGATTTGCTTTATTCGTCAAGAGCGAAAGAAAAGAAAAATGAAAGAATGCGAACAAATCCTTATTTCGTGCAATGTTTGTCGTCCTGTGTTGTAAATTTTCAATTTAGTTCACATTCTTGAGGATATGTGACCGTTTTCAAGCGAAAATTCGATACAAATATTTCGGCCCACCTGACAATTTGGAGAATCCGGGCATCGATCCCGGTACCTCTCGCATGCTAAGCGAGCGCTCTACCATATGAGCTAATCCCCCTGTCGATACGCATCGATGTAATTAACATTTTGTGCTGGAGTCGTAATAACCACGGAGTCGTCTTAACTTATCTATGCTGCGCCATGGAAATAAGTTTAACTCTTATTTATCTGAATCATGCAATATTTCGGAGGCACATTGTCGACTGGCTCGTTGGTCTAGGGTACGATTCTCGATTAGGTCCCCCCACTATGGTTGAAAACAGCATAACAAAAGTTACATGTGGTCAATATCTTCATGCTCTCTTTTCAGATGGCTCGTTGGTCTAGGGGTATGATTCTCGCTTTGGGTGCGAGAGGTCCCGGGTTCAAATCCCGGACGAGCCCATCCAACTTTTATGTGACGTGTATGGCAGGGAATTAATCTTATCTCTTATGTCTTCGCATTTTAACATTGTGCGTGTAAAACCAAAGCATATGTTTCAATCTCAACGAAGATTTGCTTTATTCGTCAAGAGCGAAAGAAAAGAAAAATGAAAGAATGCAAACAAATCCTTATTTCGTGCAATGTTTGTCGTCCTGTGTACTTTCGGTTGATAATTGGATACAAAACACTCACCAGACGAGAACCCTGATTCAGCTTCATGCGACAGAGGATATCCGTCATTATCTTCCCCCAAACAGCGCGAATGTGCATTGTTCCATCCGGCCTTTGTGACGTAGGGTTTCCATGACCAGCGCTACCGAGCGACAGTGAAGCAACTCGAGCGTCATCGAATCTGATGTAGAAATGTTTTGTGTTGTAAATTTTCAATTTAGTTCACATTCTTGAGGATATGTGACCGTTTTCAAGCGAAAATTCGATACAAAAATTTCGGCCCACCTGACAATTTGGAGAATCCGGGCATCGATCCCGGTACCTCTCGCATGCTAGGCGAGCGCTCTACCATATGAGCTAATCCCCCTGTCGATACGCATCGATGTAATTAACATTTTGTGCTGGAGTCGTAATAACCACGGAGTCGTCTTAACTTATCTATGCTGCGCCATGGAAATAAGTTTAACTCTTATTTATCTGAATCATGCAATATTTCGGAGGCACATTGTCGACTGGCTCGTTGGTCTAGGGTACGATTCTCGATTAGGTCCCCCCACTATGGTTGAAAACAGCATAACAAAAGTTACATGCGGTCAATATCTTCATGCTCTCTTTTCAGATGGCTCGTTGGTCTAGGGGTATGATTCTCGCTTTGGGTGCGAGAGGTCCCGTTTCAAATCCCGGACGAGCCCATCCAACTTTTATGTGACGTGTATGGCAGGGAATTAATCTTATCTCTTATGTCTTCGCATTTTAACATTGTGCGTGTAAAACAAAATCATATGTTTCAATCTCAACGAAGATTTGCTTTATTCGTCAAGAGCGAAAGAAAAGAAAAATGAAAGAATGCAAACAAATCCTTATTTCGTGCAATGTTTGTCGTCCTGTGTTGTAAATTTTCAATTTAGTTCACATTCTTGAGGATATGTGACCGTTTTCAAGCGAAAATTCGATACAAAAATTTCGGCCCACCTGACAATTTGGAGAATCCGGGCATCGATCCCGGTACCTCTCGCATGCTAAGCGAGCGCTCTACCATATGAGCTAATCCCCCTGTCGATACGCATCGATGTAATTAACATTTTGTGCTGGAGTCGTAATAACCACGGAGTCGTCTTAACTTATCTATGCTGCGCCATGGAAATAAGTTTAACTCTTATTTATCTGAATCATGCAATATTTCGGAGGCACATTGTCGACTGGCTCGTTGGTCTAGGGTACGATTCTCGATTAGGTCCCCCCACTATGGTTGAAAACAGCATAACAAAAGTTACATGCAGTTAATATCTTCATGCTCTCTTTTCAGATGGCTCGTTGGTCTAGGGGTATGATTCTCGCTTTGGGTGCGAGAGGTCCCGGGTTCAAATCCCGGACGAGCCCATCCAACTTTTATGTGACGTGTATGGCAGGGAATTAATCTTATCTCTTATGTCTTCGCATTTTAACATTGTGCGTGTAAAACAAAATCATATGTTTCAATCTCAACGAAGATTTGCTTTATTCGTCAAGAGCGAAAGAAAAGAAAAATGAAAGAATGCGAACAAATCCTTATTTCGTGCAATGTTTGTCGTCCTGTGTTGTAAATTTTCAATTTAGTTCACATTCTTGAGGATATGTGACCGTTTTCAAGCGAAAATTCGATACAAATATTTCGGCCCACCTGACAATTTGGAGAATCCGGGCATCGATCCCGGTACCTCTCGCATGCTAAGCGAGCGCTCTACCATATGAGCTAATCCCCCTGTCGATACGCATCGATGTAATTAACATTTTGTGCTGGAGTCGTAATAACCACGGAGTCGTCTTAACTTATCTATGCTGCGCCATGGAAATAAGTTTAACTCTTATTTATCTGAATCATGCAATATTTCGGAGGCACATTGTCGACTGGCTCGTTGGTCTAGGGTACGATTCTCGATTAGGTCCCCCCACTATGGTTGAAAACAGCATAACAAAAGTTACATGCGGTCAATATCTTCATGCTCTCTTTTCAGATGGCTCGTTGGTCTAGGGGTATGATTCTCGCTTTGGGTGCGAGAGGTCCCGGGTTCAAATCCCGGACGAGCCCATCCAACTTTTATGTGACGTGTATGGCAGGGAATTAATCTTATCTCTTATGTCTTCGCATTTTAACATTGTGCGTGTAAAACCAAAGCATATGTTTCAATCTCAACGAAGATTTGCTTTATTCGTCAAGAGCGAAAGAAAAGAAAAATGAAAGAATGCAAACAAATCCTTATTTCGTGCAATGTTTGTCGTCCTGTGTACTTTCGGTTGATAATTGGATACAAAACACTCACCAGACGAGAACCCTGATTCAGCTTCATGCGACAGAGGATATCCGTCATTATCTTCCCCCAAACAGCGTGAATGTGCATTGTTCCATCCGGCCTTTGTGACGTAGGGTTTCCATGACCAGCGCTACCGAGCGACAGTGAAGCAACTCGAGCGTCATCGAATCTGATGTAGAAATGTTTTGTGTTGTAAATTTTCAATTTAGTTCACATTCTTGAGGATATGTGACCGTTTTCAAGCGAAAATTCGATACAAAAATTTCGGCCCACCTGACAATTTGGAGAATCCGGGCATCGATCCCGGTACCTCTCGCATGCTAGGCGAGCGCTCTACCATATGAGCTAATCCCCCTGTCGATACGCATCGATGTAATTAACATTTTGTGCTGGAGTCGTAATAACCACGGAGTCGTCTTAACTTATCTATGCTGCGCCATGGAAATAAGTTTAACTCTTATTTATCTGAATCATGCAATATTTCGGAGGCACATTGTCGACTGGCTCGTTGGTCTAGGGTACGATTCTCGATTAGGTCCCCCCACTATGGTTGAAAACAGCATAACAAAAGTTACATGCGGTCAATATCTTCATGCTCTCTTTTCAGATGGCTCGTTGGTCTAGGGGTATGATTCTCGCTTTGGGTGCGAGAGGTCCCGTTTCAAATCCCGGACGAGCCCATCCAACTTTTATGTGACGTGTATGGCAGGGAATTAATCTTATCTCTTATGTCTTCGCATTTTAACATTGTGCGTGTAAAACAAAATCATATGTTTCAATCTCAACGAAGATTTGCTTTATTCGTCAAGAGCGAAAGAAAAGAAAAATGAAAGAATGCAAACAAATCCTTATTTCGTGCAATGTTTGTCGTCCTGTGTTGTAAATTTTCAATTTAGTTCACATTCTTGAGGATATGTGACCGTTTTCAAGCGAAAATTCGATACAAAAATTTCGGCCCACCTGACAATTTGGAGAATCCGGGCATCGATCCCGGTACCTCTCGCATGCTAAGCGAGCGCTCTACCATATGAGCTAATCCCCCTGTCGATACGCATCGATGTAATTAACATTTTGTGCTGGAGTCGTAATAACCACGGAGTCGTCTTAACTTATCTATGCTGCGCCATGGAAATAAGTTTAACTCTTATTTATCTGAATCATGCAATATTTCGGAGGCACATTGTCGACTGGCTCGTTGGTCTAGGGTACGATTCTCGATTAGGTCCCCCCACTATGGTTGAAAACAGCATAACAAAAGTTACATGCAGTTAATATCTTCATGCTCTCTTTTCAGATGGCTCGTTGGTCTAGGGGTATGATTCTCGCTTTGGGTGCGAGAGGTCCCGGGTTCAAATCCCGGACGAGCCCATCCAACTTTTATGTGACGTGTATGGCAGGGAATTAATCTTATCTCTTATGTCTTCGCATTTTAACATTGTGCGTGTAAAACAAAATCATATGTTTCAATCTCAACGAAGATTTGCTTTATTCGTCAAGAGCGAAAGAAAAGAAAAATGAAAGAATGCGAACAAATCCTTATTTCGTGCAATGTTTGTCGTCCTGTGTTGTAAATTTTCAATTTAGTTCACATTCTTGAGGATATGTGACCGTTTTCAAGCGAAAATTCGATACAAATATTTCGGCCCACCTGACAATTTGGAGAATCCGGGCATCGATCCCGGTACCTCTCGCATGCTAAGCGAGCGCTCTACCATATGAGCTAATCCCCCTGTCGATACGCATCGATGTAATTAACATTTTGTGCTGGAGTCGTAATAACCACGGAGTCGTCTTAACTTATCTATGCTGCGCCATGGAAATAAGTTTAACTCTTATTTATCTGAATCATGCAATATTTCGGAGGCACATTGTCGACTGGCTCGTTGGTCTAGGGTACGATTCTCGATTAGGTCCCCCCACTATGGTTGAAAACAGCATAACAAAAGTTACATGCGGTCAATATCTTCATGCTCTCTTTTCAGATGGCTCGTTGGTCTAGGGGTATGATTCTCGCTTTGGGTGCGAGAGGTCCCGGGTTCAAATCCCGGACGAGCCCATCCAACTTTTATGTGACGTGTATGGCAGGGAATTAATCTTATCTCTTATGTCTTCGCATTTTAACATTGTGCGTGTAAAACCAAAGCATATGTTTCAATCTCAACGAAGATTTGCTTTATTCGTCAAGAGCGAAAGAAAAGAAAAATGAAAGAATGCAAACAAATCCTTATTTCGTGCAATGTTTGTCGTCCTGTGTACTTTCGGTTGATAATTGGATACAAAACACTCACCAGACGAGAACCCTGATTCAGCTTCATGCGACAGAGGATATCCGTCATTATCTTCCCCCAAACAGCGCGAATGTGCATTGTTCCATCCGGCCTTTGTGACGTAGGGTTTCCATGACCAGCGCTACCGAGCGACAGTGAAGCAACTCGAGCGTCATCGAATCTGATGTAGAAATGTTTTGTGTTGTAAATTTTCAATTTAGTTCACATTCTTGAGGATATGTGACCGTTTTCAAGCGAAAATTCGATACAAAAATTTCGGCCCACCTGACAATTTGGAGAATCCGGGCATCGATCCCGGTACCTCTCGCATGCTAGGCGAGCGCTCTACCATATGAGCTAATCCCCCTGTCGATACGCATCGATGTAATTAACATTTTGTGCTGGAGTCGTAATAACCACGGAGTCGTCTTAACTTATCTATGCTGCGCCATGGAAATAAGTTTAACTCTTATTTATCTGAATCATGCAATATTTCGGAGGCACATTGTCGACTGGCTCGTTGGTCTAGGGTACGATTCTCGATTAGGTCCCCCCACTATGGTTGAAAACAGCATAACAAAAGTTACATGCGGTCAATATCTTCATGCTCTCTTTTCAGATGGCTCGTTGGTCTAGGGGTATGATTCTCGCTTTGGGTGCGAGAGGTCCCGTTTCAAATCCCGGACGAGCCCATCCAACTTTTATGTGACGTGTATGGCAGGGAATTAATCTTATCTCTTATGTCTTCGCATTTTAACATTGTGCGTGTAAAACAAAATCATATGTTTCAATCTCAACGAAGATTTGCTTTATTCGTCAAGAGCGAAAGAAAAGAAAAATGAAAGAATGCAAACAAATCCTTATTTCGTGCAATGTTTGTCGTCCTGTGTTGTAAATTTTCAATTTAGTTCACATTCTTGAGGATATGTGACCGTTTTCAAGCGAAAATTCGATACAAAAATTTCGGCCCACCTGACAATTTGGAGAATCCGGGCATCGATCCCGGTACCTCTCGCATGCTAAGCGAGCGCTCTACCATATGAGCTAATCCCCCTGTCGATACGCATCGATGTAATTAACATTTTGTGCTGGAGTCGTAATAACCACGGAGTCGTCTTAACTTATCTATGCTGCGCCATGGAAATAAGTTTAACTCTTATTTATCTGAATCATGCAATATTTCGGAGGCACATTGTCGACTGGCTCGTTGGTCTAGGGTACGATTCTCGATTAGGTCCCCCCACTATGGTTGAAAACAGCATAACAAAAGTTACATGCAGTTAATATCTTCATGCTCTCTTTTCAGATGGCTCGTTGGTCTAGGGGTATGATTCTCGCTTTGGGTGCGAGAGGTCCCGGGTTCAAATCCCGGACGAGCCCATCCAACTTTTATGTGACGTGTATGGCAGGGAATTAATCTTATCTCTTATGTCTTCGCATTTTAACATTGTGCGTGTAAAACAAAATCATATGTTTCAATCTCAACGAAGATTTGCTTTATTCGTCAAGAGCGAAAGAAAAGAAAAATGAAAGAATGCGAACAAATCCTTATTTCGTGCAATGTTTGTCGTCCTGTGTTGTAAATTTTCAATTTAGTTCACATTCTTGAGGATATGTGACCGTTTTCAAGCGAAAATTCGATACAAATATTTCGGCCCACCTGACAATTTGGAGAATCCGGGCATCGATCCCGGTACCTCTCGCATGCTAAGCGAGCGCTCTACCATATGAGCTAATCCCCCTGTCGATACGCATCGATGTAATTAACATTTTGTGCTGGAGTCGTAATAACCACGGAGTCGTCTTAACTTATCTATGCTGCGCCATGGAAATAAGTTTAACTCTTATTTATCTGAATCATGCAATATTTCGGAGGCACATTGTCGACTGGCTCGTTGGTCTAGGGTACGATTCTCGATTAGGTCCCCCCACTATGGTTGAAAACAGCATAACAAAAGTTACATGCGGTCAATATCTTCATGCTCTCTTTTCAGATGGCTCGTTGGTCTAGGGGTATGATTCTCGCTTTGGGTGCGAGAGGTCCCGGGTTCAAATCCCGGACGAGCCCATCCAACTTTTATGTGACGTGTATGGCAGGGAATTAATCTTATCTCTTATGTCTTCGCATTTTAACATTGTGCGTGTAAAACCAAAGCATATGTTTCAATCTCAACGAAGATTTGCTTTATTCGTCAAGAGCGAAAGAAAAGAAAAATGAAAGAATGCAAACAAATCCTTATTTCGTGCAATGTTTGTCGTCCTGTGTACTTTCGGTTGATAATTGGATACAAAACACTCACCAGACGAGAACCCTGATTCAGCTTCATGCGACAGAGGATATCCGTCATTATCTTCCCCCAAACAGCGCGAATGTGCATTGTTCCATCCGGCCTTTGTGACGTAGGGTTTCCATGACCAGCGCTACCGAGCGACAGTGAAGCAACTCGAGCGTCATCGAATCTGATGTAGAAATGTTTTGTGTTGTAAATTTTCAATTTAGTTCACATTCTTGAGGATATGTGACCGTTTTCAAGCGAAAATTCGATACAAAAATTTCGGCCCACCTGACAATTTGGAGAATCCGGGCATCGATCCCGGTACCTCTCGCATGCTAGGCGAGCGCTCTACCATATGAGCTAATCCCCCTGTCGATACGCATCGATGTAATTAACATTTTGTGCTGGAGTCGTAATAACCACGGAGTCGTCTTAACTTATCTATGCTGCGCCATGGAAATAAGTTTAACTCTTATTTATCTGAATCATGCAATATTTCGGAGGCACATTGTCGACTGGCTCGTTGGTCTAGGGTACGATTCTCGATTAGGTCCCCCCACTATGGTTGAAAACAGCATAACAAAAGTTACATGCGGTCAATATCTTCATGCTCTCTTTTCAGATGGCTCGTTGGTCTAGGGGTATGATTCTCGCTTTGGGTGCGAGAGGTCCCGTTTCAAATCCCGGACGAGCCCATCCAACTTTTATGTGACGTGTATGGCAGGGAATTAATCTTATCTCTTATGTCTTCGCATTTTAACATTGTGCGTGTAAAACAAAATCATATGTTTCAATCTCAACGAAGATTTGCTTTATTCGTCAAGAGCGAAAGAAAAGAAAAATGAAAGAATGCAAACAAATCCTTATTTCGTGCAATGTTTGTCGTCCTGTGTTGTAAATTTTCAATTTAGTTCACATTCTTGAGGATATGTGACCGTTTTCAAGCGAAAATTCGATACAAAAATTTCGGCCCACCTGACAATTTGGAGAATCCGGGCATCGATCCCGGTACCTCTCGCATGCTAAGCGAGCGCTCTACCATATGAGCTAATCCCCCTGTCGATACGCATCGATGTAATTAACATTTTGTGCTGGAGTCGTAATAACCACGGAGTCGTCTTAACTTATCTATGCTGCGCCATGGAAATAAGTTTAACTCTTATTTATCTGAATCATGCAATATTTCGGAGGCACATTGTCGACTGGCTCGTTGGTCTAGGGTACGATTCTCGATTAGGTCCCCCCACTATGGTTGAAAACAGCATAACAAAAGTTACATGCAGTTAATATCTTCATGCTCTCTTTTCAGATGGCTCGTTGGTCTAGGGGTATGATTCTCGCTTTGGGTGCGAGAGGTCCCGGGTTCAAATCCCGGACGAGCCCATCCAACTTTTATGTGACGTGTATGGCAGGGAATTAATCTTATCTCTTATGTCTTCGCATTTTAACATTGTGCGTGTAAAACAAAATCATATGTTTCAATCTCAACGAAGATTTGCTTTATTCGTCAAGAGCGAAAGAAAAGAAAAATGAAAGAATGCGAACAAATCCTTATTTCGTGCAATGTTTGTCGTCCTGTGTTGTAAATTTTCAATTTAGTTCACATTCTTGAGGATATGTGACCGTTTTCAAGCGAAAATTCGATACAAATATTTCGGCCCACCTGACAATTTGGAGAATCCGGGCATCGATCCCGGTACCTCTCGCATGCTAAGCGAGCGCTCTACCATATGAGCTAATCCCCCTGTCGATACGCATCGATGTAATTAACATTTTGTGCTGGAGTCGTAATAACCACGGAGTCGTCTTAACTTATCTATGCTGCGCCATGGAAATAAGTTTAACTCTTATTTATCTGAATCATGCAATATTTCGGAGGCACATTGTCGACTGGCTCGTTGGTCTAGGGTACGATTCTCGATTAGGTCCCCCCACTATGGTTGAAAACAGCATAACAAAAGTTACATGCGGTCAATATCTTCATGCTCTCTTTTCAGATGGCTCGTTGGTCTAGGGGTATGATTCTCGCTTTGGGTGCGAGAGGTCCCGGGTTCAAATCCCGGACGAGCCCATCCAACTTTTATGTGACGTGTATGGCAGGGAATTAATCTTATCTCTTATGTCTTCGCATTTTAACATTGTGCGTGTATAACAAAATCATATGTTTCAATCTCAACGAAGATTTGCTTTATTCGTCAAGAGCGAAAGAAAAGAAAAATGAAAGAATGCAAACAAATCCTTATTTCGTGCAATGTTTGTCGTCCTGTGTACTTTCGGTTGATAATTGGATACAAAACACTCACCAGACGAGAACCCTGATTCAGCTTCATGCGACAGAGGATATCCGTCATTGTCTTCCTCCAAACAGCGCGAATGTGCATTGTTCCATCCGGCCTTTGTGACGTAGGGTTTCCATGACCAGCGCTACCGAGCGACAGTGAAGCAACTCGAGCGTCATCGAATCTGATGTAGAAATGTTTTGTGTTGTAAATTTTCAATTTAGTTCACATTCTTGAGGATATGTGACCGTTTTCAAGCGAAAATTCGATACAAAAATTTCGGCCCACCTGACAATTTGGAGAATCCGGGCATCGATCCCGGTACCTCTCGCATGCTAAGCGAGCGCTCTACCATATGAGCTAATCCCCCTGTCGATACGCATCGATGTAATTAACATTTTGTGCTGGAGTCGTAATAACCACGGAGTCGTCTTAACTTATCTATGCTGCGCCATGGAAATAAGTTTAACTCTTATTTATCTGAATCATGCAATATTTCGGAGGCACATTGTCGACTGGCTCGTTGGTCTAGGGTACGATTCTCGATTAGGTCCCCCCACTATGGTTGAAAACAGCATAACAAAAGTTACATGCGGTCAATATCTTCATGCTCTCTTTTCAGATGGCTCGTTGGTCTAGGGGTATGATTCTCGCTTTGGGTGCGAGAGGTCCCGTTTCAAATCCCGGACGAGCCCATCCAACTTTTATGTGACGTGTATGGCAGGGAATTAATCTTATCTCTTATGTCTTCGCATTTTAACATTGTGCGTGTAAAACAAAATCATATGTTTCAATCTCAACGAAGATTTGCTTTATTCGTCAAGAGCGAAAGAAAAGAAAAATGAAAGAATGCAAACAAATCCTTATTTCGTGCAATGTTTGTCGTCCTGTGTTGTAAATTTTCAATTTAGTTCACATTCTTGAGGATATGTGACCGTTTTCAAGCGAAAATTCGATACAAAAATTTCGGCCCACCTGACAATTTGGAGAATCCGGGCATCGATCCCGGTACCTCTCGCATGCTAAGCGAGCGCTCTACCATATGAGCTAATCCCCCTGTCGATACGCATCGATGTAATTAACATTTTGTGCTGGAGTCGTAATAACCACGGAGTCGTCTTAACTTATCTATGCTGCGCCATGGAAATAAGTTTAACTCTTATTTATCTGAATCATGCAATATTTCGGAGGCACATTGTCGACTGGCTCGTTGGTCTAGGGTACGATTCTCGATTAGGTCCCCCCACTATGGTTGAAAACAGCATAACAAAAGTTACATGCGGTCAATATCTTCATGCTCTCTTTTCAGATGGCTCGTTGGTCTACCCATATAAAAATGTACCTGGGTAAATCCACCCAGGTTTTTTGGGCCGAAACCCAGGTAAAAATCTATCTACCAAGACATCCACCAACCATCAAGACCCCGCGAAACCTGGGTTTTACCATGATTTACCCACCTGAAACTGGATAAAAACCCTGGTATGGGTAAACCTGGGTGTAATTACCCAGGTGACCACACCCAGGTGTACCCTACCTGGGTGTTTCCCACCCAGGTCTACCCTGGTGTTTCCTACCTGGGTGTTTCCCCACCCAGGTGTACCATGGTGTTATTTACCCAGGTGTACCCTGGTGTTTCCTACCTGGGTGTTTCCCATCCAGGTTACCTAGGTGTTATTCACCCAGGTGTACCCTGGTGTTTCCTACCTGGGTGTTTCCAACCCAGGTGTACCTTGGTGTTATTCACCCAGGTGTACCCTGGTGTTTCCTACCTGGGTGTTTCCCACCCAGGTGTACCTTGGTGTTATTCACCCAGGTGTACCCTGGTGTTTCCTACCTGGGTGTTCCCCACCCAGGTGTACCTTGATGTTTCCAACCCAGGTATACCTTGGTGTTTTTTTTACGCCGGTGTACCTTGGTGTTTTCTTACCCAGGTGGATTTCCCATTGAGATGCACCTGGGTTAGAAAACCCCAAGGTACACCCAGGTAAGGAAACACCAAGGTACACCTGGGCAGGAAAACACCAAGGTACACCTGGGTAAGAAAACACCAAGGTACACCTGGGTAAGAAAACACCAAGGTACACCTGGGTAAGAAAACACCAAGGTACATTTGGTAGGAAACACCAAGGAACACCTGGGTGAATAACACCAAGGTACACCTGGGTGGGGATACCAAAGTGAAATGATGAGGATGGCAATGAAGTAGATTTTTATGGGATGCAGGGGTATTGTTATCAATGGAGTTGTTTTAGTATAATAGAACATTAAGGAAACTGATTGTGCAGCAATACAAGTTTATTCAAGGACAACAAACTAACTAAAGATAAAATACATGTATAGAAACACATGTAATATATAAATATATAAACTCATTAAACTGCATGGGTTAAAAAACTTACTGACAACAAGAGTTGGGTTAAAATTTTGATTAAAAAACACTTGCAAAGTCCCTCTTCATACATGTATATGGTATGTTAGGCAAGTTACATGTACATGTAGTTGCAATGTATACTAGTACCGGTACATGACATACCGGTGGACACAAAAATCATTATTTTAGTTCCAATGTCATTTACCAGAATACATGTACATGTTGTACCTTGCAACTACATCTACAGTGAGGTAGTTTTGTCTCATTTAAACTTTCTAAATGGGTTTCTCCCTTTGAATGACATAAACTAATGTGAGTATACACATGAGCTGTGGTGTGAAATACACACCAAAAAATTATTTCTTAGTCTGAGGACATGTTTCCTGTCATTATCTTACTGCTTACAAATATAGATTTGTAATAATGTGCTGTAATGCTCCAGAAATAGTCATATTTTGTCCTGGTTGATAAGAACATATTATTTCTTAGTGTTAGAAGGACATGTTGTCTGATATTATTTGACTCATAAACCCCCAAATGTACATGTAAACAGAACATTCAGGAAAGAGACACACCATCTTTATCCTGTTTTATATCAGTACTAAGTAGCAATATTGATCAGATAGCAAAATATGCTATAAATAGATTTCAGATGGTAGAGATTAAACAATCACATTAATTGCACCAACTCGAAACAGTTAACATACCCTGTAGAATACAGACTATGATCAAGGAGGGTGTCACACACACCCCACCCCGCTTTGGTATGTGATATTCAAGCCATTTTCAGGTGGTATGCTATATACATGTACATACCCAATGTTATCTGGTACTAGGATTTCACACGGCAATATAACCGGCATTCACGATTCAGCAAAAAGGCTAGTATGCAGATATAATAGCAGAAAATTATAAAATTTTTGAGTATTTTCCAGCTTAAACAGACCCAAGTGATATATTTTTATCTAATTCAGTCTAATGGCTCTTGATATGTTGATGTTTTGGATACTATTTCAGCAAATGTGAGAAAAAGTGGCTTCTTTGGGGCATCAGCTTGTCTGAAAAATATATCAAGGTCCCCTAAATCCGATACTACATTTCAGAACAATCCAACCAGTGTCCCATGAAATGGTGGATAATAAACTATCATACCAAATTTGATTCAGATTTGATCACACAAACTAAAATTATGATGCGGAAACCAGAAATTAACACGATTCTAAGTCGAAAAAGGGCCATAACTCTCGCAAAAATGAGCGGAGCACACCTATATTCGAACTTGACCTGTATTTTGGTCTGATAAACTTACATACCACATGAAGTTATCATCCGGAAACCTACAATTTTCAAAGTTTAAATGTCTATTAGGCGACACCAATTTTTAAGTCTGGTTTACGAACATGTGGGCTGATGTGGGGAGAAAAAAAGTAGATGCAGGAGGGGAAAAAAATAAAAATAAAAAAAATTGTCCCCCCCAATTTATATCAAGTAAATCTTGAAATTTTACATAAATTTTACAAAAATTGTGAAAAAAAACTTTTCGAATGAAATTCTGAACCAAACAAGACATTTCTTGTCATGAAAATATGGATCTGCAAATGATCATAAGCAGAACCGGATGCGACAGCACATGAAAATCAGTACGCGTGTAAAAAAATTTGGGACAAAAAATTAAAAAAAAAATTCATGAAATGGAAAAAAAGTTGTAGGAGGTGTTCGTAAACCGGACTTAAAAATTGGTGTCGCCTTATGTGTATATAACTCATATAGCTAACTATTAAAGGTGCTCAATCAGATTCGATGGTCCCCATATAATTAGATTCCAACAACAACATTTTTTTTAGAAATGCTGCTTCAGTAATATCAGAATCGATTAATTGCCCAAAAATAATGCTAACCACTGTCAACTACATGTATAGTATAAAATCGCCTGATACGTTATATTTATCAACATGCTGTTCGACGAAGTTTGACCTTATTATCAACACAAAGCCTCTTCATTTTAGAGTTATCCATCTTCATCCGCAATTTGGTCTGAGACCGTCGGCTCGTCAAATTTTTCTGGGCCACTATTAAGTATCGATGGTGATAAATATTAAAATTTCAAAAATTGATATCTAATAACTCTGAGCTTTGATACATGTAGGTGGGTCCCTCGACTTGATTAAAATATTTTTACCCCCCCCCCGATTCCATATACATGTATATGTAAATAGCAAATGAGGGGCACTTAATCGGATTATGCATCTTTAAACTGTATTTGAATTTAAAGATGCATAATCTGATGATTAAGGGCCCCCTGAATTAATGCTCGCACATTACTCTTTATTTGGACTTGGGGGGTAAAAGATATTTGGTACGAGTCGAGGAACCCACCACCTATCAAAGCTCAGAGTTATTAGATATCAATTTTTGAAATATACTATTTTTCACGATCAAGAATTAATAGTGGCCCACGGTCTCGGACCAAATTTCAGATGAAGATGGATAACTCTAAAATCAAGAGGCTTTCTGTTGATAATAAGGCCAAATTTTGTAGAACAACATGTTGATAAATAACATATGTCAGGCAATTGTATACTTTAGTTGACAGTGGTTAGCATTATTTTAGGGCAATTAATCAATTCTGATAACGTAACTGAAGCAGCCTTTCTAAATACAAATGTATGATGTTGGAATCTGATTATATGGGTATCATCGAACCGGATTGAGTACCTTTAAAATGAACTGTATCCAGTATAAACATGTTAAACCTGATAATTAATTAGAGCATGCAGTCCCTGTTGACATGCGGTATCCGCTGGTAATCTTACCACAGTAATATGTGTTAACTGTGA
This sequence comes from Siphonodentalium dalli, assembly GCA_032622095.1. Classification (NCBI taxonomy): domain Eukaryota; kingdom Metazoa; phylum Mollusca; class Scaphopoda; order Gadilida; family Siphonodentaliidae; genus Siphonodentalium; species Siphonodentalium dalli. Next base: position 7,843,722 of record CP136064.1, read on the forward strand.
TAACCAAGTTAATTGTTTTTACCACAAAAATTCTGAATTCTATCTAGACATTTTGAAACAATAAAAAAAAATTCTGGTGTGATTACAATGTCAACTTTAAAACAAAATTCATATTAACATCGCATGAAAAATACAGCCTAACTGCAAATGTGAGGTGGACCACATTCTGCGGCGGTATAACTGACTGCGGTTGATCGCATGAACACGCCTGAATACTGCAGTAATACCTGAGTAATATAAGGCGAGTTGATTAATTAAAGCATAGCTGTAATTTTACATGTATGTTCTATAGACTTTGTTGGGAAAGAGAATATAGCTGTGCGACAATGTTAATCCTGATGAGCTAAGTTAGAAATTTTTCAATCGAAACCTCATAAAAAAAAATTGAAATTCAGTTCTCAATTTTCGAACACTTCTAGGAAATTGTTCAAAAATATTGTTAAAAGATGCCCATTCGATTTGACACTGTAAATATACCCTGTTCAAGTGTTCCTGCTAATGTGCTATGATGCGGTTGGGTCCTGCTTAATTGCTATGAATTGCACTACCCGCATCATAGCAATTCAGCAGGACCACCAGCATCATAGCATATTAGCAGGACCACTTGGCCAGTGGTAAAATAGTTTGTTTTCCATACGGATACGTGTTTTCAAATAATCATGTAATGATATCTAACATACATGTATATGATCCCATTTATAAGTTTTATTCATCACGGCCAGATAAACTTTGTATACAGACAGTTTTACCAAACTTAGAATTTTTATTAGGTGCTTTCATTGTAGCTGTAATTACTAGTATTAAAAGAGTGCTCAATAAAGTTTGTTTTATCATTTATGCTCATTTGGAATTTGGATGCTATTTAATTCTGTTTATCTATATAATTGGCTGCACTGCTAAATTTTGACTCATTTCAGTCATTTGATGTCAGTACATGTAGTTGTCCATCGAAATGGCGAACACAACCAAAGACAAATTACAAGAGGAAAGACAACAAATACATTTGATGTGCACTAAAACAGATACAGTAGTGCCCTAAGAAATCGACCCCTTAACCACAGCAGAATTATGTGTAACTTTCAGGATTTAGTCGGATATATGGCTTGTTGCCATTCATCGGAAAGCTCTCCCCGAGTTTAATACCCGTAATTCTGCTGTGGTTAAGGAGTCGATTAATTAGAGCATTACTGTAGTTACAAATGTATGTCTAGCCTCCTGTTGTGTCACTAATAAGATCTTTAATTCACATATGGTACACATGTACATGTACATGTACTATATAGTACCCGTTCAAGCGTTTACAAGTGTCAGTCATCGAGAAACTGACCAAAAGTTTTGGTAGTATATAATATAGGCTAGCACTGCACTTGGGCTACATGTACATGTACTGTAAGTGATTATAATGTACTATTTTTATATTCTGCTGTGAAAGTGTTGCTGAATGAAATTTAAGTTTACCCCGATATTCTAAGTCCGCTCGACTAAGATGGGTTTTTTCTCGAAAACTGATATCTGAATATACATGACTTTTTGTACGTCTTCCACTGGTTGGTATTCCCTCTAAAATGACTAATTTTAACTGATTAGATTAGCCCTGGTATGGAAAACTCTAACTGTTATAGCCCGATGAGCGGTTTACTGCCAACAGCGGTGATGATATGATGACCAGCGTTGTGCATGGCATATGTTGATCCAGGTAAGAATGCTACCATACATTCCAAACATTCATTAAATATCTTATTAATAGTAACCCAAACTACACAAGAGACTAGTATAACTAAGATTGGGCTCGATTAATGATGTGACACTTTCAGTACTTCATTTACTAGTAGCCTGGTACTGGTGGGCCTGGCTACAGATACTTGTTTGGCGTGTTTGAGGCCTGTGGCACAAGGGCAGCAGAATCAATTAAAATTTCTCTTATTGTAGTGTAGTACATGTACATGAATAGTACCGGTAGTACAGCACACAAAGAGGTATATAGTACCGGCACATGTACATGTATTCTCTCTGTTTTCACACATGTTTTTTTTCAATTTAACAACATGAGTCTTTTATGACACATACATGTACTAAAGTGAAAGTAGGCCTACATGTATATAATGTGCACCCAGTATACCGGTACATGTACTGATATATTACATTGCAATACAGTCCGAGTACAATGATATAGCAAAATTATGCATAGTAGAATAACAACCTTTTGTACAAACAGTCCTGACAATGATATACCGGGATATCATGGTGATAGTTCATACATTTGGAATTACCGAATACCTGAGTTTGTGGATAGACCGCTTCATGCGATGTTTATGTGAATTTTTATTTTTAAGTCGGCATTGCGTACGGTAGTCCTATAAACCACACCAGAGAATAGCAATTGTCGGTCAGTGACCAACTTCTTATGTTTATGCAATCGATACAATCCGGTTCTGCTTTTGATGTCCAGTTCGATATTTGTGGTGTGTTCTTGTGCAAAAATATAATTCTAACTAATGCGCCAAAAATCAGGTTTATAAATTTATCCATTCTTGAGCAAGAGCAACTCGTAAAACTTGTATGGTATAACATTCCAAACTGAGTATTTCTGCTATCAAACCATATGATAATAATGTTGAACCGGACATCGAAATCTGAACCGCATTTATGGATTGCAGCACGTGATGTTGAATAAACAGTTATAGAGGATATACAGTAATGCTCTAATTAATCGACTCCTTAACTACAGCAGAATTATGGGTAACTTTTCAGGATTTAGTCGGAAATATGGGTTGATGCCATTCATCGGAGCTCTCGGTGAGAGCTTTCCGATGAATGGCAACAAGCCATATTTCGGACTAAATCCTGAAAAGTTACCCATAATTCTGCTGTAGTTAAGGAGTCGATTAATTAGCTCTAGAATTACTGTAACATGGTTTATAATATACAAATGTATACTGTATGGGAAACATCAGAGGTTTACAAAGTAATAAAAACATTTGATTTGTTCTTTATTCTTGTGGTTATATACACGTACATACATGTATTCTAAAAATAAATGTCCTTTACAACGTGGATCAATGAAATGCGGTTGTTGCATTTAAAATGCATTGAGGGTGCATTGTGTCACGCCACTTTGTAAATGCCTTAATGACAGCATTTAAATTAAATGCACTGCATTGGGAATAATCGCAGTCGCATTGAAATTACCGATCATTGCGCCGAAAAAGTATACTAGTATGAACACCCAAATAACGATACGATAGTGTATTTTGCAATTTTAGTTAAAATTTTGTTTAATTTAAATTCACATCTGAATAATTCTGTGTTATTTTCCCACTCCTGGTGTACATGTATATGTTCGGAATCGGACATTCATGATGTAGTTTTCCATTCAAAATGGAATAAACATAAATAAACACTGTTGACATTAATTGTTTTATAATCAGAATCTGAGAATCATGATTCTCATTTTGATTCTAGTAAAAAGTCTTGATTCCCTGTAGAAAGTGAAACACTAACATTTTGATTATTGCCAAAAATCTGATGGATTTTAAGGCCTGCATCAAGACATTTGTTTGTGAATAAATCAAGGTAAATGTGTTAAAATATGAACGCATTTACAAATGCGTTGCTCCAAAATCGCAAAGTAGATTCGAACATGTGGTCGCTTTTCTAAGAAATTTGTGAGTGGTCTGTACATGCACATACATGTAAGTTACTTGACCAATTACACAAGGAGTCGAGGGACACAATCAATGAGGACGTTTGTACTAAAAAATATTTTTTTACGCAAGGAACGAACACAAGGCCACTTTCTTAATTTATATTATGAGCCAACAAGACAGATCGTAAATCGCTGTTATATGACAATATATGTGGCCATCATAATGGTCGACAGGCATGACGCCAACAAAAACCAATCTGTCAGGCCAATATAAAGAAGTCGCGACTTATTGCTGGTGGAACCTATTAAAGGCATCGTTCCATTTCGTTAATAACAACTTACATGTAACATTCACCTCCACCTCTTTACTCTTGGGCTCCAAATAAATATGCATGCACCAGCTGCATCCACGTTTATTATTTTTCTTGGGAAATCCCCCCCCCCTTGCACAGTGCTTATTTGGGTCTGCACGTTTATTAATATTTTGAAGCTATGAAAATTTAAATCAGCACAAATTCAAGATTTCTATATGATTCAGATGTAAAAATGATCAACACGTCTACATTAGTTACTAGCTAAACAAGACATTTTGTCATATGTTTATACTTTACTGTGAAATTGCGTTTCTTCCGTTCTCCATGAACGGATTCTCAAAATGTTTGGTTTTCCAAAAAACAAGGATTCGAACTGTCTGAACTGAACTCCATGCGTTTGTTTAAATAGATGAATAAATAATGGGAAAGACATACAATCCTAGTTCATAATGAATTTAGGTATATAAATATAAATAATAAACGGCGGATTCAACGTGGTCATGGGTTTTGACCGTGTTAAAAAAATCAGCAAACTCTGCATGAACCCCGAAGTTTGCTGATTTTTTCTCGCGGTCAAAACCCCATGACCGCATTGAAACCGCCGTTCATTTCTTATATGAATAACACAATTTAAGATTGGTGAATTATTTCTTTTGGTTAATTTAATAAACGTACAGGACCAAATAACGATCGTACAGGTGGGAATTTTATCTCGATTTTAATAATCGTACATTAGGCACTCAAGAGTAGTACATATTCAAGTATGTGGCAAACCAAAAAAACACCACATGATACATACATGTACCTGTACTACATGTTGACTCGTATACCTGAACCTGCTATAAAAATTATTTGGTTAACCACAGTTGATGTTTTGCTCAGAGTTCCCCCTGCACTATTATTTGGGTCTGTACTTTTATTAACTTTCAATGGAATTTCCCCCCCCCGCACTATTATTTGGGCCTGCACTTTTATTTGGAGCCTGAGAGTAAGTTGCATTGACATTTATTTTCACGAATTACCATGCTAAAGGCCAAAGAAAAAAGATTGTATGTTTCCGGTAAAAAAATTTAGGGTAGGTAGGTAGGGAATTTTTTTTATTTTATTTTGATATTTTTTATCCAGCTGCAGAAATATTGAACTACCTCGACCAAAGTGACATAAAATGCCAACCCGTGCCATGGGGAAAGTATTACTTGATCAACACAGTGGAAATATACATTAAGATTGATAAAAAACCAAACTTACTTCATGCTTACGTATGTTTTTTATTATATCTAATACCACATTTTCATAAATTTGGCTATAAACTTGGTACAAAATTGATGTCACTAACTTTTTATAAGAATTTTACCAATAATACCGCCATTATACCGTACATGTATTGTGACGATTACATCCCATTGTCTGGGGGTAGCCAGTACACCCACCGAGCATGCCTGGTTTTTGGAAACAGTAGCTACTAGTACATGTATACACCTAATATATGCAGTGATAACCTCTTTACATGTATATATACAGATACACACCCACCATGTCTGTTGATAGTGTTCCATAAGTCCCAAACAAGACATAAAGCAGGCAGGAGATCCACTCTCAGGAAATTAAAATTGCGAAAATTTTGACTTTTTCTCAAAATATCAATAAAAAGTTTAGGGTCGGCGGGTTATTTTTAGGGTCGGTCGATGTACGGAAACATAGTATCTTTTTTCTTTGGCCTAAGGAACATTGCAACTGGTTTGAAGTAACATGACCGCGTTGCGTCAACACTGGAACTGCATTGATGGTAATTTTCAACATGGTCTCACTGAGGTTCTATCAAATATAAATACTAGTATGGTTGAGGCCAACTTGAGGGAGACAATTATTTTGAGAATATGTGATCCTGTGTTAACATGAGCCTAAGGCGACACCAATTTTTAAGTCTGGTTTACGAACACCTCCTACAACTTTGTTTCCATTTCATGAATTTTTTTTTTAATTTTTTTGTCCCAAAATATTTTACACGCGTACTGATTTTCATGTGCTGTCGCATCCGGTTCTGCTTATGATCATTTACAGATCCATATTTTCATGTATTTCATGACAAGATATGTCTTGTTTGGTTTGAACAGAATTTCATTCAAAAACATTTTTTCACAATTTTTGTAAAATTTATGTAAAATTCCACGATTTACTTGATATAAATTGGGGGGACAATCTTTTTTATTTTTATTTTTTTCCCTCCTGCATCTACTTTTTTCTCTCCCCACATCGTAAACCAGACTTAAAAATTGGTGTCGCTTAAATATCATCTGATGGAGTCAAAATCATTGAACCGTCACTTATGCATGCACATGTTGTCTTGATGTTGAGTCTGGCTTTCATCATTTTCATTAGTTTTACTGTTAATATCCACCAAAGGTTGAGGTGTTATGGATCAACTGTATGGCATCGTATGATTCGTATACTGTTATCTTCCGAGTAAATATGGAGTCTCTAATTCTTTTATCAGTCACGCATCTACTCATCAAATAGTATAATCCTCAAATATTTGTAGTCCAGGTGATCTCGACTGCACAGTGTGTTTTAAATTTCTTTGCCGTGTAACAACTGTTGTCCCAAGTTTCAATGCCTTGTCCTCCTGGTATGTAGGGATTACCAATTTACCATTGCCGTGTTTTAATTTGCAATTTTGATGATGACGCTCACTAAGCTTGTTGATAATTTTCTTTGTCGTGTAACAACTGTTGTACCAAGTTTCTACGCCGCGTCCTCCTGGTATTTAGGGATTACCGGTGCCTTTAATAGCGTCAGATGCATCATTGCCAGTTAATGTACATTAGAGTGGAACTGAATTAACAATGTCACATTGACACAGTACTCAGTTAAGACCAGTAAAACAGCAAAAGTAGTATTATTGTACAGCAGGCTTATCACTATCAGTACTTACTACATGTACTGACCCCTTACTATCGTGGATCAATCTGAATCTGAATGGTTACGCTGCAGATCCCAATTATGGTAATTTCGCAGCGGGCGAGAGAGTCTCAGATCTTTTCCTTCAGCGCACTCTTGAAGGAATCCACAGGCTGTTGTTGTAGGATTAAGGATTCCTCCAGCTGATTCCAGTCGCATATAGTTCGAACAAATGTGGAATTAGCGAACTGAGCTGACACGTATGGTATAGCCTCGTAGCACTGACTGTTGTTCCTTTAAATTAGGTGCCGAGGAATTTGGCTGGTGACGTAGCCTGTCAGAACTTTGCTCTGCGATCTAAGACGCCTTGTTTCGGGTGTAAAGTATTGATTAGGCGGTATAGCCGGGACCAATCCACCCACCACCTTACTCATGAATCCCAGCCGATTTATTTTCCGCCGTTTCTGCAATGTTGGTAAATCTAGCTCGTAGAGGATCTTGGTCATATATCCATCTTCTTTGCTCTTATAGTCTCTTTTAATGAAACGGGCTGCTCTACGCTGGATTCTTTCCAGCTTGTCGATGTGATTTTGTTGGTAGGGGTCCCAGATGGTGTCTGCGTAGTCCATGATGATGATCTTCAAACTTCTCAATTCTTCTTCTTCTGGACAGGTGCATTATGAGCAGGCCACTGGCACTACGTCATGATTGTACCGGTACCACAAATTCAATTTTGAGAAAATATTCTGGTTATGGCCAGGTAGCTGAGGTACTGTTCAATACTATAGTTGATCCGTTTCGTTATCGCGGCTTAATTCTTACTGTTCCGGGAATTGAAATATTTTTTGTCACATGAAATTCAGTCTTTTTCGATATTTGCGCACATCCATGGGGAGAAATCGGCGAATCTTATATATAAGTCCACAGTTTATCCGTTTGTACCCAATACACCATTTCCTTCTGTCAATCCGCGTTGATTCGCGACAAAATTAACTCAAAATACCACAAGGAATTATCCGCGCTCCATTTTGAAGAACGATAACTAAAAGTTAAGATTGTAATTTGGCTGCAGAAACGAAACGAAACGAATTTTGAAACACAATAATTGTATTCACTAATATTTTCCTGTTGGTATATGGTCTACTATAGTATATGCAATCATTTATTTGAAATAATAAGTATCACTTAGAGAATAATTCTTACTGATAATTAGAAATCTCTTTATTTTGTATCCCTTTAATATTAAATAATGGCCCTGAAAATTGTCTGTTTGTCAGTTTAATGTTCACTAATTATAGCTAGGCTGTTAGATAAAGTATGATATTGCTTCATTTGTCCGGGGTAGTGTATTGTCATACTGTCATAATAAACTTCAAGTAATAAGGTAACTACTCGTCAATGATGCTTGAATACATAAATGATTAATAAGGTAACAACTACCCGTCAATGATCGACGTCTTAATATAGAAAGGTTTTATAAGGTAACTAACTACACGGCAATGATACTTATTATAGAAGGTTAATAATTTAACTTCTTGTCAATGATGCTTTAATATAGAAAGGGTTAATAAGGTAACTACCCGTCAATAATGCTTTAGTGTAGAAATGGTTACTAAGGTAACTACATGTCAATGATGCTTTAATAAAGAAAGGGTTAATAAGATAAAGTTCTACACGTCAATGATGCTTAAATATAGAAAGGGCTAATAGGGTAACTACACGTCAATGATGTTTTAATATAGAAAGGGTTAATATGGTAATTACACGCCAATGGTGCTTTAATATAGAAAGGGTTAATATGGTAACTACCGTCCATGATGCTTTAATATATAACTGGCTACTATGATAACTACATGTCAATGATGCTTTATTGTAGAAAGGGTTAATAATGTAACTAATCACCAATGATACTCATTATAAAAAGGGTTAATAAGGTAACTGCCTGTCAATTATTGCTTCAACGTAGAAAGGGTTAATAAGGTAATTACACGCCAATGGTGCTTTAATATAGAAAGGGTTAATATGGTAACTATCAGTCAATGATGCTTTAATATAGAAAGTGTTATAATATGGTAACTGCACGTCAATGATGCTTTGATACAAAAATGGTTAATAAGGTAATTACCCGTCAATGGCGCTTTAATATAGAAATGGTTTATAATGTAACTACTCACCAATGATACTTAGTATAGAAAGGGTTGTTTAATGTAACTACCTGTCAATTAATGCTTTAATATAGAAAAGGTTAATAAGGTAACTACACGCCAATGATACTTAGTATAGAAAGGGTTGGTAAGGTAACTACACGACAATGATACTTTAGTATATAGAGGGTTAATTAGGCAACTACCCGTCAACGATGCTTTAATATAGAAAGGGTTAACAACTACATGTCAATGCTGCTTTAATACAGAAATGGTTAATAAGGTAACTTCACGTCAATGATGCTTTAATATAGAAAGGGTTAATACTGTAACTACTCACCAATGATACTTAGTATAGAACGGGTTAATAAGATAACTACCCAGCAATAATGATGCTTTAATATAGAGAGGGTTATAATAAGGTAACTACACGTCAATGATGCTTTAATACATAAATGGTTAATAAGGTAACTACCCGCCAATGGCGCTTTAATATAGAAAGGGTTAATAATGCAACTACTCACCAATGATACTTAGTATAGAAAGGGTTAATAAGGTAACTACCTGTCAATTAATGCTTTAATATAGAAAGGGTTAATAAGGCAACTACACGCCAACGGTACTTAGTATAGAAAGGGTTAATAAGGTAACTATATACGACAATGATACTTTGGTATATACAGAGTTAAGGAGCCAACTACCCGCCAATGATGCTATACTATAGAAAGGGTTAACATTGTAACTACACATCAATGATATTTTAATATAGAAAGGGTTAATAAGGTAACTACGCGTCAATGATGCTTTAATAAAGAAAGGGTTAATAAGGTAACTTCACATCAATGGTGCTTTAATATAGAAAGGGTTAATAATGTAACTACTCACCAATGTTACTTAGTATAGAAAGGGTTAATAAGGTAACTACCTGTCAATTAATGATTTAATATAGAATGGTTAATAAGGTAACTACACGCCAATGGTGCTGTAATATAGAAAGGGTTAATAAGGTGACTTCAATGCAGATTATACAGTTTAACAAAATACCACAGGTGTATATATCCGGGTGAACACTGTAGTAAATACCTGGGCGAAACCCTGGTGTAAATACCTGGGTGTAAATACCTGGTGTAAATACCTGGGTGTAAATCCGTAAAAACCCGGGTAAACTGGGGTTTATACCTAACATATATAGAAAACACCTGGGTAAATCTATATAAATCCCTGATTTACCTGGGTGTAACCTGGGTGTGACCTGGGTGGAACCAGGGTAAAACCTATATGTACCGGGGTATACCTAGGTAAACACCAAGATTTACCCAGGTACATTTTTATATGGGTAGGGGTATGATTCTCGCTTTGGGTGCGAGAGGTCCCGGGTTCAAATCCCTTGAGGATATGTGACCGTTTTCAAGCGAAAATTCGATACAAAAATTTCGGCCCACCTGACAATTTGGAGAATCCGGGCATCGATCCCGGTACCTCTCGCATGCTAAGCGAGCGCTCTACCATATGAGCTAATCCCCCTGTCGATACGCATCGATGTAATTAACATTTTGTGCTGGAGTCGTAATAACCACGGAGTCGTCTTAACTTATCTATGCTGCGCCATGGAAATAAGTTTAACTCTTATTTATCTGAATCATGCAATATTTCGGAGGCACATTGTCGACTGGCTCGTTGGTCTAGGGTACGATTCTCGATTAGGTCCCCCCACTATGGTTGAAAACAGCATAACAAAAGTTACATGTGGTCAATATCTTCATGCTCTCTTTTCAGATGGCTCGTTGGTCTAGGGGTATGATTCTCGCTTTGGGTGCGAGAGGTCCCGGGTTCAAATCCCGGACGAGCCCATCCAACTTTTATGTGACGTGTATGGCAGGGAATTAATCTTATCTCTTATGTCTTCGCATTTTAACATTGTGCGTGTAAAACCAAAGCATATGTTTCAATCTCAACGAAGATTTGCTTTATTCGTCAAGAGCGAAAGAAAAGAAAAATGAAAGAATGCAAACAAATCCTTATTTCGTGCAATGTTTGTCGTCCTGTGTACTTTCGGTTGATAATTGGATACAAAACACTCACCAGACGAGAACCCTGATTCAGCTTCATGCGACAGAGGATATCCGTCATTGTCTTCCCCCAAACAGCGCGAATGTGCATTGTTCCATCCGGCCTTTGTGACGTAGGGTTTCCATGACCAGCGCTACCGAGCGACAGTGAAGCAACTCGAGCGTCATCGAATCTGATGTAGAAATGTTTTGTGTTGTAAATTTTCAATTTAGTTCACATTCTTGAGGATATGTGACCGTTTTCAAGCGAAAATTCGATACAAAAATTTCGGCCCACCTGACAATTTGGAGAATCCGGGCATCGATCCCGGTACCTCTCGCATGCTAGGCGAGCGCTCTACCATATGAGCTAATCCCCCTGTCGATACGCATCGATGTAATTAACATTTTGTGCTGGAGTCGTAATAACCACGGAGTCGTCTTAACTTATCTATGCTGCGCCATGGAAATAAGTTTAACTCTTATTTATCTGAATCATGCAATATTTCGGAGGCACATTGTCGACTGGCTCGTTGGTCTAGGGTACGATTCTCGATTAGGTCCCCCCACTATGGTTGAAAACAGCATAACAAAAGTTACATGCGGTCAATATCTTCATGCTCTCTTTTCAGATGGCTCGTTGGTCTAGGGGTATGATTCTCGCTTTGGGTGCGAGAGGTCCCGGGTTCAAATCCCGGACGAGCCCATCCAACTTTTATGTGACGTGTATGGCAGGGAATTAATCTTATCTCTTATGTCTTCGCATTTTAACATTGTGCGTGTAAAACAAAATCATATGTTTCAATCTCAACGAAGATTTGCTTTATTCGTCAAGAGCGAAAGAAAAGAAAAATGAAAGAATGCAAACAAATCCTTATTTCGTGCAATGTTTGTCGTCCTGTGTACTTTCGGTTGATAATTGGATACAAAACACTCACCAGACGAGAACCCTGATTCAGCTTCATGCGACAGAGGATATCCGTCATTGTCTTCCTCCAAACAGCGCGAATGTGCATTGTTCCATCCGGCCTTTGTGACGTAGGGTTTCCATGACCAGCGCTACCGAGCGACAGTGAAGCAACTCGACCGTCATCGAATCTGATGTAGAAATGTTTTGTGTTGTAAATTTTCAATTTAGTTCACATTCTTGAGGATATGTGACCGTTTTCAAGCGAAAATTCGATACAAAAATTTCGGCCCACCTGACAATTTGGAGAATCCGGGCATCGATCCCGGTACCTCTCGCATGCTAAGCGAGCGCTCTACCATATGAGCTAATCCCCCTGTCGATACGCATCGATGTAATTAACATTTTGTGCTGGAGTCGTAATAACCACGGAGTCGTCTTAACTTATCTATGCTGCGCCATGGAAATAAGTTTAACTCTTATTTATCTGAATCATGCAATATTTCGGAGGCACAATGTCGACTGGCTCGTTGGTCTAGGGTACGATTCTCGATTAGGTCCCCCCACTATGGTTGAAAACAGCTTAACAAAAGTTACATGCGGTCAATATCTTCATGCTCTCTTTTCAGATGGCTCGTTGGTCTAGGGGTATGATTCTCGCTTTGGGTGCGAGAGGTCCCGGGTTCAAATCCCTTGAGGATATGTGACCGTTTTCAAGCGAAAATTCGATACAAAAATTTATTGAACAACGTCTCTCAGAAATGTGCAAACACTGCAGGCAAAACCAAAGACTACATTGATCTAGTTGAGAAAAATATATGCTCAGTCTTCGAGATATTCGCTGCAAACAGCATGGACAAATACAAAGAACTTACTAAGTTCGTGGAATCGCATTTGAAATTGATCTCAAGTGGTTCTCTGCGAAATTCATGGTTAAAAGGCGATTCCATTGCGATGGAACCACGGGATATGAAAGCGCCATCAACCTCGTCCTGCTCAGAAAATGTGTATGCACAATTTGATTCGTTTGATATGTGCAATGAACATGAATATAAAAGAACAGGCCAATCATCGTCAACTCCCAAATCCAGGAATCCCTCTCCAACTCTCCGTACTATTGCAACTACACCGGTGTCAGTAACATATGGGGATACGACAGGTCCTGCACATGTCACCAGCATTCAACCCGGCGCATCGAACTCCAACACCGACAATAAGATTAATATATCACCGCCAGCAAAACCGGCTGCGAGCCACCATGATGCGTTAGAAACACAATCATCTACAAACGAAGACCGATTCAACAGTGTCTCTGTGATCTTACCTTCGGATTCATCTGACTATCCCAACTCACCCAGGCAGACAAACAAAGTACAACGACCCATACTCGATATCCAGGAAAATAAATCAGTTGATGGTCCACTGAACGTAGTGATTCAGAACGATTCTGTTGGTTTCATCGGTGTTCCTGTTAGGAAATTGAAACGTACGAGAATGTTCTTTCTTGGCAGGATATCACCAACTGTAACACAGGAGAAAATACACACATACCTCACGGAGCGGGGCGTAGTCCCAACTTTCGTAAAACTGTTTAATAGTAAAGTGCAAGGGACCCAGTCAGCACGTATTATAATACACTCACACGACGTGGACAAATTACTAGCTGGTGGGTTCTTACCTCATGGGGTCCGGTGCAGATCATGGACGCGCGATCCACCAGGCACGACGAATAACGGCTTCAATGATGAGTGACCTTAACATACTGACTTGGAACGCTAGTGGTGCAATTAACAACTCTACTTACCTTTCGAAGTTAATCAACACGAAGAAGTTCGACGTAATCGGTATATCAGAGCACTGGTTGGACATAGACAATATATACCGCTTTGATTCCCTATGTGCTAATGACTATGTGCATGTATCTAAACCTGGCAGACTGATTGAAACTAAATCAGGAGGCTCCTTCACACGTGACGGAGTGGCACTACTTATACGCAGGAACCTTATAAAAAACTGTACATACATCCAAATTGAGGAACAACGCTTCATTGCTGTCCGAATCCGTATGACATCCAGCATACAACTGACCATAATACAGGTGTACCTACCAAGCACTAATCATGACGATTCCTATTTTAAAGATTGCCTCCAATCGCTCGAAAACTACACACGAATGTACGCAGAGGACAGTTTCGTACTAATCATCGGCGATTTTAATGCACACATCGGTGACTCCAGACAGAACAATCCTCCTTCGGGCCACGCGGTCAGATCTAAACTTTTTACTAAGCTTTTGGACAACATACATGCATTTTCTACAACAACTTCGAATATGTGTTGTGGTGACAAGTTTTCCTTTTTCCCATTTCCTGGAGCCGGATCACCAACGCTAATAGATCATATCGTGATACCCACATCCATGTCAGACTTCGTTGTACGATGTGAGATATTTGATGACAAACCATCTAACACATCATGTCACGTTCCTGTGGCATGTCATCTTGGATTTCCAGAGATCACTGTTCCTCCCACGACACACCACACTCAGACACGCTTTAATTGGAAGCGTTTGGATATCAACAAATTCCAACTGTTCTTGGACTCTAGATGTACATTTCTGAGCTCCTGTGTCATTTCCAGTAAATTAGACCTTTCCAATATGTACCAAGATATAGTTGTAGCTTTGCTAAATGCTTCCGAATTTGCGACCACACGGAGGCGCCACGCTCATCATCTTAACCCGTACTGGAATGAAGAGCTTGAACTGCTTCACAAATATTCTAACTCACGCCGACATCTATGGATCCAGGATGGCAGGCCGCATTTAGTTGAGTCAGAGTCCTATGTCAACTATAAAAATGCCAAACGTGACTTCCGTCGTGCATTCCGAGCAGCAGCACGTCAGCATGAGCAGAAAATTTACGACGATCTGGAACACCATGCCAGCAACGACCATTCTTCGTTTTGGAAGCTGCTGAATTCCGATAAACCGAAACGGACAATCGCATCAGAGATGGAATTCAAAGGTGTGATGACTCGCGACTCAACAGACATACTTACGGGCTGGAGGGACTACTTTGAACAGTTGTACAGTGAACCTACACACGAAGACCCAGCTTTCGAACAATATGTCGTATCTACTGTCAACTCATTTCCCGACTCGGACAATGCAGATCTTTCATCTGCAGATTTGTGCGCACAAATATCACCCAAGGACATCCGTGCTGTCGTGTGTGCGTTAAAAGTTAACAAGTCTGGAGGTGAAGATAATATCTCAAACGAACATCTCATCAACAGTCCAGACTCGGTCATACGTTTGTTGTGTGCTCTTTACAACGGCATACTTAAATTTGAACACGTACCACGTGAAATGAAAGCGGGACTTATTGTCCCTTTGTATAAGGGTTCACCAAAACAACCACACCTGCCCGACAGCTATCGTGCGATAACTCTCTTACCAATTCTCTACAAAGTTTTTGAAGCAGTCATTATGAACCGCGTGTGGAAAAGTCCTCTATGTGTAAATTTCCCAAGTGAGCAACAGAGCGGCTTCCAGAAGAATATCAGCTGCACGATGTCATCTTTCGTATTACAGGAATCAGTGGCATATGCTTCTGACAAGGGTTCTCGCGCGTTTGTTTGTTTCCTGGACTCGGCGAAGGCTTTCGATCGCGTCTGGCACTCAGGCCTAATGTTGAAATTATATCAATTTGGAATTCGAGGTAAACCTCTTAGAATAATCAGCAACATGCATAAGGATTGCTGCAGCAAAATTCTGTACAATGGCGGTGTGTCGGATCCATTTCCTATCTCACAAGGAACGCGCCAAGGAGCTGTCAGTTCACCGTTCTTTTACTTGGTGTATGTGAATGACTTACTCCTAAAACTAACTGCGGCACAACAGGGGATGGCAATTCACAATATCGTATGCTCTGCCCCAACTACAGCAGACGATATCGCAATTGTGTCGCTCTCCAAAGCTGGTCTCGATGAAATGTTATCTATCTGTCACGATTACAGTGTGACTTGGAGGTTCAACTTTTCGAGTACGAAAAGCAAGGTTGTTGTTTTTAATGAAACTGCCCGACAAAATGAACAGAACAGAACATGGCTGCTCGGAGGCCATACTCTCAGTGAAGTAACAGAATGTTCTCATCTCGGAATTACCCAAGGGAAATTCAACAATTCAGCCAATCGTTCAGAACAGATATCTCATAAAATGAGAAATACATACTTCGCTCTAGCAGGGAAGCCAATGACTAGATATTGTTCTCCATCCGTAATGGCCAAGTTACTGAAATGTATCGTTCTCCCCAAGGCTCTATATGGGAGCGAGTTGCTCCCCTTAGACAGCAGATCTACTCTTCTAACAATTGAAAGGTCATTTCGTGTATGTGTGAAACATATGCAATCTCTTCCAACCAGGACACCAACAACTGTGGCGCTTAGTCTCCTGGGATTGCTTCCAGTCGAGATAGAAATTCATCTGCGGAAACTATACTTCCTTGAAAAACTCGTGCACATGCCGGTGGGCCACCAGACTCCGTTGAGGGTATTTCTTTTCAAGGCACATCAATACCGGCTATTTGGTCGCTCCATGTCAGGATTTGTTAAAGACATTTTCACCTTATTAGAGGAATATCATCTTTTAACATTCCTCACTGACTTCATGGACACAGGATTATTTCCATCGAAAAGCGAATGGAAGAGACTGGTTCGCGAGAAAGTCGAAACAAACTATTACTCTTCGTGGTACCGTTCGACTGAGCTCAATGCCGATCTCTCATTATTCCTGTGCTGCCATTCCCATCCCAATCAAACATGGAACATTTGGAATCTGTGCAAGTCTCACCGATCATTCTCGAAGCCACTGAGACATTTAGCAAGGCTACTGAACAAATCAACTTACGTAAATAATTTGACGTGTAGATTGTGCGACACGGATTATAACCACGAGTTATACCATGTGTTTTGGTCCTGCAGGTCGCCCATTGTGATACATTTAGTTGATCAGCACTGGGAAATGATACTAAATAAACACGGAATCGATGTGTATCTTTTCCTAGCATCACTCGCACCAACAGATCTGATGACAGTTTTCCTCGGAGGTCACATGCCGTCGCTCTCCGAACATATCTACGATATATTGGACTTGGTCATCATAGACACAAGTATCTTCTTGCTATATATATGTAATATGATCACAAACACCAATTCGGACAATGTTTTCCAGCGTTTTTCATAAATACACGAACATGTACTCTTGTGTGTGTCAGAATGCTATCAAAATGATTCTGATAATGCATGGACTATCTCAGAAACGGTGTTACCAATCTTGTTAAACTGTATATTTAAATATGTATTATAACCCATGTAAATATCTACTCTCCCACGAGGAGGCAATAAAAGATATATATGAGCTAATCCCCCTGTCGATACGCATCGATGTAATTAACATTTTGTGCTGGAGTCGTAATAACCACGGAGTCGTCTTAACTTATCTATGCTGCGCCATGGAAATAAGTTTAACTCTTATTTATCTGAATCATGCAATATTTCGGAGGCACATTGTCGACTGGCTCGTTGGTCTAGGGTACGATTCTCGATTAGGTCCCCCCACTATGGTTGAAAACAGCATAACAAAAGTTACATGTGGTCAATATCTTCATGCTCTCTTTTCAGATGGCTCGTTGGTCTAGGGGTATGATTCTCGCTTTGGGTGCGAGAGGTCCCGGGTTCAAATCCCGGACGAGCCCATCAAACTTTTATGTGACGTGTATGGCAGGGAATTAATCTTATCTCTTATGTCTTCGCATTTTAACATTGTGCGTGTAAAACAAAATCATATGTTTCAATCTCAACGAAGATTTGCTTTATTCGTCAAGAGCGAAAGAAAAGAAAAATGAAAGAATGCAAACAAATCCTTATTTCGTGCAATGTTTGTCGTCCTGTGTTGTAAATTTTCAATTTAGTTCACATTCTTGAGGATATGTGACCGTTTTCAAGCGAAAATTCGATACAAAAATTTCGGCCCACCTGACAATTTGGAGAATCCGGGCGTCGATCCCGGTACCTCTCGCATGCTAAGCGAGCGCTCTACCATATGAGCTAATCCCCCTGTCGATACGCATCGATGTAATTAACATTTTGTGCTGGAGTCGTAATAACCACGGAGTCGTCTTAACTTATCTATGCTGCGCCATGGAAATAAGTTTAACTCTTATTTATCTGAATCATGCAATATTTCGGAGGCACATTGTCGACTGGCTCGTTGGTCTAGGGTACGATTCTCGATTAGGTCCCCCCACTATGGTTGAAAACAGCATAACAAAAGTTACATGTGGTCAATATCTTCATGCTCTCTTTTCAGATGGCTCGTTGGTCTAGGGGTATGATTCTCGCTTTGGGTGCGAGAGGTCCCGGGTTCAAATCCCGGACGAGCCCATCCAACTTTTATGTGACGTGTATGGCAGGGAATTAATCTTATCTCTTGTGTCTTCGCATTTTAACATTGTGTGTGCAAAACCAAAGCATATGTTTCAATCTCAATGATGATTTACTTTATTCGTCAAGTGCGAAAGAAAAGTAAAATGAAAGAATGCAAAACAAATCCTTATTTCGTGCAATGTTTGTCGTCCTGTGTACTTTCGGTTGAGTATTGGATATAAAACACTCACCAGACGATCAACGAGAACCCTGATTCAGCTTCATGCGACAGAAGATATCCGTTATTGTCTTCCTCCCAACAGCGCGAATGTGCATTGTTCCCTTGTGCCTTTGTGACGTAGGGTTTCCATGACCAGCGCTACCGAGCGACAGTGAAGCAACTCGAGCGTCATCGAATCTGGTGTAGAAATATTTTGTTTTATGGTTTATGGCAATTATGCCAAAGGGGATGTCAGGAATGATAACTTATTGGCAAGGTCCGCAAGCACCACACCGACACACCGAGCAGGCAGATAAAAACCCGCGTGATGCATCGACTGGTAACCGGAAGGCGTGAACCCACGGCTATCTAAAAGTCAACAAAAACAGTTAGGATAGTATAACGGTTGATTATTCATCGGTTATGTGAAGTTTTAATTATGCGATAATAGTATAAGGCATATACATGTATATATTGAGTATACAGAGAAGTCACACACCCATAGTTACACAAATATAGATAAAGGTCATCGTAGCATGCATTGGATGAGTATATATACCTGTAGTTCCCGATAAATATAGTTAAAGGTCATCGTAGTGTGCATTGGATGAGAATATATACATGTAGTTCCCGATAAATATAGTTAAAGGTCATCGTAGTATATTAGATGTATGGATATTGTTTGCAAATTCCCAAATATATGTTTATGACGTATATTACCACATTTCCATCCATAGTTATGATGCATAGTAACCCTCCCCATTTATGTATGATGTATACGACGCACATCTTACAGTTATAATGTTTATCACTCCTTTCCCATTTTATAGTTAAGTTCTATGCCAACATGTTAACGTGTATGTCAGATATGATAATTTGGGCAAACTATATATAGTTGAAGGTTATCGTCTCTTATTGGACGAGCAGTTACTCATAATATCGTTAAGGGTTATCGTTGCCCATAGGATGAAAATTGTTAGTAAATTCATAAATATATGGATAGAGTTAAATGGTTTCCATAGATGCATACATACAGCAACAGTTTATCGCTGTCAGATATTATATATTTTGATTTTATAAACCTTATTATAAATGGCACACCTTTTCTGGTGGTATGTTTATGTATATGTTTATTGTTATGCAGTGTTTGACTATCAGTATATCCTGATGGTTTTGGAGGAAAAATAATTAACCAATTTTGGAAAATGTTTACTAAGACCATGTCCAAAAGATAGCATTTAAAAAGTTGGGATCGAAAAAAACTATACCAGCAAAGAGTTCTCAAGAGCATAACTCTGGTATAACAGACATCAAATACAGCCTGTTTGTGTGATAGGTTTCGGCCCTTAACGTGAAAGAAAAGTAAATTATGTTTACTTATCGTTTCACTCAGATAAACATAAAGTAATTATGCTCTAACTCAAATATCGTTATTATAATTTATTCTAACAAGAATTAATTTCATATATATATGGGGGCCTCGGTGGCTCAATCGGTTAGGGGTACAACTCCAAGCCGTTTCGCCTTCCAGCGCTGGCGATAAGGGTTCAAATCCACATGTTTCCATCGTGGACTTTGTAACTCGAAATCGTTTTATCACATAATTTGGCCATAAAAGCAATTTCATAATTATCGGTAATAGACACGTTTAATATCAGCGCGTGCGATGACGTCACGGCGTTCTTCAAATAACTTGCGATCGCTGTAGGTTACACTGGTGTAAATAAGGTTCCGAGTGACATCTAGCGGATGCGGGAGGAATATATAGGAGAGAATAAAATAGACACTGGGCCCTGATTGGTCAATAGCCTTGTGTGCTTTTCACATAAAAAAATCATCACACCTCTTCCCTATGATTTCCCATAGGTAAAATAACCATTGGCACAGGAATTAACCCTTTGTAGTGAAGTTTGAATTTTTTGGTGTGGTCTAAAAATTGACTGTATTTTTTTATGCGGTTCTGACACTAGTTACGAAAACATAAGATTTAAAGGCGAATTCCCTGCTAGACAGACATGATTTTTTTGTGTAAAAAGTTTCCCAAAATGTCAATTTTTCAGATTTAAAGAAAATTTTGGACCCAACATTTATATTGCCAACACTATACGCTAAAACGTTAGCACTGAGGCCTATGGAAAACATTTACACCAGTGTAACCTAAAGGGAAAAAATTGCTTTTTATCATTTTTGATTCCTGGGAGTCACTTTAAAGCATTTTAATGCATTTTACAGAGCCTGGTCTTTCAGTCCAATGAATATCTCATGCTTGGTGTGGCTATTCTTGCTGCTGATGTGTTCTTTCACTTACATCAGCCAAAAAAATAGTAAGATTTTTCATAAAAAATGCCAATTTTTCAAGGTATTTTCAAATTTTTTCAAGGTGGTAATAGTCACATGATAATGCAAATGACCCATAACATGAGCATGTCAACGACACATATATCAATTGTTATAAGAACCTAATCTAACAAGTATTTTGGATTTTATAGCCAGTGATATACAGATATATATCATAAAAGTGTGTCATTTCCACTGGTGGGTATAGTCATTTGGAGGTTAATAGCACTAAAACTTGGACACATTTAAGAAAATGCTTCAGCAATTCAAAGAGAGCATATCTTTATTCAACTAATTCAATATACACCCACATCCAGTTATCTTGGATCACCCTTGCAGACCTGAAAATGTCATATTTTATTCTTCAATGTGCTGATAAAGTCATGCTCTTGATGCTCAGCTGATCAGATCTGGACTCAATGACCTCACATCACCAGAAGTTCTTTCATGGAAAGAATATTGTACAGTCTTCCATAGCTGATCCAAGTTTGCAACACCAGACCCCTAAAACTGAGTGAAAATGGGGCCTGAACATGACTGGTGGTGGAAAATTGTGCTTTTTTGATGAATAATTTGTTAAAGGGGGTGGGGTTAAATTGTGTGTGATAAATAAAGAACCACAGAAGTGATATTGTTTTTGAACACATTTTTTCCATTGATGGGCAATTCTGAAGAAATGTAGGGAGTTGCAATTATTCCGCGAAAAAGCGGGCTATCGCTTTAGGTTACACTGGTGTAAATAAGGTTCCGAGTGACATCTAGCGGATGCGGGAGGAATATATAGGAGAGAATAAAATAGACACTGGGCCCTGATTGGTCAATAGCCTTGTGTGCTTTTCACATAAAAAAATCATCACACCTCTTCCCTATGATTTCCCATAGGTAAAATAACCATTGGCACAGGAATTAACCCTTTGTAGTGAAGTTTGAATTTTTTGGTGTGGTCTAAAAATTGACTGTATTTTTTTATGCGGTTCTGACACTAGTTACGAAAACATAAGATTTAAAGGCGAATTCCCTGCTAGACAGACATGATTTTTTTGTGTAAAAAGTTTCCCAAAATGTCAATTTTTCAGATGTAAAGAAAATTTTGGACCCAACATTTATATTGCCAACACTATACGCTAAAACGTTAGCACTGAGGCCTATGGAAAACATTTACACCAGTGTAACCTAAAGGGAAAAAATAGCTTTTTATCATTTTTGATTCCTGGGAGTCACTTTAAAGCATTTTAATGCATTTTACAGAGTCTGGTCTTTCAGTCCAATGAATATCTCATGCTTGGTGTGGCTATTCTTGCTGCTGATGTGTTCTTTCACTTACATCAGCCAAAAAAATAGTAACATTTTTCATAAAAAATGCCAATTTTTCAAGGTATTTTCAAATTTTTTCAAGGTGGTAATAGTCACATGATAATGCAAATGACCCATAACATGAGCATGTCAACGACACATATATCAATTGTTATAAGAACCTAATCTAACAAGTATTTTGGATTTTATAGCCAGTGATATACAGATATATATCATAAAAGTGTGTCATTTCCACTGGTGGGTATGGTCATTTGGAGGTTAATAGCGCTAAAACTTGGACACATTTAAGAAAATGCTTCAGCAATTCAAAGAGAGCATATCTTTATTCAACTAATTCAATATACACCCACATCCAGTTATCTTGGATCACCCTTGCAGACCTGAAAATGTCATATTTTATTCTTCAATGTGCTGATAAAGTCATGCTCTTGATGCTCAGCTGATCAGATCTGGACTCAATGACCTCACATCACCAGAAGTTCTTTCATGGAAAGAATATTGTACAGTCTTCCATAGCTGATCCAAGTTTGCAACACCAGACCCCTAAAACTGAGTGAAAATGGGGCCTGAACATGACTGGTGGTGGAAAATTGTGCTTTTTTGATGAATAATTTGTTAAAGGGGGTGGGGTTAAATTGTGTGTGATAAATAAAGAACCACAGAAGTGATATTGTTTTTGAACACATTTTTTCCATTGATGGGCAATTCTGAAGAAATGTAGGGAGTTACAATTATTCCGCGAAAAAGCGGGCTATCGCTTTAGGTTACACTGGTGTAAATAAGGTTCCGAGTGACATCTAGCGGATGCGGGAGGAATATATAGGAGAGAATAAATTAGACACTGGGCCCTGATTGGTCAATAGCCTTGTGTGCTTTTCACATAAAAAAATCATCACACCTCTTCCCTATGATTTCCCATAGGTAAAATAACCATTGGCACAGGAATTAACCCTTTGTAGTGAAGTTTGAATTTTTTGGTGTGGTCTAAAAATTGACTGTATTTTTTTATGCGGTTCTGACACTAGTTACGAAAACATAAGATTTAAAGGCGAATTCCCTGCTAGACAGACATGATTTTTTTGTGTAAAAAGTTTCCCAAAATGTCAATTTTTCAGATTTAAAGAAAATTTTGGACCCAACATTTATATTGCCAACACTATACGCTAAAACGTTAGCACTGAGGCCTATGGAAAACATTTACACCAGTGTAACCTGTAGTTTATTATTGTTGTTTTCGATGAATATTTCGCGTTGCTTCGGGTTTATTTGATCATGTGATAAAAGGTATCTCACACTCGTCCTATGTTATACGCAATTTATCAACCTCGTCCTCTAAATTCTATTTGAGCCTCGGTAAACCTCGGCTCAAATCGAATTTAGTGAACTCGGTTGATAAATTCCGTATAAAATAGAAACTCATGTGAGATCCTCTATATCTGGGAAAGTTGCCAGTTACTTGCCGATGGCCGGTGGTTTGCCGCACATGGTCGACGAGTTTATCAGCCATTGAAATCACTGTTAGATTAGCCGTAAGTGTGCGGATTTCCTCCACCATTAAAACTGGCAATGTCGTGATATGGCCTTCGTGGCTAAAGCCACATAAAACCCTAATCAATCAATCAATCAATCATATATATATGTACAATAAACATGCATAGCCTTACAACAAATACATCAGACAATTGAATTTTGTTTTTATCGTCGCAAATATAGATATAGATATGATTTTGTACGATGTTCGATTGTCGGGTATTTTGGGCTCAGCTTGCAGATATACTGTACGCGATGCTCTGGTGAAAATTCTTTTAATAAACTAAGCTGGTTCACCTGCTATACTTATAAAAGAGCTTGTGCTAAACTAATCACAACCCGCGCTATCCGAATAATTTTTGCGATAGCTGTATACATTTTATATGACTTGTCACGCACGCTGCTCCCTGCTTTGCATGGGCACCTTCAATAAAGGAGCGCTTGCTTCGCAACAATCTAATCATTGCGCTTCTTGCCCTTCACACACTTCTTGCGCTATATGTAGCATCTGCCTCAATCCCAGCATTTCGCTTACCAAACGAATTTTCACCGATCGGCACGAATATATATGCGAACCTAACGCAAATCCCGTTGCAATCGTTTAACCTGTCGCTACGCGTAATTTGAACATCGTAAAAACTAACGCAAAATTTCATGTCCGCCCAGCAGGGAATTCGCCTTTACATCTTGTGTTTCCGTAACTAGTGTCAGAACCGCACTAAAAAACAAAAAAATTCAAGCTTCACTACAAAGGGTTAATGTTAACTATTGAAAAGATCGAGAAGAGGTGTGACTTTTTTTTTATGCAAGAAAACACACACAATCTTTAATATTCTCTATTTTATTCTCATCTGCTAGGTGTCACTACGAACCATATTTACACCAGTGTAACATATATATGCCCTCCAACACAGAGGCACACATGCAAACCAAAAAAAGAAATGAGAAACTATATTAAATAGAAAAAGTTTCTCATACTGACACAATATTTACCCACAAGAATTGAAATTTAATTAAAACGCCGCGTATTTAACCCTTTACCCAACAGAAGGGCCCTGTGCCAATGCATTCTCTTATATATGCGAGTCGACCATAGGTCGCCTCGCATATATAAGAGAATGCATTGGTTAACACATTAAAAATTATAAAATTGTTAAAGAATGTAAGAATTTTTTTTTTTTAGGCCAATGCATTCTCTTATATATGCGAGGCGACCTATGGTCGACTCGCATATATAAGAGAATGCATTGGTACAGGGTATAACTGTAACTATCACAATGTGGTCAAGGAGCCGGTTCCAATGATATCCATATTTGTATGGTTCTATTGAGACAGACCGAAGATATTTTAGGCTGTTGAAGCTTTATTTGGCCGGTTTTGGCCGGTTTGTTGGGTAAAGGGTTAAATGCTCGACTTTAGTTAATTTCAGGGTGTATGAGTGGCTGATCAATGGGTTGTAACTTATACCAGATTCGAGGTGATAAATGCCGCAGGTGTTTCTATCACACGTCACCCGAATCTCCTCACTTGTGACCCGAATCTCCGTAGGTATATAGATAATTGAGCGGTTTAAGGTGGTGTACATGTAATACGCAATTTAATTCTCGTTAGAAAACAAATATATAATAAAGATACGGTTATGACATGCACAAGCGCGTGTATAAATGGAATTAATAATATCAATATTGATTAATATTGAGTATTATATTGACCCTTTCTATACTAAAGCATCATTATTGAGTGGGTATCTTATACGATCATAGAGGTGCCTTGGTGGCTCAATCGGTTTGGGGTACAACTCCAAGCCGTTTCACACTCCAGCGCTGGCGATAAGGGTTCAAATCCACATGTTTCCATCGTGGACTTAGTAACTCGAAATCGTTATCTGGTGAAGTTGCCAATTACTCGCCGATGTCCGGTGGTTTGTCGCACACGGTCGACGAGTTTATCAGCCATTGAAATTACTGTTAGATTAGCCGCAAGTGTGCTGAATTCCTCAACCACTAAAACTGGATATGGCCTTAATTGCTGAAAGCGACATTAAACCACAATCAATCATAGGACCATAGGTCGTTTATTTAACTTATTATCTAAATATTTCCCTCAATAAATACACTCCTGGTCAAGTGGTCCTGCTAATGTGCTATGATGCGGTTGGGTCCTGTTGACTTGCTATATTGCGGGTAGGGCAAACTGAT
Organism: Siphonodentalium dalli; assembly: GCA_032622095.1. NCBI lineage: Eukaryota > Metazoa > Mollusca > Scaphopoda > Gadilida > Siphonodentaliidae > Siphonodentalium > Siphonodentalium dalli. The sequence goes on from CP136064.1 coordinate 7,869,704, forward strand.
GCTGTTAGTAATAAGTACCGTTATATTTTTTAAATGTGTCTTTTTCGCGGTGTTCAGATAATCTTAACATATACAGGAAAATCCGATATGTGACCCACCATATCAAATCCAGTCGGAAGTCGGGATTTTGTTACCCTGTGCCAATGCATTCTCTTATATATGCGAGTCGACCATAGGTCGCCTCGCATATATATAAGAGAATGCATTGGCCTAACAATTTTTTACAATTTTAATAATTTGTTCTTGTATTCTTTAACAATTTTATAATTTCACCCATACAGAGCCCCAGACAAACATGAGCAGACGACACTCTTCTAGGTGCTTCTATATATGTGTGGGGCTCCCTGCAGAGTAATGGATGTTTTTTTATTTTATGTCCTAAAAATTGTAAGAAACATTTATTTAAAAAACATGATAAAAAATTGTTAGGCCAATGCATTCTCTTATATATGAGAGGCGACATATGGCCGACTCGCATATATAAGAGAATGCATTGGCACAGGGTCAAAAAATCCCGACTTCCGACTGGATTTGATATGGCGGGTCACATATGCGTATCAAATATTAAAAAAAAAAATATTGCGAAATATTTTAATAGTTGTTGAAAATCGACTATAATCAAGATGGTTATTCACGTCGTTTTAGAAACACCAGCACAGGCATTATTATATTTCTTCAAATATATATATTGTTCTTGAATGTTTCATACACACTGTATTTTTTTCTCAAATCGTTCGGATTAGCCAAACACCGCGAAAATTACAACTTTAGAAAAAATAACTATACTTTTTCGTAACGGCATCATTTTGCCCTACACGCATCATAGCAATTCAGCAGGACCACCAGCATCATAGCATATTAGCGGGACCACTTCACCATGGGTGAAATACATGTAGGGCTCCTTCTACACTTGTATATATCTGTCGCCTGTTTGTATCACCTTAACATCCCTCTAATTACATAATAAACCATTCCGATGTCGACTTTATAACTGACTGGGAGAATATATTTATTATAGAAAGGGTTAAACATTACTGCACTCATATTAGTGTACAAATATGACCCCACAGCCGACGTGGCAAGGACGTGGATATCAACACCGCAGTCTGTGCTAGATTGATTGATTGATTGATTGGTTGATTGGGGGTTAATGTCGCTTTCAGCAACTAAGGCCATATCACGACATTGCCAATTTTAGTGGTGGAGGAAATCCGCACACTTACGGCTAATCTAACAGTAATTTCAATGACTGAGAACTCATCGACATGTGCGGCAAACCACCATATGCATGTCGGTGCTAGTCATCTTTGTAACCTGCACGTATACTGGCTGCAATCCGGTGGGTATAACGAAAGAGAGAAGCGCCAATCTGTTGAGTGCATGATCACGTATAACGAAAGAGAGAAGCGCCGATCTGTTGAGTGCATGATCATGTATAATGACAGAGAGAAGCGCCGATCTGTTGAGTGCATGATCATGTATAACGAAAGAGAGAAGCGCCAATCTGTTGCGTGCATGATCACGTATAATGACAGCAATCCGATGGGTATAACGACAGAGAGAAGCGCCAATCTGTTGAGTGCATGATCGCGTATAATGACAGAGAGAAGCGCCAATCTGTTGAGTGCATGATCACGTATAATGACAGCAATCCGATGGGTATAATGACAGAGAGAAGCGCCGATCTGTTGAGTGCATGATCATGTATAACGAAAGAGAGAAGCGCCAATCTGTTGCGTGCATGATCGCGTATAATGACAGCAATCCGGTGGGTATAAGGACAGAGAGAAGCGCCAATCTGTGGAGTGCATGATCGCGTATAATGACAGAGGGAAGCGCCAATCTGTTGAGTGCATGATCGCGTATAACGACAGAGAGAAGCGCCAATCTGTTGAGTGCATGATCACGTATAATGACAGCAATCCGATGGGTATAACGACAGAGAGAAGCGCCGATCTGTTGAGTGCATGATCATGTATAATGACAGAGAGAAGCGCCGATCTGTTGAGTGCATGATCATGTATAACGAAAGAGAGAAGCGCCAATCTGTTGCGTGCATGATCACGTATAATGACAGCAATCCGGTGGGTATAATGACAGAGAGAAGCGCCAATCTGTTGAGTGCATGATCACGTATAACGAAAGAGAGAAGCGCCAATCTGTTGAGTGCATGATCACGTATAACGACAGAGAGAAGCGCCGATCTGTTGAGTGCATGATCATGTATAATGACAGAGAGAAGCGCCAATCTGTTGAGTGCATGATCATGTATAATGACAGAGAGAAGCGCCAATCTGTTGAGTGCATGATCGCGTATAACGACAGAGAGAAGCGCCAATCTGTTGAGTGCATGATCACGTATAATGACAGCAATCCGATGGGTATAATGACAGAGAGAAGCGCCGATCTGTTGAGTGCATGATCATGTATAATGACAGAGAGAAGCGCCGATCTGTTGAGTGCATGATCATGTATAACGAAAGAGAGAAGCGCCAATCTGTTGCGTGCATGATCACGTATAATGACAGCAATCCGGTGGGTATAATGACAGAGAGAAGCGCCAATCTGTTGAGTGCATGATCGCGTATAATGACAGAGAGAAGCGCCAATCTGTTGAGTGCATGATCGCGTATAACGACTGAGAGAAGCGCCAATCTGTTGAGTGCATGATCACGTATAATGACAGCAATCCGATGGGTATAATGACAGAGAGAAGCGCCGATCTGTTGAGTGCATGATCATGTATAATGACAGAGAGAAGCGCCGATCTGTTGAGTGCATGATCATGTATAACGAAAGAGAGAAGCGCCAATCTGTTGCGTGCATGATCACGTATAATGACAGCAATCCGGTGGGTATAACGAAAGAGAGAAGCGCCAATATGTTGAGTGCATGATCACGTATAACGACAGAGAGAAGCGCCGATCTGTTGAGTGCATGATCCCGTATAATGACAGCAATCCGGAGGGTATAATGACAGAGAGAAGCGCCGATCTGTTGAGTGCATGATCATGTATAATGACAGAGAGAAGCGCCGATCTGTTGAGTGCATGATCATGTATAACGAAAGAGAGAAGCGCCAATCTGTTGCGTGCATGATCACGTATAATGACAGCAATCCGATGGGTATAACGAAAGAGAGAAGCGCCAATCTGTTGAGTGCATGATCCCGTATAATGACAGAGAGAAGCGCCAATCTGTTGAGTGCATGATCACGTATAACGACAGAGAGAAGCGCCAATCTGTTGAGTGCATGATCACGTATAACGAAAGAGAGAAGCGCCAGTCTGTTGAGTGCATGATCATGTATAATGACAGCAATCCGGTGGGTATAACGGAAGAGAGAAGCGCCAGTCTATGAGTGCATGATCCCGTATAATGACAGAGAGAAGCGCCAATCTGTTGAGTGCATGATCACGTATAACGACAGAGAGAAGCGCCAATCTGTTGAGTGCATGATCACGTATAACGAAAGAGAGAAGCGCCAGTCTGTTGAGTGCATGATCACATATAATGACAGTAATCCGGAGGGTATAACGACAGAGAGAAGCGCCAATCTGTTGAGTGCATGATCACGTATAATGACAGCAATCCGGTGGGTATAACGACAGAGAGAAGCGCCAATCTGTTGAGTGCATGATCATGTATAATGACAGAGAGAAGCGCCGATCTGTTGAGTGCATGATCACGTATATCGACAGAGAGAAGCGCCAATATGTTGAGTGCATGATCACGTATATCGACAGCAATCCGGTGGGTATAAGGACAGAGAGAAGCGCCAATCTGTTGAGTGCATGATCACGTATATCGACAGAGAGAAGCGCCGATCTGTTGCGTGCATGATCACATATAATGACAGCAATCCGGTGGGTATAACGAAAGAGAGAAGCGCCAATCTGTTGAGTGCATGATCACGTATAATGACAGCAATCCGGTGGGTATAACGAAAGAGAGAAGCGCCAGTCTGTTGAGTGCATGATCCCGTATAAGGACATAAATCCGATGGGTATAACGAAAGAGAGAAGCGCCAGTCTGTTGAGTGCATGATCCCGTATAAGGACATAAATCCGATGGGTATAACGAAAGAGAGAAGCGCCAATCTGTTGAGTGCATGATCACATATAATGACAGCAATCCGGTGGGTATAACGAAAGAGAGAAGCGCCAATCTGTTGAGTGCATGATCACGTATAATGACAGCAATCCGGTGGGTATAACGAAAGAGAGAAGCGCCAGTCTGTTGAGTGCATGATCCCGTATAAGGACATAAATCCGATGGGTATAACGAAAGAGAGAAGCGCCAGTCTGTTGAGTGCATGATCCCGTATAAGGACATAAATCCGATGGGTATAACGAAAGAGAGAAGCGCCAGTCTGTTGAGTGCATGATCACGTATAATGACAGCAATCCGGTGGGTATAACGACAGAGAGAAGCGCCAATCTGTTGAGTGCATGATCGCGTATAATGACAGAGCGAAGCGTCAGTCTGTTGAGTGTATAATGACATAAATCCGATGGGTATAACGACAGAGAGAAGCGCCAATCTGTTGAGTGCATGATCACGTATAATTACAGCAATCCGGTGGGTATAACGAAAGAGAGAAGCGCCAATCTGTTGAGTGCATGATCATGTAAAATGACAGAGAGAAGCGCCAATCTGTAGAGTGTTTAATGGCAGAAATCCGATGGGTATAACGACAGAGAGAAGCGCCAATCTGTTGAGTGCATGATCAGGTATAATGACAGCAATCCGGTGGGTATAACGAAAGAGAGAAGCGCCAATCTGTTGAGTGCATGATCATGTATAATAACAGAGAGAAGCGCCAATCTGTTGAGTGTTTAATGGCAGAAATCCGGTGGGTATAACGACAGAGAGAAGCGCCAATCTGTTGAGTGTTTAATGGCAGAAATCCGGTGGGTATAACGACAGAGTGAAGCGCCAATCTGTTGAGTTCATGATCACGTTTAATGGCAGCAATCCGGTGGGTATAACGACAGAGAGAAGCGCCAATCTGTCGAGTGCATGATCACGTATAATGACAGCAATCCGGTGGGTATAACAACAGAGTGAAGCGCCGATCTGTTGCGTGCATGATCACATATAATGACAGTAATCCGGAGGGTATAATGACAGAGAGAAGCGCCGATCTGTTGAGTGCTTGATCACGTATAATGACAGCAATCCGGTGGGTATAAGGACAGAGAGAAGCGCCAATCTGTTGAGTGCATGATCACGTATAACGACAGAGAGAAGCGCCAATATGTTGAGTGCATGATCACGTATAATGACAGCAATCCGGTGGGTATAACGACAGAGAGAAGCGCCAATCTGTTGAGTGCATGATCACGTATAACGAAAGAGAGAAGCGCCAGTCTGTTGAGTGTATAATGACATAAATCCGATGGGTATAACGACAGAGAGAAGCGCCAATCTGTTGAGTGCATGATCATGTATAATGACAGAGAGAAGCGCCAATCTGTTGAGTGTTTAATGGCAGAAATCCGGTGGGTATAACGACAGAGTGAAGCGCCAATCTGTTGAGTTCATGATCACGTTTAATGGCAGCAATCCGGTGGGTATAACGACAGAGAGAAGCGCCAATCTGTCGAGTGCATGATCACGTATAATGACAGCAATCCGGTGGGTATAACAACAGAGTGAAGCGCCGATCTGTTGCGTGCATGATCACATATAATGACAGCAATCCGGTGGGTATAACGAAAGAGAGAAGCGCCAATCTGTTGAGTGCATGATCACGTATAATGACAGCAATCCGGAGGGTATAATGACAGAGAGAAGCGCCGATCTGTTGAGTGCATGATCATGTATAACGAAAGAGAGAAGCGCCAATCTGTTGAGTGCATGATCCCGTATAATGACAGAAATCCGGTGGGTATAACGAAAGAGAGAAGCGCCAATCTGTTGAGTGCATGATCACGTATAATGACAGCAATCCGGAGGGTATAATGACAGAGAGAAGCGCCGATCTGTTGAGTGCATGATCATGTATAACGAAAGAGAGAAGCGCCAATCTGTTGAGTGCATGATCCCGTATAATGACAGCAATCCGATGGGTATAACGACAGAGAGAAGCGCCGATCTGTTGAGTGCATGATCATGTATAATGACAGAGAGAAGCGCCGATCTGTTGAGTGCATGATCATGTATAACGAAAGAGAGAAGCGCCAATCTGTTGCGTGCATGATCACGTATAATGACAGCAATCCGGTGGGTATAACGAAAGAGAGAAGCGCCAATCTGTTGAGTGCATGATCACGTATAACGACAGAGAGAAGCGCCGATCTGTTGAGTGCATGATCATGTATAATGACAGAGAGAAGCGCCAATCTGTTGAGTGCATGATCATGTATAATGACAGAGAGAAGCGCCAATCTGTTGAGTGCATGATCGCGTATAACGACAGAGAGAAGCGCCAATCTGTTGAGTGCATGATCACGTATAATGACAGCAATCCGATGGGTATAATGACAGAGAGAAGCGCCGATCTGTTGAGTGCATGATCATGTATAATGACAGAGAGAAGCGCCGATCTGTTGAGTGCATGATCATGTATAACGAAAGAGAGAAGCGCCAATCTGTTGCGTGCATGATCACGTATAATGACAGCAATCCGGTGGGTATAAGGACAGAGAGAAGCGCCAATCTGTTGAGTGCATGATCGCGTATAATGACAGAGGGAAGCGCCAATCTGTTGAGTGCATGATCGCGTATAACGACAGAGAGAAGCGCCAATCTGTTGAGTGCATGATCACGTATAATGACAGCAATCCGATGGGTATAATGACAGAGAGAAGCGCCGATCTGTTGAGTGCATGATCATGTATAATGACAGAGAGAAGCGCCGATCTGTTGAGTGCATGATCATGTATAACGAAAGAGAGAAGCGCCAATCTGTTGCGTGCATGATCACGTATAATGACAGCAATCCGGTGGGTATAACGAAAGAGAGAAGCGCCAATCTGTTGAGTGCATGATCACGTATAACGACAGAGAGAAGCGCCGATCTGTTGAGTGCATGATCATGTATAATGACAGAGAGAAGCGCCAATCTGTTGAGTGCATGATCATGTATAATGACAGAGAGAAGCGCCAATCTGTTGAGTGCATGATCGCGTATAACGACAGAGAGAAGCGCCAATCTGTTGAGTGCATGATCACGTATAATGACAGCAATCCGATGGGTATAACGACAGAGAGAAGCGCCGATCTGTTGAGTGCATGATCATGTATAATGACAGAGAGAAGCGCCGATCTGTTGAGTGCATGATCATGTATAACGAAAGAGAGAAGCGCCAATCTGTTGCGTGCATGATCACGTATAATGACAGCAATCCGGTGGGTATAATGACAGAGAGAAGCGCCAATCTGTTGAGTGCATGATCGCGTATAATGACAGAGAGAAGCGCCAATCTGTTGAGTGCATGATCGCGTATAACGACAGAGAGAAGCGCCAATCTGTTGAGTGCATGATCACGTATAATGACAGCAATCCGATGGGTATAATGACAGAGAGAAGCGCCGATCTGTTGAGTGCATGATCATGTATAATGACAGAGAGAAGCGCCGATCTGTTGAGTGCATGATCATGTATAACGAAAGAGAGAAGCGCCAATCTGTTGCGTGCATGATCACGTATAATGACAGCAATCCGGTGGGTATAACGACAGAGAGAAGCGCCAATCTGTTGAGTGCATGATCGCGTATAATGACAGCAATCCGATGGGTATAAGGACAGAGAGAAGCGCCGATCTGTTGAGTGCATGATCATGTATAATGACAGAGAGAAGCGCCAATATGTGGAGTGCATGGTCACGTATAATGACAGCAATCCGGTGGGTATAACGAAAGAGAGAAGCGCCAATATGTTGAGTGCATGATCACGTATAACGACAGAGAGAAGCGCCGATCTGTTGAGTGCATGATCCCGTATAATGACAGCAATCCGGAGGGTATAATGACAGAGAGAAGCGCCGATCTGTTGAGTGCATGATCATGTATAACGAAAGAGAGAAGCGCCGATCTGTTGAGTGCATGATCCCGTATAATGACAGCAATCCGGAGGGTATAATGACAGAGAGAAGCGCCAATCTGTTGCGTGCATGATCACGTATAATGACAGCAATCCGATGGGTATAACGAAAGAGAGAAGCGCCAATCTGTTGAGTGCATGATCCCGTATAATGACAGAGAGAAGCGCCAATCTGTTGAGTGCATGATCACGTATAACGACAGAGAGAAGCGCCAATCTGTTGAGTGCATGATCACGTATAACGAAAGAGAGAAGCGCCAGTCTGTTGAGTGCATGATCACGTATAATGACAGCAATCCGGTGGGTATAACGAAAGAGAGAAGCGCCAGTCTATGAGTGCATGATCCCGTATAATGACAGAGAGAAGCGCCAATCTGTTGAGTGCATGATCACGTATAACGACAGAGAGAAGCGCCAATCTGTTGAGTGCATGATCACGTATAACGAAAGAGAGAAGCGCCAGTCTGTTGAGTGCATGATCACATATAATGACAGTAATCCGGAGGGTATAACGACAGAGAGAAGCGCCAATCTGTTGAGTGCATGATCACGTATAATGACAGCAATCCGGTGGGTATAACGACAGAGAGAAGCGCCAATCTGTTGAGTGCATGATCATGTATAATGACAGAGAGAAGCGCCGATCTGTTGAGTGCATGATCACGTATATCGACAGAGAGAAGCGCCAATATGTTGAGTGAATGATCACGTATATCGACAGCAATCCGATGGGTATAAGGACAGAGAGAAGCGCCAATCTGTTGAGTGCATGATCACGTATATCGACAGAGAGAAGCGCCGATCTGTTGAGTGCATGATCACATATAATGACAGCAATCCGGTGGGTATAACGAAAGAGAGAAGCGCCAATCTGTTGAGTGCATGATCACGTATAATGACAGCAATCCGGTGGGTATAATGACAGAGAGAAGCGCCAATCTGTTGAGTGCATGATCACATATAATGACAGCAATCCGGTGGGTATAACGAAAGAGAGAAGCGCCAATCTGTTGAGTGCATGATCACGTATAATGACAGCAATCCGGTGGGTATAACGAAAGAGAGAAGCGCCAGTCTGTTGAGTGCATGATCCCGTATAAGGACATAAATCCGATGGGTATAACGAAAGAGAGAAGCGCCAGTCTGTTGAGTGCATGATCCCGTATAAGGACATAAATCCGATGGGTATAACGAAAGAGAGAAGCGCCAGTCTGTTGAGTGCATGATCACGTATAATGACAGCAATCCGGTGGGTATAACGACAGAGAGAAGCGCCAATCTGTTGAGTGCATGATCGCGTATAATGACAGAGCGAAGCGTCAGTCTGTTGAGTGTATAATGACATAAATCCGATGGGTATAACGACAGAGAGAAGCGCCAATCTGTTGAGTGCATGATCACGTATAATGACAGCAATCCGGTGGGTATAACGAAAGAGAGAAGCGCCAATCTGTTGAGTGCATGATCATGTATAATGACAGAGAGAAGCGCCAATCTGTTGAGTGTTTAATGGCAGAAATCCGGTGGGTATAACGACAGAGTGAAGCGCCAATCTGTTGAGTTCATGATCACGTTTAATGGCAGCAATCCGGTGGGTATAACGACAGAGAGAAGCGCCAATCTGTCGAGTGCATGATCACGTATAATGACAGCAATCCGGTGGGTATAACAACAGAGTGAAGCGCCGATCTGTTGCGTGCATGATCACATATAATGACAGCAATCCGGTGGGTATAACGAAAGAGAGAAGCGCCAATCTGTTGAGTGCATGATCACGTATAATGACAGCAATCCGGAGGGTATAATGACAGAGGGAAGCGCCGATCTGTTGAGTGCATGATCATGTATAACGAAAGAGAGAAGCGCCAATCTGTTGAGTGCATGATCCCGTATAATGACAGCAATCCGGTGGGTATAACGAAAGAGAGAAGCGCCAATCTGTTGAGTGCATGATCCCGTATAATGACAGAGAGAAGCGCCAATCTGTTGAGTGCATGATCTCGTATAACGACAGAGAGAAGCGCCAATCTGTTGAGTGCATGATCACGTATAACGAAAGAGAGAAGCGCCAGTCTGTTGAGTGCATGATCACGTATAATGACAGCAATCCGGTGGGTATAACGAAAGAGAGAAGCGCCAGTCTATGAGTGCATGATCCCGTATAATGACAGAGAGAAGCGCCAATCTGTTGAGTGCATGATCACGTATAACGACAGAGAGAAGCGCCAATCTGTTGAGTGCATGATCACGTATAACGAAAGAGAGAAGCGCCAGTCTGTTGAGTGCATGATCACATATAATGACAGTAATCCGGAGGGTATAACGACAGAGAGAAGCGCCAATCTGTTGAGTGCATGATCACGTATAATGACAGCAATCCGGTGGGTATAACGACAGAGAGAAGCGCCAATCTGTTGAGTGCATGATCGTGTATAATGACAGAGAGAAGCGCCGATCTGTTGAGTGCATGATCACGTATATCGACAGAGAGAAGCGCCAATATGTTGAGTGCATGATCACGTATATCGACAGCAATCCGGTGGGTATAAGGACAGAGAGAAGCGCCAATCTGTTGAGTGCATGATCACGTATATCGACAGAGAGAAGCGCCGATCTGTTTCGTGCATGATCACATATAATGACAGCAATCCGGTGGGTATAACGAAAGAGAGAAGCGCCAATCTGTTGAGTGCATGATCACGTATAATGACAGCAATCCGGTGGGTATAATGACAGAGAGAAGCGCCAATCTGTTGAGTGCATGATCACATATAATGACAGCAATCCGGTGGGTATAACGAAAGAGAGAAGCGCCAATCTCTTGAGTGCATGATCACGTATAATGACAGCAATCCGGTGGGTATAACGAAAGAGAGAAGCGCCAGTCTGTTGAGTGCATGATCCCGTATAAGGACATAAATCCGATGGGTATAACGAAAGAGAGAAGCGCCAGTCTGTTGAGTGCATGATCCCGTATAAGGACATAAATCCGATGGGTATAACGAAAGAGAGAAGCGCCAGTCTGTTGAGTGCATGATCACGTATAATGACAGCAATCCGGTGGGTATAACGACAGAGAGAAGCGCCAATCTGTTGAGTGCATGATCGCGTATAATGACAGAGCGAAGCGTCAGTCTGTTGAGTGTATAATGACATAAATCCGATGGGTATAACGACAGAGAGAAGCGCCAATCTGTTGAGTGCATGATCACGTATAATGACAGCAATCCGGTAGGTATAACGAAAGAGAGAAGCGCCAATCTGTTGAGTGCATGATCATGTATAATGACAGAGAGAAGCGCCAATCTGTTGAGTGTTTAATGGCAGAAATCCGGTGGGTATAACGACAGAGTGAAGCGCCAATCTGTTGAGTTCATGATCACGTTTAATGGCAGCAATCCGGTGGGTATAACGACAGAGAGAAGCGCCAATCTGTCGAGTGCATGATCACGTATAATGACAGCAATCCGGTGGGTATAACAACAGAGTGAAGCGCCGATCTGTTGCGTGCATGATCACATATAATGACAGCAATCCGGTGGGTATAACGAAAGAGAGAAGCGCCAATCTGTTGAGTGCATGATCACGTATAATGACAGCAATCCGGAGGGTATAATGACAGAGGGAAGCGCCGATCTGTTGAGTGCATGATCATGTATAACGAAAGAGAGAAGCGCCAATCTGTTGAGTGCATGATCCCGTATAATGACAGCAATCCGGTGGGTATAACGAAAGAGAGAAGCGCCAATCTGTTGAGTGCATGATCCCGTATAATGACAGAGAGAAGCGCCAATCTGTTGAGTGCATGATCTCGTATAACGACAGAGAGAAGCGCCAATCTATTGAGTGCATGATCACGTATAACGAAAGAGAGAAGCGCCAGTCTGTTGAGTGCATGATCACGTATAATGACAGCAATCCGGTGGGTATAACGAAAGAGAGAAGCGCCAGTCTATGAGTGCATGATCCCGTATAATGACAGAGAGAAGCGCCAATCTGTTGAGTGCATGATCACGTATAACGACAGAGAGAAGCGCCAATCTGTTGAGTGCATGATCACGTATAACGAAAGAGAGAAGCGCCAGTCTGTTGAGTGCATGATCACATATAATGACAGTAATCCGGAGGGTATAACGACAGAGAGAAGCGCCAATCTGTTGAGTGCATGATCACGTATAATGACAGCAATCCGGTGGGTATAACGACAGAGAGAAGCGCCAATCTGTTGAGTGCATGATCGTGTATAATGACAGAGAGAAGCGCCGATCTGTTGAGTGCATGATCACGTATATCGACAGAGAGAAGCGCCAATATGTTGAGTGCATGATCACGTATATCGACAGCAATCCGGTGGGTATAAGGACAGAGAGAAGCGCCAATCTGTTGAGTGCATGATCACGTATATCGACAGAGAGAAGCGCCGATCTGTTGAGTGCATGATCACATATAATGACAGCAATCCGGTGGGTATAACGAAAGAGAGAAGCGCCAATCTGTTGAGTGCATGATCACGTATAATGACAGCAATCCGGTGGGTATAATGACAGAGAGAAGCGCCAATCTGTTGAGTGCATGATCACATATAATGACAGCAATCCGGTGGGTATAACGAAAGAGAGAAGCGCCAATCTGTTGAGTGCATGATCACGTATAATGACAGCAATCCGGTGGGTATAACGAAAGAGAGAAGCGCCAGTCTGTTGAGTGCATGATCCCGTATAAGGACATAAATCCGATGGGTATAACGAAAGAGAGAAGCGCCAGTCTGTTGAGTGCATGATCCCGTATAAGGACATAAATCCGATGGGTATAACGAAAGAGAGAAGCGCCAGTCTGTTGAGTGCATGATCACGTATAATGACAGCAATCCGGTGGGTATAACGACAGAGAGAAGCGCCAATCTGTTGAGTGCATGATCGCGTATAATGACAGAGCGAAGCGTCAGTCTGTTGAGTGTATAATGACATAAATCCGATGGGTATAACGACAGAGAGAAGCGCCAATCTGTTGAGTGCATGATCACGTATAATGACAGCAATCCGGTGGGTATAACGAAAGAGAGAAGCGCCAATCTGTTGAGTGCATGATCATGTATAATGACAGAGAGAAGCGCCAATCTGTTGAGTGTTTAATGGCAGAAATCCGGTGGGTATAACGACAGAGTGAAGCGCCAATCTGTTGAGTTCATGATCACGTTTAATGGCAGCAATCCGGTGGGTATAACGACAGAGAGAAGCGCCAATCTGTCGAGTGCATGATCACGTATAATGACAGCAATCCGGTGGGTATAACAACAGAGTGAAGCGCCGATCTGTTGCGTGCATGATCACATATAATGACAGCAATCCGGTGGGTATAACGACAGAGAGAAGCGCCAATCTGTTGAGTGCATGATCGTGTATAATGACAGAGAGAAGCGCCGATCTGTTGAGTGCATGATCACGTATATCGACAGAGAGAAGCGCCAATATGTTGAGTGCATGATCACGTATATCGACAGCAATCCGGTGGGTATAAGGACAGAGAGAAGCGCCAATCTGTTGAGTGCATGATCACGTATATCGACAGAGAGAAGCGCCGATCTGTTGAGTGCATGATCACATATAATGACAGCAATCCGGTGGGTATAACGAAAGAGAGAAGCGCCAATCTGTTGAGTGCATGATCACGTATAATGACAGCAATCCGGTGGGTATAATGACAGAGAGAAGCGCCAATCTGTTGAGTGCATGATCACATATAATGACAGCAATCCGGTGGGTATAACGAAAGAGAGAAGCGCCAATCTGTTGAGTGCATGATCACGTATAATGACAGCAATCCGGTGGGTATAACGAAAGAGAGAAGCGCCAGTCTGTTGAGTGCATGATCCCGTATAAGGACATAAATCCGATGGGTATAACGAAAGAGAGAAGCGCCAGTCTGTTGAGTGCATGATCCCGTATAAGGACATAAATCCGATGGGTATAACGAAAGAGAGAAGCGCCAGTCTGTTGAGTGCATGATCACGTATAATGACAGCAATCCGGTGGGTATAACGACAGAGAGAAGCGCCAATCTGTTGAGTGCATGATCGCGTATAATGACAGAGCGAAGCGTCAGTCTGTTGAGTGTATAATGACATAAATCCGATGGGTATAACGACAGAGAGAAGCGCCAATCTGTTGAGTGCATGATCACGTATAATGACAGCAATCCGGTGGGTATAACGAAAGAGAGAAGCGCCAATCTGTTGAGTGCATGATCATGTATAATGACAGAGAGAAGCGCCAATCTGTTGAGTGTTTAATGGTAGAAATCCGGTGGGTATAACGACAGAGTGAAGCGCCAATCTGTTGAGTTCATGATCACGTTTAATGGCAGCAATCCGGTGGGTATAACGACAGAGAGAAGCGCCAATCTGTCGAGTGCATGATCACGTATAATGACAGCAATCCGGTGGGTATAACAACAGAGTGAAGCGCCGATCTGTTGCGTGCATGATCACATATAATGACAGCAATCCGGTGGGTATAACGAAAGAGAGAAGCGCCAATCTGTTGAGTGCATGATCACGTATAATGACAGCAATCCGGAGGGTATAATGACAGAGAGAAGCGCCGATCTGTTGAGTGCATGATCATGTATAACGAAAGAGAGAAGCGCCAATCTGTTGAGTGCATGATCCCGTATAATGACAGCAATCCGGAGGGTATAACGACAGAGAGAAGCGCCAATCTGTTGCGTGCATGATCACGTATAATGACAGCAATCCGATGGGTATAACGACAGAGAGAAGCGCCAATCTGTTGAGTGCATGATCGCGTATAATGACAGAGAGAAGCGCCAATCTGTTGAGTGCATGATCACGTATAATGACAGCAATCCGATGGGTATAATGACAGAGAGAAGCGCCGATCTGTTGAGTGCATGATCATGTATAACGAAAGAGAGAAGCGCCAATCTGTTGCGTGCATGATCGCGTATAATGACAGCAATCCGGTGGGTATAAGGACAGAGAGAAGCGCCAATCTGTGGAGTGCATGATCGCGTATAATGACAGAGGGAAGCGCCAATCTGTTGAGTGCATGATCGCGTATAACGACAGAGAGAAGCGCCAATCTGTTGAGTGCATGATCACGTATAATGACAGCAATCCGATGGGTATAACGACAGAGAGAAGCGCCGATCTGTTGAGTGCATGATCATGTATAATGACAGAGAGAAGCGCCGATCTGTTGAGTGCATGATCATGTATAACGAAAGAGAGAAGCGCCAATCTGTTGCGTGCATGATCACGTATAATGACAGCAATCCGGTGGGTATAACGAAAGAGAGAAGCGCCAATCTGTTGAGTGCATGATCACGTATAACGACAGAGAGAAGCGCCGATCTGTTGAGTGCATGATCATGTATAATGACAGAGAGAAGCGCCAATCTGTTGAGTGCATGATCATGTATAATGACAGAGAGAAGCGCCAATCTGTTGAGTGCATGATCGCGTATAACGACAGAGAGAAGCGCCAATCTGTTGAGTGCATGATCACGTATAATGACAGCAATCCGATGGGTATAACGACAGAGAGAAGCGCCGATCTGTTGAGTGCATGATCATGTATAATGACAGAGAGAAGCGCCGATCTGTTGAGTGCATGATCATGTATAACGAAAGAGAGAAGCGCCAATCTGTTGAGTGCATGATCACGTATAATGACAGCAATCCGATGGGTATAATGACAGAGAGAAGCGCCAATCTGTTGAGTGCATGATCGCGTATAATGACAGAGAGAAGCGCCAATCTGTTGAGTGCATGATCGCGTATAACGACAGAGAGAAGCGCCAATCTGTTGAGTGCATGATCACGTATAATGACAGCAATCCGATGGGTATAACGACAGAGAAGCGCCGATCTGTTGAGTGCATGATCATGTATAATGACAGAGAGAAGCGCCGATCTGTTGAGTGCATGATCATGTATAACGAAAGAGAGAAGCGCCAATCTGTTGCGTGCATGATCACGTATAATGACAGCAATCCGGTGGGTATAACGAAAGAGAGAAGCGCCAATCTGTTGAGTGCATGATCACGTATAACGACAGAGAGAAGCGCCGATCTGTTGAGTGCATGATCATGTATAATGACAGAGAGAAGCGCCAATCTGTTGAGTGCATGATCATGTATAATGACAGAGAGAAGCGCCAATCTGTTGAGTGCATGATCGCGTATAACGACAGAGAGAAGCGCCAATCTGTTGAGTGCATGATCACGTATAATGACAGCAATCCGATGGGTATAACGACAGAGAGAAGCGCCGATCTGTTGAGTGCATGATCATGTATAATGACAGAGAGAAGCGCCGATCTGTTGAGTGCATGATCATGTATAACGAAAGAGAGAAGCGCCAATCTGTTGCGTGCATGATCACGTATAATGACAGCAATCCGGTGGGTATAATGACAGAGAGAAGCGCCAATCTGTTGAGTGCATGATCGCGTATAATGACAGAGAGAAGCGCCACTCTGTTGAGTGCATGATCGCGTATAACGACAGAGAGAAGCGCCAATCTGTTGAGTGCATGATCACGTATAATGACAGCAATCCGATGGGTATAATGACAGAGAGAAGCGCCGATCTGTTGAGTGCATGATCATGTATAATGACAGAGAGAAGCGCCGATCTGTTGAGTGCATGATCATGTATAACGAAAGAGAGAAGCGCCAATCTGTTGCGTGCATGATCACGTATAATGACAGCAATCCGGTGGGTATAACGACAGAGAGAAGCGCCAATCTGTTGAGTGCATGATCGCGTATAATGACAGCAATCCGATGGGTATAACGACAGAGAGAAGCGCCGATCTGTTGAGTGCATGATCATGTATAATGACAGAGAGAAGCGCCAATCTGTGGAGTGCATGGTCACGTATAATGACAGCAATCCGGTGGGTATAACGAAAGAGAGAAGCGCCAATATGTTGAGTGCATGATCACGTATAACGACAGAGAGAAGCGCCGATCTGTTGAGTGCATGATCCCGTATAATGACAGCAATCCGGAGGGTATAATGACAGAGAGAAGCGCCGATCTGTTGAGTGCATGATCATGTATAACGAAAGAGAGAAGCGCCAATCTGTTGAGTGCATGATCACGTATAATGACAGCAATCCGATGGGTATAATGACAGAGAGAAGCGCCGATTGGCGCTTCTCTCTGTCGTTATACCCTCCGGATTACTGTCATTATATGTGATCATGCACTCAACAGACTGGCGCTTCTCTCTTTCGTTATACGTGATCATGCACTCAACAGATTGGCGCTTCTCTCTGTCGTTATACCCACCGGATTGCTGTCATTATACGTGATCATGCACGCAACAGATTGGCGCTTCTCTCTTTCGTTATGAAAGAGAGAAGCGCCAATCTGTTGAGTGCATGATCCCGTATAATGACAGAGAGAAGCGCCAATCTGTTGAGTGCATGATCACGTATAACGACAGAGAGAAGCGCCAATCTGTTGAGTGCATGATCACGTATAACGAAAGAGAGAAGCGCCAGTCTGTTGAGTGCATGATCACGTATAATGACAGCAATCCGGTGGGTATAACGAAAGAGAGAAGCGCCAGTCTATGAGTGCATGATCCCGTATAATGACAGAGAGAAGCGCCAATCTGTTGAGTGCATGATCACGTATAACGACAGAGAGAAGCGCCAATCTGTTGAGTGCATGATCACGTATAACGAAAGAGAGAAGCGCCAGTCTGTTGAGTGCATGATCACATATAATGACAGTAATCCGGAGGGTATAACGACAGAGAGAAGCGCCAATCTGTTGAGTGCATGATCACGTATAATGACAGCAATCCGGTGGGTATAACGACAGAGAGAAGCGCCAATCTGTTGAGTGCATGATCATGTATAATGACAGAGAGAAGCGCCGATCTGTTGAGTGCATGATCACGTATATCGACAGAGAGAAGCGCCAATATGTTGAGTGCATGATCACGTATATCGACAGCAATCCGGTGGGTATAAGGACAGAGAGAAGCGCCAATCTGTTGAGTGCATGATCACGTATATCGACAGAGAGAAGCGCCGATCTGTTGCGTGCATGATCACATATAATGACAGCAATCCGGTGGGTATAACGAAAGAGAGAAGCGCCAATCTGTTGAGTGCATGATCACGTATAATGACAGCAATCCGGTGGGTATAATGACAGAGAGAAGCGCCAATCTGTTGAGTGCATGATCACATATAATGACAGCAATCCGGTGGGTATAACGAAAGAGAGAAGCGCCAATCTGTTGAGTGCATGATCACGTATAATGACAGCAATCCGGTGGGTATAACGAAAGAGAGAAGCGCCAGTCTGTTGAGTGCATGATCCCGTATAAGGACATAAATCCGATGGGTATAACGAAAGAGAGAAGCGCCAGTCTGTTGAGTGCATGATCCCGTATAAGGACATAAATCCGATGGGTATAACGAAAGAGAGAAGCGCCAGTCTGTTGAGTGCATGATCACGTATAATGACAGCAATCCGGTGGGTATAACGACAGAGAGAAGCGCCAATCTGTTGAGTGCATGATCGCGTATAATGACAGAGCGAAGCGTCAGTCTGTTGAGTGTATTATGACATAAATCCGATGGGTATAACGACAGAGAGAAGCGCCAATCTGTTGAGTGCATGATCACGTATAATGACAGCAATCCGGTGGGTATAACGAAAGAGAGAAGCGCCAATCTGTTGAGTGCATGATCATGTATAATGACAGAGAGAAGCGCCAATCTGTTGAGTGTTTAATGGCAGAAATCCGGTGGGTATAACGACAGAGTGAAGCGCCAATCTGTTGAGTTCATGATCACGTTTAATGGCAGCAATCCGGTGGGTATAACGACAGAGAGAAGCGCAAATCTGTCGAGTGCATGATCACGTATAATGCCAGCAATCCGGTGGGTATAACAACAGAGTGAAGCGCCGATCTGTTGCGTGCATGATCACATATAATGACAGCAATCCGATGGGTATAACGAAAGAGAGAAGCGCCAATCTGTTGAGTGCACGATCCCGTATAATGACAGAGAGAAGCGCCAATCTGTTGAGTGCATGATCACGTATAACGACAGAGAGAAGCGCCAATCTGTTGAGTGCATGATCACGTATAACGAAAGAGAGAAGCGCCAGTCTGTTGAGTGCATGATCACGTATAATGACAGCAATCCGGTGGGTATAACGAAAGAGAGAAGCGCCAGTCTATGAGTGCATGATCCCGTATAATGACAGAGAGAAGCGCCAATCTGTTGAGTGCATGATCACGTATAACGACAGAGAGAAGCGCCAATCTGTTGAGTGCATGATCACGTATAACGAAAGAGAGAAGCGCCAGTCTGTTGAGTGCATGATCACATATAATGACAGTAATCCGGAGGGTATAACGACAGAGAGAAGCGCCAATCTGTTGAGTGCATGATCACGTATAATGACAGCAATCCGGTGGGTATAACGACAGAGAGAAGCGCCAATCTGTTGAGTGCATGATCATGTATAATGACAGAGAGAAGCGCCGATCTGTTGAGTGCATGATCACGTATATCGACAGAGAGAAGCGCCAATATGTTGAGTGCATGATCACGTATATCGACAGCAATCCGGTGGGTATAAGGACAGAGAGAAGCGCCAATCTGTTGAGTGCATGATCACGTATATCGACAGAGAGAAGCGCCGATCTGTTGCGTGCATGATCACATATAATGACAGCAATCCGGTGGGTATAACGAAAGAGAGAAGCGCCAATCTGTTGAGTGCATGATCACGTATAATGACAGCAATCCGGTGGGTATAATGACAGAGAGAAGCGCCAATCTGTTGAGTGCATGATCACATATAATGACAGCAATCCGGTGGGTATAACGAAAGAGAGAAGCGCCAATCTGTTGAGTGCATGATCACGTATAATGACAGCAATCCGGTGGGTATAACGAAAGAGAGAAGCGCCAGTCTGTTGAGTGCATGATCCCGTATAAGGACATAAATCCGATGGGTATAACGAAAGAGAGAAGCGCCAGTCTGTTGAGTGCATGATCCCGTATAAGGACATAAATCCGATGGGTATAACGAAAGAGAGAAGCGCCAGTCTGTTGAGTGCATGATCACGTATAATGACAGCAATCCGGTGGGTATAACGACAGAGAGAAGCGCCAATCTGTTGAGTGCATGATCGCGTATAATGACAGAGCGAAGCGTCAGTCTGTTGAGTGTATTATGACATAAATCCGATGGGTATAACGACAGAGAGAAGCGCCAATCTGTTGAGTGCATGATCACGTATAATGACAGCAATCCGGTGGGTATAACGAAAGAGAGAAGCGCCAATCTGTTGAGTGCATGATCATGTATAATGACAGAGAGAAGCGCCAATCTGTTGAGTGTTTAATGGCAGAAATCCGGTGGGTATAACGACAGAGTGAAGCGCCAATCTGTTGAGTTCATGATCACGTTTAATGGCAGCAATCCGGTGGGTATAACGACAGAGAGAAGCGCAAATCTGTCGAGTGCATGATCACGTATAATGACAGCAATCCGGTGGGTATAACAACAGAGTGAAGCGCCGATCTGTTGCGTGCATGATCACATATAATGACAGCAATCCGATGGGTATAACGAAAGAGAGAAGCGCCAATCTGTTGAGTGCATGATCCCGTATAATGACAGAGAGAAGCGCCAATCTGTTGAGTGCATGATCACGTATAACGACAGAGAGAAGCGCCAATCTGTTGAGTGCATGATCACGTATAACGAAAGAGAGAAGCGCCAGTCTGTTGAGTGCATGATCACGTATAATGACAGCAATCCGGTGGGTATAACGAAAGAGAGAAGCGCCAGTCTATGAGTGCATGATCCCGTATAATGACAGAGAGAAGCGCCAATCTGTTGAGTGCATGATCACGTATAACGACAGAGAGAAGCGCCAATCTGTTGAGTGCATGATCACGTATAACGAAAGAGAGAAGCGCCAGTCTGTTGAGTGCATGATCACATATAATGACAGTAATCCGGAGGGTATAACGACAGAGAGAAGCGCCAATCTGTTGAGTGCATGATCACGTATAATGACAGCAATCCGGTGGGTATAACGACAGAGAGAAGCGCCAATCTGTTGAGTGCATGATCATGTATAATGACAGAGAGAAGCGCCGATCTGTTGAGTGCATGATCACGTATATCGACAGAGAGAAGCGCCAATATGTTGAGTGCATGATCACGTATATCGACAGCAATCCGGTGGGTATAAGGACAGAGAGAAGCGCCAATCTGTTGAGTGCATGATCACGTATATCGACAGAGAGAAGCGCCGATCTGTTGCGTGCATGATCACATATAATGACAGCAATCCGGTGGGTATAACGAAAGAGAGAAGCGCCAATCTGTTGAGTGCATGATCACGTATAATGACAGCAATCCAGTGGGTATAATGACAGAGAGAAGCGCCAATCTGTTGAGTGCATGATCACATATAATGACAGCAATCCGGTGGGTATAACGAAAGAGAGAAGCGCCAATCTGTTGAGTGCATGATCACGTATAATGACAGCAATCCGGTGGGTATAACGAAAGAGAGAAGCGCCAGTCTGTTGAGTGCATGATCCCGTATAAGGACATAAATCCGATGGGTATAACGAAAGAGAGAAGCGCCAGTCTGTTGAGTGCATGATCCCGTATAAGGACATAAATCCGATGAGTATAACGAAAGAGAGAAGCGCCAGTCTGTTGAGTGCATGATCACGTATAATGACAGCAATCCGGTGGGTATAACGACAGAGAGAAGCGCCAATCTGTTGAGTGCATGATCGCGTATAATGACAGAGCGAAGCGTCAGTCTGTTGAGTGTATAATGACATAAATCCGATGGGTATAACGACAGAGAGAAGCACCAATCTGTTGAGTGCATGATCACGTATAATGACAGCAATCCGTGGGTATAACGAAAGAGAGAAGCGCCAATCTGTTGAGTGCATGATCATGTATAATGACAGAGAGAAGCGCCAATCTGTTGAGTGTTTAATGGCAGAAATCCGGTGGGTATAACGACAGAGTGAAGCGCCAATCTGTTGAGTTCATGATCACGTTTAATGGCAGCAATCCGGTGGGTATAACGACAGAGAGAAGCGCCAATCTGTCGAGTGCATGATCACGTATAATGACAGCAATCCGGTGGGTATAACAACAGAGTGAAGCGCCGATCTGTTGCGTGCATGATCACATATAATGACAGCAATCCGGTGGGTATAACGAAAGAGAGAAGCGCCAATCTGTTGAGTGCATGATCACGTATAATGACAGCAATCCGGAGGGTATAATGACAGAGAGAAGCGCCGATCTGTTGAGTGCATGATCATGTATAACGAAAGAGAGAAGCGCCAATCTGTTGAGTGCATGATCCCGTATAATGACAGCAATCCGGTGGGTATAACGAAAGAGAGAAGCGCCAATCTGTTGAGTGCATGATCCCGTATAATGACAGAGAGAAGCGCCAATCTGTTGAGTGCATGATCACGTATAACGACAGAGAGAAGCGCCAATCTGTTGAGCGCATGATCACGTATAACGAAAGAGAGAAGCGCCAGTCTGTTGAGTGCATGATCACGTATAATGACAGCAATCCGGTGGGTATAACGAAAGAGAGAAGCGCCAGTCTATGAGTGCATGATCCCGTATAATGACAGAGAGAAGCGCCAATCTGTTGAGTGCATGATCACGTATAACGACAGAGAGAAGCGCCAATATGTTGAGTGCATGATCACGTATAATGACAGAGAGAAGCGCCGATCTGTTGAGTGCATGATCACGTATAACGACAGAGAGAAGCGCCAATCTGTTGAGTGCATGGTCACGTATAAGGACAGCAATCCGATGGGTATAACAACAGAGAGAAGCGCCAATCTGTTGAGTGCTTGATCACGTATAATGACAGCAATCCGGTGGGTATAACGACAGAGAGAAGCGCCGATCTGTTGAGTGCTTGATCACGTATAATGACAGCAATCCGGTGGGTATAACGACAGAGAGAAGCGCCAATCTGTTGAGTGCTTGATCACGTATAATGACAGAGCGAAGCGCCAATCTGTTGAGTGCATGGTCACGTATAAGGACAGCAATCCGATGGGTATAACGACAGAGTGAAGCGCCAATCTGTTGAGTTCATGATCACGTTTAATGGCAGCAATCCGGTGGGTATAACGACAGAGAGCAGCGCCAATTTGTTGAGTGCATGATCACGTTTAATGGCAGAAATCCGGTGGGTATAACGACAGAGAGAAGCGCCAATCTGTTGAGTTCATGATCACGTTTAATGGCAGCAATCCGATGGGTATAACGAAAGAGAGAAGCGCCAGTCTGTTGAGTGCATGATCACGTATAACGGCAGAGAGAAGCGCCAATCTGTTGAGTGCATGATCACGTATAATGACAGCAATCCGGTGGGTATAATGACAGAGAGAAGCGCCAATCTGTTGAGTGCATGATCATGTATAATGACAGCAATCCGGTGGGGTATAACGACAGAGAGAAGCGCCAATCTGTTGAGTGCATGATCACGTATAATGACAGCAATCCGGTGGGTGTAACGACAGAGAGAAGCGCCAATCTGTTGAGTGCATGATCACGTATAATGACAGCAATCCGGTGGGTATAACGACAGAGAGAAGCGCCAATCTGTTGAGTGCATGATCACGTATAATGACAGAGAGAAGCGCCAATCTGTTGAGTGCATGATCGCGTATAATGACAGCAATCCGGTGGGTATAACGACAGAGAGAAGCGCCAATCTGATGAGTGTATGATCACGTATAACGACAGAGAGAAGCGCCAATCTGTTGAGTGCATGATCACGTATAATGACAGCAATCCGGTGGGTATAACGAAAGAGAGAAGCGCCAATCTGTTGAGTGCATGATCACGTATAATGACAGCAATCCGGTGGGTATAACGACAGAGAGAAGCGCCAATCTGTTGAGTGCATGATCACGTATAACGACAGAGAGAAGCGCCAGTCTGTTGAGTGCATGATCACGTATAATGACAGCAATCCGATGGGTATAACGACAGAGAGAAGCGCCAATCTGTTGAGTGCATGATCGCGTATAACGACAGAGCGAAGCGCCAATCTGTTGAGTGTATAATGACATAAATCCGATGGGTATAACGAAAGAGAGAAGCGCCAGTCTGTTGAGTGCATGATCACGTATAATGACAGCAATCCGGTGGGTATAACGAAAGAGAGAAGCGCCAATCTGTTGAGTGTATAATGACAGCAATCCGGTGGGTATAACGACAGAGAGAAGCGCCAATCTGTTGAGTGCATGATCACGTATAACGACAGAGAGAAGCGCCAGTCTGTTGAGTGCATGATCACGTATAATGACAGCAATCCGATGGGTATAACGACAGAGAGAAGCGCCAATCTGTTGAGTGCTTGATCACGTATAATGACAGTAATCCGGAGGGTATAATGCCAGAGAGAAGCGCCGATCTGTTGAGTGCTTGATCACGTATAATGACAGTAATTCGGAGGGTATAACGAAAGAGAGAAGCGCCGATCTGTTGAGTGCATGATCACGTATAATGACAGTAATCCGGAGGGTATAACGAAAGAGAGAAGCGCCAGTCTGTTGAGTGCATGATCACGTATAATGACAGCAATCCGGTGGGTATAACGAAAGAGAGAAGCGCCAGTCTGTTGAGTGCATGATCACGTATAATGACAGCAATCCGGTGGGTATAACGAAAGGGAGAAGCGCCAATCTGTTGAGAGTATAATGACAGCAACCCGGTGGGTATAACGACAGAGAGAAGCGCCAATCTGATGAGTGCATGATCATGTATAATGACAGAGAGAAGCGCCAGTCTGTTGAGTGTATAATGACAGCAATCCGATGGGTATAACGACAGAGAGAAGCGCCAATCTGTTGAGTGCATGATCACGTATAACGACAGAGAGAAGCGCCAGTCTGTTGAGTGCATGATCAGGTATAATGACAGCAATCCGATGGGTATAACGACAGAGAGAAGCGCCAATCTGTCGAGTGCATGATCACGTATAATGACAGCAATCCGGTGGGTATAACAACAGAGTGAAGCGCCGATCTGTTGCGTGCATGATCACATATAATGACAGCAATCCGGTGGGTATAACGAAAGAGAGAAGCGCCAATCTGTTGAGTGCATGATCACGTATAATGACAGCAATCCGGAGGGTATAATGACAGAGAGAAGCGCCGATCTGTTGAGTGCATGATCATGTATAACGAAAGAGAGAAGCGCCAATCTGTTGAGTGCATGATCCCGTATAATGACAGCAATCCGGAGGGTATAACGACAGAGAGAAGCGCCAATCTGTTGCGTGCATGATCACGTATAATGACAGCAATCCGATGGGTATAACGACAGAGAGAAGCGCCAATCTGTTGAGTGCATGATCGCGTATAATGACAGAGAGAAGCGCCAATCTGTTGAGTGCATGATCACGTATAATGACAGCAATCCGATGGGTATAATGACAGAGAGAAGCGCCGATCTGTTGAGTGCATGATCATGTATAACGAAAGAGAGAAGCGCCAATCTGTTGCGTGCATGATCGCGTATAATGACAGCAATCCGGTGGGTATAAGGACAGAGAGAAGCGCCAATCTGTGGAGTGCATGATCGCGTATAATGACAGAGGGAAGCGCCAATCTGTTGAGTGCATGATCGCGTATAACGACAGAGAGAAGCGCCAATCTGTTGAGTGCATGATCACGTATAATGACAGCAATCCGATGGGTACAACGACAGAGAGAAGCGCCGATCTGTTGAGTGCATGATCATGTATAATGACAGAGAGAAGCGCCGATCTGTTGAGTGCATGATCATGTATAACGAAAGAGAGAAGCGCCAATCTGTTGCGTGCATGATCACGTATAATGACAGCAATCCGGTGGGTATAACGAAAGAGAGAAGCGCCAATCTGTTGAGTGCATGATCACGTATAACGACAGAGAGAAGCGCCGATCTGTTGAGTGCATGATCATGTATAATGACAGAGAGAAGCGCCAATCTGTTGAGTGCATGATCATGTATAATGACAGAGAGAAGCGCCAATCTGTTGAGTGCATGATCGCGTATAACGACAGAGAGAAGCGCCAATCTGTTGAGTGCATGATCACGTATAATGACAGCAATCCGATGGGTATAACGACAGAGAGAAGCGCCGATCTGTTGAGTGCATGATCATGTATAATAACAGAGAGAAGCGCCGATCTGTTGAGTGCATGATCATGTATAACGAAAGAGAGAAGCGCCAATCTGTTGAGTGCATGATCACGTATAATGACAGCAATCCGATGGGTATAATGACAGAGAGAAGCGCCAATCTGTTGAGTGCATGATCGCGTATAATGACAGAGAGAAGCGCCAATCTGTTGAGTGCATGATCGCGTATAACGACAGAGAGAAGCGCCAATCTGTTGAGTGCATGATCACGTATAATGACAGCAATCCGATGGGTATAACGACAGAGAGAAGCGCCGATCTGTTGAGTGCATGATCATGTATAATGACAGAGAGAAGCGCCGATCTGTTGAGTGCATGATCATGTATAACGAAAGAGAGAAGCGCCAATCTGTTGCGTGCATGATCACGTATAATGACAGCAATCCGGTGGGTATAACGAAAGAGAGAAGCGCCAATCTGTTGAGTGCATGATCACGTATAACGACAGAGAGAAGCGCCGATCTGTTGAGTGCATGATCATGTATAATGACAGAGAGAAGCGCCAATCTGTTGAGTGCATGATCATGTATAATGACAGAGAGAAGCGCCAATCTGTTGAGTGCATGATCGCGTATAACGACAGAGAGAAGCGCCAATCTGTTGAGTGCATGATCACGTATAATGACAGCAATCCGATGGGTATAACGACAGAGAGAAGCGCCGATCTGTTGAGTGCATGATCATGTATAATGACAGAGAGAAGCGCCGATCTGTTGAGTGCATGATCATGTATAACGAAAGAGAGAAGCGCCAATCTGTTGCGTGCATGATCACGTATAATGACAGCAATCCGGTGGGTATAATGACAGAGAGAAGCGCCAATCTGTTGAGTGCATGATCGCGTATAATGACAGAGAGAAGCGCCACTCTGTTGAGTGCATGATCGCGTATAACGACAGAGAGAAGCGCCAATCTGTTGAGTGCATGATCACGTATAATGACAGCAATCCGATGGGTATAATGACAGAGAGAAGCGCCGATCTGTTGAGTGCATGATCATGTATAATGACAGAGAGAAGCGCCGATCTGTTGAGTGCATGATCATGTATAACGAAAGAGAGAAGCGCCAATCTGTTGCGTGCATGATCACGTATAATGACAGCAATCCGGTGGGTATAACGACAGAGAGAAGCGCCAATCTGTTGAGTGCATGATCGCGTATAATGACAGCAATCCGATGGTATAAGGACAGAGAGAAGCGCCGATCTGTTGAGTGCATGATCATGTATAATGACAGAGAGAAGCGCCAATCTGTGGAGTGCATGGTCACGTATAATGACAGCAATCCGGTGGGTATAACGAAAGAGAGAAGCGCCAATATGTTGAGTGCATGATCACGTATAACGACAGAGAGAAGCGCCGATCTGTTGAGTGCATGATCCCGTATAATGACAGCAATCCGGAGGGTATAATGACAGAGAGAAGCGCCGATCTGTTGAGTGCATGATCATGTATAACGAAAGAGAGAAGCGCCAATCTGTTGAGTGCATGATCACGTATAATGACAGCAATCCGATGGGTATAACGAAAGAGAGAAGCGCCAATCTGTTGAGTGCATGATCCCGTATAATGACAGAGAGAAGCGCCAATCTGTTGAGTGCATGATCACGTATAACGACAGAGAGAAGCGCCAATCTGTTGAGTGCATGATCACGTAATGACAGCAATCCGGTGGGTATAACGAAAGAGAGAAGCGCCAGTCTGTTGAGTGCATGATCCCGTATAAGGACATAAATCCGATGGGTATAACGAAAGAGAGAAGCGCCAGTCTGTTGAGTGCATGATCCCGTATAAGGACATAAATCCGATGGGTATAACGAAAGAGAGAAGCGCCAGTCTGTTGAGTGCATGATCACGTATAATGACAGCAATCCGGTGGGTATAACGACAGAGAGAAGCGCCAATCTGTTGAGTGCATGATCGCGTATAATGACAGAGCGAAGCGTCAGTCTGTTGAGTGTATAATGACATAAATCCGATGGGTATAACGACAGAGAGAAGCGCCAATCTGTTGAGTGCATGATCACGTATAATGACAGCAATCCGGTGGGTATAACGAAAGAGAGAAGCGCCAATCTGTTGAGTGCATGATCATGTATAATGACAGAGAGAAGCGCCAATCTGTTGAGTGTTTAATGGCAGAAATCCGGTGGGTATAACGACAGAGTGAAGCGCCAATCTGTTGAGTTCATGATCACGTTTAATGGCAGCAATCCGGTGGGTATAACGACAGAGAGAAGCGCAAATCTGTCGAGTGCATGATCACGTATAATGACAGCAATCCGGTGGGTATAACAACAGAGTGAAGCGCCGATCTGTTGCGTGCATGATCACATATAATGACAGCAATCCGATGGGTATAACGAAAGAGAGAAGCGCCAATCTGTTGAGTGCATGATCCCGTATAATGACAGAGAGAAGCGCCAATCTGTTGAGTGCATGATCACGTATAACGACAGAGAGAAGCGCCAATCTGTTGAGTGCATGATCACGTATAACGAAAGAGAGAAGCGCCAGTCTGTTGAGTGCATGATCACGTATAATGACAGCAATCCGGTGGGTATAACGAAAGAGAGAAGCGCCAGTCTATGAGTGCATGATCCCGTATAATGACAGAGAGAAGCGCCAATCTGTTGAGTGCATGATCACGTATAACGACAGAGAGAAGCGCCAATCTGTTGAGTGCATGATCACGTATAACGAAAGAGAGAAGCGCCAGTCTGTTGAGTGCATGATCACATATAATGACAGTAATCCGGAGGGTATAACGACAGAGAGAAGCGCCAATCTGTTGAGTGCATGATCACGTATAATGACAGCAATCCGGTGGGTATAACGACAGAGAGAAGCGCCAATCTGTTGAGTGCATGATCATGTATAATGACAGAGAGAAGCGCCGATCTGTTGAGTGCATGATCACGTATATCGACAGAGAGAATCGCCAATATGTTGAGTGCATGATCACGTATATCGACAGCAATCCGGTGGGTATAAGGACAGAGAGAAGCGCCAATCTGTTGAGTGCATGATCACGTATATCGACAGAGAGAAGCGCCGATCTGTTGCGTGCATGATCACATATAATGACAGCAATCCGGTGGGTATAACGAAAGAGAGAAGCGCCAATCTGTTGAGTGCATGATCACGTATAATGACAGCAATCCAGTGGGTATAATGACAGAGAGAAGCGCCAATCTGTTGAGTGCATGATCACATATAATGACAGCAATCCGGTGGGTATAACGAAAGAGAGAAGCGCCAATCTGTTGAGTGCATGATCACGTATAATGACAGCAATCCGGTGGGTATAACGAAAGAGAGAAGCGCCAGTCTGTTGAGTGCATGATCCCGTATAAGGACATAAATCCGATGGGTATAACGAAAGAGAGAAGCGCCAGTCTGTTGAGTGCATGATCCCGTATAAGGACATAAATCCGATGGGTATAACGAAAGAGAGAAGCGCCAGTCTGTTGAGTGCATGATCACGTATAATGACAGCAATCCGGTGGGTATAACGACAGAGAGAAGCGCCAATCTGTTGAGTGCATGATCGCGTATAATGACAGAGCGAAGCGTCAGTCTGTTGAGTGTATAATGACATAAATCCGATGGGTATAACGACAGAGAGAAGCGCCAATCTGTTGAGTGCATGATCACGTATAATGACAGCAATCCGGTGGGTATAACGACAGAGAGAAGCGCAAATCTGTCGAGTGCATGATCACGTATAATGACAGCAATCCGGTGGGTATAACAACAGAGTGAAGCGCCGATCTGTTGCGTGCATGATCACATATAATGACAGCAATCCGATGGGTATAACGAAAGAGAGAAGCGCCAATCTGTTGAGTGCATGATCCCGTATAATGACAGAGAGAAGCGCCAATCTGTTGAGTGCATGATCACGTATAACGACAGAAAGAAGCGCCAATCTGTTGAGTGCATGATCACGTATAACGAAAGAGAGAAGCGCCAGTCTGTTGAGTGCATGATCACGTATAATGACAGCAATCCGGTGGGTATAACGAAAGAGAGAAGCGCCAGTCTATGAGTGCATGATCCCGTATAATGACAGAGAGAAGCGCCAATCTGTTGAGTGCATGATCACGTATAACGACAGAGAGAAGCGCCAATCTGTTGAGTGCATGATCACGTATAACGAAAGAGAGAAGCGCCAGTCTGTTGAGTGCATGATCACATATAATGACAGTAATCCGGAGGGTATAACGACAGAGAGAAGCGTCAATATGTTGAGTGCATGATCACGTATAATGACAGCAATCCGGTGGGTATAACGACAGAGAGAAGCGCCAATCTGTTGAGTGCATGATCATGTATAATGACAGAGAGAAGCGCCGATCTGTTGAGTGCATGATCACGTATATCGACAGAGAGAATCGCCAATATGTTGAGTGCATGATCACGTATATCGACAGCAATCCGGTGGGTATAAGGACAGAGAGAAGCGCCAATCTGTTGAGTGCATGATCACGTATATCGACAGAGAGAAGCGCCGATCTGTTGCGTGCATGATCACATATAATGACAGCAATCCGGTGGGTATAACGAAAGAGAGAAGCGCCAATCTGTTGAGTGCATGATCACGTATAATGACAGCAATCCAGTGGGTATAATGACAGAGAGAAGCGCCAATCTGTTGAGTGCATGATCACATATAATGACAGCAATCCGGTGGGTATAACGAAAGAGAGAAGCGCCAATCTGTTGAGTGCATGATCACGTATAATGACAGCAATCCGGTGGGTATAACGAAAGAGAGAAGCGCCAGTCTGTTGAGTGCATGATCCCGTATAAGGACATAAATCCGATGGGTATAACGAAAGAGAGAAGCGCCAGTCTGTTGAGTGCATGATCCCGTATAAGGACATAAATCCGATGGGTATAACGAAAGAGAGAAGCGCCAGTCTGTTGAGTGCATGATCACGTATAATGACAGCAATCCGGTGGGTATAACGACAGAGAGAAGCGCCAATCTGTTGAGTGCATGATCGCGTATAATGACAGAGCGAAGCGTCAGTCTGTTGAGTGTATAATGACATAAATCCGATGGGTATAACGACAGAGAGAAGCGCCAATCTGTTGAGTGCATGATCACGTATAATGACAGCAATCCGGTGGGTATAACGAAAGAGAGAAGCGCCAATCTGTTGAGTGCATGATCATGTATAATGACAGAGAGAAGCGCCAATCTGTTGAGTGTTTAATGGCAGAAATCCGGTGGGTATAACGACAGAGTGAAGCGCCAATCTGTTGAGTTCATGATCACGTTTAATGGCAGCAATCCGGTGGCTATAACGACAGAGAGAAGCGCCAATCTGTCGAGTGCATGATCACGTATAATGACAGCAATCCGGTGGGTATAACAACAGAGTGAAGCGCCGATCTGTTGCGTGCATGATCACATATAATGACAGCAATCCGGTGGGTATAACGAAAGAGAGAAGCGCCAATCTGTTGAGTGCATGATCACGTATAATGACAGCAATCCGGAGGGTATAATGACAGAGAGAAGCGCCGATCTGTTGAGTGCATGATCATGTATAACGAAAGAGAGAAGCGCCAATCTGTTGAGTGCATGATCCCGTATAATGACAGCAATCCGGTGGGTATAACGAAAGAGAGAAGCGCCAATCTGTTGAGTGCATGATCCCGTATAATGACAGAGAGAAGCGCCAATCTGTTGAGTGCATGATCACGTATAACGACAGAGAGAAGCGCCAATCTGTTGAGTGCATGATCACGTATAACGAAAGAGAGAAGCGCCAGTCTGTTGAGTGCATGATCACGTATAATGACAGCAATCCGGTGGGTATAACGAAAGAGAGAAGCGCCAGTCTATGAGTGCATGATCCCGTATAATGACAGAGAGAAGCGCCAATCTGTTGAGTGCATGATCACGTATAACGACAGAGAGAAGCGCCAGTCTGTTGAGTGCATGATCACATATAATGACAGTAATCCGGAGGGTATAACGACAGAGAGAAGCGCCAATCTGTTGAGTGCATGATCACGTATAATGACAGCAATGCGGTGGGTATAACGACAGAGAGAAGCGCCAATCTGTTGAGTGCATGATCATGTATAATGACAGAGAGAAGCGCCGATCTGTTGAGTGCATGATCACGTATATCGACAGAGAGAAGCGCCAATATGTTGAGTGCATGATCACGTATATCGACAGCAATCCGGTGGGTATAAGGACAGAGAGAAGCGCCAATCTGTTGAGTGCATGATCACGTATATCGACAGAGAGAAGCGCCGATCTGTTGCGTGCATGATCACATATAATGACAGCAATCCGGTGGGTATAACGAAAGAGAGAAGCGCCAATCTGTTGAGTGCATGATCACGTATAATGACAGCAATCCGGTGGGTATAATGACAGAGAGAAGCGCCAATCTGTTGAGTGCATGATCACATATAATGACAGCAATCCGGTGGGTATAACGAAAGAGAGAAGCGCCAATCTGTTGAGTGCATGATCACGTATAATGACATCAATCCGGTGGGTATAACGAAAGAGAGAAGCGCCAGTCTGTTGAGTGCATGATCCCGTATAAGGACATAAATCCGATGGGTATAACGAAAGAGAGAAGCGCCAGTCTGTTGAGTGCATGATCCCGTATAAGGACATAAATCCGATGGGTATAACGAAAGAGAGAAGCGCCAGTCTGTTGAGTGCATGATCACGTATAATGACAGCAATCCGGTGGGTATAACGACAGAGAGAAGCGCCAATCTGTTGAGTGCATGATCGCGTATAATGACAGAGCGAAGCGTCAGTCTGTTGAGTGTATAATGACATAAATCCGATGGGTATAACGACAGAGAGAAGCGCCAATCTGTTGAGTGCATGATCACGTATAATGACAGCAATCCGGTGGGTATAACGAAAGAGAGAAGCGCCAATCTGTTGAGTGCATGATCATGTATAATGACAGAGAGAAGCGCCAATCTGTTGAGTGTTTAATGGCAGAAATCCGGTGGGTATAACGACAGAGTGAAGCGCCAATCTGTTGAGTTCATGATCACGTTTAATGGCAGCAATCCGGTGGGTATAACGACAGAGAGAAGCGCCAATCTGTCGAGTGCATGATCACGTATAATGACAGCAATCCGGTGGGTATAACAACAGAGTGAAGCGCCGATCTGTTGCGTGCATGATCACATATAATGACAGCAATCCGGTGGGTATAACGAAAGAGAGAAGCGCCAATCTGTTGAGTGCATGATCACGTATAATGACAGCAATCCGGAGGGTATAATGACAGAGGGAAGCGCCGATCTGTTGAGTGCATGATCATGTATAACGAAAGAGAGAAGCGCCAATCTGTTGAGTGCATGATCACGTATAATGACAGCAATCCGATGGGTATAACGACAGAGAGAAGCGCCAATCTGTTGAGTGCATGATCGCGTATAATGACAGAGAGAAGCGCCAATCTGTTGAGTGCATGATCACGTATAATGACAGCAATCCGATGGGTATAATGACAGAGAGAAGCGCCGATCTGTTGAGTGCATGATCATGTATAACGAAAGAGAGAAGCGCCCATCTGTTGCGTGCATGATCGCGTATAATGACAGCAATCCGGTGGGTATAAGGACAGAGAGAAGCGCCAATCTGTGGAGTGCATGATCCCGTATAATGACAGAGAGAAGCGCCAATCTGTTGAGTGCATGATCACGTATAACGACAGAGAGAAGCGCCAATCTGTTGAGTGCATGATCACGTATAACGAAAGAGAGAAGCGCCAGTCTGTTGAGTGCATGATCACGTATAATGACAGCAATCCGGTGGGTATAACGAAAGAGAGAAGCGCCAGTCTATGAGTGCATGATCCCGTATAATGACAGAGAGAAGCGCCAATCTGTTGAGTGCATGATCACGTATAACGACAGAGAGAAGCGCCAATCTGTTGAGTGCATGATCACGTATAACGAAAGAGAGAAGCGCCAGTCTGTTGAGTGCATGATCACATATAATGACAGTAATCCGGAGGGTATAACGACAGAGAGAAGCGCCAATCTGTTGAGTGCATGATCACGTATAATGACAGCAATGCGGTGGGTATAACGACAGAGAGAAGCGCCAATATGTTGAGTGCATGATCATGTATAATGACAGAGAGAAGCGCCGATCTGTTGAGTGCATGATCACGTATATCGACAGAGAGAAGCGCCAATATGTTGAGTGCATGATCACGTATATCGACAGCAATCCGGTGGGTATAAGGACAGAGAGAAGCGCCAATCTGTTGAGTGCATGATCACGTATATCGACAGAGAGAAGCGCCGATCTGTTGCGTGCATGATCACATATAATGACAGCAATCCGGTGGGTATAACGAAAGAGAGAAGCGCCAATCTGTTGAGTGCATGATCACGTATAATGACAGCAATCCGGTGGGTATAATGACAGAGAGAAGCGCCAATCTGTTGAGTGCATGATCACATATAATGACAGCAATCCGGTGGGTATAACGAAAGAGAGAAGCGCCAATCTGTTGAGTGCATGATCACGTATAATGACATCAATCCGGTGGGTATAACGAAAGAGAGAAGCGCCAGTCTGTTGAGTGCATGATCCCGTATAAGGACATAAATCCGATGGGTATAACGAAAGAGAGAAGCGCCAGTCTGTTGAGTGCATGATCCCGTATAAGGACATAAATCCGATGGGTATAACGAAAGAGAGAAGCGCCAGTCTGTTGAGTGCATGATCACGTATAATGACAGCAATCCGGTGGGTATAACGACAGAGAGAAGCGCCAATCTGTTGAGTGCATGATCGCGTATAATGACAGAGCGAAGCGTCAGTCTGTTGAGTGTATAATGACATAAATCCGATGGGTATAACGACAGAGAGAAGCGCCAATCTGTTGAGTGCATGATCACGTATAATGACAGCAATCCGGTGGGTATAACGAAAGAGAGAAGCGCCAATCTGTTGAGTGCATGATCATGTATAATGACAGAGAGAAGCGCCAATCTGTTGAGTGTTTAATGGCAGAAATCCGGTGGGTATAACGACAGAGTGAAGCGCCAATCTGTTGAGTTCATGATCACGTTTAATGGCAGCAATCCGGTGGGTATAACGACAGAGAGAAGCGCCAATCTGTCGAGTGCATGATCACGTATAATGACAGCAATCCGGTGGGTATAACAACAGAGTGAAGCGCCGATCTGTTGCGTGCATGATCACATATAATGACAGCAATCCGGTGGGTATAACGAAAGAGAGAAGCGCCAATCTGTTGAGTGCATGATCACGTATAATGACAGCAATCCGGAGGGTATAATGACAGAGGGAAGCGCCGATCTGTTGAGTGCATGATCATGTATAACGAAAGAGAGAAGCGCCAATCTGTTGAGTGCATGATCACGTATAATGACAGCAATCCGATGGGTATAACGACAGAGAGAAGCGCCAATCTGTTGAGTGCATGATCGCGTATAATGACAGAGAGAAGCGCCAATCTGTTGAGTGCATGATCACGTATAATGACAGCAATCCGATGGGTATAATGACAGAGAGAAGCGCCGATCTGTTGAGTGCATGATCATGTATAACGAAAGAGAGAAGCGCCCATCTGTTGCGTGCATGATCGCGTATAATGACAGCAATCCGGTGGGTATAAGGACAGAGAGAAGCGCCAATCTGTGGAGTGCATGATCCCGTATAATGACAGAGAGAAGCGCCAATCTGTTGAGTGCATGATCACGTATAACGACAGAGAGAAGCGCCAATCTGTTGAGTGCATGATCACGTATAACGAAAGAGAGAAGCGCCAGTCTGTTGAGTACATGATCACGTATAATGACAGCAATCCGGTGGGTATAACGAAAGAGAGAAGCGCCAGTCTATGAGTGCATGATCCCGTATAATGACAGAGAGAAGCGCCAATCTGTTGAGTGCATGATCACGTATAATGACAGCAATCCGATGGGTATAATGACAGAGAGAAGCGCCGATCTGTTGAGTGCATGATCATGTATAACGAAAGAGAGAAGCGCCCATCTGTTGCGTGCATGATCGCGTATAATGACAGCAATCCGGTGGGTATAAGGACAGAGAGAAGCGCCAATCTGTGGAGTGCATGATCGCGTATAATGACAGAGGGAAGCGCCAATCTGTTGAGTGCATGATCGCGTATAACGACAGAGAGAAGCGCCAATCTGTTGAGTGCATGATCACGTATAATGACAGCAATCCGATGGGTATAACGACAGAGAGAAGCGCCGATCTGTTGAGTGCATGATCATGTATAATGACAGAGAGAAGCACCGATCTGTTGAGTGCATGATCATGTATAACGAAAGAGAGAAGCGCCAATCTGTTGCGTGCATGATCACGTATAATGACAGCAATCCGGTGGGTATAACGAAAGAGAGAAGCGCCAATCTGTTGAGTGCATGATCACGTATAACGACAGAGAGAAGCGCCGATCTGTTGAGTGCATGATCATGTATAATGACAGAGAGAAGCGCCAATCTGTTGAGTGCATGATCATGTATAATGACAGAGAGAAGCGCCAATCTGTTGAGTGCATGATCGCGTATAACGACAGAGAGAAGCGCCAATCTGTTGAGTGCATGATCACGTATAATGACAGCAATCCGATGGGTATAACGACAGAGAGAAGCGCCAATCTGTTGAGTGCTTGATCACGTATAATGACAGTAATCCGGAGGGTATAATGCCAGAGAGAAGCGCCAATCTGTTGAGTGCATGATCACGTATAATGACAGCAATCCGGTGGGTATAACGACAGAGAGAAGCGCCGATCTGTTGAGTGCATGATCATGTATAATGACAGAGAGAAGCGCCGATCTGTTGAGTGCATGATCATGTATAACGAAAGAGAGAAGCGCCAATCTGTTGAGTGCATGATCACGTATAATGACAGCAATCCGATGGGTATAATGACAGAGAGAAGCGCCAATCTGTTGAGTGCATGATCGCGTATAATGACAGAGAGAAGCGCCAATCTGTTGAGTGCGTGATCGCGTATAACGACAGAGAGAAGCGCCAATCTGTTGAGTGCATGATCACGTATAATGACAGCAATCCGATGGGTATAATGACAGAGAGAAGCGCCGATCTGTTGAGTGCATGATCATGTATAATGACAGAGAGAAGCGCCGATCTGTTGAGTGCATGATCATGTATAACGAAAGAGAGAAGCGCCAATCTGTTGCGTGCATGATCACGTATAATGACAGCAATCCGGTGGGTATAACGACAGAGAGAAGCGCCGATCTGTTGTGTGCATGATCACGTATAACGACAGAGAGAAGCGCCGGTCTGTTGAGTGCATGATCGCGTATAATGACAGCAATCCGATGGGTATAAGGACAGAGAGAAGCGCCGATCTGTTGAGTGCATGATCATGTATAATGACAGAGAGAAGCGCCAATCTGTGGAGTGCATGGTCACGTATAATGACAGCAATCCGGTGGGTATAACGAAAGAGAGAAGCGCCAATATGTTGAGTGCATGATCACGTATAACGACAGAGAGAAGCGCCGATCTGTTGAGTGCATGATCCCGTATAATGACAGCAATCCGGAGGGTATAATGACAGAGAGAAGCGCCGATCTGTTGAGTGCATGATCATGTATAACGAAAGAGAGAAGCGCCAATCTGTTGCGTGCATGATCACGTATAATGACAGCAATCCGATGGGTATAACGAAAGAGAGAAGCGCCAATCTGTTGAGTGCATGATCCCGTATAATGACAGAGAGAAGCGCCAATCTGTTGAGTGCATGATCACGTATAACGACAGAGAGAAGCGCCAATCTGTTGAGTGCATGATCACGTATAACGAAAGAGAGAAGCGCCAGTCTGTTGAGTGCATGATCACGTATAATGACAGCAATCCGGTGGGTATAACGAAAGAGAGAAGCGCCAGTCTATGAGTGCATGATCCCGTATAATGACAGAGAGAAGCGCCAATCTGTTGAGTGCATGATCACGTATAACGACAGAGAGAAGCGCCAATCTGTTGAGTGCATGATCACGTATAACGAAAGAGAGAAGCGCCAGTCTGTTGAGTGCATGATCACATATAATGACAGTAATCCGGAGGGTATAACGACAGAGAGAAGCGCCAATCTGTTGAGTGCATGATCACGTATAATGACAGCAATCCGGTGGGTATAACGACAGAGAGAAGCGCCAATCTGTTGAGTGCATGATCATGTATAATGACAGAGAGAAGCGCCGATCTGTTGAGTGCATGATCACGTATATCGACAGAGAGAAGCGCCAATATGTTGAGTGCATGACCACGTATATCGACAGCAATCCGGTGGGTATAAGGACAGAGAGAAGCGCCAATCTGTTGAGTGCATGATCACGTATATCGACAGAGAGAAGCGCCGATCTGTTGCGTGCATGATCACATATAATGACAGCAATCCGGTGGGTATAACGAAAGAGAGAAGCGCCAATCTGTTGAGTGCATGATCACGTATAATGACAGCAATCCGGTGGGTATAATGACAGAGAGAAGCGCCAATCTGTTGAGTGCATGATCACATATAATGACAGCAATCCGGTGGGTATAACGAAAGAGAGAAGCGCCAATCTGTTGAGTGCATGATCACGTATAATGACAGCAATCCGGTGGGTATAACGAAAGAGAGAAGCGCCAGTCTGTTGAGTGCATGATCCCGTATAAGGACATAAATCCGATGGGTATAACGAAAGAGAGAAGCGCCAGTCTGTTGAGTGCATGATCCCGTATAAGGACATAAATCCGATGGGTATAACGAAAGAGAGAAGCGCCAGTCTGTTGAGTGCATGATCTCGTATAATGACAGCAATCCGGTGGGTATAACGACAGAGAGAAGCGCCAATCTGTTGAGTGCATGATCGCGTATAATGACAGAGCGAAGCGTCAGTCTGTTGAGTGTATAATGACATAAATCCGATGGGTATAACGACAGAGAGAAGCGCCAATCTGTTGAGTGCATGATCACGTATAATGACAGCAATCCGGTGGGTATAACGAAAGAGAGAAGCGCCAATCTGTTGAGTGCATGATCATGTATAATAACAGAGAGAAGCGCCAATCTGTTGAGTGTTTAATGGCAGAAATCCGGTGGGTATAACGACAGAGAGAAGCGCCAATCTGTTGAGTGTTTAATGGCAGAAATCCGGTGGGTATAACGACAGAGAGAAGCGCCAATCTGTTGAGTGCATGATCATGTATAATGACAGAGAGAAGCGCCGATCTGTTGAGTGCATGATCACGTATATCGACAGCAATCCGGTGGGTATACGGACAGAGAGAAGCGCCAATCTGTTGAGTGCATGATCACGTATATCGACAGAGAGAAGCGCCGATCTGTTGCGTGCATGATCACATATAATGACAGCAATCCGGTGGGTATAACGAAAGAGAGAAGCGCCAATCTGTTGAGTGCATGATCACGTATAATGACAGCAATCCGGTGGGTATAATGACAGAGAGAAGCGTTATAATGACAGCAATCCGGTGGGTATAACGAAAGAGAGAAGCGCCAATCTGTTGAGTGCATGATCACGTATAATGACATCAATCCGGTGGGTATAACGAAAGAGAGAAGCGCCAGTCTGTTGAGTGCATGATCCCGTATAAGGACATAAATCCGATGGGTATAACGAAAGAGAGAAGCGCCAGTCTGTTGAGTGCATGATCCCGTATAAGGACATAAATCCGATGGGTATAACGAAAGAGAGAAGCGCCAGTCTGTTGAGTGCATGATCACGTATAATGACAGCAATCCGGTGGGTATAACGACAGAGAGAAGCGCCAATCTGTTGAGTGCATGATCGCGTATAATGACAGAGCGAAGCGTCAGTCTGTTGAGTGTATAATGACATAAATCCGATGGGTATAACGACAGAGAGAAGCGCCAATCTGTTGAGTGCATGATCACGTATAATGACAGCAATCCGGTGGGTATAACGAAAGAGAGAAGCGCCAATCTGTTGAGTGCATGATCATGTATAATGACAGAGAGAAGCGCCAATCTGTTGAGTGTTTAATGGCAGAAATCCGGTGGGTATAACGACAGAGTGAAGCGCCAATCTGTTGAGTTCATGATCACGTTTAATGGCAGCAATCCGGTGGGTATAACGACAGAGAGAAGCGCCAATCTGTCGAGTGCATGATCACGTATAATGACAGCAATCCGGTGGGTATAACAACAGAGTGAAGCGCCGATCTGTTGCGTGCATGATCACATATAATGACAGCAATCCGGTGGGTATAACGAAAGAGAGAAGCGCCAATCTGTTGAGTGCATGATCACGTATAATGACAGCAATCCGGAGGGTATAATGACAGAGGGAAGCGCCGATCTGTTGAGTGCATGATCATGTATAACGAAAGAGAGAAGCGCCAATCTGTTGAGTGCATGATCACGTATAATGACAGCAATCCGATGGGTATAACGACAGAGAGAAGCGCCAATCTGTTGAGTGCATGATCGCGTATAATGACAGAGAGAAGCGCCAATCTGTTGAGTGCATGATCACGTATAATGACAGCAATCCGATGGGTATAATGACAGAGAGAAGCGCCGATCTGTTGAGTGCATGATCATGTATAACGAAAGAG
Source organism: Siphonodentalium dalli (assembly GCA_032622095.1). Taxonomy (NCBI): domain Eukaryota; kingdom Metazoa; phylum Mollusca; class Scaphopoda; order Gadilida; family Siphonodentaliidae; genus Siphonodentalium; species Siphonodentalium dalli. Next base: position 7,910,673 of record CP136064.1, read on the forward strand.
AGAAGCGCCCATCTGTTGCGTGCATGATCGCGTATAATGACAGCAATCCGGTGGGTATAAGGACAGAGAGAAGCGCCAATCTGTGGAGTGCATGATCGCGTATAATGACAGAGGGAAGCGCCAATCTGTTGAGTGCATGATCGCGTATAACGACAGAGAGAAGCGCCAATCTGTTGAGTGCATGATCACGTATAATGACCGCAATCCGATGGGTATAACGACAGAGAGAAGCGCCGATCTGTTGAGTGCATGATCATGTATAATGACAGAGAGAAGCGCCGATCTGTTGAGTGCATGATCATGTATAACGAAAGAGAGAAGCGCCAATCTGTTGCGTGCATGATCACGTATAATGACAGCAATCCGGTGGGTATAACGAAAGAGAGAAGCGCCAATCTGTTGAGTGCATGATCACGTATAACGACAGAGAGAAGCGCCGATCTGTTGAGTGCATGATCATGTATAATGACAGAGAGAAGCGCCAATCTGTTGAGTGCATGATCATGTATAATGACAGAGAGAAGCGCCAATCTGTTGAGTGCATGATCGCGTATAACGACAGAGAGAAGCGCCAATCTGTTGAGTGCATGATCACGTATAATGACAGCAATCCGATGGGTATAACGACAGAGAGAAGCGCCGATCTGTTGAGTGCATGATCATGTATAATGACAGAGAGAAGCGCCGATCTGTTGAGTGCATGATCATGTATAACGAAAGAGAGAAGCGCCAATCTGTTGAGTGCATGATCACGTATAATGACAGCAATCCGATGGGTATAATGACAGAGAGAAGCGCCAATCTGTTGAGTGCATGATCGCGTATACTGACAGAGAGAAGCGCCAATCTGTTGAGTGCATGATCGCGTATAACGACAGAGAGAAGCGCCAATCTGTTGAGTGCATGATCACGTATAATGACAGCAATCCGATGGGTATAATGACAGAGAGAAGCGCCGATCTGTTGAGTGCATGATCATGTATAATGACAGAGAGAAGCGCCGATCTGTTGAGTGCATGATCATGTATAACGAAAGAGAGAAGCGCCAATCTGTTGCGTGCATGATCACGTATAATGACAGCAATCCGGTGGGTATAACGACAGAGAGAAGCGCCGATCTGTTGTGTGCATGATCACGTATAACGACAGAGAGAAGCGCCGGTCTGTTGAGTGCATGATCGCGTATAATGACAGCAATCCGATGGGTATAAGGACAGAGAGAAGCGCCGATCTGTTGAGTGCATGATCATGTATAATGACAGAGAGAAGCGCCAATCTGTGGAGTGCATGGTCACGTATAATGACAGCAATCCGGTGGGTATAACGAAAGAGAGAAGCGCCAATATGTTGAGTGCATGATCACGTATAACGACAGAGAGAAGCGCCGATCTGTTGAGTGCATGATCCCGTATAATGACAGCAATCCGGAGGGTATAATGACAGAGAGAAGCGCCGATCTGTTGAGTGCATGATCATGTATAACGAAAGAGAGAAGCGCCAATCTGTTGCGTGCATGATCACGTATAATGACAGCAATCCGATGGGTATAACGAAAGAGAGAAGCGCCAATCTGTTGAGTGCATGATCCCGTATAATGACAGAGAGAAGCGCCAATCTGTTGAGTGCATGATCACGTATAACGACAGAGAGAAGCGCCAATCTGTTGAGTGCATGATCACGTATAACGAAAGAGAGAAGCGCCAGTCTGTTGAGTGCATGATCACGTATAATGACAGCAATCCGGTGGGTATAACGAAAGAGAGAAGCGCCAGTCTATGAGTGCATGATCCCGTATAATGACAGAGAGAAGCGCCAATCTGTTGAGTGCATGATCACGTATAACGACAGAGAGAAGCGCCAATCTGTTGAGTGCATGATCACGTATAACGAAAGAGAGAAGCGCCAGTCTGTTGAGTGCATGATCACATATAATGACAGTAATCCGGAGGGTATAACGACAGAGAGAAGCGCCAATCTGTTGAGTGCATGATCACGTATAATGACAGCAATCCGGTGGGTATAACGACAGAGAGAAGCGCCAATCTGTTGAGTGCATGATCATGTATAATGACAGAGAGAAGCGCCGATCTGTTGAGTGCATGATCACGTATATCGACAGAGAGAAGCGCCAATATGTTGAGTGCATGACCACGTATATCGACAGCAATCCGGTGGGTATAAGGACAGAGAGAAGCGCCAATCTGTTGAGTGCATGATCACGTATATCGACAGAGAGAAGCGCCGATCTGTTGCGTGCATGATCACATATAATGACAGCAATCCGGTGTGTATAACGAAAGAGAGAAGCGCCAATCTGTTGAGTGCATGATCACGTATAATGACAGCAATCCGGTGGGTATAATGACAGAGAGAAGCGCCAATCTGTTGAGTGCATGATCACATATAATGACAGCAATCCGGTGGGTATAACGAAAGAGAGAAGCGCCAATCTGTTGAGTGCATGATCACGTATAATGACAGCAATCCGGTGGGTATAACGAAAGAGAGAAGCGCCAGTCTGTTGAGTGCATGATCCCGTATAAGGACATAAATCCGATGGGTATAACGAAAGAGAGAAGCGCCAGTCTGTTGAGTGCATGATCCCGTATAAGGACATAAATCCGATGGGTATAACGAAAGAGAGAAGCGCCAGTCTGTTGAGTGCATGATCTCGTATAATGACAGCAATCCGGTGGGTATAACGACAGAGAGAAGCGCCAATCTGTTGAGTGCATGATCGCGTATAATGACAGAGCGAAGCGTCAGTCTGTTGAGTGTATAATGACATAAATCCGATGGGTATAACGACAGAGAGAAGCGCCAATCTGTTGAGTGCATGATCACGTATAATGACAGCAATCCGGTGGGTATAACGAAAGAGAGAAGCGCCAATCTGTTGAGTGCATGATCATGTATAATAACAGAGAGAAGCGCCAATCTGTTGAGTGTTTAATGGCAGAAATCCGGTGGGTATAACGACAGAGAGAAGCGCCAATCTGTTGAGTGTTTAATGGCAGAAATCCGGTGGGTATAACGACAGAGTGAAGCGCCAATCTGTTGAGTTCATGATCACGTTTAATGGCAGCAATCCGGTGGGTATAACGACAGAGAGAAGCGCCAATCTGTCGAGTGCATGATCACGTATAATGACAGCAATCCGGTGGGTATAACGACAGAGAGAAGCGCCAATCTGTTGAGTGCATGGTCACGTATAATGACATAAATCCGATGGGTATAACGACAGAGAGAAGCGCCAATCTGGCGAGTGCATGATCACGTATAATGACATAAATCCGATGGGTATAACGACAGAGAGAAGCGCCAATCTGTTGAGTGCATGGTCACGTATAAGGACAGCAATCCGATGGGTATAACAACAGAGAGAAGCGCCAATCTGTTGAGTGCTTGATCACGTATAACGACAGAGAGAAGCGCCAATCTGTTGAGTGCATGATCACGTATAACGACAGAGAGAAGCGCCAATCTGTTGAGTGCATGGTCACGTATAAGGACAGCAATCCGATGGGTATAACAACAGAGAGAAGCGCCAATCTGTTGAGTGCTTGATCACGTATAATGACAACAATCCGGTGGGTATAACGACAGAGAGAAGCGCCGATCTGTTGAGTGCTTGATCACGTATAATGACAGCAATCCGGTGGGTATAACGACAGAGAGAAGCGCCAATCTGTTGAGTGCTTGATCACGTATAATGACAGAGCGAAGCGCCAATCTGTTGAGTGCATGGTCACGTATAAGGACAGCAATCCGATGGGTATAACGACAGAGTGAAGCGCCAATCTGTTGAGTTCATGATCACGTTTAATGGCAGCAATCCGGTGGGTATAACGACAGAGAGCAGCGCCAATTTGTTGAGTGCATGATCACGTTTAATGGCAGAAATCCGGTGGGTATAACGACAGAGAGAAGCGCCAATCTGTTGAGTTCATGATCACGTTTAATGGCAGCAATCCGATGGGTATAACGAAAGAGAGAAGCGCCAGTCTGTTGAGTGCATGATCACGTATAACGGCAGAGAGAAGCGCCAATCTGTTGAGTGCATGATCACGTATAATGACAGCAATCCGGTGGGTATAATGACAGAGAGAAGCGCCAATCTGTTGAGTGCATGATCATGTATAATGACAGCAATCCGGTGGGTATAACGACAGAGAGAAGCGCCAATCTGTTGAGTGCATGATCACGTATAATGACAGTAATCCGGTGGGTATAACGACAGAGAGAAGCGCCGATCTGTTGAGTGCATGATCACGTATAATGACAGTAATCCGGTGGGTATAACGACAGAGAGAAGCGCCAATCTGTTGAGTGCATGATCACGTATAATGACAGCAATCCGGTGGGTATAACGACAGAGAGAAGCGCCAATCTGTTGAGTGCATGATCACGTATAATGACAGCAATCCGGTGGGTATAACGACAGAGAGAAGCGCCAATCTGTTGAGTGCATGATCACGTATAATGACAGAGAGAAGCGCCAATCTGTTGAGTGCATGATCACGTATAATGACAGAGAGAAGCGCCAATCTGTTGAGTGTATAATGACAGCAATCCGGTGGGTATAACGACAGAGAGAAGCGCCAATCTGTTGAGTTCATGATCACGTATAAGGACAGCAATCCGATGGGTATAACGAAAGAGAGAAGCGCCAATCTGTTGAGTGCATGATCACGTATAACGACAGAGTGAAGCGCCAATCTGTTGAGTGCATGATCCCGTATAAGGACATAAATCCGATGGGTATAACGAAAGAGAGAAGCGCCAGTCTGTTGAGTGCATGATCTCGTATAATGACAGCAATCCGGTGGGTATAACGACAGAGAGAAGCGCCAATCTGTTGAGTGCATGATCGCGTATAATGACAGAGCGAAGCGTCAGTCTGTTGAGTGTATAATGACATAAATCCGATGGGTATAACGACAGAGAGAAGCGCCAATCTGTTGAGTGCATGATCACGTATAATGACAGCAATCCGGTGGGTATAACGAAAGAGAGAAGCGCCAATCTGTTGAGTGCATGATCATGTATAATAACAGAGAGAAGCGCCAATCTGTTGAGTGTTTAATGGCAGAAATCCGGTGGGTATAACGACAGAGAGAAGCGCCAATCTGTTGAGTGTTTAATGGCAGAAATCCGGTGGGTATAACGACAGAGTGAAGCGCCAATCTGTTGAGTTCATGATCACGTTTAATGGCAGCAATCCGGTGGGTATAACGACAGAGAGAAGCGCCAATCTGTCGAGTGCATGATCACGTATAATGACAGCAATCCGGTGGGTATAACGACAGAGAGAAGCGCCAATCTGTTGAGTGCATGGTCACGTATAATGACATAAATCCGATGGGTATAACGACAGAGAGAAGCGCCAATCTGGCGAGTGCATGATCACGTATAATGACATAAATCCGATGGGTATAACGACAGAGAGAAGCGCCAATCTGTTGAGTGCATGGTCACGTATAAGGACAGCAATCCGATGGGTATAACAACAGAGAGAAGCGCCAATCTGTTGAGTGCTTGATCACGTATAACGACAGAGAGAAGCGCCAATCTGTTGAGTGCATGATCACGTATAACGACAGAGAGAAGCGCCAATCTGTTGAGTGCTTGATCACGTATAATGACAACAATCCGGTGGGTATAACGACAGAGAGAAGCGCCGATCTGTTGAGTGCTTGATCACGTATAATGACAGCAATCCGGTGGGTATAACGACAGAGAGAAGCGCCAATCTGTTGAGTGCTTGATCACGTATAATGACAGAGCGAAGCGCCAATCTGTTGAGTGCATGGTCACGTATAAGGACAGCAATCCGATGGGTATAACGACAGAGTGAAGCGCCAATCTGTTGAGTTCATGATCACGTTTAATGGCAGCAATCCGGTGGGTATAACGACAGAGAGCAGCGCCAATTTGTTGAGTGCATGATCACGTTTAATGGCAGAAATCCGGTGGGTATAACGACAGAGAGAAGCGCCAATCTGTTGAGTTCATGATCACGTTTAATGGCAGCAATCCGATGGGTATAACGAAAGAGAGAAGCGCCAGTCTGTTGAGTGCATGATCACGTATAACGGCAGAGAGAAGCGCCAATCTGTTGAGTGCATGATCACGTATAATGACAGCAATCCGGTGGGTATAATGACAGAGAGAAGCGCCAATCTGTTGAGTGCATGATCATGTATAATGACAGCAATCCGGTGGGTATAACGACAGAGAGAAGCGCCAATCTGTTGAGTGCATGATCACGTATAATGACAGTAATCCGGTGGGTATAACGACAGAGAGAAGCGCCGATCTGTTGAGTGCATGATCACGTATAATGACAGTAATCCGGTGGGTATAACGACAGAGAGAAGCGCCAATCTGTTGAGTGCATGATCACGTATAATGACAGCAATCCGGTGGGTATAACGACAGAGAGAAGCGCCAATCTGTTGAGTGCATGATCACGTATAATGACAGCAATCCGGTGGGTATAACGACAGAGAGAAGCGCCAATCTGTTGAGTGCATGATCACGTATAATGACAGAGAGAAGCGCCAATCTGTTGAGTGCATGATCACGTATAATGACAGAGAGAAGCGCCAATCTGTTGAGTGTATAATGACAGCAATCCGGTGGGTATAACGACAGAGAGAAGCGCCAATCTGTTGAGTTCATGATCACGTATAAGGACAGCAATCCGATGGGTATAACGAAAGAGAGAAGCGCCAATCTGTTGAGTGCATGATCACGTATAACGACAGAGTGAAGCGCCAATCTGTTGAGTGCATGATCGCGTATAATGACAGCAATCCGGTGGGTATAACGACAGAGAGAAGCGCCAATCTGATGAGTGTATGATCACGTATAACGACAGAGAGAAGCGCCAATCTGTTGAGAGCATGATCACGTATAATGACAGCAATCCGGTGGGTATAACGAAAGAGAGAAGCGCCAATCTGTTGAGTGCATGATCACGTATAATGACAGCAATCCGGTGGGTATAACGACAGAGAGAATCGCCAATCTGTTGAGTGCATGATCACGTATAACGACAGAGAGAAGCGCCAGTCTGTTGAGTGCATGATCACGTATAATGACAGCAATCCGATGGGTATAACGACAGAGAGAAGCGCCAATCTGTTGAGTGCATGATCGCGTATAACGACAGAGCGAAGCGCCAATCTGTTGAGTGTATAATGACATAAATCCGATGGGTATAACGAAAGAGAGAAGCGCCAGTCTGTTGAGTGCATGATCACGTATAATGACAGCAATCCGGTGGGTATAACGAAAGAGAGAAGCGCCAATCTGTTGAGTGTATAATGACAGCAATCCGGTGGGTATAACGACAGAGAGAAGCGCCAATCTGTTGAGTGCATGATCACGTATAACGACAGAGAGAAGCGCCAGTCTGTTGAGTGCATGATCACGTATAATGACAGCAATCCGATGGGTATAACGACAGAGAGAAGCGCCAATCTGTTGAGTGCTTGATCACGTATAATGACAGTAATCCGGAGGGTATAATGCCAGAGAGAAGCGCCGATCTGTTGAGTGCTTGATCACGTATAATGACAGTAATTCGGAGGGTATAACGAAAGAGAGAAGCGCCGATCTGTTGAGTGCATGATCACGTATAATGACAGTAATCCGGAGGGTATAACGAAAGAGAGAAGTGCCAGTCTGTTGAGTGCATGATCACGTATAATGACAGCAATCCGGTGGGTATAACGAAAGATAGAAGCGCCAATCTGTTGAGAGTATAATGACAGCAATCCGGTGGGTATAACGACAGAGAGAAGCGCCAATCTGATGAGTGCATGATCATGTATAATGACAGAGAGAAGCGCCAGTCTGTTGAGTGTATAATGACAGCAATCCGATGGATATAACGACAGAGAGAAGCGCCAATCTGTTGAGTGCATGATCACGTATAACGACAGAGAGAAGCGCCAGTCTGTTGAGTGCATGATCACGTATAATGACAGCAATCCGATGGGTATAACGACAGAGAGAAGCGCCAATCTGTTGAGTGCATGATCACGTATAATGACAGCAATCCGGTGGGTATAACGACAGAGAGAAGCGCCAATCTGTTGAGTGCATGATCCCGTATAATGACAGAGCGAAGCGCCAATCTGTTGAATGTATAATGACAGCAATCCGATGCGTATAACGACAGGGAGAAGCGCCAGTCTGTTGAGTGCATGATCACGTATAATGACAGCAATCCGGTGGGTATAACGACAGAGAGAAGCGCCAATCTGTTGAGTGTATAATGACAGCAATCCGGTGGGTATAACGACAGAGAGAAGCGCCAATCTGTTGAGTGCATGATCACATATAATGACAGTAATCCGATGGGTATAACGACAGAGAGAAGCGCCAATCTGTTGAGTGCATGATCCCGTATAATGACAGAGCGAAGCGCCAATCTGTTGAGTGTATAATGACAGCAATCCGATGCGTATAACGACAGAGAGAAGCGCCAATCTGTTGAGCGCATGATCCCGTATAATGACAGCAATCCGGTGGGTATAACGACAGAGAGAAGCGCCAGTCTGTTGAGTGCATGATCACGTATAATGACAGCAATCCGGTGGGTATAACGACAGAGAGAAGCGCCAATCTGTTGAGTGTATAATGACAGCAATCCGGTGGGTATAACGAAAGAGAGTGCATGGTCACGTATAAGGACAGCAATCCGATGTGTATAACAACAGAGAGAAGCGCCAATCTGTTGAGTGCTTGATCACGTATAACGACAGAGAGAAGCGCCAATCTGTTGAGTGCATGATCACGTATAACGACAGAGAGAAGCGCCAATCTGTTGAGTGCATGGTCACGTATAAGGACAGCAATCCGATGGGTATAATGACAGAGTGAAGCGCCAATCTGTTGAGTGCTTGATCACGTATAATGACAGCAATCCGGAGGGTATAACAACAGAGAGAAGCGCCAATCTGTTGAGTGCTTGATCACGTATCATGACAGCAATCCGGTGGGTATAACGACAGAGAGAAGCGCCAATCTGTTGAGTTCATGATCACGTTTAATGGCAGCAATCCGATGGGTATAACGAAAGAGAGAAGCGCCAGTCTGTTGAGTGCATGATCACGTATAACGGCAGAGAGAAGCGCCAATCTGTTGAGTGCATGATCACGTATAATGACAGCAATCCGGTGGGTATAACGACAGAGAGAAGCGCCAATCTGTTGAGTGCATGATCACGTATAACGACAGAGAGAAGCGCCAATCTGTTGAGTGCATGATCATGTATAATGACAGCAATCCGGTGGGTATAACGACAGAGAGAAGCGCCAATCTGTTGAGTGCATGATCACGTATAATGACAGTAATCCGGTGGGTATAACGACAGAGAGAAGCGCCAGTCTGTTGAGTGCATGATCACGTATAATGACAGCAATCCGATGGGTATAACGACAGAGAGAAGCGCCAATCTGTTGAGTGCATGATCACGTATAATGACAGCAATCCGGTGGGTATAACGACAGAGAGAAGCGCCAATCTGTTGAGTGCTTGATCACATATAATGACAGTAATCCGATGGGTATAACGACAGAGAGAAGCGCCAATCTGTTGAGTGCATGATCCCGTATAATGACAGAGCGAAGCGCCAATCTGTTGAATGTATAATGACAGCAATCCGATGCGTATAACGACAGGGAGAAGCGCCAGTCTGTTGAGTGCATGATCACGTATAATGACAGCAATCCGGTGGGTATAACGACAGAGAGAAGCGCCAATCTGTTGAGTGTATAATGACAGCAATCCGGTGGGTATAACGACAGAGAGAAGCGCCAATATGTTGAGTGCATGATCACATATAATGACAGTAATCCGATGGGTATAACGACAGAGAGAAGCGCCAATCTGTTGAGTGCATGATCCCGTATAATGACAGAGCGAAGCGCCAATCTGTTGAGTGTATAATGACAGCAATCCGATGCGTATAACGACAGAGAGAAGCGCCAATCTGTTGAGCGCATGATCCCGTATAATGACAGCAATCCGGTGGGTATAACGACAGAGAGAAGCGCCAGTCTGTTGAGTGCATGATCACGTATAATGACAGCAATCCGGTGGGTATAACGACAGAGAGAAGCGCCAATCTGTTGAGTGTATAATGACAGCAATCCGGTGGGTATAACGAAAGAGAGTGCATGGTCACGTATAAGGACAGCAATCCGATGTGTATACCAACAGAGAGAAGCGCCAATCTGTTGAGTGCTTGATCACGTATAACGACAGAGAGAAGCGCCAATCTGTTGAGTGCATGATCACGTATAACGACAGAGAGAAGCGCCAATCTGTTGAGTGCATGGTCACGTATAAGGACAGCAATCCGATGGGTATAATGACAGGGTGAAGCGCCAATCTGTTGAGTGCTTGATCACGTATAATGACAGCAATCCGGAGGGTATAACAACAGAGAGAAGCGCCAATCTGTTGAGTGCTTGATCACGTATCATGACAGCAATCCGGTGGGTATAACGCCAGAGAGAAGCGCCAATCTGTTGAGTTCATGATCACGTTTAATGGCAGCAATCCGATGGGTATAACGAAAGAGAGAAGCGCCAATCTGTTGAGTGCTTGATCACGTATAATGACAGCAATCCGGTGGGTATAACGACAGAGAGAAGCGCCGATCTGTTGAGTGCTTGATCACGTATAATGACAGCAATCCGGTGGGTATAACGACAGAGAGAAGCGCCAATCTGTTGAGTGCTTGATCACGTATAATGACAGAGCGAAGCGCCAATCTGTTGAGTGCATGGTCACGTATAAGGACAGCAATCCGATGGGTATAACGACAGAGTGAAGCGCCAATCTGTTGAGTTCATGATCACGTTTAATGGCAGCAATCCGGTGGGTATAACGACAGAGAGCAGCGCCAATTTGTTGAGTGCATGATCACGTTTAATGGCAGAAATCCGGTGGGTATAACGCCAGAGAGAAGCGCCAATCTGTTGAGTTCATGATCACGTTTAATGGCAGCAATCCGATGGGTATAACGAAAGAGAGAAGCGCCAGTCTGTTGAGTGCATGATCACGTATAACGGCAGAGAGAAGCGCCAATCTGTTGAGTGCATGATCACGTATAATGACAGCAATCCGGTGGGTATAACGACAGAGAGAAGCGCCAATCTGTTGAGTGCATGATCACGTATAACGACAGAGAGAAGCGCCAATCTGTTGAGTGCATGATCATGTATAATGACAGCAATCCGGTGGGTATAACGACAGAGAGAAGCGCCAATCTGTTGAGTGCATGATCACGTATAATGACAGTAATCCGGTGGGTATAACGACAGAGAGAAGCGCCGATCTGTTGAGTGCATGATCACGTATAATGACAGTAATCCGGTGGGTATAACGACAGAGAGAAGCGCCAATCTGTTGAGTGCATGATCACGTATAATGACAGCAATCCGGTGGGTATAACGACAGAGAGAAGCGCCAATCTGTTGAGTGCATGATCACGTATAATGACAGAGAGAAGCGCCAATCTGTTGAGTGCATGACCACGTATAATGACAGAGAGAAGCGCCAATCTGTTGAGTGTATAATGACAGCAATCCGGTGGGTATAACGACAGAGAGAAGCGCCAATCTGTTGAGTTCATGATCACGTATAAGGACAGCAATCCGATGGGTATAACGAAAGAGAGAAGCGCCAATCTGTTGAGTGCATGATCACGTATAACGACAGAGTGAAGCGCCAATCTGTTGAGTGCATGATCGCGTATAATGACAGCAATCCGGTGGGTATAACGACAGAGAGAAGCGCCAATCTGATGAGTGTATGATCACGTATAACGACAGAGAGAAGCGCCAATCTGTTGAGTGCATGATCACGTATAATGACAGCAATCCGGTGGGTATAACGAAAGAGAGAAGCGCCAATCTGTTGAGTGCATGGTCACGTATAATGACAGCAATCCGGTGGGTATAACGACAGAGAGAAGCGCCAATCTGTTGAGTGCATGATCACGTATAACGACAGAGAGAAGCGCCAGTCTGTTGAGTGCATGATCACGTATAATGACAGCAATCCGATGGGTATAACGACAGAGAGAAGCGCCAATCTGTTGAGTGCATGATCGCGTATAACGACAGAGCGAAGCGCCAATCTGTTGAGTGTATAATTACATAAATCCGATGGGTATAACGAAAGAGAGAAGCGCCAGTCTGTTGGGTGCATGATCACGTATAATGACAGCAATTCGGTGGGTATAACGACAGAGAGAAGCGCCAATCTGTTGAGTGCATGATCACGTATAACGACGGAGAGAAGCGCCGATCTGTTGAGTGCTTGATCACGTATAATGACAGCAATCCGGTGGGTATAACGACAGAGAGAAGCGCCAATCTGTTGAGTGCTTGATCACGTATAATGACAGAGCGAAGCGCCAATCTGTTGAGTGCATGGTCACGTATAAGGACAGCAATCCGATGGGTATAACGACAGAGTGAAGCGCCAATCTGTTGAGTTCATGATCACGTTTAATGGCAGCAATCCGGTGGGTATAACGACAGAGAGCAGCGCCAATTTGTTGAGTGCATGATCACGTTTAATGGCAGAAATCCGGTGGGTATAACGACAGAGAGAAGCGCCAATCTGTTGAGTTCATGATCACGTTTAATGGCAGCAATCCGATGGGTATAACGAAAGAGAGAAGCGCCAGTCTGTTGAGTGCATGATCACGTATAACGGCAGAGAGAAGCGCCAATCTGTTGAGTGCATGATCACGTATAATGACAGCAATCCGGTGGGTATAACGACAGAGAGAAGCGCCAATCTGTTGAGTGCATGATCACGTATAACGACAGAGAGAAGCGCCAATCTGTTGAGTGCATGATCATGTATAATGACAGCAATCCGGTGGGTATAACGACAGAGAGAAGCGCCAATCTGTTGAGTGCATGATCACGTATAATGACAGTAATCCGGAGGGTATAACGACAGAGAGAAGCGCCAGTCTGTTGAGTGCATGATCACGTATAATGACAGCAATCCGATGGGTATAACGACAGAGAGAAGCGCCAATCTGTTGAGTGCATGATCACGTATAATGACAGCAATCCGGTGGGTATAACGACAGAGAGAAGCGCAAATCTGTTGAGTGCTTGATCACATATAATGACAGTAATCCGATGGGTATAACGACAGAGAGAAGCGCCAATCTGTTGAGTGCATGATCCCGTATAATGACAGAGCGAAGCGCGAATCTGTTGAATGTATAATGACAGCAATCCGATGCGTATAACGACAGGGAGAAGCGCCAGTCTGTTGAGTGCATGATCACGTATAATGACAGCAATCCGGTGGGTATAACGACAGAGAGAAGCGCCAATCTGTTGAGTGTATAATGACAGCAATCCGGTGGGTATAACGACAGAGAGAAGCGCCAATATGTTGAGTGCATGATCACATATAATGACAGTAATCCGATGGGTATAACGACAGAGAGAAGCGCCAATCTGTTGAGTGCATGATCCCGTATAATGACAGAGCGAAGCGCCAATCTGTTGAGTGTATAATGACAGCAATCCGATGCGTATAACGACAGAGAGAAGCGCCAATCTGTTGAGCGCATGATCCCGTATAATGACAGCAATCCGGTGGGTATAACGACAGAGAGAAGCGCCAGTCTGTTGAGTGCATGATCACGTATAATGACAGCAATCCGGTGGGTATAACGACAGAGAGAAGCGCCAATCTGTTGAGTGCATGATCGCGTATAACGACAGAGCGAAGCGCCAATCTGTTGAGTGCATGGTCACGTATAAGGACAGCAATCCGATGTGTATAACAACAGAGAGAAGCGCCAATCTGTTGAGTGCTTGATCACGTATAACGACAGAGAGAAGCGCCAATCTGTTGAGTGCATGATCACGTATAACGACAGAGAGAAGCGCCAATCTGTTGAGTGCATGGTCACGTATAAGGACAGCAATCCGATGGGTATAATGACAGAGTGAAGCGCCAATCTGTTGAGTGCTTGATCACGTATAATGACAGCAATCCGGAGGGTATAACAACAGAGAGAAGCGCCAATCTGTTGAGTGCTTGATCACGTATAATGACAGCAATCCGGTGGGTATAACGACAGAGAGAAGCGCCGATCTGTTGAGTGCTTGATCACGTATAATGACAGCAATCCGGTGGGTATAACGACAGAGAGAAGCGCCAATCTGTTGAGTGCTTGATCACGTATAATGACAGAGCGAAGCGCCAATCTGTTGAGTGCATGGTCACGTATAAGGACAGCAATCCGATGGGTATAACGACAGAGTGAAGCGCCAATCTGTTGAGTTCATGATCACGTTTAATGGCAGCAATCCGGTGGGTATAACGACAGAGAGCAGCGCCAATTTGTTGAGTGCATGATCACGTTTAATGGCAGAAATCCGGTGGGTATAACGCCAGAGAGAAGCGCCAATCTGTTGAGTTCATGATCACGTTTAATGGCAGCAATCCGATGGGTATAACGAAAGAGAGAAGCGCCAGTCTGTTGAGTGCATGATCACGTATAACGGCAGAGAGAAGCGCCAATCTGTTGAGTGCATGATCACGTATAATGACAGCAATCCGGTGGGTATAACGACAGAGAGAAGCGCCAATCTGTTGAGTGCATGATCACGTATAACGACAGAGAGAAGCGCCAATCTGTTGAGTGCATGATCATGTATAATGACAGCAATCCGGTGGGTATAACGACAGAGAGAAGCGCCAATCTGTTGAGTGCATGATCACGTATAATGACAGTAATCCGGTGGGTATAACGACAGAGAGAAGCGCCGATCTGTTGAGTGCATGATCACGTATAATGACAGTAATCCGGTGGGTATAACGACAGAGAGAAGCGCCAATCTGTTGAGTGCATGATCACGTATAATGACAGCAATCCGGTGGGTATAACGACAGAGAGAAGCGCCAATCTGTTGAGTGCATGATCACGTATAATGACAGAGAGAAGCGCCAATCTGTTGAGTGCATGACCACGTATAATGACAGAGAGAAGCGCCAATCTGTTGAGTGTATAATGACAGCAATCCGGTGGGTATAACGACAGAGAGAAGCGCCAATCTGTTGAGTTCATGATCACGTATAAGGACAGCAATCCGATGGGTATAACGAAAGAGAGAAGCGCCAATCTGTTGAGTGCATGATCACGTATAACGACAGAGTGAAGCGCCAATCTGTTGAGTGCATGATCGCGTATAATGACAGCAATCCGGTGGGTATAACGACAGAGAGAAGCGCCAATCTGATGAGTGTATGATCACGTATAACGACAGAGAGAAGCGCCAATCTGTTGAGTGCATGATCACGTATAATGACAGCAATCCGGTGGGTATAACGAAAGAGAGAAGCGCCAATCTGTTGAGTGCATGATCACGTATAATGACAGCAATCCGGTGGGTATAACGACAGAGAGAAGCGCCAATCTGTTGAGTGCATGATCACGTATAACGACAGAGCGAAGCGCCAGTCTGTTGAGTGCATGATCACGTATAATGACAGCAATCCGGTGGGTATAACGACAGAGAGAAGCGCCAATCTGTTGAGTGCATGATCACGTATAATGACAGAGAGAAGCGCCAATCTGTTGAGTGCATGACCACGTATAATGACAGAGAGAAGCGCCAATCTGTTGAGTGTATAATGACAGCAATCCGGTGGGTATAACGACAGAGAGAAGCGCCAATCTGTTGAGTTCATGATCACGTATAAGGACAGCAATCCGATGGGTATAACGAAAGAGAGAAGCGCCAATCTGTTGAGTGCATGATCACGTATAACGACAGAGTGAAGCGCCAATCTGTTGAGTGCATGATCGCGTATAATGACAGCAATCCGGTGGGTATAACGACAGAGAGAAGCGCCAATCTGATGAGTGTATGATCACGTATAACGACAGAGAGAAGCGCCAATCTGTTGAGTGCATGATCACGTATAATGACAGCAATCCGGTGGGTATAACGAAAGAGAGAAGCGCCAATCTGTTGAGTGCATGATCACGTATAATGACAGCAATCCGGTGGGTATAACGACAAAGAGAAGCGCCAATCTGTTGAGTGCATGATCACGTATAACGACAGAGAGAAGCGCCAGTCTGTTGAGTGCATGATCACGTATAATGACAGCAATCCGATGGGTATAACGACAGAGAGAAGCGCCAATCTGTTGAGTGCATGATCGCGTATAACGACAGAGCGAAGCGCCAATCTGTTGAGTGTATAATTACATAAATCCGATGGGTATAACGAAAGAGAGAAGCGCCAGTCTGTTGGGTGCATGATCACGTATAATGACAGCAATCCGGTGGGTATAACGACAGAGAGAAGCGCCAATCTGTTGAGTGCATGATCACGTATAACGACAGAGAGAAGCGCCGATCTGTTGAGTGCTTGATCACGTATAATGACAGCAATCCGGTGGGTATAACGACAGAGAGAAGCGCCAATCTGTTGAGTGCTTGATCACGTATAATTGCAGAGCGAAGCGCCAATCTGTTGAGTGCATGGTCACGTATAAGGACAGCAATCCGATGGGTATAACGACAGAGTGAAGCGCCAATCTGTTGAGTTCATGATCACGTTTAATGGCAGCAATCCGGTGGGTATAACGACAGAGAGCAGCGCCAATTTGTTGAGTGCATGATCACGTTTAATGGCAGAAATCCGGTGGGTATAACGACAGAGAGAAGCGCCAATCTGTTGAGTTCATGATCACGTTTAATGGCAGCAATCCGATGGGTATAACGAAAGAGAGAAGCGCCAGTCTGTTGAGTGCATGATCACGTATAACGGCAGAGAGAAGCGCCAATCTGTTGAGTGCATGATCACGTATAATGACAGCAATCCGGTGGGTATAACGACAGAGAGAAGCGCCAATCTGTTGAGTGCATGATCACGTATAACGACAGAGAGAAGCGCCAATCTGTTGAGTGCATGATCATGTATAATGACAGCAATCCGGTGGGTATAACGACAGAGAGAAGCGCCAATCTGTTGAGTGCATGATCACGTATAATGACAGTAATCCGGTGGGTATAACGACAGAGAGAAGCGCCAGTCTGTTGAGTGCATGATCACGTATAATGACAGCAATCCGATGGGTATAACGACAGAGAGAAGCGCCAATCTGTTGAGTGCATGATCACGTATAATGACAGCAATCCGGTGGGTATAACGACAGAGAGAAGCGCCAATCTGTTGAGTGCTTGATCACATATAATGACAGTAATCCGATGGGTATAACGACAGAGAGAAGCGCCAATCTGTTGAGTGCATGATCCCGTATAATGACAGAGCGAAGCGCCAATCTGTTGAATGTATAATGACAGCAATCCGATGCGTATAACGACAGGGAGAAGCGCCAGTCTGTTGAGTGCATGATCACGTATAATTACAGCAATCCGGTGGGTATAACGACAGAGAGAAGCGCCAATCTGTTGAGTGTATAATGACAGCAATCCGGTGGGTATAACGACAGAGAGAAGCGCCAATATGTTGAGTGCATGATCACATATAATGACAGTAATCCGATGGGTATAACGACAGAGAGAAGCGCCAATCTGTTGAGTGCATGATCCCGTATAATGACAGAGCGAAGCGCCAATCTGTTGAGTGTATAATGACAGCAATCCGATGCGTATAACGACAGAGAGAAGCGCCAATCTGTTGAGCGCATGATCCCGTATAATGACAGCAATCCGGTGGGTATAACGACAGAGAGAAGCGCCAGTCTGTTGAGTGCATGATCACGTATAATGACAGCAATCCGGTGGGTATAACGACAGAGAGAAGCGCCAATCTGTTGAGTGTATAATGACAGCAATCCGGTGGGTATAACGAAAGAGAGTGCATGGTCACGTATAAGGACAGCAATCCGATGTGTATAACAACAGAGAGAAGCGCCAATCTGTTGAGTGCTTGATCACGTATAACGACAGAGAGAAGCGCCAATCTGTTGAGTGCATGATCACGTATAACGACAGAGAGAAGCGCCAATCTGTTGAGTGCATGGTCACGTATAAGGACAGCAATCCGATGGGTATAATGACAGAGTGAAGCGCCAATCTGTTAAGTGCTTGATCACGTATAATGACAGCAATCCGGAGGGTATAACAACAGAGAGAAGCGCCAATCTGTTGAGTGCTTGATCACGTATAATGACAGCAATCCGGTGGGTATAACGACAGAGAGAAGCGCCGATCTGTTGAGTGCTTGATCACGTATAATGACAGCAATCCGGTGGGTATAACGACAGAGAGAAGCGCCAATCTGTTGAGTGCTTGATCACGTATAATGACAGAGCGAAGCGCCAATCTGTTGAGTGCATGGTCACGTATAAGGACAGCAATCCGATGGGTATAACGACAGAGTGAAGCGCCAATCTGATGAGTTCATGATCACGTTTAATGGCAGCAATCCGGTGGGTATAACGACAGAGAGCAGCGCCAATTTGTTGAGTGCATGATCACGTTTAATGGCAGAAATCCGGTGGGTATAACGCCAGAGAGAAGCGCCAATCTGTTGAGTTCATGATCACGTTTAATGGCAGCAATCCGATGGGTATAACGAAAGAGAGAAGCGCCAGTCTGTTGAGTGCATGATCACGTATAACGGCAGAGAGAAGCGCCAATCTGTTGAGTGCATGATCACGTATAATGACAGCAATCCGGTGGGTATAACGACAGAGAGAAGCGCCAATCTGTTGAGTGCATGATCACGTATAACGACAGAGAGAAGCGCCAATCTGTTGAGTGCATGATCATGTATAATGACAGCAATCCGGTGGGTATAACGACAGAGAGAAGCGCCAATCTGTTGAGTGCATGATCACGTATAATGACAGTAATCCGGTGGGTATAACGACAGAGAGAAGCGCCGATCTGTTGAGTGCATGATCACGTATACTGACAGTAATCCGGTGGGTATAACGACAGAGAGAAGCGCCAATCTGTTGAGTGCATGATCACGTATAATGACAGCAATCCGGTGGGTATAACGACAGAGAGAAGCGCCAATCTGTTGAGTGCATGATCACGTATAATGACAGAGAGATGCGCCAATCTGTTGAGTGCATGACCACGTATAATGACAGAGAGAAGCGCCAATCTGTTGAGTGTATAATGACAGCAATCCGGTGGGTATAACGACAGAGAGAAGCGCCAATCTGTTGAGTTCATGATCACGTATAAGGACAGCAATCCGATGGGTATAACGAAAGAGAGAAGCGCCAATCTGTTGAGTGCATGATCACGTATAACGACAGAGTGAAGCGCCAATCTGTTGAGTGCATGATCGCGTATAATGACAGCAATCCGGTGGGTATAACGACAGAGAGAAGCGCCAATCTGATGAGTGTATGATCACGTATAACGACAGAGAGAAGCGCCAATCTGTTGAGTGTATAATGACAGCAATCCGATGGGTATAACGACAGAGAGAAGCGCCAATCTGTTGAGTGCATGATCACGTATAATGACAGCAATCCGGTGGGTATAACGAAAGAGAGAAGCGCCAATCTGTTGAGTGCATGATCACGTATAATGACAGCAATCCGGTGGGTATAACGACAGAGAGAAGCGCCAATCTGTTGAGTGCATGATCACGTATAACGACAGAGAGAAGCGCCAGTCTGTTGAGTGCATGATCACGTATAATGACAGCAATCCGATGGGTATAACGACAGAGAGAAGCGCCAATCTGTTGAGTGCATGATCGCGTATAACGACAGAGCGAAGCGCCAATCTGTTGAGTGTATAATTACATAAATCCGATGGGTATAACGAAAGAGAGAAGCGCCAGTCTGTTGGGTGCATGATCACGTATAATGACAGCAATCCGGTGGGTATAACGAAAGAGAGAAGCGCCAATCTGTTGAGTGTATAATGACAGCAATCCGGTGGGTATAACGACAGAGAGAAGCGCCAATCTGTTGAGTGCATGATCACGTATAACGACAGAGAGAAGCGCCAGTCTGTTGAGTGCATGATCACGTATAATGACAGCAATCCGGTGGGTATAACGAAAGAGAGAAGCGCCAATCTGTTGAGTGTATAATGACAGCAATCCGGTGGGTATAACGACAGAGAGAAGCGCCAATCTGTTGAGTGCATGATCACGTATAACGACAGAGAGAAGCGCCAGTCTGTTGAGTGCATGATCACGTATAATGACAGCAATCCGATGGGTATAACGACAGAGAGAAGCGCCAATCTGTTGAGTGCTTGATCACGTATAATGACAGTAATCCGGAGGGTATAATGCCAGAGAGAAGCGCCGATCTGTTGAGTGCTTGATCACGTATAATGACAGTAATCCGGAGGGTATAACGAAAGAGAGAAGCGCCAGTCTGTTGAGTGCATGATCACGTATAATGACAGCAATCCGGTGGGTATAACGAAAGAGAGAAGCGCCAGTCTGTTGAGTGCATGATCACGTATAATGACAGCAATCCGGTGGGTATAACGAAAGAGAGAAGCGCCAATCTGTTGAGAGTATAATGACAGCAATCCGGTGGGTATAACGACAGAGAGAAGCGCCAATCTGATGAGTGCATGATCATGTATAATGACAGAGAGAAGCGCCAGTCTGTTGAGTGTATAATGACAGCAATCCGATGGGTATAACGACAGAGAGAAGCGCCAATCTGTTGAGTGCATGATCACGTATAACGACAGAGAGAAGCGCCAGTCTGTTGAGTGCATGATCACGTATAATGACAGCAATCCGATGGGTATAACGACAGAGAGAAGCGCCAATCTGTTGAGTGCATGATCACGTATAATGACAGCAATCCGGTGGGTATAACGACAGAGAGAAGCGCCAATCTGTTGAGTGCTTGATCACATATAATGACAGTAATCCGATGGGTATAACGACAGAGAGAAGCGCCAATCTGTTGAGTGCATGATCCCGTATAATGACAGAGCGAAGCGCGAATCTGTTGAATGTATAATGACAGCAATCCGATGCGTATAACGACAGGGAGAAGCGCCAGTCTGTTGAGTGCATGATCACGTATAATGACAGCAATCCGGTGCGTATAACGACAGAGAGAAGCGCCAATCTGTTGAGTGTATAATGACAGCAATCCGGTGGGTATAACGACAGAGAGAAGCGCCAATCTGTTGAGTGCATGATCACATATAATGACAGTAATCCGATGGGTATAACGACAGAGAGAAGCGCCAATCTGTTGAGTGCATGATCCCGTATAATGACAGAGCGAAGCGCCAATCTGTTGAGTGTATAATGACAGCAATCCGATGCGTATAACGACAGAGAGAAGCGCCAATCTGTTGAGCGCATGATCCCGTATAATGACAGCAATCCGGTGGGTATAACGAAAGAGAGAAGCGCCAATATGTTGAGTGCATGATCACGTATAACGACAGAGAGAAGCGCCGATCTGTTGAGTGCATGATCCCGTATAATGACAGCAATCCGGAGGGTATAATGACAGAGAGAAGCGCCGATCTGTTGAGTGCATGATCATGTATAACGAAAGAGAGAAGCGCCAATCTGTTGCGTGCATGATCACGTATAATGACAGCAATCCGATGGGTATAACGAAAGAGAGAAGCGCCAATCTGTTGAGTGCATGATCCCGTATAATGACAGAGAGAAGCGCCAATCTGTTGAGTGCATGATCACGTATAACGACAGAGAGAAGCGCCAATCTGTTGAGTGCATGATCACGTATAACGAAAGAGAGAAGCGCCAGTCTGTTGAGTGCATGATCACGTATAATGACAGCAATCCGGTGGGTATAACGAAAGAGAGAAGCGCCAGTCTATGAGTGCATGATCCCGTATAATGACAGAGAGAAGCGCCAATCTGTTGAGTGCATGATCACGTATAACGACAGAGAGAAGCGCCAATCTGTTGAGTGCATGATCACGTATAACGAAAAAGAGAAGCGCCAGTCTGTTGAGTGCATGATCACATATAATGACAGTAATCCGGAGGGTATAACGACAGAGAGAAGCGCCAATCTGTTGAGTGCATGATCACGTATAATGACAGCAATCCGGTGGGTATAACGACAGAGAGAAGCGCCAATCTGTTGAGTGCATGATCATGTATAATGACAGAGAGAAGCGCCGATCTGTTGAGTGCATGCTCACGTATATCGACAGAGAGAAGCGCCAATATGTTGAGTGCATTATCACGTATATCGACAGCAATCCGGTGGGTATAAGGACAGTGAGAAGCGCCAATCTGTTGAGTGCATGATCACGTATATCGACAGAGAGAAGCGCCGATCTGTTGCGTGCATGATCACATATAATGACAGCAATCCGGTGGGTATAACGAAAGAGAGAAGCGCCAATCTGTTGAGTGCATGATCACGTATAATGACAGCAATCCGGTGGGTATAATGACAGAGAGAAGCGCCAATCTGTTGAGTGCATGATCACATATAATGACAGCAATCCGGTGGGTATAACAAAAGAGAGAAGCGCCAATCTGTTGAGTGCATGATCACGTATAATGACAGCAATCCGGTGGGTATAACGAAAGAGAGAAGCGCCAGTCTGTTGAGTGCATGATCCCGTATAAGGACATAAATCCGATGGGTATAACGAAAGAGAGAAGCGCCAGTCTGTTGAGTGCATGATCCCGTATAAGGACATAAATCCGATGGGTATAACGAAAGAGAGAAGCGCCAGTCTGTTGAGTGCATGATCACGTATAATGACAGCAATCCGGTGGGTATAACGACAGAGAGAAGCGCAAATCTGTTGAGTGCATGATCGCGTATAATGACAGAGCGAAGCGTCAGTCTGTTGAGTGTATAATGACATAAATCCGATGGGTATAACGACAGAGAGAAGCGCCAATCTGTTGAGTGCATGATCACGTATAATGACAGCAATCCGGTGGGTATAACGAAAGAGAGAAGCGCCAATCTGTTGAGTGCATGATCATGTATAATGACAGAGAGAAGCGCCAATCTGTTGAGTGTTTAATGGCAGAAATCCGGTGGGTATAACGACAGAGTGAAGCGCCAATCTGTTGAGTTCATGATCACGTTTAATGGCAGCAATCCGGTGGGTATAACGACAGAGAGAAGCGCCAATCTGTCGAGTGCATGATCACGTATAATGACAGCAATCCGGTGGGTATAACAACAGAGTGAAGCGCCGATCTGTTGCGTGCATGATCACATATAATGACAGCAATCCGGTGGGTATAACGAAAGAGAGAAGCGCCAATCTGTTGAGTGCATGATCACGTATAATGACAGCAATCCGGAGGGTATAATGACAGAGAGAAGCGCCGAACTGTTGAGTGCATGATCATGTATAACGAAAGAGAGAAGCGCCAATCTGTTGAGTGCATGATCCCGTATAATGACAGCAATCCGGTGGGTATAACGAAAGAGAGAAGCGCCAATCTGTTGAGTGCATGATCCCGTATAATGACAGAGAGAAGCGCCAATCTGTTGAGTGCATGATCACGTATAACGACAGAGAGAAGCGCCAATCTGTTGAGTGCATGATCACGTATAACGAAAGAGAGAAGCGCCAGTCTGTTGAGTGCATGATCACGTATAATGACAGCAATCCGGTGGGTATAACGAAAGAGAGAAGCGCCAGTCTATGAGTGCATGATCCCGTATAATGACAGAGAGAAGCGCCAATCTGTTGAGTGCATGATCACGTATAACGACAGAGAGAAGCGCAAATCTGTTGAGTGCATGATCACGTATAACGAAAGAGAGAAGCGCCAGTCTGTTGAGTGCATGATCACATATAATGACAGTAATCCGGAGGGTATAACGACAGAGAGAAGCGCCAATCTGTTGAGTGCATGATCACGTATAATGACAGCAATCCGGTGGGTATAACGACAGAGAGAAGCGCCAATCTGTTGAGTGCATGATCATGTATAATGACAGAGAGAAGCGCCGATCTGTTGAGTGCATGATCACGTATATCGACAGAGAGAAGCGCCAATATGTTGAGTGCATGATCACGTATATCGACAGCAATCCGGTGGGTATAAGGACAGAGAGAAGCGCCAATCTGTTGAGTGCATGATCACGTATATCGACAGAGAGAAGCGCCGATCTGTTGCGTGCATGATCACATATAATGACAGAAATCCGGTGGGTATAACGAAAGAGAGAAGCGCCAATCTGTTGAGTGCATGATCACGTATAATGACAGCAATCCGGTGGGTATAATGACAGAGAGAAGCGCCAATCTGTTGAGTGCATGATCACATATAATGACAGCAATCCGGTGGGTATAACGAAAGAGAGAAGCGCCAATCTGTTGAGTGCATGATCACGTATAATGACAGCAATCCGGTGGGTATAACGAAAGAGAGAAGCGCCAGTCTGTTGAGTGCATGATCCCGTATAAGGACATAAATCCGATGGGTATAACGAAAGAGAGAAGCGCCAGTCTGTTGAGTGCATGATCCCGTATAAGGACATAAATCCGATGGGTATAACGAAAGAGAGAAGCGCCAGTCTGTTGAGTGCATGATCACGTATAATGACAGCAATCCGGTGGGTATAACGACAGAGAGAAGCGCCAATCTGTTGAGTGCATGATCGCGTATAATGACAGAGCGAAGCGTCAGTCTGTTGAGTGTATAATGACATAAATCCGATGGGTATAACGACAGAGAGAAGCGCCAATCTGTTGAGTGCATGATCACGTATAATGACAGCAATCCGGTGGGTATAACGAAAGAGAGAAGCGCCAATCTGTTGAGTGCATGATCATGTATAATGACAGAGAGAAGCGCCAATCTGTTGAGTGTTTAATGGCAGAAATCCGGTGGGTATAACGACAGAGTGAAGCGCCAATCTGTTGAGTTCATGATCACGTTTAATGGCAGCAATCCGGTGGGTATAACGACAGAGAGAAGCGCCAATCTGTCGAGTGCATGATCACGTATAATGACAGCAATCCGGTGGGTATAACAACATAGTGAAGCGCCGATCTGTTGCGTGCATGATCACATATAATGACAGCAATCCGGTGGGTATAACGAAAGAGAGAAGCGCCAATCTGTTGAGTGCATGATCACGTATAATGACAGCAATCCGGAGGGTATAATGACAGAGAGAAGCGCCGATCTGTTGAGTGCATGATCATGTATAACGAAAGAGAGAAGCGCCAATCTGTTGAGTGCATGATCACGTATAATGACAGCAATCCGATGGGTATAACGACAGAGAGAAGCGCCAATCTGTTGAGTGCATGATCGCGTATAATGACAGAGAGAAGCGCCAATCTGTTGAGTGCATGATCACGTATAATGACAGCAATCCGATGGGTATAATGACAGAGAGAAGCGCCGATCTGTTGAGTGCATGATCATGTATAACGAAAGAGAGAAGCGCCAATCTGTTGCGTGCATGATCGCGTATAATGACAGCAATCCGGTGGGTATAAGGACAGAGAGAAGCGCCAATCTGTGGAGTGCATGATCGCGTATAATGACAGAGGGAAGCGCCAATCTGTTGAGTGCATGATCGCGTATAACGACAGAGAGAAGCGCCAATCTGTTGAGTGCATGATCACGTATAATGACAGCAATCCGATGGGTATAACGACAGAGAGAAGCGCCGATCTGTTGAGTGCATGATCATGTATAATGACAGAGAGAAGCGCCGATCTGTTGAGTGCATGATCATGTATAACGAAAGAGAGAAGCGCCAATCTGTTGCGTGCATGATCACGTATAATGACAGCAATCCGGTGGGTATAACGAAAGAGAGAAGCGCCAATCTGTTGAGTGCATGATCACGTATAACGACAGAGAGAAGCGCCGATCTGTTGAGTGCATGATCATATATAATGACAGAGAGAAGCGCCAATCTGTTGAGTGCATGATCATGTATAATGACAGAGAGAAGCGCCAATCTGTTGAGTGCATGATCGCGTATAACGACAGAGAGAAGCGCCAATCTGTTGAGTGCATGATCACGTATAATGACAGCAATCCGATGGGTATAACGACAGAGAGAAGCGCCGATCTGTTGAGTGCATGATCATGTATAATGACAGAGAGAAGCGCCGATCTGTTGAGTGCATGATCATGTATAACGAAAGAGAGAAGCGCCAATCTGTTGAGTGCATGATCACGTATAATGACAGCAATCCGATGGGTATAATGACAGAGAGAAGCGCCAATCTGTTGAGTGCATGATCGCGTATAATGACAGAGAGAAGCGCCAATCTGTTGAGTGCATGATCGCGTATAACGACAGAGAGAAGCGCCAATCTGTTGAGTGCATGATCACGTATAATGACAGCAATCCGATGGGTATAATGACAGAGAGAAGCGCCGATCTGTTGAGTGCATGATCATGTATAATGACAGAGAGAAGCGCCGATCTGTTGAGTGCATGATCATGTATAACGAAAGAGAGAAGCGCCAATCTGTTGCGTGCATGATCACGTATAATGACAGCAATCCGGTGGGTATAACGACAGAGAGAAGCGCCGATCTGTTGAGTGCATGATCACGTATAACGACAGAGAGAAGTGCCGGTCTGTTGAGTGCATGATCGCGTATAATGACAGCAATCCGATGGGTATAAGGACAGAGAGAAGCGCCGATCTGTTGAGTGCATGATCATGTATAATGACAGAGAGAAGCGCCAATCTGTGGAGTGCATGGTCACGTATAATGACAGCAATCCGGTGGGTATAACGAAAGAGAGAAGCGCCAATATGTTGAGTGCATGATCACGTATAACGACAGAGAGAAGCGCCGATCTGTTGAGTGCATGATCCCGTATAATGACAGCAATCCGGAGGGTATAATGACAGAGAGAAGCGCCGATCTGTTGAGTGCATGATCATGTATAACGAAAGAGAGAAGCGCCAATCTGTTGCGTGCATGATCACGTATAATGACAGCAATCCGATGGGTATAACGAAAGAGAGAAGCGCCAATCTGTTGAGTGCATGATCCCGTATAATGACAGAGAGAAGCGCCAATCTGTTGAGTGCATGATCACGTATAACGACAGAGAGAAGCGCCAATCTGTTGAGTGCATGATCACGTATAACGAAAGAGAGAAGCGCCAGTCTGTTGAGTGCATGATCACGTATAATGACAGCAATCCGGTGGGTATAACGAAAGAGAGAAGCGCCAGTCTATGAGTGCATGATCCCGTATAATGACAGAGAGAAGCGCCAATCTGTTGAGTGCATGATCACGTATAACGACAGAGAGAAGCGCCAATCTGTTGAGTGCATGATCACGTATAACGAAAGAGAGAAGCGCCAGTCTGTTGAGTGCATGATCACATATAATGACAGTAATCCGGAGGGTATAACGACAGAGAGAAGCGCCAATCTGTTGAGTGCATGATCACGTATAATGACAGCAATCCGGTGGGTATAACGACAGAGAGAAGCGCCAATCTGTTGAGTGCATGATCATGTATAATGACAGAGAGAAGCGCCGATCTGTTGAGTGCATGATCACGTATATCGACAGAGAGAAGCGCCAATATGTTGAGTGCATGATCACGTATATCGACAGCAATCCGGTGGGTATAAGGACAGAGAGAAGCGCCAATCTGTTGAGTGCATGATCACGTATATCGACAGAGAGAAGCGCCGATCTGTTGCGTGCATGATCACATATAATGACAGCAATCCGGTGGGTATAACGAAAGAGAGAAGCGCCAATCTGTTGAGTGCATGATCACGTATAATGACAGCAATCCGGTGGGTATAATGACAGAGAGAAGCGCCAATCTGTTGAGTGCATGATCACATATAATGACAGCAATCCGGTGGGTATAACGAAAGAGAGAAGCGCCAATCTGTTGAGTGCATGATCACGTATAATGACAGCAATCCGGTGGGTATAACGAAAGAGAGAAGCGCCAGTCTGTTGAGTGCATGATCCCGTATAAGGACATAAATCCGATGGGTATAACGAAAGAGAGAAGCGCCAGTCTGTTGAGTGCATGATCCCGTATAAGGACATACATCCGATGGGTATAACGAAAGAGAGAAGCGCCAGTCTGTTGAGTGCATGATCACGTATAATGACAGCAATCCGGTGGGTATAACGAAAGAGAGAAGCGCCAATCTGTTGAGTGCATGATCATGTATAATGACAGAGAGAAGCGCCAATCTGTTGAGTGTTTAATGGCAGAAATCCGATGGGTATAACGACAGAGAGAAGCGCCAATCTGTTGAGTGCATGATCACGTATAATGACAGCAATCCGGTGGGTATAACGAAAGAGAGAAGCGCCAATCTGTTGAGTGCATGATCATGTATAATAACAGAGAGAAGCGCCAATCTGTTGAGTGTTTAATTGCAGAAATCCGGTGGGTATAACGACAGAGAGAAGCGCCAATCTGTTGAGTGTTTAATGGCAGAAATCCGGTGGGTATAACGACAGAGTGAAGCGCCAATCTGTTGAGTTCATGATCACGTTTAATGTCAGCAATCCGGTGGGTATAACGACAGAGAGAAGCGCCAATCTGTCGAGTGCATGATCACGTATAATGACAGCAATCCGGTGGGTATAACGACAGAGAGAAGCGCCAATCTGTTGAGTGCATGGTCACGTATAATGACATAAATCCGATGGGTATAACGACAGAGAGAAGCGCCAATCTGTCGAGTGCATGATCACGTATAATGACATAAATCCGATGGGTATAACGACAGAGAGAAGCGCCAATCTGTTGAGTGCATGGTCACGTATAAGGACAGCAATCCGATGGGTATAACAACAGAGAGAAGCGCCAATCTGTTGAGTGCTTGATCACGTATAACGACAGAGAGAAGCGCCAATCTGTTGAGTGCATGATCACGTATAACGACAGAGAGAAGCGCCAATCTGTTGAGTGCATGGTCACGTATAAGGACAGCAATCCGATGGGTATAACAACAGAGAGAAGCGCCAATCTGTTGAGTGCTTGATCACGTATAATGACAGCAACCCGGTGGGTATAACGACAGAGAGAAGCGCCGATCTGTTGAGTGCTTGATCACGTATAATGACAGCAATCCGGTGGGTATAACGACAGAGAGAAGCGCCAATCTGTTGAGTGCTTGATCACGTATAATGACAGAGCGAAGCGCCAATCTGTTGAGTGCATGGTCACGTATAAGGACAGCAATCCGATGGGTATAACGACAGAGTGAAGCGCCAATCTGTTGAGTTCATGATCACGTTTAATGGCAGCAATCCGGTGGGTATAACGACAGAGAGCAGCGCCAATTTGTTGAGTGCATGATCACGTTTAATGGCAGAAATCCGGTGGGTATAACGACAGAGAGAAGCGCCAATCTGTTGAGTTCATGATCACGTTTAATGGCAGCAATCCGATGGGTATAACGAAAGAGAGAAGCGCCAGTCTGTTGAGTGCATGATCACGTATAACGGCAGAGAGAAGCGCCAATCTGTTGAGTGCATGATCATGTATAATGACAGCAATCCGGTGGGTATAACGACAGAGAGAAGCGCCAATCTGTTGAGTGCATGATCACGTATAATGACAGTAATCCGGTGGGTATAACGACAGAGAGAAGCGCCGATCTGTTGAGTGCATGATCACGTATAACGGCAGAGAGAAGCGCCAATCTGTTGAGTGCATGATCATGTATAATGACAGCAATCCGGTGGGTATAACGACAGAGAGAAGCGCCAATCTGTTGAGTGCATGATCACGTATAATGACAGTAATCCGGTGGGTATAACGACAGAGAGAAGCGCCGATCTGTTGAGTGCATGATCACGTATAATGACAGTAATCCGGTGGGTATAACGACAGAGAGAAGCGCCAATCTGTTGAGTGCATGATCACGTATAATGACAGCAATCCGGTGGGTATAACGACAGAGAGAAGCGCCAATCTGTTGAGTGCATGATCACGTATAATGACAGCAATCCGGTGGGTATAACGACAGAGAGAAGCGCCAATCTGTTGAGTGCATGATCACGTATAATGACAGAGAGAAGCGCCAATCTGTTGAGTGCATGATCACGTATAATGACAGAGAGAAGCGCCAATCTGTTGAGTGTATAATGACAGCAATCCGGTGGGTATAACGACAGAGAGAAGCGCCAATCTGTTGAGTTCATGATCACGTATAAGGACAGCAATCCGATGGGTATAACGAAAGAGAGAAGCGCCAATCTGTTGAGTGCATGATCACGTATAACGACAGAGTGAAGCGCCAATCTGTTGAGTGCATGATCGCGTAAATGACAGCAATCCGGTGGGTATAACGACAGAGAGAAGCGCCAATCTGATGAGTGTATGATCACGTATAACGACAGAGAGAAGCGCCAATCTGTTGAGTGCATGATCACGTATAATGACAGCAATCCGGTGGGTATAACGAAAGAGAGAAGCGCCAATCTGTTGAGTGCATGATCACGTATAATGAGGGCAATCCGGTGGGTATAACGACAGAGAGAAGCGCCAATCTGTTGAGTGCATGATCACGTATAACGACAGAGAGAAGCGCCAGTCTGTTGAGTGCATGATCACGTATAATGAGGGCAATCCGGTGGGTATAACGAAAGAGAGAAGCGCCAATCTGTTGAGTGCATGATCACGTATAATGACAGCAATCCGGTGGGTATAACGAAAGAGAGAAGCGCCAGTCTGTTGAGTGCATGATCCCGTATAAGGACATAAATCCGATGGGTATAACGAAAGAGAGAAGCGCCAGTCTGTTGAGTGCATGATCCCGTATAAGGACATACATCCGATGGGTATAACGAAAGAGAGAAGCGCCAGTCTGTTGAGTGCATGATCACGTATAATGACAGCAATCCGGTGGGTGTAACGAAAGAGAGAAGCGCCAATCTGTTGAGTGCATGATCATGTATAATGACAGAGAGAAGCGCCAATCTGTTGAGTGTTTAATGGCAGAAATCCGATGGGTATAACGACAGAGAGAAGCGCCAATCTGTTGAGTGCATGATCACGTATAATGACAGCAATCCGGTGGGTATAACGAAAGAGAGAAGCGCCAATCTGTTGAGTGCATGATCATGTATAATAACAGAGAGAAGCGCCAATCTGTTGAGTGTTTAATTGCAGAAATCCGGTGGGTATAACGACAGAGAGAAGCGCCAATCTGTTGAGTGTTTAATGGCAGAAATCCGGTGGGTATAACGACAGAGTGAAGCGCCAATCTGTTGAGTTCATGATCACGTTTAATGTCAGCAATCCGGTGGGTATAACGACAGAGAGAAGCGCCAATCTGTCGAGTGCATGATCACGTATAATGACAGCAATCCGGTGGGTATAACGACAGAGAGAAGCGCCAATCTGTTGAGTGCATGGTCACGTATAATGACATAAATCCGATGGGTATAACGACAGAGAGAAGCGCAAATCTGTCGAGTGCATGATCACGTATAATGACATAAATCCGATGGGTATAACGACAGAGAGAAGCGCCAATCTGTTGAGTGCATGGTCACGTATAAGGACAGCAATCCGATGGGTATAACAACAGAGAGAAGCGCCAATCTGTTGAGTGCTTGATCACGTATAACGACAGAGAGAAGCGCCAATCTGTTGAGTGCATGATCACGTATAACGACAGAGAGAAGCGCCAATCTGTTGAGTGCATGGTCACGTATAAGGACAGCAATCCGATGGGTATAACAACAGAGAGAAGCGCCAATCTGTTGAGTGCTTGATCACGTATAATGACAGCAACCCGGTGGGTATAACGACAGAGAGAAGCGCCGATCTGTTGAGTGCTTGATCACGTATAATGACAGCAATCCGGTGGGTATAACGACAGAGAGAAGCGCCAATCTGTTGAGTGCTTGATCACGTATAATGACAGAGCGAAGCGCCAATCTGTTGAGTGCATGGTCACGTATAAGGACAGCAATCCGATGGGTATAACGACAGAGTGAAGCGCCAATCTGTTGAGTTCATGATCACGTTTAATGGCAGCAATCCGGTGGGTATAACGACAGAGAGCAGCGCCAATTTGTTGAGTGCATGATCACGTTTAATGGCAGAAATCCGGTGGGTATAACGACAGAGAGAAGCGCCAATCTGTTGAGTTCATGATCACGTTTAATGGCAGCAATCCGATGGGTATAACGAAAGAGAGAAGCGCCAGTCTGTTGAGTGCATGATCACGTATAACGGCAGAGAGAAGCGCCAATCTGTTGAGTGCATGATCACGTATAATGACAGCAATCCGGTGGGTATAATGACAGAGAGAAGCGCCAATCTGTTGAGTGCATGATCATGTATAATGACAGCAATCCGGTGGGTATAACGACAGAGAGAAGCGCCAATCTGTTGAGTGCATGATCACGTATAATGACAGTAATCCGGTGGGTATAACGACAGAGAGAAGCGCCGATCTGTTGAGTGCATGATCACGTATAATGACAG
Organism: Siphonodentalium dalli; assembly: GCA_032622095.1. Lineage (NCBI taxonomy): Eukaryota > Metazoa > Mollusca > Scaphopoda > Gadilida > Siphonodentaliidae > Siphonodentalium > Siphonodentalium dalli. The sequence goes on from CP136064.1 coordinate 7,943,112, forward strand.
TAATCCGGTGGGTATAACGACAGAGAGAAGCGCCAATCTGTTGAGTGCATGATCACGTATAATGACAGCAATCCGGTGGGTATAACGACAGAGAGAAGCGCCAATCTGTTGAGTGCATGATCACGTATAATGACAGCAATCCGGTGGGTATAACGACAGAGAGAAGCGCCAATCTGTTGAGTGCATGATCACGTATAATGACAGAGAGAAGCGCCAATCTGTTGAGTGCATGATCACGTATAATGACAGAGAGAAGCGCCAATCTGTTGAGTGTATAATGACAGCAATCCGGTGGGTATAACGACAGAGAGAAGCGCCAATCTGTTGAGTTCATGATCACGTATAAGGACAGCAATCCGATGGGTATAACGAAAGAGAGAAGCGCCAATCTGTTGAGTGCATGATCACGTATAACGACAGAGTGAAGCGCCAATCTGTTGAGTGCATGATCGCGTAAATGACAGCAATCCGGTGGGTATAACGACAGAGAGAAGCGCCAATCTGATGAGTGTATGATCACGTATAACGACAGAGAGAAGCGCCAATCTGTTGAGTGCATGATCACGTATAATGACAGCAATCCGGTGGGTATAACGAAAGAGAGAAGCGCCAATCTGTTGAGTGCATGATCACGTATAATGAGGGCAATCCGGTGGGTATAACGACAGAGAGAAGCGCCAATCTGTTGAGTGCATGATCACGTATAACGACAGAGAGAAGCGCCAGTCTGTTGAGTGCATGATCACGTATAATGACAGCAATCCGATGGGTATAACGACAGAGAGAAGCGCCAATCTGTTGAGTGCATGATCGCGTATAACGACAGAGCGAAGCGCCAATCTGTTGAGTGTATAATGACATAAATCCGATGGGTATAACGAAAGAGAGAAGCGCCAGTCTGTTGAGTGCATGATCACGTATAATGACAGCAATCCGGTGGGTATAACGAAAGAGAGAAGCGCCAATCTGTTGAGTGTATAATGACAGCAATCCGGTGGGTATAACGACAGAGAGAAGCGCCAATCTGTTGAGTGCATGATCACGTATAACGACAGAGAGAAGCGCCAGTCTGTTGAGTGCATGATCACGTATAATTACAGCAATCCGATGGGTATAACGACAGAGAGAAGCGCCAATCTGTTCAGTGCTTGATCACGTATAATGACAGTAATCCGGAGGGTATAATGCCATAGAGAAGCGCCGATCTGTTGAGTGCTTGATCACGTATAATGACAGTAATTCGGAGGGTATAACGAAAGAGAGAAGCGCCGATCTGTTGAGTGCATGATCACGTATAATGACAGTAATCCGGAGGGTATAACGAAAGAGAGAAGCGCCAGTCTGTTGAGTGCATGATCACGTATAATGACAGCAATCCGGTGGGTATAACGAAAGAGAGAAGCGCCAGTCTGTTGAGTGCATGATCACGTATAATGACAGCAATCCGGTGGGTATAACGAAAGAGAGAAGCGCCAATCTGTTGAGAGTATAATGACAGCAATCCGGTGGGTATAACGACAGAGAGAAGCGCCAATCTGATGAGTGCATGTTCATGTATAATGACAGAGAGAAGCGCCAGTCTGTTGAGTGTATAATGACAGCAATCCGATGGGTATAACGACAGAGAGAAGCGCCAATCTGTTGAGTGCATGATCACGTATAACGACAGAGAGAAGCGCCAGTCTGTTGAGTGCATGATCACGTATAATGAGAGCAATCCGATGGGTAAAACGACAGAGGGAAGCGCCAATCTGTTGAGTGCATGATCACGTATAATGACAGCAATCCGGTGGGTATAACGACAGAGAGAAGCGCCAATCTGTTGAGTGCTTGATCACACATAATGACAGTAATCCGATGGGTATAACGACAGAGAGAAGCGCCAATCTGTTGAGTGCATGATCCCGTATAATGACAGAGCGAAGCGCCAATCTGTTGAATGTATAATGACAGCAATCCGATGCGTATAACGACAGGGAGAAGCGCCAGTCTGTTGAGTGCATGATCACGTATAATGACAGCAATCCGGTGGGTATAACGACAGAGAGAAGCGCCAATCTGTTGAGTGTATAATGACAGCAATCCGGTGGGTATAACGACAGAGAGAAGCGCCAATCTGTTGAGTGCATGATCACATATAATGACAGTAATCCGATGGGTATAACGACAGAGAGAAGCGCCAATCTGTTGAGTGCATGATCCCGTATAATGACAGAGCGAAGCGCCAATCTGTTGAGTGTATAATGACAGCAATCCGATGCGTATAACGACAGAGAGAAGCGCCAATCTGTTGAGCGCATGATCCCGTATAATGACAGCAATCCGGTGGGTATAACGACAGAGAGAAGCGCCAGTCTGTTGAGTGCATGATCACGTATAATGACAGCAATCCGGTGGGTATAACGACAGAGAGAAGCGCCAATCTGTTGAGTGTATAATGACAGCAATCCGGTGGGTATAACGAAAGAGAGTGCATGGTCACGTATAAGGACAGCAATCCGATGGGTATAACAACAGAGAGAAGCGCCAATCTGTTGAGTGCTTGATCACGTATAACGACAGAGAGAAGCGCCAATCTGTTGAGTGCATGATCACGTATAACGACAGAGAGAAGCGCCAATCTGTTGAGTGCATGGTCACGTATAAGGACAGCAATCCGATGGTTATAATGACAGAGTGAAGCGCCAATCTGTTGAGTGCTTGATCACGTATAATGACAGCAATCCGGAGGGTATAACAACAGAGAGAAGCGCCAATCTGTTGAGTGCTTGATCACGTATAATGACAGCAATCCGGTGGGTATAACGACAGAGAGAAGCGCCGATCTGTTGAGTGCTTGATCACGTATAATGACAGCAATCCGGTGGGTATAACGACAGAGAGAAGCGCCAATCTGTTGAGTGCTTGATCACGTATAATGACAGAGCGAAGCGCCAATCTGTTGAGCGCATGGTCACGTATAAGGACAGCAATCCGATGGGTATAACGACAGAGTGAAGCGCCAATCTGTTGAGTTCATGATCACGTTTAATGGCAGCAATCCGGTGGGTATAACGACAGAGAGCAGCGCCAATTTGTTGAGTGCATGATCACGTTTAATGGCAGAAATCCGGTGGGTATAACGACAGAGAGAAGCGCCAATCTGTTGAGTTCATGATCACGTTTAATGGCAGCAATCCGATGGGTATAACGAAAGAGAGAAGCGCCAGTCTGTTGAGTGCATGATCACGTATAACGGCAGAGAGAAGCGCCAATCTGTTGAGTGCATGATCACGTATAATGACAGCAATCCGGTGGGTATAACGACAGAGAGAAGCGCCAATCTGTTGAGTGCATGATCACGTATAACGACAGAGAGAAGCGCCAATCTGTTGAGTGCATGATCATGTATAATGACAGCAATCCGGTGGGTATAACGACAGAGAGAAGCGCCAATCTGTTGAGTGCATGATCACGTATAATGACAGTAATCCGGTGGGTATAACGACAGAGAGAAGCGCCGATCTGTTGAGTGCATGATCACGTATAATGACAGTAATCCGGTGGGTATAACGACAGAGAGAAGCGCCAATCTGTTGAGTGCACGATCACGTATAATGACAGCAATCCGGTGGGTATAACGACAGAGAGAAGCGCCAATCTGTTGAGTGCATGATCACGTATAATGACAGAGAGAAGCGCCAATCTGTTGAGTGCATGATCACGTATAATGACAGAGAGAAGCGCAAATCTGTTGAGTGTATAATGACAGCAATCCGGTGGGTATAACGACAGAGAGAAGCGCCAATCTGTTGAGTTCATGATCACGTATAAGGACAGCAATCCGATGGGTATAACGAAAGAGAGAAGCGCCAATCTGTTGAGTGCATGATCACGTATAACGACAGAGTGAAGCGCCAATCTGTTGAGTGCATGATCGCGTATAATGACAGCAATCCGGTGGGTATAACGACAGAGAGAAGCGCCAATCTGTTGAGTTCATGATCACGTATAAGGACAGCAATCCGATGGGTATAACGAAAGAGAGAAGCGCCAATCTGTTGAGTGCATGATCACGTATAACGACAGAGTGAAGCGCCAATCTGTTGAGTGCATGATCGCGTATAATGACAGCAATCCGGTGGGTATAAGGACAGAGAGAAGCGCCAGTCTATGAGTGCATGATCACGTATAATGACAGCAATCCGGTGGGTATAACGACAGAGAGAAGCGCCAATCTGATGAGTGTATGATCACGTATAACGACAGAGAGAAGCGCCAATCTGTTGAGTGCATGATCACGTATAATGACAGCAATCCGGTGGGTATAACGAAAGAGAGAAGCGCCAATCTGTTGAGTGCATGATCACGTATAATGACAGCAATCCGGTGGGTATAACGACAGAGAGAAGCGCCAATCTGTTGAGTGCATGATCACGTATAACGACAGAGAGAAGCGCCAGTCTGTTGAGTGCATGATCACGTATAATGACAGCAATCCGATGGGTATAACGACAGAGAGAAGCGCCAATCTGTTGAGTGCATGATCGCGTATAACGACAGAGCGAAGCGCCAATCTGTTGAGTGTATAATGACATAAATCCGATGGGTATAACGAAAGAGAGAAGCGCCAGTCTGTTGAGTGCATGATCACGTATAATGACAGCAATCCGGTGGGTATAACGAAAGAGAGAAGCGCCAATCTGTTGAGTGTATAATGACAGCAATCCGGTGGGTATAACGACAGAGAGAAGCGCCAATCTGTTGAGTGCATGATCACGTATAACGACAGAGAGAAGCGCCAGTCTGTTGAGTGCATGATCACGTATAATGACAGCAATCCGGTGGGTATAACGAAAGAGAGAAGCGCCAATCTGTTGAGTGTATAATGACAGCAATCCGGTGGGTATAACGACAGAGAGAAGCGCCAATCTGTTGAGTGCATGATCACGTATAACGACAGAGAGAAGCGCCAGTCTGTTGAGTGCATGATCACGTATAATGACAGCAATCCGATGGGTATAACGACAGAGAGAAGCGCCAATCTGTTGAGTGCTTGATCACGTATAATGACAGTAATCCGGAGGGTATAATGCCAGAGAGAAGCGCCGATCTGTTGAGTGCTTGATCACGTATAATGACAGCAATCCGGTGGGTATAACGAAAGAGAGAAGCGCCAGTCTGTTGAGTGCATGATCACGTATAATGACAGCAATCCGGTGGGTATAACGAAAGAGAGAAGCGCCAATCTGTTGAGAGTATAATGACAGCAATCCGGTGGGTATAACGACAGAGAGAAGCGCCAATCTGATGAGTGCATGATCATGTATAATGACAGAGAGAAGCGCCAGTCTGTTGAGTGTATAATGACAGCAATCCGATGGGTATAACGACAGAGAGAAGCGCCAATCTGTTGAGTGCATGATCACGTATAACGACAGAGAGAAGCGCCAGTCTGTTGAGTGCATGATCACGTATAATGACAGCAATCCGATGGGTATAACGACAGAGAGAAGCGCCAATCTGTTGAGTGCATGATCACGTATAATGACAGCAATCCGGTGGGTATAACGACAGAGAGAAGCGCCAATCTGTTGAGTGCTTGATCACATATAATGACAGTAATCCGATGGGTATAACGAAAGAGAGAAGCGCCAGTCTGTTGAGTGCATGATCACGTATAATGACAGCAATCCGGTGGGTATAACGAAAGAGAGAAGCGCCAGTCTGTTGAGTGCATGATCACGTATAATGACAGCAATCCGGTGGGTATAACGAAAGAGAGAAGCGCCAATCTGTTGAGAGTATAATGACAGCAATCCGGTGGGTATAACGACAGAGAGAAGCGCCAATCTGTTGAGTGCATGATCACGTATAACGACAGAGAGAAGCGCCAATCTGATGAGTGCATGATCATGTATAATGACAGAGAGAAGCGCCAGTCTGTTGAGTGTATAATGACAGCAATCCGATGGGTATAACGACAGAGAGAAGCGCCAATCTGTTGAGTGCATGATCACGTATAATGACAGCAATCCGGTGGGTATAACGACAGAGAGAAGCGCCAATCTGTTGAGTGCTTGATCACATATAATGACAGTAATCCGATGGGTATAACGACAGAGAGAAGCGCCAATCTGTTGAGTGCATGATCCCGTATAATGACAGAGCGAAGCGCCAATCTGTTGAATGTATAATGACAGCAATCCGATGCGTATAACGACAGGGAGAAGCGCCAGTCTGTTGAGTGCATGATCACGTATAATGACAGCAATCCGGTGGGTATAACGACAGAGAGAAGCGCCAATCTGTTGAGTGTATAATGACAGCAATCCGGTGGGTATAACGACAGAGAGAAGCGCCAATCTGTTGAGTGCATGATCACATATAATGACAGTAATCCGATGGGTATAACGACAGAGAGAAGCGCCAATCTGTTGAGTGCATGATCCCGTATAATGACAGAGCGAAGCGCCAATCTGTTGAGTGTATAATGACAGCAATCCGATGCGTATAACGACAGAGAGAAGCGCCAATCTGTTGAGCGCATGATCCCGTATAATGACCGCAATCCGGTGGGTATAACGACAGAGAGAAGCGCCAGTCTGTTGAGTGCATGATCACGTATAATGACAGCAATCCGGTGGGTATAACGACAGAGAGAAGCGCCAATCTGTTGAGTGTATAATGACAGCAATCCGGTGGGTATAACGAAAGAGAGAAGCGCCAGTCTATGAGTGTATAATGACAGCAATCCGATGCGTATAACGACAGGGAGAAGCGCCAATCTGTTGAGTGTATAATGACAGCAATCCGGTGGGTATAACGACAGAGAGAAGCGCCAATCTGTTGAGTGCTTGATCACGTATAATGACAGCAATCCGGTGGGTATAACGACAGAGAGAAGCGTCAGTCTGTTGAGTGCTTGATCACGTATAATGACAGCAATCCGGTGGGTATAACGACAGAGAGAAGCGCCAATCTGTTGAGTGCTTGATCACGTATAATGACAGCAATCCGGTGGGTATAACGACAGAGAGAAGCGCCAATCTGTTGAGTGCTTGATCACGTATAATGACAGCAATCCGGTGGGTATAACGACAGAGAGAAGCGCCGATCTGTTGAGTGCTTGATCACGTATAACGACAGAGAGAAGCGCCGATCTGTTGTGTGCTTGATCACGTATAATGACAGCAATCCGGTGGGTATAACGACAGAGAGAAGCGCCAATCTGTTGAGTGTATAATGACAGCAATCCGGTGGGTATAACGACAGAGAGAAGCGCCAATCTGTTGAGTGCATGATCACGTATAATGACAGAGAGAAGCGCCAATCTGTTGAGTGCATGATCACGTATAATGACAGAGAGAAGCGCCGATCTGTTGAGTGCATGATCACGTATAATGACAGCAATCCGATGGGTATAACGACAGAGAGAAGCGCCAATCTGTTGAGTGCATGATCACGTATAATGACAGAGAGAAGCGCCAATCTGTTGAGTGCTTGATCACGTATAATGACAGCAATCCGGTGGGTATAACGACAGAGAGAAGCGCCAATCTGTTGAGTGCATGATCACGTATAACGACAGAGAGAAGCGCCAGTCTGTTGAGTGCATGATCACGTATAATGACAGCAATCCGGTGGGTATAACGACAGAGAGAAGCGCCAATCTGTTGAGTGCATGATCACGTATAATGACAGCAATCCGGTGGGTATAACGACAGAGAGAAGCGCCGATCTGATGAGTGCATGATCACGTATATCGACAGAGAGAAGCGCCAATCTGTTGAGTGCATGATCACGTATAACGACAGAGAGAAGCGCCAATCTGTTGAGTGCATGATCACGTATAATGACAGCAATCCGGTGGGTATAACGACAGAGAGAAGCGCCAGTCTGTTGAGTGCATGATCACGTATATCGACAGAGAGAAGCGCCAATCTGTTGAGTGCATGATCACGTATAACGACAGAGAGAAGCGCCAATCTGTTGAGTGCATGATCACGTATAACGACAGAGAGAAGCGCCAATCTGTTGAGTGCATGATCACGTATATCGACAGAGAGAAGCGCCAATCTGTTGAGTGCATGATCACGTATAACGACAGAGAGAAGCGCCAATCTGTGGAGTGCATGGTCACGTATAATGACAGCAATCCGGTGGGTATAATGACAGCAATCCGGTGGGTATAACGAAAGAGAGAAGTTTAGGATGATACCCTATCATGAATACGTGGGTTGAACAAGCAAAGATTAAGCACATTTACACCAAGCTCCGGTAACGAATAATCAAATCCGATTTGCCTGTCGCAATGCCTCGGTGGTGACCGTGACTTATAACGAACCTTTATAAATAGAGATGTTTTGTAAAACTTACGATTCAGATAACATTTACGATTACGGTGCGGGTAATATACGTGTAGGCCAAGTTATGTGAATGTTTTATTTTTTTATCGGGTGCCTCAAGAAAACCACGGGGTTAGAAACAAAATCCGCCTATCTGACAAGTCTATCATACGCATTCCGAAAGTTAAGTATTTACGCGAACCAAAAATGTATAGGTTTCATAAATTCCCTTTCGAGGCGACACCTATGTCCATATGTGCCTGGAGTATAATGATATTTTAAAGTGGAATTATATTTTTATGTTAATATTTGTTATCTAATTTGTACTTTGGACTAAAGACCCACCTTTATCGCCGATCACTAGCTGGTTTGAATGCCCACCTTTATCAACCGATCACTAGCTGGATTAAAGGCCTACCTTTATCAACCGATCACTAGCTGGATTAAAGGCCTACCTTTATCAACCGACCACTAGCTGGATTAAAGACCCACCTTTATCAACCGACCACTAGCTGGATTAAATGCCCACCCTTATCAACCGATCACTAGCTGGATTAAAGGTCCACCCTTATCAACCGATCACTAGCTGGATTAAAGGTCCACCCTTATCAACCGATCACTAGCTGGATTAAATGCCCACCTTTATCAACCGATCACTAGCTGGATTAAAGGTCCACCTCTATCAACCGATCACTAGCTTGATTAAAGGCCCACCTCTATCAACCGATCACTAGCTGGATTAAAGACCCACCTTTATCAACCGACCACTAGCTGGATTAAATGCTCACCTTTATCAACCGATCACTAGCTGGATTAAAGACCCACCTCTATCAACCGATCACTAGCTGGATTAAAGACCCACCTTTATCAACCGACCACTGGCTGGATTAAATGCCCACCTTTATCAACCGATCACTAGCTGGATTAAAGACCCACCTTTATCAACCGATCACTAGCTGGATTAAAGACCCACCTTTATCAACCGATCACTAGCTGGATTAAAGACCCACCTTTATCAACCGATCACTAGCTGGATTAAAGACCCACCTTTATCAACCGATCACTAGCTGGATTAAAGGCACACCTCTATCAACCGACCACTAGCTGGATTAAAGGCCCACCTCTATCAACCGACCACTAGCTGGATTAAAGACCCACCTTTATCAGCCGATCACTAGCTGGATTAAAGGCCCACCTCTATCAACCGACCACTAGCTGGATTAAAGGCCCACCTCTATCAACCGATCACTAGCTAGATTAAAGGCCCACCTTTATCAACCGACCACTAGATGGATTAAAGGCACACCTTTATCAACCGACCACTAGCTGGATTAAAGGCCCACCTTTATCAACCGATCACTAGCTGGATTAAAGGCCCACCTTTATCAACCGATCACTGGCTGGATTAAAGGCCCACCTTTATCAACCGATCACTAGCTGGATTAAAGGCCCACCTCTATCAACCGATCACTAGCTGGATAAAGGTCCACCTTTATCAACCGATCACTACCTGGATTAAAGACCCACCTTTATAAACCGACCACTAGCTGGTTTAAAGGCCCACCTTTATCAACCGATCACTAGCTGGATTAAAGACCCACCTCTATCAACCGATCACAAGCTGGATTAAGGACCCACCTTTATAAACCGACCACTAGCTGGATTAAAGGCCCACCTTTATCAACCGATCACTAGCTGGATTAAAGGCCCACCTTTATCAACCGATCACTAGCTGGATTAAAGACCCACCTTTATCAACCGATCACTAGCTGGATTAAAGGCCCACCTTTATCAACCGATCACTAGATGGATTAAATGCCTACCTTTATCAACCGATCACTAGCTGGATTAAAGGCCTACCTTTATCAACCGATCACTAGCTGGATTAAAGGCCCACCTCTATCAACCGATCACTAGCTGGATTAAAGGCCCACCTTTATCAACCGATCACTAGCTGGATTAAAGGACCACCTCTATCAACCGATCACTAGCTGGATTAAAGGCCCACCTTTATCAACCGATCACTAGCTGGATTAAAGACCCACCTTTATCAACCGATCACTAGATGGATTAAAGGCCCACCTCTATCAACCGATCACTAGCTGGATTAAAGGCCCACCTTTATCAACCGATCACTAGCTGGATTAAAGGCCCACCTTTATCAACCGACCACTAGCTGGATTAAAGGCCCACCTCTATCAACCGATCACTAGCTAGATTAAAGGCCCACCTCTATCAACCAATCACTAGCTGGATTAAAGGCCCACCTTTATCAACGGATCACTAGCTAGATTAAAGACCCACCTTTATCAACCGATCACTAGCTAGATTAAAGGCCTACCTTTATCAACCGATCACTAGCTGGACTAAAGACCCACCTCTATCAACCGATCACTAGCTAGATTAAAGACCCACCTTTATCAACCGATCACTAGCTGGATTAAAGGCCTACCTTTATCAACCGATCACTAGCTGGATTAAAGACCCACCTCTATCAACCGATCACTAGCTAGATTAAACACCCACCTCTATCAACCGATCACTAGCTAGATTAAAGGCCCACCTTTATCAACCGATCACTAGCTGGATTAAAGGCCCACCTTTATCAACCGATCACTAGCTGGATTAAAGGCCCACCTTTATCAACCGACCACTAGCTGGATTAAAGGCCCACCTTTATCAACCGATCACTAGCTGGATTAAAGGCCTACCTTTATCAACCGATCACTAGCTGGATTAAAGACCCACCTCTATCAACCGATCACTAGCTAGATTAAAGACCCACCTTTATCAACCGATCACTAGCTAGATTAAAGACCCACCTTTATCAACCGATCACTAGCTAGATTAAAGGCCTACCTTTATCAACCGATCACTAGCTGGATTAAAGACCCACCTCTATCAACCGATCACTAGCTAGATTAAAGACCCACCTCTATCAACCGATCACTAGCTAGATTAAAGACCCACCTCTATCAACCGATCACTAGCTAGATTAAAGGCCCACCTTTATCAACCGATCACTAGCTGGATTAAAGGCCCACCTTTATCAACCGATCACTAGCTGGATTAAAGGCCCACCTTTATCAACCGACCACTAGCTGGATTAAAGGCCCACCTTTATCGACCGATCACTAGCTGGATTAAAGGCCTACCTTTATCAACCGATCACTAGCTGGATTAAAGACCCACCTCTATCAACCGATCACTAGCTAGATTAAAGACCCACCTCTATCAACCGATCACTAGCTAGATTAAAGACCCACCTCTATCAACCGATCACTAGCTAGATTAAAGGCCCACCTTTATCAACCGATCACTAGCTGGATTAAAGGCCCACCTTTATCAACCGATCACTAGCTGGATTAAAGGCCCACCTTTATCAACCGACCACTAGCTGGATTAAAGGCCCACCTTTATCAACCGATCACTAGCTGGATTAAAGGCCCACCTTTATCAACCGATCACTAGCTGGATTAAAGACCCACCTTTATCAACCGATCACTAGATGGATTAAAGGCCCACCTCTATCAACCGATCACTAGCTGGATTAAAGGACCACCTTTATCAACCGACCACTAGCTGGATTAAAGACCCACCTTTATCAACCGACCACTAGCTGGATTAAAGACCCACCTTTATCAACCGATCACTAACTGGATTAAAGGCCCACCTTTATCAACCGATCACTAGCTGGATTAAAGGCCCACCTTTATCAACCGATCACTAGCTGGATTAAAGGCCCACCTCTATCAACCGATCACTAGCTGGATTAAAGGCCCACCTCTATCAACCGATCACTAGCTGGATTAAAGGCCCACCTCTATCAACCGATCACTAGCTGGATTAAAGGCCCATCTTTATCAACCGACCACTAGCTGGATTAAAGACCCACCTTTATCAACCGATCACTAGCTGGATTAAAGGCCCACCTCTATCAACCGATCTCTAGATGGATTAAAGACCCACCTCTATCAACCGATCACTAGATGGATTAAAGGCCTACCTTTATCAACCGATCACTAGCTGGATTAAAGGCCCACCTTTATCAACCGATCACTAGCTGGATTAAAGGCCCACCTTTATCAACCGACGACTAGCTGGATTAAAGGCCCACCTTTATCAACCGACCACTAGCTGGATTAAAGGCCCACCTTTATCAACCGATCACTAGCTGGATTAAAGGCCCATCTTTATCAACCGATCACTAGATGGATTAAAGGCCTACCTCTATCAACCGACCACTAGCTGGATTAAAGACCCACCTCTATCAACCGATCACTAGATGGATTAAAGGCCCACCTTTATCAACCGATCACTAGATGGATTAAAGGCCCATCTTTATCAACCGATCACTAGCTGGATTAAAGGCCCACCTTTATCAACCGATCACTAGCTGGATTAAGACCCACCTTTATCAACCGACCACTAGCTGGATTAAAGGCCCACCTTTATCAACCGACCACTAGCTGGATTAAAGGCCCACCTTTATCAACCGATCACTAGCTGGATTAAAGGCCCACCTCTATCAACCGATCACTAGCTGGATTAAAGACCTACCTTTATCATCCGATCACTAGCTGGATTAAAGGCCCACCTCTATCAACCGACCACTAGCTGGATTAAAGGCCCACCCTTATCAATCGATCACTAGCTGGATTAAAGACCCACCATTATCAACCGATCACTAGCTGGATTAAAGGCCCAACTTTATCAACCGACCACTAGCTGGATTAAAGGCCCACCTTTATCAACCGATCACTAGCTGGATTAAAGGCCCACCTTTATCAACCGATCACTAGCTGGATTAAAGGCCCACCTCTATCAACCGATCACTAGATGGATTAAAGACCCACCTTTATCAACCGATCACTAGATGGATTAAAGACCCACCTTTATCAACCGATCACTAGATGGATTAAAGACCCACCTTTATCAACCGATCACTAGATGGATTAAAGACCCACCTTTATCAACCGACCACTAGCTGGATTAAAGGCCCACCTTTATCAACCGATCACTAGCTGGATTAAAGGCCCACCTCTATCAACCGATCACTAGCTGGATTAAAGGCCCACCTTTATCAACCGATCACTAGCTGGATTAAAGGCCCACCTTTATCAACCGATCACTAGCTGGATTAAAGGCCTACCTTTATCAACCGATCTCTAGCTGGATTAAAGACCCACCTCTATCAATCGATCACTAGCTGGATTAAAGGACCACCTCTATCAACCGATCACAAGCTGGATTAAAGGCCCACCTTTATCAACCGATCACTAGCTGGATTAAAGGCCCACCTTTATCAACCGACCACAAGCTGGATTGAAGGCCCACCTTTATCAACCGATCACTAGCTGGATTAAAGACCTACCTCTATCAACCGATCACTATCTGGATTAAAGACCTACCTTTATCATCCGATCACTAGCTGGATTAAAGACCTACCTTTATCAACCGATCACTAGCTGGATTAAAGACCCACCTCTATCAATCGATCACTAGCTGGATTAAAGGACCACCTTTATCAACCGATCACAAGCTGGATTAAAGGACCACCTCTATCAACCGATCACTAGCTGGATTAAAGGACCACCTTTATCAACCGATCACTAGCTGGATTAAAGGCCTACCTTTATCAACCGATCCCAAGCTGGATTAAAGGACCACCTCTATCAACCGATCACAAGCTGGATTAAAGGACCACCTCTATCAACCGATCACTAGCTGGATTAAAGGACCACCTTTATCAACCTATCACAAGCTGGATTAAAGGACCACCTCTATCAACCGATCACTAGCTGGATTAAAGGACCACCTTTATCAACCGATCACTAGCTGGATTAAAGGCCTACCTTTATCAACCGATCACTAGCTGGATTAAAGGACCACCTTTATCAACCGATCACTAGCTGGATTAAAGGACCACCTTTATCAACCGATCACTAGCTGGATTAAAGACCCACCTCTATCAATCGATCACAAGCTGGATTAAAGGACCACCTTTATCAACCGATCACTAGCTGGATTAAAGGACCACCTCTATCAACCGATCACTAGCTGGATTAAAGACCTACCTTTATCAACCGACCACTAGCTGGATTAAAGGCCCATCTTTATCAACCGACCACTAGCTGGATTAAAGGCTCACCTTTATCAACCGATCACTAGCTGGATTAAAGGCCCACCTTTATCAACCGACCACTAGCTGGATTAAAGGCCCACCTTTATCAACCGATCACTAGCTGGATTAAAGGCCCACCTTTATCAATCGATCACTAGCTGGATTAAAGGCCTACCTCTATCAACCGACCACTAGCTGGATTAAAGGCCCACCTTTATCAATCGATCACTAGCTGGATTAAAGGCACACCTTTATCAACCGATCACTAGCTGGATTAAAGGCCCACCCTTATCAACCGATCACTAGCTAGATTAAAGGCCCACCTTTATCAACCGATCACTAGCTGGATTAAAGGCCCACCTTTATCAACCGACCACTAGCTGGATTAAAGACCCACCTTTATCAACCGATAACTAGCTGGATTAAAGGCCCACCTTTATCAACCGATCACTAGCTGGATTAAAGACCCACCTTTATCAACCGATCACTAGCTGGATTAAAGACCCACCTTTATCAACCGATAACTAGCTGGATTAAAGACCCACCCTTATCAACCGATCACTAGCTAGATTAAAGGCCCACCTTTATCAACCGATCACTAGCTGGATTAAAGACCCACCTTTATCAACCGATCACTAGCTGGATTAAAGACCCACCCTTATCAACCGATCACTAGCTAGATTAAAGGCCCACCTTTATCAACCGACCACTAGCTGGATTAAAGACCCACCTTTATCAACCGATCACTAGCTGGATTAAAGGCCCACCTCTATCAACCGATCACTAGCTGGATTAAAGGCCCACCTTTATCAACCGATCACTAGCTGGATTAAAGGCCCACCCTTATCAACCGATCACTAGCTGGATTAAAGACCCACCTCTATCAACCGATCACTAGCTGGATTAAAGGCCTACCTTTATCAACCGATCACTAGCTGGATTAAAGGCCCACCCTTATCAACCGATCACTAGCTGGATTAAAGACCCAACTTTATCAACCGATCACTAGCTGGATTAAAGGTCCACCCTTTATCAACCGATCACTAGCTGGATTAAAGACCCACCTCTATCAACCGATCACTAGCTGGATTAAAGGTCCACCCTTTATCAACCGATCACTAGCTGGTTTAAAGACCCACCTCTATCAACCGACCACTAGCTGGATTAAAGGCCCACCTTTATCAACCGACCACTAGCTGGATTAAAGACCCACCTCTATCAACCGATCACTAGCTGGATTAAAGGCCCACCTTTATCAACCGATCACTAGCTGGATTAAAGACCCACCTTTATCAACCGACCACTAGCTGGATTAAAGACCCACCTCTATCAACCGATCACTAGCTGGATTAAAGACCCACCTCTATCAACCGACCACTAGCTGGATTAAAGACCCACCTCTATCAACCGAACACTAGCTGGATTAAAGGCCCACCTCTATCAACCGATCACTAGCTGGATTAAAGGCCCACCTTTATCAACCGACCACTAGCTGGATTAAAGGCCCACCTTTATCAATCGATCACTGGCTGGATTAAAGGCCCACCTTTATCAACCGATCACTGGCTGGATTAAAGGCCCACCTTTATCAACCGATCACTAGCTGGATTAAAGGCCCACCTCTATCAACCGATCACTAGCTGGATTAAAGGCCCACCTTTATCAACCGACCACTAGCTGGATTAAAGGCCCACCTTTATCAATCGATCACTGGCTGGATTAAAGGCCCACCTTTATCAACCGATCACTAGCTGGATTAAAGGCCCACCTCTATCAACCGACCACTAGCTGGCTTAAAGACCCACCTTTATCAACCGATCACTAGCTGGATTAAAGGCCCACCTTTATCAACCGATCACTAGCTGGATTAAAGACCCACCTTTATCAACCGATCACTAGCTGGATTAAAGGTTCACCTCTATCAACCGATCACAAGCTGGATTAAAGGCCTACCTCTATCAACCGACCACTAGCTGGATTAAAGGCCCACCTTTATCAACCGATCACTAGCTGGATTAAAGACCCACCATTATCAACCGATCACAAGCTGGATTAAGGAACCCACCTTTATCAACCGATCACAAGCTTGATTAAAGGCCCATCTTTATCAACCGATCACTAGCTGGATTAAAGGCCCATCCTTATCAACCGATCACTAGATGGATTAGAGGCCCACCCTTATCAACCGATCACTAGCTGGATTAAAGGCCCATCTTTATCAACCGACCACTAGCTGGATTAAAGGCCCATCCTTATCAACCGACCACTAGCTGGATTAAAGGCCCACCTTTATCAACCGATCACTAGCTGGATTAAAGGACTACCTTTATCAACCGATCACTAGCTGGATTAAAGGCCCACCTCTATCAATCGATCACTAGCTGGATTAAAGGCCCACCTCTATCAACCGATCACTAGCTGGATTAAAGGCCCACCTATATCAACCGACCACTAGCTGGATTAAAGGCCCACCTATATCAACCGACCACTAGCTGGATTAAAGGCCCACCCTTATCAACCGACCACTAGCTGGATTAAAGGCCCACCCTTATCAACCGATCACTAGCTTGATTAAAGGCCCACCTTTATCAACCGATCACTAGCTGTATTCAAGGCCCACCTTTATCAACCGACCACTAGCTGGATTAAAGGCCCACCTTTATCAACCGACCACTAGCTGGATTAAAGGCCCACCCTTATCAACCGACCACTAGCTGGATTAAAGGCCCACCCTTATCAACCGACCACTAGCTGGATTAAAGGCCTACCTTTATCAACCGACCACTAGCTGGATTAAAGGCCCACCCTTATCAACCGACCACTAGCTGGATTAAAGGCCCACCCTTATCAACCGATCACTAGCTTGATTAAAGGCCCACCTTTATCAACCGATCACTAGCTGGATTAAAGGCCCATCTTTATCAACCGACCACTAGATGGATTAAAGACCCACCCTTATCAATCGACCACTAGATGGATTAAAGGCCTACCTTTATCAACCGACCACTAGCTGGATTAAAGGCCCACCTTTATCAACCGACCACTAGCTGGATTAAAGGCCTACCTTTATCAACCGACCACTAGCTGGATTAAAGGCCCACCCTTATCAACCGACCACTAGCTGGATTAAAGGCCCACCTTTATCAACCGATCACTAGCTGGATTAAAGGCCTACCTTTATCAACCGACCACTAGCTGGATTAAAGGCCCACCCTTATCAACCGACCACTAGCTGGATTAAAGGCCTACCTTTATCAACCGACCACTAGCTGGATTAAAGGCCCACCCTTATCAACCGACCACTAGCTGGATTAAAGGCCTACCTCTATCAACCGACCACTAGCTGGGTTAAAGGCCTATCCTTATCAACCGACCACTAACTGGATTAAAGGCCCACCTCTATCAACCGATCACTAGCTGGATTAAAGGCCCACCTTTATCAACCGACCACTAGCTGGATTAAAGGCCCACCCTTATCAACCGACCACTAGCTGGATTAAAGGCCCACCCTTATCAACCGACCACTAGCTGGATCAAAGTCCCACCTTTATCAACCGACCACTAGCTGGATTAAAGGCCTACCTTTATCAACCGACCACTAGCTTGATTAAAGGCCCACCCTTATCAACCGACCACTAGCTGGATTAAAGGCCTACCTCTATCAACCGACCACTAGCTGGGTTAAAGGCCTACCCTTATCAACCGACCACTAACTGGATTAAAGGCCCACCTCTATCAACCGATCACTAGCTGGATTAAAGGCCCACCCTTATCAACCGACCACTAGCTGGATTAAAGGTCTACCTCTATCAACCGACCACTAGCTGGGTTAAAGGCCTACCCTTATCAACCGACCACTAACTGGATTAAAGGCCCACCTCTATCAACCGATCACTAGCTGGATTAAAGGCCCACCTTTATCAACCGACCACTAGCTGGATTAAAGGCCCACCTTTATCAACCGATCACTAGCTGGATTAAAAGCCCACCTTTATCAACCGACCACTAGCTGGATGAAAGGCCCACCCTTATCAACCGATCACTAGCTGGATTAAAGGCCCACCTTTATCAACCGACCACTAGCTGGATTAAAGGCCCACCCTTATCAACCGACCACTAGCTGGATTAAAGGCCCACCTTTATCAACCGACCACTAACTAGATTAAAGGCCCACCTCTATCAACCGATCACTAGCTGGATTAAAGGCCCACCTTTATCAACCGACCACTAGCTGGATTAAAGGCCCACCCTTATCAACCGACCACTAGCTGGATTAAAGGCCCACCTATATCAACCGACCACTAGCTGGATTAAAAGCCCACCTTTATCAACCGACCACTAGCTGGATTAAAGGCCCACCCTTATCAACCGATCACTAGCTGGATTAAAGGCCCACCTTTATCAACCGACCACTAGCTGGATTAAAGGCCCACCTCTATCAACCGATCACTAGCTTGATTAAAGGCCCACCTTTATCAACCGATCACAAGCTGGATTAAAGGCCCACCTCTATCAACCGATCACAAGCTGGATTAAAGGCCCACCTATATCAACCGATCACTAGCTGGATTAAAGGCCCACCTTTATCAACCGACCACTAGCTGGATTAAAGGCCCACCCTTATCAACCGATCACTAGCTGGATTAAAGGCCCACCTTTATCAACCGACCACTAGCTGGATTAAAGGCCCACCCTTATCAACCGACCACTAGCTTGATTAAAGGCCCACCTTTATCAACCGATCACTAGCTGGTTTAAAGGCCCACCTTTATCAACCGATCACTAGCTGGATTAAAGACACACCCTTATCAACCGACCACTAGCTTGATTAAAGGCCCACCTTTATCAACCGACCACTAGCTGGATTAAAGGCCCACCTTTATCAACCGATCACAAGCTTGATAAAAGGCCCACCTTTATCAACCGACCACTAGCTGGATTAAAGGCCCACCCTTATCAACCGACCACTAGCTGGATTAAAGGCCTACCTTTATCAACCGACCACTAGCTGGATTAAAGGCCCACCCTTATCAACCGACCACTAACTGGATTAAAGGCCCACCTATATCAACCGATCACTAGCTGGATTAAAGACCTACCTGTATCAACCGATCACTAGCTAGATTAAAGGCCCACCTGTATCAACCGACCACTAGATGGATTAAAGGCCTACCTTTATCAACCGATCACTAGCTGGATTAAAGGCCCACCCTTATCAACCGACCACTAGCTGGATTAAAGGCCCACCCTTATCAACCGACCACTAGCTTGATTAAAGGCCCACCTTTATCAACCGACCACTAGCTGGATTAAAGGCCCACCTCTATCAACCGATCACTAGCTGGATTAAAGGCCCACCCTTATCAACCGACCACTAGCTTGATTAAAGGCCCACCTTTATCAACCGACCACTAGCTGGATTAAAGGCCCACCTCTATCAACCGATCACTAGCTGGATTAAAGGCCCACCTCTATCAACCGATCACTAGCTGGATTAAAGGCCCACCCTTATCAACCGATCACTAGCTGGATTAAAGGCCCACCTCTATCAACCGATCACTAGCTTGATTAAAGGCCCACCTTTATCAATCGATCACTAGCTGGATTAAAGACCCACCTCTATCAACCGATCACTAGCTGGATTAAAGGCCCATCTTTATCAACCGATCACTAGCTGGATTAAAGGCCCACCTCTATCAACCGACCACTAGCTGGATTAAAGACCCACCTCTATCAACCGACCACTAGCTAGATTAAAGGCCCACCTCTATCAACCGATCACTAGCTGGATTAAAAGCCCACCCTTATCAACCGATCACTAGCTGGATTAAAGGCCCACCTCTATCAACCGACCACTAGCTGGATTAAAGACCCACCTCTATCAACCGATCACTAGCTGGATTAAAGGCCCACCTCTATCAACCGACCACTAGCTGGATTAAAGACCCACCTCTATCAACCGACCACTAGCTGGATTAAAGGCCCACCTCTATCAACCGATCACTAGCTGGATTAAAGACCCACCTTTATCAACCGATCACTAGCTGGATTAAAGGCCCATCTTTATCAACCGATCACTAGCTGGATTAAAGGCCCACCTCTATCAACCGACCACTAGCTGGATTAAAGACCCACCTCTATCAACCGACCACTAGCTAGATTAAAGACCCACCTCTATCAACCGATCACTAGCTGGATTAAAAGCCCACCCTTATCAACCGATCACTAGCTGGATTAAAGGCCCACCTCTATCAACCGACCACTAGCTGGATTAAAGACCCACCTCTATCAACCGATCACTAGCTGGATTAAAGGCCCACCTCTATCAACCGACCACTAGCTGGATTAAAGACCCACCTCTATCAACCGACCACTAGCTGGATTAAAGGCCCACCTCTATCAACCGATCACTAGCTGGATTAAAGACCCACCTTTATCAACCGATCAATAGCTGGATTAAAGACCCACCTCTATCAACCGATCACTAGCAGGATTAAAGACCCACCTCTATCAACCGATCACAAGCTGGATTAAAGGCCCACCTCTATCAACCGATCACAAGCTGGATTAAAGGCCCACCTTTATCAACCGATCACAAGCTGGATTAAAGGCCCACCTTTATCAACCGATCACTAGCTGGATTAAAGACCTACCTTTATCAACCGACCACTAGCTGGATTAAAGGCCCACCCTTATCAACCGACCACTAGCTGGATTAAAGGCCTACCTTTATCAACCGACCACTAGCTGGATTAAAGGCCCACCCTTATCAACCGACCACTAACTGGATTAAAGGCCCACCTATATCAACCGATCACTAGCTGGATTAAAGACCTACCTGTATCAACCGATCACTAGCTAGATTAAAGGCCCACCTGTATCAACCGACCACTAGATGGATTAAAGGCCTACCTTTATCAACCGATCACTAGCTGGATTAAAGGCCCACCCTTATCAACCGACCACTAGCTGGATTAAAGGCCCACCCTTATCAACCGACCACTAGCTTGATTAAAGGCCCACCTTTATCAACCGACCACTAGCTGGATTAAAGGCCCACCTCTATCAACCGATCACTAGCTGGATTAAAGGCCCACCCTTATCAACCGACCACTAGCTTGATTAAAGGCCCACCTTTATCAACCGACCACTAGCTGGATTAAAGGCCCACCTCTATCAACCGATCACTAGCTGGATTAAAGGCCCACCTCTATCAACCGATCACTAGCTGGATTAAAGGCCCACCCTTATCAACCGATCACTAGCTGGATTAAAGGCCCACCTCTATCAACCGATCACTAGCTTGATTAAAGGCCCACCTTTATCAATCGATCACTAGCTGGATTAAAGACCCACCTCTATCAACCGATCACTAGCTGGATTAAAGGCCCATCTTTATCAACCGATCACTAGCTGGATTAAAGGCCCACCTCTATCAACCGACCACTAGCTGGATTAAAGACCCACCTCTATCAACCGACCACTAGCTAGATTAAAGGCCCACCTCTATCAACCGATCACTAGCTGGATTAAAAGCCCACCCTTATCAACCGATCACTAGCTGGATTAAAGGCCCACCTCTATCAACCGACCACTAGCTGGATTAAAGACCCACCTCTATCAACCGATCACTAGCTGGATTAAAGGCCCACCTCTATCAACCGACCACTAGCTGGATTAAAGACCCACCTCTATCAACCGACCACTAGCTGGATTAAAGGCCCACCTCTATCAACCGATCACTAGCTGGATTAAAGACCCACCTTTATCAACCGATCAATAGCTGGATTAAAGACCCACCTTTATCAACCGATCACAAGCTGGATTAAAGGCCCACCTTTATCAACCGATCACTAGCTGGATTAAAGACCTACCTTTATCAACCGACCACTAGCTGGAT
Organism: Siphonodentalium dalli; assembly: GCA_032622095.1. Lineage (NCBI taxonomy): Eukaryota > Metazoa > Mollusca > Scaphopoda > Gadilida > Siphonodentaliidae > Siphonodentalium > Siphonodentalium dalli. The sequence goes on from CP136064.1 coordinate 7,965,463, forward strand.
TAAAGGCCCACCTTTATCAACCGACCACTAGCTGGATTAAAGACCCACCTCTATCAACCGACCACTAGCTGGATTAAAGGCCCACCTTTATCAACCGATCACTAGCTGGATTAAAGGCCCACCTTTATCAACCGATCACTAGCTGGATTAAAGGCCCACCTTTATCAACCGATCACTAGCTGGATTAAAGACCCACCTTTATCAACCGACCACTAGCTGGATTAAAGACCCACCTTTATCAACCGACCACTAGCTGGATTAAAGACCCACCTCTATCAACCGATCATTAGCTGGATTAAAGACCCACCTTTATCAAACGATCACTAGCTGGATTAAAGACCCACCTTTATCAAACGATCACTAGCTGGATTAAAGACCCACCTTTATCAACCGATCACAAGCTGGATTAAAGACCCACCTCTATCAACCGATCATTAGCTGGATTAAAGACCCACCTTTATCAAACGATCACTAGCTGGATTAAAGACCCACCTTTATCAAACGATCACTAGCTGGATTAAAGACCCACCTTTATCAACCGATCACAAGCTGGATTAAAGGCCCACCTTTATCAACCGATCACTAGCTGGATTAAAGACCTACCTTTATCAACCGACCACTAGCTGGATTAAAGGCCCACCTTTATCAAACGATCACTAGCTGGATTAAAGACCCACCTCTATCAACCGACCACTAGCTGGATTAAAGGCACACCTTTATCAACCGATCACTAGCTGGATTAAAGGCCCACCTTTATCAACCGATCACAAGCTGGATTAAAGGCCCACCCTTATCAACCGATCACTAGCTGGATTAAAGGCCCACCTCTATCAACCGATCACTAGCTGGATTAAAGGCCCACCTTTATCAACCGATCACTGGCTGGATTAAAGGCCCACCTTTATCAACCGATCACTAGATGGATTAAAGGCCCACCTTTATCAACCGATCACTGGCTGGATTAAAGGCCCACCTCTATCAACCGATCACTAGCTGGTTTGAAGGCCCAACTTTATCAACCGATCACTAGCTGGATTAAAGATCCATATTGATCAACCGATCACTAGCTGGATTAAAGAACCACCTCTATCAACCGACCACTAGCTGGATTAAAGGCCCACCTCTATCAACCGATCACTAGCTGGATTAAAGGCCCACCTTTATCAACCGACCACTAGCTGGATTAAAGACCCACCTCTATCAACCGACCACTAGCTGGATTAAAGGCCCACCTCTATCAACCGATCACTAGCTGGATTAAAGGCCCACCTCTATCAACCGATCACTAGATGGATTAAAGGCCCACCTTTATCAACCGACCACTAGCTGGTTTGAAGGCCCAACTTTATCAACCGATCACTAGCTGGATTAAAGGCCCACCTCTATCAACCGATCACTAGCTGGATTAAAGACCCACCTCTATCAACCGATCACTAGCTGGATTAAAGGCCCACCTCTATCAACCGATCACTAGCTGGATTAAAGGCCCACCTTTATCAACCGATCACTAGCTGGATTAAAGGCCCACCTTTATCAACCGATCACTAGCTGGATTAAAGGCCCACCTTTATCAACCGACCACTAGCTGGTTTGAAGGCCCAACTTTATCAACCGATCACTAGCTGGATTAAAGGCCTACCTCTATCAACCGATAACTAGCTGGATTAAAGGCCCAACTTTATCAACCGATCACTAGCTGGATTAAAGGCCCACCTTTATCAACCGATCACTGGCTGGATTAAAGACCCACCTTTATCAACCGATCACTAGATGGATTAAAGGCCTACCTTAATCAACCGATCACTGGCTGGATTAAAGGCCTACCTTTATCAACCGATCACTGGCTGGATTAAAGGCCCACCTTTATCAACCGACCACTAGCTGGTTTAAAGGCCCACCTTTATCAACCGATCACTAGCTGGATTAAAGGCCCACCTTTATCAACCGATCACTAGCTGGATTAAAGGCCCACCTTTATCAACCGATCACTAGCTGGATTAAAGACCCACCTCTATCAACCGATCACTAGCTGGATTAAAGGCCCACCTTTATCAACCGATCACTAGCTGGATTAAAGAACCACCTTTATCAACCGATCACTAGCTGGTTTGAAGGCCCAACTTTATCAACCGATCACTAGCTGGATTAAAGATCCATATTGATCAACCGATCACTAGCTGGATTAAAGGCCCACCTCTATCAACCGATCACTAGCTGGATTAAAGGCCCACCTTTATCAACCGACCACAAGCTGGATTAAAGACCCACCTTTATCAACCGATCACTAGCTGGATTAAAGGCCCACCTTTATCAACCGACCACTAGCTGGATTAAAGGCCCACCTTTATCAACCGACCACTAGCTGGATTAACGGCCCACCTTTATCAACCGACCACTAGCTGGATTAAAGGCCCACCTTTATCAACCGACCACTAGCTGGATTAAAGACCTACCTTTATCAACCGATCACTAGCTGGATTAAAGGCCCACCTCTATCAACCGATCACTAGCAGGATTAAAGACCCACCTCTATCAACCGATCACTAGCTGGATTAAAGGCCCACCTCTATCAACCGATCACTAGCTGGATTAAAGGCCCACCTCTATCAACCGATCACTAGATGGATTAAAGGCCCACCTCTATCAACCGATCACTAGATGGATTAAAGGCCCACCTTTATCAACCGATCACTAGCTGGATTAAAGACCCACCTTTATCAACCGATCACTAGCTGGATTAAAGGCCCACCTTTATCAACCGACCACTAGCTGGATTAAAGACCCACCTCTATCAACCGATCACTAGCTGGATTAAAGGCCCACCTTTATCAACCGACCACTAGCTGGATTAAAGACCCACCTTTATCAACCGATCACTAGCTGGATTAAAGACCCACCTTTATCAACCGATCACTAGCTGGATTAAAGGCCCACCTTTATCAACCGATCACTAGATGGATTAAAGACCCACCTTTATCAACCGATCACTAGCTGGATTAAAGACCCACCTTTATCAACCGATCACTAGCTGGATTAAAGGCCCACCTTTATCAACCGATCACTAGCTGGATTAAAGGCCCACCTTTATCAACCGACCACTAGCTGGATTAAAGGCCCACCTTTATCAACCGATCACTAGCTGGATTAAAGACCCACCTTTATCAACCGATCACTAGCTGGATTAAAGGCCCACATTTATCAACCGATCACTAGCTGGATTAAAGGACCACCTTTATCAACCGACCACTAGCTGGATTAAAGACCCACCTTTATCAACCGATCACTAGCTGGATTAAAGACCCACCGTTATCAACCGATCACTAGCTGGATTAAAGGCCCACCTTTATCAACCGATCACTAGCTGGATTAAAGGCCCACCTTTATCAACCGATCACTAGCTGGATTAAAGGCCCACCTTTATCAACCGATCACTAGCTGGATTAAAGACCCACCTTTATCAACCGATCCCTAGCTGGATTAAAGGCCCACCTTTATCAACCGATCACTAGCTGGATTAAAGGCCCACCTTTATCAACCGACCACTAGCTGGATTAAAGGCCCACCTTTATCAACCGATCACTAGCTGGATTAAAGGCCCACCTTTATCAACCGATCACTAGCTGGATTAAAGTCCCACCTTTATCAACCGACCACTAGCTGGATTAAAGGCCCAACTTTATCAACCGATCACTAGCTGGATTAAAGATCCATATTGATCAACCGATAACTAGCTGGATTAAAGGCCCACCTTTATCAACCGATCACAAGCTGGATTAAAGGCCCACCTTTATCAACCGATCACTAGCTGGATTAAAGGCCCACCTTGATCAACCGATCACTAGCTGGATTAAAGGCCCACCTTGATCAACCGATCACTAGCTGGATTAAAGGCCCACCTTTATCAACCGATCACTAGCTGTATTAAAGACCTACCTTTATCAACCGATCACTAGCTGGATTAAAGACCTACCTTTATCAACCGACCACTAGCTGGATTAAAGACCTACCTTTATCAACCGATCACTAGCTGGATTAAAGACCTACCTTTATCAACCGATCACTAGCTGGATTAAAGACCTACCTTTATCAACCGACCACTAGCTGGATTAAAGACCTACCTTTATCAACCGATCACTAGCTGGATTAAAGACCTACCTTTATCAACCGATCACTAGCTGGATTAAAGGTCTACCTTTATCAACCGACCACTAGCTGGATTAAAGACCTACCTTTATCAACCGATCACTAGCTGGATTAAAGGCCCACCTTTATCAACCGATCACTAGCTGGATTAAAGGCCCACCTTTATCAACCGATCACTAGCTGGATTAAAGACCTACCTTTATCAACCGATCACTAGCTGGATTAAAGACCTACCTTTATCAACCGATCACTAGCTGGATTAAAGGCCTACCATTATCAACCGATCACTAGCTGGATTAAAGGCCTACCTTTATCAACCGATCACTAGCTGGATTAAAGGCCCACCTTTATCAACCGATCACTAGCTGGATTAAAGGCCTACCATTATCAACCGATCACTAGCTGGATTAAAGGCCTACCTTTATCAACCGATCACTAGCTGGATTAAAGGCCCACCTCTATCAACCGATCACTAGCTGGATTAAAGGCCCACCTTTATCAACCGATCACTAGCTGGATTAAAGACCTACCTTTATCAACCGATCACTAGCTGGATTAAAGACCTACCTTTATCAACCGATCACTAGCTGGATTAAAGGCCCACCCTTATCAACCGACCACTAGCTGGATTAAAGGCCCACCTTTATCAACCGATCACTAGCTGGATTAAAGGCCCACCTTTATCAACCGATCACTAGCTGGATTAAAGGCCCACCTTTATCAATCGATCACTAGCTGGATTAAAGGCCCACCTTTATCAACCGACCACTAGCTGGATTAAAGACCCACCTCTATCAACCGATCACTAGAAGGATTAAAGGCCCACCTTTATCAACCGATCACTAGCTGGATTAAAGGCCCACCCTTATCAACCGACCACTAGCTGGATTAAAGACCCACCTTTATCAACCGATCACTAGCTGGATTAAAGGCCTACCTTTATCAACCGATCACTAGCTGGATTAAAGGCCCACCTCTATCAACCGATCACTAGCTGGATTAAAGGCCCACCTTTATCAACCGATCACTAGCTGGATTAAAGACCTACCTTTATCAACCGATCACTAGCTGGATTAAAGACCTACCTTTATCAACCGATCACTAGCTGGATTAAAGGCCCACCCTTATCAACCGACCACTAGCTGGATTAAAGGCCCACCTTTATCAACCGATCACTAGAAGGATTAAAGGCCCACCTTTATCAACCGATCACAAGCTGGATTAAAGGCCCACCCTTATCAACCGACCACTAGCTGGATTAAAGGCCCACCTTTATCAACCGATCACTAGAAGGATTAAAGGCCCACCTTTATCAACCGATCACTAGCTGGATTAAAGGCCCACCCTTATCAACCGACCACTAGCTGGATTAAAGGCCTACCTTTATCAACCGATCACTAGAAGGATTAAAGGCCCACCTTTATCAACCGATCACTAGCTGGATTAAAGTCCTACCTTTATCAACCGATCACTAGCTGGATTAAAGGCCCACCTTTATCAACCGACCACTAGCTGGATTAAAGGCCCACCTTTATCAACCGACCACTAGCTGGATTAAAGGCCCACCCTTATCAACCGATCACTAGAAGGATTAAAGGGCCACCTTTATCAACCGATCACAAGCTGGATTAAAGACCCACCGTTATCAACCGATCACTAGCTGGATTAAAAGCCCACCTTTATCAACCGATCACAAGCTTGATTAAAGGCCCACCTCTATCAACCGATCACTAGCTGGATTAAAGGCCTACCATTATCAACCGACCACTAGCTGGATTAAAGGCCCACCTTTATCAACCGATCACTAGAAGGATTAAAGGCCCACCTTTATCAACCGATCACAAGCTGGATTAAAGACCCACCTTTATCAACCGATCACTAGCTGGATTAAAAGCCCACCTTTATCAACCGATCACAAGCTTGATTAAAGGCCCACCTCTATCAACCGATCACTAGCTGGATTAAAGGCCTACCATTATCAACCGATCACAAGCTGGATTAAAGACCTACCTTTATCAACCGATCACTAGCTGGATTAAAGACCTACCTTTATCAACCGATCACTAGCTGGATTAAAGGCCTACCATTATCAACCGATCACTAGCTGGATTAAAGGCCTACCTTTATCAACCGATCACTAGCTGGATTAAAGACCTACCTTTATCAACCGATCACTAGCTGGATTAAAGACCTACCTTTATCAACCGATCACTATCTGGATTAAAGACCTACCTTTATCAACCGACCACTAGCTGGATTAAAGACCTACCTTTATCAACCGATCACTAGCTGGATTAAAGACCTACCTTTATCAACCGATCACTAGCTGGATTAAAGGCCTACCTTTATCAACCGACCACTAGCTGGATTAAAGACCTACCTTTATCAACCGATCACTAGCTGGATTAAAGACCTACCTTTATCAACCGATCACTAGCTGGATTAAAGGCCTACCTTTATCAACCGATCACTAGCTGGATTAAAGGCCCACCTTTATCAACCGATCACTAGCTGGATTAAAGGCCCACCTTTATCAACCGATCACTAGCTGGATTAAAGACCTACCTTTATCAACCGATCACTAGCTGGATTAAAGACCTACCTTTATCAACCGATCACTAGCTGGATTAAAGGCCTACCATTATCAACCGATCACTAGCTGGATTAAAGGCCTACCTTTATCAACCGATCACTAGCTGGATTAAAGGCCCACCTTTATCAACCGATCACTAGCTGGATTAAAGGCCTACCATTATCAACCGATCACTAGCTGGATTAAAGGCCTACCTTTATCAACCGATCACTAGCTGGATTAAAGGCCCACCTCTATCAACCGATCACTAGCTGGATTAAAGGCCCACCTTTATCAACCGATCACTAGCTGGATTAAAGACCTACCTTTATCAACCGATCACTAGCTGGATTAAAGACCTACCTTTATCAACCGATCACTAGCTGGATTAAAGGCCCACCCTTATCAACCGACAACTAGCTGGATTAAAGGCCCACCCTTATCAACCGATCACTAGCTGGATTAAAGGCTCACCTCTATCAACCGACCACTAGCTGGATTAAAGGCACACCTTTATCAACCGACCACTAGCTGGATTAAAGGCCTACCTTTATCAACCGATCACTAGCTGGATTAAAGGCCCACCTTTATCAACCGAACACTAGCTGGATTAAAGACCCACCTTTATCAACCGACCACTAGCTGGATTAAAGTCCTACCTTTATCAACCGATCACTAGCTGGATTAAAGGCCCACCTTTATCAACCGACCACTAGCTGGATTAAAGTCCTACCTTTATCAACCGATCACTAGCTGGATTAAAGGCCCACCTTTATCAACCGATCACTAGAAGGATTAAAGGCCCACCTTTATCAACCGATCACTAGCTGGATTAAAGTCCTACCTTTATCAACCGATCACTAGCTGGATTAAAGGCCCACCTTTATCAACCGACCACTAGCTGGATTAAAGGCCCACCTTTATCAACCGACCACTAGCTGGATTAAAGGCCCACCCTTATCAACCGATCACTAGAAGGATTAAAGGGCCACCTTTATCAACCGATCACAAGCTGGATTAAAGACCCACCTTTATCAACCGATCACTAGCTGGATTAAAAGCCCACCTTTATCAACCGATCACAAGCTTGATTAAAGGCCCACCTTTATCAATCGACCACTAGCTGGATTGAAGGCCCACCTTTATCGCCGATCACTAGCTGGATTAAAGGCCCACCTCTATCAACCGACCACTAGCTGGATTAAAGACCCACCTTTATCAACCGATCACTAGCTGGATTAAAGACCCACCTTTATCAACCGACCACTAGCTGGATTAAAGACCCACCTTTATCAACCGACCACTAGCTGGATTAAAGGCCCACCTTTATCGCCGATCACTAGCTGGATTAAAGGCCCACCTCTATCAACCGACCACTAGCTGGATTAAAGACCCACCTTTATAAACCGATCACTAGCTGGATTAAAGGCCCACCTTTATCAACCGACCACTAGATGGATTAAAGGCCCACCTTTATCAACCGATCACTAGCTGGATTAAAGGCCCACCTTTATCAACCGATCACTAGCTGGATTAAAGACCCACCTTTATCAACCGACCACTAGCTGGATTAAAGACCCACCTTTATCAACCGACCACTAGCTGGATTAAAGGCCCATCTTTATCAACCGACCACTAGCTGGATTAAAGGCCCACCTCTATCAACCGACCACTAGCTGGATTAAAGACCCACCTTTATCAACCGATCACTAGCTGGATTAAAGACCCACCTTTATCAACCGACCACTAGCTGGATTAAAGACCCACCTTTATCAACCGACCACTAGCCTGATTAAAGGTCCACCTTTATCGCCGATCACTAGCTGGTTTGAAGGCCCAACTTTATCAACCGACCACTAGCTGGATTAAAGGCCCACCTTTATCAACCGATAACTAGATGGATTAAAGGCCCACCTTTATCAACCGATCACTAGCTGGATTAAAGGCCCACCTCTATCAACCGATCACTAGCTGGATTAAAGACCCACCTTTATCAACCGATCACTAGCTGGATTAAAGGCCCACCTTTATCAACCGATCACTAGCTGGATTAAAGGCCCACCATTATCAACCGATCACTAGCTGGATTAAAGGCCCACCTTTATCAACCGACCACTAACTGGATTAAAGGCCCACCTTTATCAACCGACCACTAGATGGATTAAAGGCCTACCTCTATCAACCGACCACTAGATGGATTAAAGACCCACCTTTATCAACCGATCACTAGCTGGATTAAAGGCCCACCTTTATCAACCGATCACTAGCTGGATTAAAGGCACACCTTTATCAACCGACCACTAGCTGGATTAAAGACCCACCTCTATCAACCGATCACTAGCTGGATTAAAGGCCCACCTCTATCAACCGACCACTATCTGGATTAAAGGCCCACCTCTATCAACCGATCACTAGCTGGATTAAAGGCCCACCTTTATCAACCGATCACTAGCTGGATTAAAGGCCCACCTTTATCAACCGACCACTAGCTGGATTAAAGGCCTACCTCTATCAACCGATCACTAGCTGGATTAAAGGCCCACCTCTATCAACCGATCACTAGCTGGATTAAAGGCCCACCTCTATCAACCGATCACTAGATGGATTAAAGGCCCACCATTATCAACCGATCACTAGCTGGATTAAAGGCCCACCTTTATCAACCGACCACTAACTGGATTAAAGGCCCACCTTTATCAACCGACCACTAGATGGATTAAAGGCCTACCTCTATCAACCGACCACTAGATGGATTAAAGACCCACCTTTATCAACCGATCACTAGCTGGATTAAAGGCCCACCTTTATCAACCGATCACTAGCTGGATTAAAGGCCCACCTTTATCAACCGACCACTAGCTGGATTAAAGACCCACCTCTATCAACCGATCACTAGCTGGATTAAAGGCCCACCTCTATCAACCGACCACTAGCTGGATTAAAGGCCCACCTCTATCAACCGATCACTAGATGTATTAAAGGCCCACCTTTATCAACCGATCACTAGCTGCATTAAAGGTCCACCTTTATCAACCGATCACTAACTGGATTAAAGGCCCACCTTTATCAACCGATCACTAGCTGGATTAAAGGCCCACCTCTATCAACCGATCACTAGCTGGATTAAAGGCCCACCTTTATCAACCGATCACTAGATGTATTAAAGGCCCACCTTTATCAACCGATCACTAGCTGGATTAAAGGTCCACCTTTATCAACCGATCACTAACTGGATTAAAGGCCCACCTCTATCAACCGATCACTAGCTGGATTAAAGGCCCACCTCTATCAACCGATCACTAGCTGGATTAAAGACCCACCTTTATCAACCGATCACTAGCTAGATTAAAGACCCACCTCTATCAACCGATCACTAGCTGGATTAAAGACCCACCTCTATCAACCGACCACTAGCTGGATTAAAGGCCCACCTCTATCAACCGATCACTAGCTGGATTAAAGGCCCACCTCTATCAACCGATCACTAGCTGGATTAAAGACCCACCTTTATCAACCGATCACTAGCTGGATTAAAGACCCACCTTTATCAACCGATCACTAGCTAGATTAAAGACCCACCTTTATCAACCGATCACAAGCTGGATTAAAGACCCACCTCTATCAACCGATCACTAACTGGATTAAAGGCCCACCTCTATCAACCGATCACTAGCTGGATTAAAGGCCCACCTTTATCAACCGACCACTAGCTGGATTAAAGGCTCACCTTTATCAACCGATCACTAGCTGGATTAAAGGCCCACCTCTATCAACCGATCACTAGCTGGATTAAAGACCCACCTTTATCAACCGACCACTAGCTAGATTAAAGGTCCACCTTTATCAACCGATCACTAGCTGGATTAAAGGCCCACCTTTATCAACCGATCACTAGCTGGATTAAAAGCCTACCTTTATCAACCGATCACAAGCTGGATTAAAGGCCCACCTTTATCAACCGATCACTAGCTGTATTAAAGGCCCACCTCTATCAACCGATCACTAGCTGGATTAAAGGGCCACCTTTATCAACCGATCACTAGATGGATTAAAGGGCCACCTTTATCAACCGATCACTAGCTGGATTAAAGGCCTACCATTATCAACCGACCACTAGATGGATTAAAGGCCCACCTTTATCAACCGATCACTAGCTGGATTAAAGGCCCACCTTTATCAACCGATCACTAGCTGGATTAAAGGCCCACCTTTATCAACCGATCACTAGCTGGATTAAAGGCCTACCTCTATCAACCGATCACTAGCTGGATTAAAGGCTCACCTTTATCAACCGATCACTAGCTAGATTAAAGGTCCACCTTTATCAACCGATCACTAGCTGGATTAAAGGCCCACCTCTATCCACCGACCACTAGATGGATTAAAGGCCCACCTTTATCAACCGATCACTAGCTGGATTAAAGGCCCACCTTTATCAACCGATCACTAGCTGGATTAAAGGCCCACCTTTATCAACCGATCACTAGCTGGATTAAAGGCCCACCTCTATCAACCGATCACTAGCTGGATTAAAGACCCACCTTTATCAACCGACCACTAGCTAGATTAAAGGTCCACCTTTATCAACCGATCACTAGCTGGATTAAAGGCCCACCTTTATCAACCGATCACTAGCTGGATTAAAAGCCTACCTTTATCAACCGACCAATAGCTGGATTAAAGGCCTACCTTTATCAACCGATCACTAGCTGGATTAAAGGCCCACCTCTATCAACCGATCACTAGCTGGATTAAAGGCCCACCTTTATAAACCGATCACTAGCTGGATTAAAGGCCCACCTTTATCAACCGATCACTAGCTAGATTAAAGGCCCACCTTTATCAACCGATCACTAGCTAGATTAAAGGCCCACCTTTATAAACCGATCACTAGCTGGATTAAAGGCCCATCTTTATCAACCGATCACTAGCTAGATTAAAGGCCTACCTTTATCAACCGATCACTAGCTGGATTAAAGACCCACCTTTATCAACCGATCACTAGCTGGGTTAAAGGCCCACCTTTATCAACCGATCACTAGCTAGATTAAAGGCCTACCTTTATCAACCGATCACTAGCTAGATTAAATGCCCACCTTTATCAACCGATCACTAGCTAGATTAAAGGACCACCTTTATCAACCGATCACTAGCTAGATTAAACGCCCACCTTTATAAACCGATCACTAGCTGGATTAAAGGCCCACCTTTATCAACCGATCACTAGCTAGATTAAAGACCCACCTTTATCAACCGATCCCAAGCTGGATTAAAGGCCCACCATTATCAACCGATCACTAGCTGGATTAAAGGCCCACCTCTATCCACCGACCACTAGCTGGATTAAAGGCCTACCTTTATCAACCGATCACTAGATGGATTAAAGGCCCACCTTTATCAACAGATCACTAGCTGGATTAAAAGCCTACCTTTATCAACCGACCAATAGCTGGATTAAAGGCCTACCTTTATCAACCGATCACTAGCTGGATTAAAGACCCACCTTTATCAACCGATCACTAGCTGGATTAAAAGCCTACCTTTATCAACCGACCAATAGCTGGATTAAAGGCCTACCTTTATCAACCGATCACTAGCTGGATTAAAGGCCTACCTTTATCAACCGATCACAAGCTTGATTAAAGGCCCACCTTTATCAACCGATCACTAGCTGGATTAAAAGCCTACCTTTATCAACCGACCAATAGCTGGATTAAAGGCCTACCTTTATCAACCGATCACTAGCTGGATTAAAGGCCTACCTTTATCAACCGATCACAAGCTGGATTAAAGGTCCACCTTTATCAACCGATCACAAGCTGGATTAAAGGCCCACCTTTATCAACCGATCACTAGCTGGATTAAAAGCCCACCTCTATTAACCGATCACTAGCTGGATTAAAGACCCACCTTTATCAACCGATCACTAGCTGGATTAAAGGCCTACCTCTATCAACCGATCACTAGCTGGATTAAAGGCCCACCATTATCAATCGATCACTAGCTGGATTAAAGGCCCACCTTTATCAACCGATCACTAGCTGGATTAAAGGCCTACCTTTATCAACCGATCACAAGCTTGATTAAAGACCCACCTTTATCAACCGATCACTAGCTTGATTAAAGACCCACCTTTATCAACCGATCACTAGCTTGATTAAAGACCCACCTTTATCAACCGATCACAAGCTTGATTAAAGACCCACCTTTATCAACCGATCACTAGCTTGATTAAAGACCCACCTTTATCAACCGATCACTAGCTTGATTAAAGACCCACCTTTATCAACCGATCACTAGCTTGATTAAAGACCCACCTTTATCAACCGATCACTAGCTTGATTAAAGACCCACCTTTATCAACCGATCACTAGCTGGATTAAAGATCCACCGGTTTCAATAATATCACATTTACCACACGTCAAACGATCACAAGCTGGTTTAAGTCAAAGGAAAGTTAAACTACCAACAACAAAAGCGTGTGTCGGATTTCATTTATTGGTGATGATGGGTGCACTCTGCCCTCGTTAGTTTGTGTGTCCTCGCTTTGATGTCGTAACTTTAAGCGACCTGTTTATGTGGCCTACACAAGTGACGGGGTGCGATCTAGTCGAATTAGTCATGGTGTATTTGTATACTGCGCAGATGACCCACACAGATAGGTGGCCATAATTGTGCATAATAATTATTCCATTGTTGGTAACATTGTTGGTATCGATGCATATTCCGATTTGACGCAACATTAACCACACCATGAGGCTAACATAGGCTAACTATGTAAATAAACCGGAAAATTATTTCCGACCATAAACGAAACATCATCTGTCATTTAATGTTGATTGTAATAATGATCTAAATGGGCTAATGCTGGTTGTAGTTATGCTATGGATTTATGTTGGTTCTAGCAATGGAACGTATGGCGATCTGGGTTAATGTTGATTGTAATAATGATATGCATGGGTTAATATTGGTTGTAGTTATGATATGGGTTAATGTTGGTTCTAGTAATGGGACGAGTGGCGGTCGAGGTTAATGTTGACTGTAATAATGATATGCATGGGTTAATGTTGATTGTAGTAATGATATGGGCCAATGTTGGTTCTTGTAATGGAACGTGTGGCGATCTGGGTCAATGTTGATTGTAATAATGATCTGCATGGGTTAATATTGATTGTAGTAATGATATGGGTTAGTGTTGGGTATAGTAATGGTACATGTGGCGATCGAGGTTAATGTTGACTGTAATAATGATCTGCATGGGTTAATGTTGGTTGTAATTATGATCTGCATGCGTTAATATTGGTTGTAGGTAAGCTAAGGGTTAATGTAGGCTGTAGTAATGCTATGCTGGGTTACTTTTGGTTGGCGTAATGGCGCGATTGGCTATCTGGGTTAATGTTGGCTGGAGTAATGGAACGTGTGGCGATATGGGTTAATGTTGGCTGGAGTAATGGAACGTGTGGCGACCTGGGTTAATGTTGGCTGGAGTAATGGAACATGTGGCGATCTGGGTTAATGTTGGCTGAAGAAACGGAACGCGTGCATGTCCATGCTAATCACCGTTCATATATTTGTTGTGTATCTTCCGTAAATAGTTGTGACTGCGGCACGTATTCCTACCCCCGTCTTCTCAGAACGCTTTAATTAAGGTATTGTGTCTTGCGTTTTAATCCTCGAACCATGACAGTACGTGTGTAGTGTTAAGTTTCACCCAGTCATCTGTCATATATTTAAATACTTTAAAGCGACCAACTCTAAATCCCATATATGCTGAAGCGCGCGACGTGCGTTACTCATTTTATATAAATTTGTTTGGAGTGGAGATTAATATATTATGGAATCATTCTGAACACACCAGAGGGCGCACTTAAGGTGCTTAATGAATACGGAATCATGTAACTGTTTTCTTTTGTATTTTACGGCGGAGTATTAATACATATCTAGGACATGTTATATTCATAGATTATAGTCAAGTGCTTATAGTCACGGGGATTTACCGACAAGGAAGGTTTGATCATGTTACATACGGATACCGATAATAGTGACAATAAATTACAATTCGTATGCCGGTAATTTGAACAGGGAATAGTCGGCAACAGTTTTATGACCAATGTCTTGCAGTTTCCGCTCTCATTATGGTGATAGAACCGCGGACCGCCATCGCTGGTATAGTTGATGCCGCCAGTTGATGATCGCTCAAAACCGTGTGCTTCATTTACTAAACGTTACAACGTGTTGCCATTTTGTGGTACATGTATATTAACGGAAACAATTTTTACGCTGTTTTAACAATTCGGGGAAGACGGCAACCCCTTTAAGGATCGGAAATGTCGTGTGATGACAGTGACCCGGCAGTGAATATCAGACTTGTCGACGGAGATAATAATGCACAATATCACAAAAACGGGAACTACAAAATGAACAACTTAAACGAAACGAAGCCGCAAGATAAGACATCTGATGATGGTATCGGAACAGTGGAAGAGATTTCACGAATGAGGAATCGACTATTTGGGCTCACTATTTTGGCTGTCCTCGGGAATGTTATTTTAATCATCGCTTGCTCAGTGCTATTCGGAGTATTGGATCACAATATCGCTACGCACAAACATCCACCAGACGTCGGCGAACAGATAGCTAAGATTCTGAACCGGGAGCCGCTGTGTCTTCCGTGCGACAGCATTAAGTTAGGACCGAGTCCACAGGAGAACGGAATGCTGAACGAATTTAACCGGCGGCCGGACGGCGAGATAGAACAGTGCTGTATAGAAACGCCGGGACAACTGCTCAAAATGATCGACATGGTAAGTTTAACCCTAAATAGAACAGTGCTGTATAGAAACGCCGGGAAAACTGCTCAAAATGATCGACATGGTAAGTTTAACCCTGAATAGAACAGTGTTGTATAGAACCGCCGGGCCAACTCCTAAACATGATCGAAATGGTAAGTTTAACCCTAGATAGAACAGTGCTGTATAGAACCACCGGGCCAACTCCTAAACATGATCGACATGGTAAGTTTAACCCTAGATAGAACAGTGTTGTATAGAACCACCGGGCCAACTCCTAAACATGATCGACATGGTAAGTTTAACCCTAGATAGAACAGTGTTGTATAGAACCGCCGGGCCAACTCCTAAAATGATCGATGCTCAGTTTAACCCTTTCTATACTGAATGGAGTATCCCACCAGCTATACAAGTATATACATTGGAATGGTATATTATTCACTTGGAGGGATGTCTAGGTAGTACAAGCAACCGACAGACAAGTGAAATGATAATATAACTACATAATGGTTCATATCGACGATATGTTTTTGTAGATTGCGCGCGAGCAACCACATATTGACAATAGAAAAGGGAGGCAAAGACAACCAGTAATACCATTAGGAAATCGGCTGTGTTCCATGTGTGTCAAACAATGTGTCGAATTTGAAATGCATTTTATCATTGAATAACGCATACGATGATTTAAGATCTAATTTATTCAGCGAAATTGAGAAACATGATAGTGAATTCAATAATTTTAATGACGCAGATAAATTTGCACTGATTATGATAAATGATAATATTAAATTAATTAACAAGGTTTCCAACATTGTCCGGCTATTCTTCCTTCGGCGGAATAATAAAACTTGAAGAAATTGTTGAGGGAATGTTGATAAGAACTGTGTTTGTTATAATAATTTGTTTATGTATTGCTTATTTATGTATGTGATACTCATCAGTATCGTTCAACTGCCCACTGAGGTGTTTTGCAATAAATTATTGTATTTGTGTCGATGTATGGTAAATGTTCAGCTAATAAGTTCAACAAACGACCATATTGGTCATGTGATGAACTCGCGATCTGAACAATTCCATCCAAATATGAGTTCTTCTGAACATTTCCCATCAATCGATGTGAATCATTAACTTGTGTTATCATTTCTCCGATCTGTCGTCAACTTATATTTCCCGATCGTCCCCCCAATGAGGAATAGTAATAGTTCTTTGTTATGACGTGGCAGGAGAATTCATTTAGTAAAACATAAAAAGATAAAATCCATCGCCCATAGTTATCATTGGCCCAACATGCAGCCGACATTTATTGAAGAAATGTTTTGTAAATTTGCAGGAATGTTTAGGATCACTTCCATTGATTGTTTAAAGACATATTATGTACTTGTTCGGGTGCGTGAAACTGATAAGTTAGTATTCAGGCACTATGCCAATTGGAGGAATGCAACATTCTACTAACACCGTTGAAACTATGAAGCAAATCGACTGTACCACTCCATAGAAAACACCGTCTGAACTATGCTCAAATGTAAATATTTGCTACGCGATTCGGGACGCATCTGAAGGCAATAAACTAACGAAAACGATTTCACCATCGAGAGTCACTGCGTTTATTTAATACATAAGAATGATGGCGTATGTTGTCAATTTAGATATAATATTTGTAAAAATAACTACTTTGAACAAGATTATTCTCCATTTCTATCTGATCACCCTACCGGAGTGTTTCACATCACTTTAATGAACTTGTTATCTAAACATTTTGTTCCTAAGGGAACTACTCGTCGATGAGTCTTTACTATGTAATGGTTAGAGCACAAGAATTGTTCTTTACCAGAATCAATCGAGTCGAAGACGAGATTTATTCTAGTAAAGAACAATTCGCGTGCTCTGACCAACTTAGAGCACAATTGATCCCACATAATGCAATCAACTAAAAATTTGCCTTTGAGAGTGTTTTGACCACGACGCACAATCCGTGCGCTGGCCGCGATTGGAAATAATAGCGGTTAGCCACGCCCAGAAACGCGATTATCATGCACTATCGCCGTTGAATGTGAATAGATATGTCCGAAACAACCCGGACTGGTTCCACTTTGAAGAGCCCGTGCGATGCGATTTGTCTGTTATGAGTTTCGTGTGCTTAACAATGGGATAATCACTGAACTATTCCTTTGCCAGCCTTGGGAATTGTTGTGCTTTACCAAAACTCAGGGAACGACTGCAACAATGGGATTGTGCTCTAAAGAAGGGTTAAATATAGCAGCCACACGCGGCGTACTTGTATATTCAATATCAAGCAGTTAGGAAACAAACAATGCTCTATGAACTCAAGTAAATGCGAGGCGGCGTAAACAACAATTAAGGTCACAACGTCCTATTTCTATAAAAGTACACTGCTACTAATAAGGCAGATTTTTAAAGTGCAGAAGAATCCATAATCATCGGTTAAGATACAAAGTTCATGGCAATATCATAGGATTTCCCCGTCGTCGCCCAACGTTTTGAGTTTTTCAAAGAAATATAACTCTAATAAGCTCTAAACGAATCACACTATATAGAGACACATTTCAAGAACGCTATAGGAAATAGACATGGCAGGGTGTGTGGGCTTTCGGATATTGGCGGCACATTCTAACAAACTGCAGCCCAAAAATTTATCGACGGGAGATTGCCAAGAAGGGGTAAAGAAGGGTTGGTATCGAGAAAGGTTCGGTTTTTGCGCGTTCATCGTCGCCCAAATCCTTTAACCACGCCGTTTTCCTTTCCTTGTATTGGTGGTCAAGAAACGATTACCCACCGGAATTTGTCAGAACCCAGGATCCCCAGCCGGTCACCCAATCCAAGGACTGTATAACCGAGCTGGATGTTGCCAAAATTGGTTAATTTTCAAAAGAAATCTCAATTTCAAGCTATCAATTTAAGTATGTTCCTTTTTTTAAATATTTTTATTGGGATCAAAATATGAATACCATTATTCGGCAGAAGTTCGCAGAAATAAAACATGACAATTGGGTTTTACTTAAAGATGATTAAAGCAATCCAGTGGGTTAAAGATGCGGGCGGCGTTGGCTGTGGGTATGCTATTAAAATATTTAGCTCCGTCAAAACCGCCATAAACAGAAAGAATAGTAAAATATGGACAGACTTTGTTCTCATACCAATCAGAACTATGGCATAAACAGTATGCTATTGTCAAATGTTTTTTCCTTTGTTATGTAAACAAAAGCAAAAAACGTTACATAACCTGGCTTTGGTTTAGATCCGGATATGGTAAACATAAAGCGCGTTATTTGTTACTGTTTTCCTGATATGGAAATAATAAAGAGCGTTTATATCATTTGTGTGTGATTAACCAATAGAATTGCGATGTGTTATGTAAACAGAAGCAAAACATCTTTAACACGAGCAGGTTTTTGTTTACGTACACCATCGTATGTCTTGACGACAATATACTATTTACGCGCTGATTATGTTTGGCATTATGAACAAAACTATATATATTTTAATATTCTTTCCGTTGATGGCGATTTGAACAAATATGAATATTTCTCAACGAACGCCGCCCGTGCCTTTAAACTAATATTTTGAGACACCTGGTCATCATATCTCCAGATGTATTTGAGGAGCCTATTGGCTTGAAACTATTCGATATATCAATCAATCAATCACCCGCGATGAGTATTTGAGGAGCCTATTTGCCTTGAATCTGTTCGATATATCAATCAATCAATCACCCGCGATGAGTATTTGAGGAGCCTATTTGATGAGCCTATATGAGGAGCCTATTTCAGGAGCCTATTTGCCTTATTATTGTCCAATATATAGATTGCTGATATCTTTGGAAAATAGAGTAAAACGAGTGTTAAAATATAGAGCAAACTATGATGCAGGTACCTGATCCTGGTATCTGACCCTCGCACCTGACCTTGGAACCTGACCTTGGCACCTGACCCTGGCACCGCTCTGCCAACTTTGAACCACAACATTCGACTCACGGGGATTATATATGTATTTCTAATAATGGTAATTAATTGATGGTGTGATGTTGTATCCGGTACTCTGGTGATTCCCTGGTCCACACGACGCCACATTTAAGCCACAACACACCATTCAATTTCACGTATAGATGCTTATACAGTACATGTATAACTTTTATGAAGATCGGCGACACAATTTTGCCCATGCGCTTTCGGTGTAGCTTCCCACCCTAGCATTGACTCGAATGGGACCATGCACTTTTGGTGTCGCTCCACACCCAATAACTGACTCGAATAGGACCATGCACTTTCGGTGTCGCTCCCCACCCAATAACTGACTCGAATAGGACCATTCACTTTGATTTCTTTCAGTAACATCGTTATATTCCCGTATCATGGACATGGCTATACATGTATAACTTTGTTGGATATCGGCGACTAAAACATTCTTATTAATAATGTTAGTGCCCTCCCCTCTCCATCCAAGACACACATGGCAACAAATGTGGCGTCCTAACCCACGATCTAATGGAGAAGATTGTGTATAGATTTGGTGATTTGTGCCCCCCCCCCCTATCTCTCACAAAACGGCACCAATTTGGCGTCTGTAAACCACACGATTAGACTCCTCATATCACGGTGAAGAATATATATCAATTTGGTAGAAATTGACCCTAAACATATTGTTTATCAATTTTGATATAAATAAACCACACCATTAGAATCTGCATATAATAGAGATGATTATGTATATGTTTGGTGGAAACGGCGACAAAACAAATTCTCCCCATCTATCACTTCAAACGGCAACAATTTTGGCGTCTTTAAATCGCACGATCATATTCCTTCTATCATGGAAATGAATATGTATCAATATGGTGGAAATCGACGCTAAAAATATTTCTAATAAAATGTGTTGCCCCTCTCTCCCTCCGTGCACCCCTGACTCGAACGTTGCCACTTTTTTCAGATTGAACTCCTTGCTCAATTTAACAAACATCTCCTTTTTTGTAATTTATTTTTATTTTGAAAAAATAACGCTGCAATAACATCGGCCGGGGTACCCCGAATCACCCCGAATCACCACACCTAATAACATCGGCCGGGGTACCCCGAATCACTCATACATAATCTGTACTTATTCAACTGCTTAGATAGTATCATGGAAAATTATGTGTGCTAAAGATAGTCAAGCCTTGATATAGTGTGCCTGTCATTTGCAGAATGAGGTCCCCAGAGGGTGAATTTAGTGACCCTATCTCATATTGCGGGGTAGCGTCACCAATTTCACCCTCTGGGAACATCATTCTGCTGAGGACTCAACTGCTGTGGGAGGCCTAGGATAAGATTGAAGATTCCCAGTTGAAGTTGGTGGTGTTCACCCATTAGTCACCTCAATTATGCATTTTATCTTCTGCAAATTAAGGGATATAGAAACTGAACAGAAGGGAATAAGTAACTAATTTGGTTGAAATCGGCACAGGTATCTCGTAGACAGACAGATCCTACTTTTTTCTATATACATAGCAAAGTGAAAAACGTTTTAGGGACCCAGTGTAACGAACACATCGAAATCATTGGTGTGTACCATTACAATGTTAATCACACGAGTTCCTATAGTTAACAATTCCATCTTGTACAGTAGTATTATTTCCGAATATGACCAGGCTTCCGTGAATCATGTGCAGTGCGCACTTAAACATTGCGAATATATATGGCTGATGAACATTTAATACCACGCAACTAGCTCGGTAAAAGCACGTAAACACGGGCGGAAATAATGCAGATAGTGTGCAATCATGCAATGACAGATTTACAAGCAGTTCGCCGTAGAGTACTCTTGTGTGCAATATATGGATGACATACTACTTACAAGAAAACCATAGTCAGAAATGGTAACGCCACCAAGATCGTATTATTAGCCATAAATATAAATAATAATACAATTATTCTATAAACTAGCTTTCAAATTTTATGCGGGAAATTTGCGTACTTCCATATTTCAAGTTTTCCCGTTTCTCGTGGCATACATTACTTTCATCAAACTGTCTTCTTTATTACACAAGCTGATAGGCCCGACTTCACCCGGGCTGTTTCACATCTGCTTTCCGGTGAAAGGCGCGATTTGACCTTCAATTGACTATTTCGAAAGTCAAGGTCAGGTCAGGGTCATGATTTGTCCAGTCCAAAACACCCCCACCCGTAGAAAACTACCCATAGGTATCAAATTTCGTCGAAATCCGTCCGTTTTACCCAACTTGACCTTTAATTAACAATTTTGAAGGTCAAGGTAAGGTCAGAGTCATGATTTGACCCGTCCAAAACACCCCCCCCCCCGACAAAAGTACCCATAGGTATCAAATTTCGTCGAAATCTATCCGTTTTATCCGAGTTGACCTTTGATTGGCCATATTGAAGGTCAAGGTCAGGCCGAGGTCACGATTTGACCCGTTCAAAACTCTCCTCAGACCAAAGTATCCCTAGTATCAAATTTCGCCGAAATTTGTCCGTTTTACCCAAATTGACCTTGCATTGACAGTTTTAAAGGTCAAGGTCAGGTCGGGGTCACGATTTGACCCGTTCAAAACACTTCCCGGACACAAATACCCATAGGTATCAAATTACGTTGAAATCTATGGAAAGCCGAGGAGGACATGTTGGTTGCTAATTGCTAGATATACGACGCGGTATTTTGAAGGTGTTTCAAACTAGGAGATAGAAGTATTCTGCCTTTCAAATGGCGATGAATTATAGTAGTTTATTCAAATTTTATGGCATAAATTGTTATTAAAACCGTATATACTATAAAAAATTAATGACTCGAAAATTAAGTGGGCCTTTAAACAAAGTCACAATTGCATTTAGGCTCATCTCATACTCGTCCATTCAGCGATATTCTACTGCGCAGTTTGTTATAGCCTCCAGTATTTATTGAGCGTTATACCCCCAACTGTTATAATTCGCCTTTAGCAGGCGTACTCTTGCCTCAGATTATTGAGATATTAGGTCACACATAATCACATTAAATCGCATCGTAACATAGCAATTGTGTGGGCTCCTTGGCGTGAATATGTAATGAGAAATAAGGTGATACGTAATGACATTAAACTCAAGAAAACCCTCGAAAACAAAACAAAATCACATTTAATGTTTTACGTTATTTCCTTCATAAAAAGAATCTTCGTGATAATGAACCCTCTCGTTACTTTAGAATATAGAATTAACCTTAAAATAAAAAAATCTTTGGAACACAGAACCTTCGGAATAACGAACCTTCTGATTGGTGAACCTTCGGAATAGCGAACATTCAGAGAAATTTCGGAATAGTGGACCTTCGGGATAGTGAACCTTCGGAATAGAGCCATGCCCCCCAATATTCATATTATATGCCCAGAGTTCAAAGGTATGGACCCATAAAATTCTAAACTTGGCCCTTAAAATAATGAACTCCAAATTGGAGCACACACAGAACACCACTTAAGTCAACTGAACCTATGTCATGTCCCAATGCGGGAGGGTCCATATATACCACAACATTCATAGTATATGCCAAGAATTCAAAGGTATGGGCCCACGTAATGACATAAAATCTCAAGAAAACCAGCGAAAACAAAACAAAATCACATTTAATGTTCTAAGTTAAGTTATTTCCTCCTGTATCTGTATCGGTGTGCGCGCATGATCAGTTCGGATGTGAGCGCACACTCCATATAAAGAATCTTTGTGAAAATGAACCCTCTCAAATTAGTCTCAATACTTTAAAATATAGAATTAACCTAAAAATAACAAAAACCTTCGGAATAGAGAACCTTCGGAATAGCGGACCTTCGGGATAGCAAACCTTCATAATAGAAGCATGTCCCCACAATTACACCGGTGACGTAAACACATGTGCCAATCTTAGTTGTACTCTCGTAATTATCGGTACGATGAAACGGTGACGGAATCTGACGAGGTTTGCCGAATGTACAATCACCCAGTGAATTATCGATCGCCCATGCGATACAAAAAAACCAAAAGCAATAAACACCACACTACGGTGGCGTAATAAAGTACACTCGCCTAACAATTCACTGCATACACAAGGCGATATGCGTGGTTCCTTTATTAACGTGTTATACACTGACATTTTCTAGAAATTAGCCTTAACATATCTGACAATACGCAAGAGTGTTAATGGCTGTGCAAGTTATGTTACCCAATTTCGCAGTCATATATTTTTATCGCTATTACTTAAATGCACATATATGCGGGGTTATTTGTGATTCATTAAGTCGGGTACATTTATCACGACGGAGATATTCAGTCCATTCATTAGATGATTGTGCTGAACCCGGTGAATAACATCATTCACCAGCAATAATGTTAATGTTGGCAGGACATCTCTGCAAACCATCATTCTTGATGTCATATTCTGGTATATTCAGGTATATTCAGGTATATTTAAGAAATAAATACACGGTGTAGAGGTGTGTATGGTCAAGTTGTACCACACAAAACTGATTGTAGGACGACGCATAGCGGAGTCCTACAATCAGTTTTTTGTGGTACAACTTGACCATACACACCGATACACCGTGTATTTATTTCTTTTGTAATAAGACTGAAAGTTTATGGTCACAATTCGACTGAATAGTCAACGAAATACTGCACTTTTTCGGTCTCAGGTGAGAAAACATTTCGTGGTGTAATTCGTATTGGGCGTACTCGATTCTTTGCATGGAGTACTCTAGTAATTTGTTTGCGTAAATAATCGTTGTGATTGGCTAAAAAAACATGTGTTTTCAGCGGCGCCCGTGCCTTTCATTTAAATTGTACAGGAAATACGATTGCTGTCATTTCTGTGTTGAACGTTGTTGGGACAACATGAATATTATCATCGACTATGGACCATTTTCCTTACACAAAGCGATCTAAATTATCTAGTTTACTAAACTAATCTTATTCCCCTTCTGTACTGGTGAACAAGCGCTTTCATTTTCAACTTGATTCCGAAATATCGAATATGATCGCGATTCGAATCGACGAATGCACAGCCCGGCCCCATGGATATATTTTGTCATTTAATATACTTATTAAGTAACTTTCTTTGGTCGTAACATATATCAGTATATAATAACATCATTTGGACAATATTCATTGGCAACCAAACTGGTTTCAAGCGAAAAATCGCTAGAAAATTCGCAAGATTGTCAAGATGTATAGCAAAATAATTCAAAGGGTTATGGGTGCGGGTGTACTCCGTTGATGCCCCGTTTGCGCGGAGTTAGAAAAGACGGGAAAAGTCGCGTGCGGCGATCTGAATAAACCGATTTTTTTCGTGGTACAATTGGAAAAAGTAGAATTGTACCACAAAACTGGAACGAGATAGCCATGGTAACTCGGGCCACTGGCCAATCAGGACATGGCTTTTAAGCATAGTTAGGCAGGGTCGTATTACAATCAGGTATATTCTGGTATGTTCTGGTATATTCTGGTATATTCTGGTATATTTGTATCTTCGGGTATATTAGGCAGGTTCTGTATATGCATGTGCGCATACATAAACATGTGAGAACATATCTGGGAACTCAGTTCTGATTACGTCGAACAGACGGATCATTCCTATTGAGATCAGGCATTATAAATATGCGCTTACTACGGAACCTCCTGGAATTAACACAAATTGATTATTATTTACTTTTTCGACAATAATATTTGGGTCTATTTAGGTTTCCAGACGTCTGTGACCACAGGCCATTATATATAAATTAATTAGGTATCCAGACGTCTGTGACCACAGGCCATTATATATAAATTATTTAGTTTACGTAACACACCCACCATGTAACATTTACTAACACAAGTAATCTTTTCCACTCGACCACCTATCCACTAAGGGTACGTTCATACGCTGGCAAGTTTACACGGTATGGTTTTGTGGGCATTTCGTCATAGAAAACCACATAGTGCCAAAATATGAACCGTAACATGCATCTTTACCAAAGCTAACGACTTGAGAAGTAAAATGTATGTAGTTCCACTTGTAACGGTGCTACTGTAATTTGCCTTCAAATACCTGTATGATTTATTCTTGCGAGATAATTGTATGATATTTACAGGCAAATTCCTGTAGCATCATTACTAGTGGAACTATTGAGATTCTACTTCGCACGTAGTTAGCTGTGGCACAGATGCACTTTATGTGCCTGTTTCCGTTCATATTATGGCACCATATCGTTTTATACGACAAAATGCCTGCAAACCATACCGTGCAAACTTGCCAGTGTATGAACGTACCCTAGCGGTAACGATTCACATAGGTTATTTGTTGAAAACATGTTACATGTGGTCCAGGTAACTAGATAATTTATGTGTTGATTATACATGTAGAACAACACGACTTTTCCCATTTCTACCGAAGAGATTTCGCTAGAATAGGACAGCGTTGAATTTTCATTAAAGATCACCTTGATATTATTTGTATTGTTAGATTTCCGAACGAGGTATCTCAATTTCCTGACATTCGCACAAATGTACTGAAACTAGAGTGCACTTGATAACACAATCTGGTATGTTATACATAATATGTTAAGACAAATAATTTCTAAATATCTTCTTGCAATCCTGGTTTTTTTAAGACAAGTGGGGAATTCACAATAACACTTTGAAAGTATTAACCGAAGAACTAGTGGGGTAACAATGCACACTGCTTAGTGCTGTGGATTCATACAATAACAAGTGTGCATCTTTATAAGTAGTATGTCATCCATATATGTGACCAGTCGTAAGTCGGGATTTTTTTACCCTGTGTCAATGCATTCTCTTATATATGCGAGTCGACCATATGTCGCCTCGCATATATAAGAGAATGCATTGGCCTAACAATTTTTTACAATTTTAATAATTGTTTCTTGTATTTTTTTTAAATTTATAATTTCACCCATACAGAGCCCCAGACAAACATGAGCAGACGACACTCTTCTATATGCTTCTATATATGTGTGGGGCTCCCTGCAGGGTAATGGATGTTTTTTATTTTATGTCCTAAAAATTGTAAGAAACATTTATTTAAAAAAAATGATAAAAAATTGTTAGGCCAATGCATTCTCTTATATATGCGAGGCGACCTATGGTCGACTCGCATATATAAGAGAATGCATTGGCACAGGGTAAAAAAAATCCCGACTTACGACTGGATTTGATATGGCGGGTCAAATTTACTTTGAATTAATGGTTGCCGCATTGGAAGTGTGCATCTTTATCCCGATATTATGGAACGTTCATACACTGGCAAGTTTGCACGTCATTTTTTGCAGGCATTAAGTTTTCTCATAGAAATCGGTATGGTGCCAGAAAATGAACGGCAACGCACATATTCAATGCATATTTACCGGAGCTAACGACATGGTACATATAAATCAGTATGGTGCCAGAAAATGAACGGCAACGCACATATTCAATGCATATTTACCGGAGCTAACGCCATGGCAATTAACATTTCGGTAGTTCAACTTGTAACGGTGCTACTAGCACATTGCCTTAACATACATGTATGGTTAATTCTTGCGAGATAATTGCATGTTATTTACTGGCAAATTTCGATAGCATTATACTACATGGTTTTTACCTCTCATGTAGTTAGCCGTGGTACAAATGCATTTTATAAGTCTTTTTGCATTCGGGTTCTAGCTCATTGTAACTTTCTATTACCGAAATGCCTGCACAAAAATGCCTGGCAAATTTGCGAGTGTATGGACGTATACCCTAATTGAGATTGGAGTCTTAATCCGTTTTTATAAATTTCTATACAAAACCTGTT
Organism: Siphonodentalium dalli; assembly: GCA_032622095.1. NCBI lineage: Eukaryota > Metazoa > Mollusca > Scaphopoda > Gadilida > Siphonodentaliidae > Siphonodentalium > Siphonodentalium dalli. The sequence continues at coordinate 7,992,742 of CP136064.1, forward strand.
AAGAAGTCCAGACGTCTGTGACTAGAGGCAATTATACATTGCCAAATTAACGCAGCCCACCCGCCCGTTGTGTGCTCTCTTATTTTGGGAATCTAATTATCTCCATTCGTGTTAGCTGATTCAAAATTGAATTACCCCCTTCATATTGTCTTCGGGGTAAGTCGAACGGACATATTATAGTATTACTATAATAGTATAGAATTCCAACCGAGCGTTTAATGATCAGGTATGAATTTCGGCTTACACGACATAACCTCTTGCATTTTACACAACGATGTAAATTTTGTAAACAACGATACTAAACCTAGTAATTATTGCTTCACATCACATTAAACCGGTGCAACTAAGCACGCCCGGTCCATCCCGGTCCGCCCCTGTGGTGTCTGGGGGGGGGGGTATTTTAGTGGCCATAACAGTGCTGGTGCGTCACGAAAACACACACGGACGGGTGACGGAATTACATATAAGTGCCGCTATATATTAACCCATATCTTGCTAGAATTGCAACTGTGTGCCTGCAATATCTTGACGCGAGCTTCATTCGCGGCAAACATATTCGAAGATGGCGGATCAATTAATTAATTAATTAATTAATGGTTAATTGCCATGCTTTAGTGGTCGATTTCCCCCTGTTTTTGTGAACGTAGTCGGTGTTAGTTACGCTACATATATGTGGCCACATGCATGACTGTGGGTCTGGCTGCGTGTCTTGATATACGGCCTGTTACTAACTCGCGGCCATATGGATCCACCAGGTCCGGGGCTGGATGAATCTTTGAAACCACGGAACCGGACCTGGTGGATCCAATATGGCCGCGAGTTAGTGACAGGTCGTATTGCGGGCACACTATTGCAGTTTTGGCAAGTTAGGGGACAGTAGCGGCACTCGTGTGTGGTCGCGACCCTAGACTTTGTAATGACACTTCCGCGCTGTTATGGCTACTAAATTACCTCTAAACACAAAATGTAGCGGTTCGGGCTGATCCGGGCGATGTTTAATTATACCCCTTTAAAAACAAGTAATTGTCGTCTCGCGTCTTTTTAACCTAGTATGTAGATACATTCATGATTCCTGAATGTTATCTATAGATTATACAGTCGATGGGCTTTTTATCGCTTGAACATTATTCCAGTTTATTCAGGTTTCTCGACGTCTGTGACTTGAGGCCATTATAGCGAACTTAATTTGTTAACGTAATACTCTCGCCGTGTATAATAGTCTAATGGCATTAATATGCGCCACGCGTCCAGGTGTTCACTAATTAAGAATGAATTTAATCCTCTCCATAAACATCTATAAACAAATATATTAGGTCTAAAAGGCGTCGTATAGTAATCTGGAAGGATTTAGAAAATCCTTACCTATTAAGCTGTCACGCCGTCTGTGACCAGAGGCAATTGTACAGAATCAATTTAATGTAAAACACCACGAGAATGGGGTAATCCTCTTCACAACTCTATATACTCAACAAAAAATATTCACACGCAAGATTTGCCACAACTTGAGTGACATATTCACTCTCCAATACTATATATTTACATATACCTAACACTGCATCCGAGCACTCACAGGAACATCTCATCGAGTCAGCAGCACTCTTTATCGGAAAGTCTTCCTCCTTAAGGAGAACTTATAAAATTACCTCTAAGAGTAAAATCAAAGAGTAAACTTATATAAAATTGCTAAAATCAGATATGGCCAGTAAACAAACATCCGCGTCGCAGTGCCCTTCTCAGGGCGCCGATTCGAGTGAGTATATTGCCTTCCTGAGAGAAGATAACAAATCGCTCAGGAAACAGATCGCCGGTCTAGAAATACAACTTGCTGGGTTCAGAGCCTCTATCGACAAGATGGCCGACCGCTTACCCGAAAAGCAACCCACAGCAGAGAAATCTTCCAGCAAAAAAGAGAAAAAGACCGAGAAAATCAAAAAGAAACCTGAGAAAAACACCACGACACCTGCCACATCATCAGCTCCAGTTCCAGATTTCGCCGCAAAACTACCCTCAGCAACCTCTGTACCGCCAGCAACTCCAGTGCCCATCGTTCAAAAAAACCACGAAGACCACATCGAAGTTGAAATGACAGACGCTGAACAAGACATCTCCGACGAAGAATTCGCCACCGTCTTCAAAAACAAAAGAAGACGTAAAGAAAGCATGATGATTCCAGATCCTGTCAGCCCAATCAGCACGCCAGCCAAAAAGATACGAACGCACACTGAACATAAACAACAACCTAGCCCAACAAAAGGAACCGAACGACCGACTATCAGCCACTCCAACAAACGAAGAGACATTCTAATCGCCGAAAACCTAACGAACGAAATGAAGCAGAGTCCATACTTACTACACAGAACAATAACGACACGCTACCCCATCCGAACATCTACAACCAGAGCCGGCACACTTCTAATTTATCCACAGAACGAAGAAACAAAACAATATCTACTGACCAAAGCTAAAGACCTACCCGCCTTCAAGGACAAGAAAGTAACATTCCGCCTAACCAACGGCAGCAATCGCCTGACCAAACCTACAACCCATAAAGCCGTCATCTGTGGCATACCACCATCTGTCACGGAAGACGAAATAAAAGAAGACATCGGCAGTAAATACACAGTTCAACGCCTAAAAAGCTCACACGATCAACAACCAACATGGAAAGTGAAAATAACTTGCGACGATAAAGAATCAAAACAACAGATAATGAACGGCGTTAGACTCGGCTCAAACATGAATAGATTCAAAGTCGTCGACTACAAAGAACAGCCCCACGTGACACAATGCTACAAATGTCAGAAGTTTAATCACACGGCCGAATTTTGCAAGAGCACAGACACAATCTGCAAAAATTGCGCGGGAAATCACAAGCACCAAGACTGTACCAGTAACATCAAAAGATGCGCGAACTGCGACAGTGATCACCACTCAGCATACAAGGGATGCACAGTTTTTAAAACTGAAGTTACAACAAAAGAAACACAAAAGCTCACATACGCAGCCGCCACAAGCAAACCCGCCGACATCACTGAAACCCTAAAGCTTGCAGCTGTAATAACATCGACCATTGTCAGCGCCCTGTCTGACAAACAAAGAGATCCACGAAATATCAAAGACAGCGTGTGTCAATACGTCGAACATGCTGTCAACACCATATACCGAACTCAACTCACAAAAGAAACCATCCAACAGTTCACATACAGACGTTAAAACAACACAGCCAAAGCTGACACGCCCAAACACGCAAGCCGATTGTAACACCTACAATGGCTGACACGACCAAACAGACTACAACAACACGCCGCACACACAACGTGCCCACACAAAAACACTCTTTTCACCTACTCCACGTTAACATAAACGGACTATCTGCTAAACGCCAAATTCTTCAAGAGTACATCACCGACCAACAACCAGACGTTATCGCCATCAACGAAACGAAACTCAACGACAACAGCAGGGTTAGCTTCACCAACTACAAGATCGCCCGCCGTGACCGTACCGCACACGGTGGCGGGGTCGCTCTCCTCATCCATAAAGACCTGAAACACGCCATGCTCAACACCGACGACCTAGACGAAGAAACCCTGGCAGTAGAAGTCACCATTCGCAGTGCCAAGACTGCCATCATCGCCACATATAACCCGCCAAACACAGACCTCAGCAATGCCTCCTTCAAACACTTCACATCAACCCACCGCCACTGCATCTTCATCGGAGACTACAACGCGAAGCACACCTACTACGGCTGTAAAGATACCAACAGAAACGGTGACCGAATGTTCAACATCATAGAAGATCTTGATCTACTCATACTAAACAACATAGACGAACCAACACATCACCACGCGGCGACCAACAAATGGGACATCCTAGACCTAGCCATTGCCACTCCATCCATCGCATCTAAAGGAATCATGTGCTATATTGGAGACGACGTATCCAGCGACCACCTACCCGTACACATAAGATCCAGCAATGCCTCAACCGATCGCCACCCGAAAACCCTCCGCCGCAACCTAAATAAAGCCGACTGGGACAGTTTCCGACAGCAACTCACCAACAGCATAGACAATTCACCCATCACATCAACCAGCGACATTGACGCGACATGCCAGCACCTATCCCAAACCCTCGAATCAGCCCTAGATACAGCATGCCCGAAACAACAAGTCAACACCACAGCATGGCGAGTCTCCCCCGAAACTCTGAAAATGATCCGACTTAAACGCAAGCTAAGAAGACTACAGCAGAAAAACCCAAACGACATGTACTACCGAAATCTTTACAACAACATGAACAGACAAGTCAAAACGGCAGTCAAAAAAGAAAAACAAGCATCCTGGCAGCGGTCGACAACCGAACTCGGCGATAAAAGAATGAACAGAAACTTCTGGAGTACCTTCAAATCCCTTACCGGCACAGGAAAAAACAACAACAGCACAGAAAAACCCCTCAAAAAAACCGATGGCAGCCTGACCTCAGGAGACAAAGAAAAAGCAGAAGCCTTCGCCGACAACCTTCAAAAAATCCACAACACCCACCAAGGCCCAGCCTACGACGACGCCTTCAAAGCAACTGTAGAAAACCACATCAAAGACAACCCCGACCTCTTCAAACCACTTCCAAGTACCACCAACGACCACGATGATGTCTTCCCCGTAGCATCTCCAATCACACAAGACGAAATCGCATCTAACCTAAAGAAGGGAAAAGGCAACTCAGCACCAGGCAACGACAGCATCACATACGCCATCCTACGACAAGCCCCTCCAGCCTTCTTCGCCAGACTACTCCTTCTATTCAACGCCTGCCTGACCATTGGATACTTCCCAACAGCATGGAAAACCGCCGTCGGTATCATGATACCCAAGCCAGAAAAAGACCGCGCCATTCCCAACAACTATCGACCCATCAGCCTCCTCCAATGTACCGGGAAACTATTCGAAAGAATTATCAGCAGCCGACTACGAGAGCACCTTGAATCCTCCAACTTCTTCAACCCGTGGCAGCGTGGCTACCGACAAGGCAAAGAAGGCATGGAACACATCGTTCGACTAGCTGAAGACGCCCGACTATCCCTTGGCAAAAACTGGTTAACAGCTGCAGTATTTCTTGACGTTGAGAAGGCCTTCGATTCCGTATGGCACGATGGCCTAAGATACAAGTTCAGCCAGCTCAACATCGCCCGAAAATACACACGACTAGTATCCTCTTTCCTACAAGATCGTCAACTCAGCGTCCGCATCAACAACGACACATCCAGCCCAGTATTCCTACGCGCCGGAACCCCACAAGGATCAGTACTCAGCCCACTCCTCTTCCTGATATACGCCAATGACATACCCACCAACCCAAGAAACAACGTAGAAATCTCACAATTCGCCGACGACCTAGGACTCTGGACAACACACAAAAACCCCAGGATCCTACAAAAACGATTACAAAAGACCCTCGACGACTTATCAACATGGTGCTCTAGATGGAGAATAAAACTCAACGCCAAGAAAACCCAACTCATCATATTCCACCAGAGAAAAACAACACAGACTATCAACATCAAGATAGACAACGAGACCGTTCAACCATCCAACCAAGCCATCCTACTAGGAATCACCCTTGACCAACGAATGACCTTCGCCGCGCACATCAAAAAAAGTCGCTGACAAAGCCAGAAAAAGAACAAACCTGCTAAGTTGTCTCAGAGGTACCGACTGGGGAACCAACAGCCAGACCATCATCAACCTCTTCAAACTATACGTCCGCCCAGTAATGGAGTATGGCGCACCCGTCATAACAGCAGCCTCCAACAGCTCAATCGAAACCCTGCAGAAAGTCCAAAACAAAGCTCTCCGCGTCGCTCTACATCAGCCAATCTTCACACCAATCCAAGCCCTCCACGACGCAGCAGACATACCTACGATGAAACAACGACTAACCGACCTCAGAAACCAGACCCTCGCCAGAATCGACAACAGCCCACTCATCCAAGAACTCCATCTACGAAACCAGCTGCTCTCCACCAAAAAGACCAAGTCCATCCTAGAAATCGACAACACCGACAGACCCATCTAGATCCCATACAACCGTCAACCAAGCCAACCAACAGCCAAATCCAACAGCCTCGACTCCTCCACCACGCTTCCACTGCTTTGCCTCCAAATACAACAGCCTCAACAACCGATTTTCATCGAAGAATTAAAGAAAGGGTGAAGGGAACTGCACAATGCATTCCGACCATCCTAACCGGCCTGCGGCCGGAAACTACACAACTACTGCATCCGATTTTCGCATAGCGTTACGATATGTGAGCTTTGATGGTTGGGTTCCTCGACTCGAATCAAATATATAGGGGCGTTAACTCGGAGTATGTGTCAGTAAGTTCGAACACACGCGGGTGAGCGCTATTTTATACTATGGTGTGGTCTGGCTTCCCTGTTATTTTGTTTATAAACAAACCCACATGAAACTTCTTCACTCGTGCGGACAAGTGTTCAATCTGTCACTATTAAATACATATTATGGACTTGTTTGAGTGTGTGAAACTGATAAGTTAGTACCGATGTGCTATGTCAACCTGGCAAATATAGCATTCTGCTAACATCGCCGAAAATGTCATAGAAATCGACACTACCACTCCATAGAAAACATCGTCTGAACTACGTTCAATTGTAAATATTTACATCTCGATTCGGGACGCAACTATCTGCGATAAACCAACACAAATGATTTCGTCACCGAGAGCCATTGCATTTAATTATTGTATAAGAGTGGTGGTGTGTGTGGTCTATTTGGAATAATATTCGTAAAATAACAATATTTGAGCAAGAATATTCTCCATTTCTCTTACATCACCCTACCGGAGTGTTTCACATCACTTTAATCAACAAACGGAGCCTTCTTATTTGCACTTCTGACCTAATATACTATAAAGAGTAGATGTTGTTATTTTTTACCAAATACATATTGAATGCCGACATTTTCATTAAGCTGGTACCCAGGCGGTCACGATAGCCAGAATGAAGTATGACTGAGACACCCCACCCCATCTATGGTCAACATTTTCAGCAGTTTAAAACAATAAATCCATCTGTTTGAGTATTGGAACTATTTGCAAAACAATTTCATCAAATTACATTTTCGCCTTTCCAGTGACTTAGAAAATTTATGAATAAATCATGGCAATTTTTGCTAAACACAATTATAGACTAATGACCCATTCAGTCGTGTTAACTAACCATTATGACGAACACCACCCTAGTCATTATGACTATTTTTCTGCCTTAGTCATTTTGACAAAGCTAAGTTATTCATCACGAGAAATAACGTTTGACTAACCTAAGTTAGTCATATCGACTAACTTTTTTTCTTCAGTATACTGTAATATGCTCATGATATCGCTTCTTTCTATTTTTAGTCTATAGAGCTACGATATCGTATCTTGTGGCATTCCATGTAATATACGCATGATGTTTTTCTATTTTCAGTCCATAGAGCGACGTATTCGTGTCGTGTGGCAGGCATTCCATGTAATAACGCATGATGTCTTTCTATTTTCAGTCCATAGAGCGACGTTATCGTGTCTTGTGGCAGGCATTCCATGTAATAACGCATGATGTCTTTCTATTTTCAGTCCATATAGCGACGTTTTCGTGTCTTGCGGCAGGCATTCCATGTAATAACGCATGATGTCTTTCTATTTTCAGTCCATATAGCGACGTTTTCGTGTCGTGTGGCAGGCATTCCATGTAATATACGCATGATGTCTTTCTATTTTCAGTCCATATAGCGACGTTTTCGTGTCTTGTGGCAGGCATTCCATGTAATAACGCATGATGTCTTTCTATTTTTAGGCTATAGAGCGACGTTTTCGTCAGGAGATGGCGAGAGGTAATATACATATCCTATTTCACGAACATATCACGTGGTATCATAGTTAACTAGCGTCAAAATCAAGGCAGAGTTATCTCTCATAGCCCCGCTGAGAAACTACTGCCACAAGGACATTTGGTAAGGATTGTTCTTATCAATACCGAAATAATTACCATTATTGCAAACTTTTTTGTGGTAAAAATAACATAATATGTGACTAAATATAGTTCCGAAGATACGTAAAAATAGATGTATCGGTCCGCAAAGTACCACCCTTCCGGCAGTGATATATCGGAGTGATAACGGAGAGGGCGCTGCATGGAGTTTGAATTAACGTCTCATTGTGCACAAGACCCGCAACTCTATTCCACACTTTTGCCCGGCAAACTTTTTGATAACAAAATTGCGAATATAGAAGCATGGATTGGGTTATACCAACACGATTTTCAATACACAACTTGATATGACCATCCCTGGTCAAGTGATCTTGCTAATATGTTATGATGCTGTTGGTCCTGCTGGATTGCTATAATGTGGGTAGGGCAAATTGATTCCGTTACGAAAAAGTACCATTATTTTGTCTAAAGTTGTTATTTTCGCGGCATTTGAGAAAAAAACAGTGTGAGTATGAAACATTCAATAACATTTATATTTTTGAAAAATATAATGTCTGCGCTGGTGTTTTAAAAACGGCGTAATTAACCATCTTGATTATAGTTGATTTTCAACAACTTATACAACCAGTATTAAAAATATTTCGCAATAAATATGTTTTTGAATGTTTCATACGCATACTGATTTTTCCTGTATATATGTTCAGATTATCGGAACACCGCGAACAAGACAAATTAAAAATATATAACGGTACTTTTTCTTAACAGCATCAGTTTGCCCTAACAACATCATATCAATTCAGCAGGACCCAACCGCATCATATCACATTAGCAGGACCACTTGGATAGATGGGGATATAGGGTAGAGGATGATCTGGGATCGAGTTGTATCTGATTATAACCATGCAATCTGGATTATCTGCATGCTGTAATGATATACATGATGCGTGTAACGTGTCTAACGTTAAAGCACGGTACATGGGGTATAAGTGGAAAAAATTAGTTGTCTATTATATAATATGGTCTACCTCTTCCCAGAAAGTTTTATATAGATGCCACGGTATAAAATAATAGATATTAATAGAGGACCCCTGTCCGGAGAAGCTTCTATCAATTAATGTAAATTTTATTTATAATTTCTTATCACGGACAGTTTTACTGGAAGTGTTTCGAACAGAAATATGCGCAAAACATTTTGGGGTGTACCAAGATGGATAACTCTATCTTGTTGTCAACTTCAACCAAGGCAAATAATTGCATTTCATCTTTTGGAATCATGGAGCTAAATGTGTTCCAGAGTCGGGGAGCGAGTCCACCGTGTAATGTAAAGGTAACTGAAGAATGAATTGATACATGTGACACGTTATTAAAGGATGCAATATTGTTTATTTGATTTGTACATCATATCTAAATAATTTAAACTGGTGAATTAATGGAGGGATAGATTTTTGTGAGTGGGAAATTTATTTAACTAGCTGCTGTAATTCTGGGTTTTTCCAGGTAAAATTTGCCTGCGGGATAGCCCTGTCGTACACTTGGGGATTTATGGGGACCGTATCGAGTATAACCGAATGGTGTGTCCAGCAGGTTCTCAGTAAATGTGTCGAGTATGACCGAATGGTGTGTCCAGCAGGTTCTCAGTAAATGTTTCGAGTATAACCGAATGGTGTGACCAGCAGGTTCTCAGTAAATGTGTCGAGTATAACCGAATGGTGTGTCCAGCAGGTTCTCAGTAAATATGTCGAGTATGACCGAATGGTGTGTCCATCAAGTTGTCAGTAAATGCGTCGATTATAACCGAATGGTGTGTCCAGCAGGTTCTCAGTACATGTGTCGAGTATAACCGAATGGTGTGTCCAGCAGGTTGTCAGTAAATGTGTCGAGTATAACCGAATGGTGTGTCCAGCAGGTTCTCAGTAAATATGTCGAGTATAACTGAATGGTGTGTCCAGCAGGTTCTCAGTAAATGTGCTTGTGGTGATTGGTGGCCATTCCAAATTGCAGAACGTCATGCTGATGTAAACAAAATGTCAAATTATGGACGACACCAAACAAAGCGTCATGTCAAACACAATATGTCCTGAGTGCGCATCACATCTCAGACGACGCAGCACCGAAACAATTTTACTGACAATTTTGTATTCCGATGTGGCCGTTACTCTTATGCTAATAATTAAATATGGCATAAAGAACGACGCACGTTCTGCATATCATGCGCGTGGTCAACTCATCACATGGATAATATAAACACTTACTTTTCATTTCTAACAAACAATTAGGTGTATCAAGTGCGCACACCAAGTTTTTACCGTTTGCGTATTGCAAACATCAAGATATTCTCCCACAGCGATAAAATATGTTTATACTTTATCACGGTAATTTGGCATAGTATGTCATCATCAACCCTCTCATAGTCCAATAGTAATGTATTCAAAATGAGAGAGAACTCTAAAATGCCCGCTATTTCGTTAAATACCACTGTTACGAAATAACGGACATATCTAATGATTCACACCACAAAGAAACACATTTGTGGAATAATATAGAAAATATACTTGCGTGGGTGCACTAAACACTAATTGCATGTGTGTGACTTCCCCCAAACAAATATATGTTTAGGGTAAACATAAACAGCTTTATTCCTGATATGGAACTAATAAAGAGCGTTTATGCCATTGTTGTGTGATTAGCCAGTAGCATTGTGCTGTCTTCTGTAACACAATCAGGCTCTTGCTTAGGTAAAAATATAGTAGGTCTTTATGATAACATGTTGTTTACGTGATGGTCATAGTATATATGAACGAAACTGTATGCGATTTAATGTTTTTCTGTTTACGGTGATTAGAACAAATATGAATATTTTCGACAATTAAGGCCGCACGTGCCTTTAATATAATATATTAACGATTTATTATTTTGTGTTAGTATCACATCATGGTGGTGATTTCCGGGTTTGCTGTGGACTATATACAACCCCACTACATCATATACTAATAATCTGTTCCGTGCATATTAATTACAGAACGATTATATGTTATTTAATATGATAAATATATATATATATGATTATATTACAATGGTGGCTGACAACCCTTGTGTCATAGATACACCACAAACTGATTTGTGTTGGGGGACCAGATAAGGAATTAAGGTTTGTGGTCGTGCTTCTTGCTGGCTGGGGCGCCGAGGCCCCCTCCATAAGATTGTATGCGACTTAATAATTGAATCACCCGGGTCCCTTCCATGAGAATACCATGCAACTTGCTGACTGAGGCACCGGGGCCTAATCCGTGGGAGGGTCATGCGGCTTGATGGCTGGGACATCGGGGTTTCCGTCGTGGGAGTGGCGTGCGCCTTACAAGCTGGGTTATCGAGGTCTTCGCTGTGGGAGTGCCATGTGCCTTACTAACTGAGTCATCGGGATGGGAACTTAAAATATTGCCAAGCATAGTGTGTACAGAGGAGACATTGCAACATAGCCCGTGTATTTTGCGTCCAGCAGTATTGCGTGAACGATTCTTGTGACAAATATGTTTTAAGCCGTGTTTTGCTCTTCTCCTTATCTGACTTTCTAAAAGGCCTCCGGTCAACCTGCCGGTGCATCACTTTAACTCGTTATTGTAATTCTGGTGTGCCAGGTTTGGTGTTCACCTCGTTTCGGCAACGTGTTACCTGTTAAACACACACTTACCAAAAATTGGTTACACATAAAAACATATGTTTGGAGACGGACATCTGCTATACGTCTTTTGGGGCATACAGAATCTGTTATGAAATTTTACGACACCCTGTGCCAATGCATTCTCTTGTATATGCGAGTCGCCCATAGGGAGCCTCGCACGTAGAAGAGAATGTATTAGCCTAACAAGATTTACCTTGACCTCGTAACCCAGTGCATTCTCTTATATATAAGGCTACCTATGGGAGACTCATATATAATAGAATGCATTGGCACATGGTCTGTACTGCACCACGCGTATTCCGCACCAACAGTTACACATCAGCAAAAATAATGAACAAATATTGTTTTAAAATACTCCCGTGTTTCATTTCCTGTGTGGTCCAAATATCTCTACGAATCGATGTTAAATCATCGAAGTGTGCCTCTGAATTCTGGAATCAATCGCAGGACCATTTTATGAGCATTTATGTAAGAACATTTAAATTATATCCAGTCGCCATTTTCAAAGTTCAAATTTGCATTTGGCCGGGTTGAGAAGATATCACGTGGCGTTTTCAGCCAATCACACGAGCCGATCAGTTCTGCCACTGTCACACATTCGTAGGATACACACGTAAAACACTTCCCGAGAGACAGTTCCTCGTGAGAGACCAATTAACCCCCGAAATGCTTGCAACCCCAAGATTGACCCCCTTGTGTTTAGTGTGCAGCGCAGCTCCCTTCATGAAAGAGTTAATACAATATTGCGGACCAATGCCACTTCAATATTTCACTTATATACTTATAATGTAAAATGACCAATGAGGCATGCAAGTTATACGCTTGAAACTTGTCGTATATATAGTTAAACGGACGTAAGTCAAACAATGCTCTCCCGGAATCAAAACAAACAACATACTGTGACGTACATCACGAAGAATGTGTGTTTCCCGGGCTTGGAGTTAGCCGTTTGAACGGGAACAATAGTAGTTCGCATTACTATATAGTAACTTGTTCGCAAATACCATACTCACATATAAATTCTCGCAGTATATTGCATGCAATTTCTGCTCTTTCAGGTAACATAAAGATTAACTCACAAGGCGGGTCGAGTGAAGTGAGGACTGTCGCTCATCTGATAGGATCGAATGCTATGAGAAACGTCCCACAAGGTTTGTTTAACCCTTTACCCAACAGAACGGCCCTGTGCCAATGCATTCTCTTATATATGCGAGTCCACCATAGGTCGCCTCGCATATATAAGACAATGCATTGGCTTAACACATTTTTTTAGGCCAATGCATTATCTTATATATGCGAGGCGACCTATGGTCGACTCGCATATATAAGAGAATGCATTGGCACAGGGCATAACTGTAACTATCACAATGTGGTCAAGGAGCCGGTTCCAATGATATCCATATTTGTATGGTTCTATTGAGACAGACCGAAGATATTTTAGGCTGTTGAAGCTTTATTTGGCCGGTTTGGCCGTTTTGTTGGGTAAAGGGTTAACGATCAACTGTATGATTTGACACTAAGAAGAAAAATCCATTCTAAATTAAATGAAAGTGTTCAACTTAGGAAGGAGTTTATTTTTTGCTGAGCAATGAATAGAATTATAAAGAAGAACGAAAGCCAAAAAGTTACAGTAAAGGTCTTGTATTGTGTAGATGGATTTATTTTCATTTAAAAAATTTCACCAATACATGTGGGCTGCATGGTGTGCGGATGAATTCAAATTTGAAATCAAAGATGGCTGCTGGCAGCCATATTTTATAACGAATTTAAGAACTAATCGATAGCTCAAATCTAGAGGTCATCCCGGAGATCCATATGAAGCTTGGTGACGATTGGATGAGGGATGTTTGCTGTAAGGTGTGCCGAAGGATTTAGTCATGCATTCGTAAAACCCAAGATGGCCGCCGGCAGCTATGTTTTTCAACAGATTTCGGAAATAATCGATGGCTCCCATTTGGAGGCCACACCGAAGATCCGTGTGAAGTTTGGTGACGATCAGATGAGGGGATGACGTCGTGTCATTTTTTGTCGATGTTCGATGTCCATAAGAGTTATAATGAACCAAAGACGGACGCTTTGGTCGTATATAGACTATATCTGATTTTGTGACATCACCAATTAATATATAATACGACGCTGGTATTTTGAATTTTTGCGAGCGCTTTTGTCGTACAGTAGATCGATGGGCTTAAAGCATTAATGTCGTAATCGGAAATAAACATGTGTGTCTGTCAGGGGGAGTTACTATCGGAATTATGCACAGTGAAGTTCATTCGTAGCGGCGGTTGAGAACATAATTGTGACATGTTAAGGACTGTCAAATATTTTCATTGGAGTTGCCTAAAATATAAATCGTGCGTGCAATGAGAAAATCAAATTTTAAATCAAAGATGGCTGCTGGCAGCCATATTTTATAACGAATTTAAGAACTAATCGATGGCTCAATTCTAGAGGTCATCCCGGAGATCCATATGAAGCTTGGTGACGATTGGATGAGGGTTGTTTGCTGTAAGGTGTGCCGAAGGATTTAGTCATGCATTCGTAAAACCCAAGATGGCCGCCGGCAGCTATGTTTTTCAACAGATTTCGGAAATAATCGATGGCTCCCATTTGGAGGCCACACCGAAGATCCGTGTGAAGTTTGGTGACGATCAGATGAGGGGATGACGTCGTGTCATTTTTTGTCGATGTTCGATGTCCATAAGAGTTATAATGAACCAAAGACGGACGCTTTGGGTCGTATATAGACTATATCTGATTTTGTGACATCACCAATTATTATATAATACGACGCTGGTATTTTGAATTTTTGCGAGCGCTTTTGTCGCACAGTAGATCGGTGGGCTTAAAGCATTAATGTCGTAATCGGAAATAAACATGTGTGTCTGTCAGGGGGAGTTACTATCGGAATTATGCACAGTGAAGTTCATTCGTAGCGGCGGTTGAGAACATAATTGTGACATATTAAGGACTGTCAAATATTTGCATTGGTGTTGCCTAAAATATAAATCGTGCGTGCAATGAGAAAATCAAATTTGAAATCAATGATGGCTGCTGGCAGCCATATTTTATAACGAATTTAAGAACTAATCGATGGCTCAATTCTAGAGGTCATCCCGGAGATCCATATGAAGCTTGGTGACGATTGGATGAGGGATGTTGCCTGTAATGTGTGCCGAAGGATTTAGTCATGCATTCGTAAAACCCAATATGGCCGCCGGCAGCTATGTTTTTCAACAGATTTCGGAAATAATCGATGGCTCCCATTTGGAGGCCACACCGAAGATCCGTGTGAAGTTTGGTGACGATCAGATGAGGGGATGACGTCGTGTCATTTTTTATCGATGTTCGATGTCCATTAGAGTTATAATGAACCAAAGACGGACGCTTTGGGTCGTATATAGACTATATCTGATTTTGTGACATCACCAATTATTATATAATACGACGCTGGTATTTTGAATTTTTGCGAGTGCTTTTGTCGCACAGTAGATCGGTGGGCTTAAAGCATTAATGTCGTAATCGGAAATAAACATGTGTGTCTGTCAGGGGGAGTTACTATCGGAATTATGCACAGTGAAGTTCATTCGTAGCGGCGGTTGAGAACATAATTGTGACATATTAAGGACTGTCAAATATTTGCATTGGAGTTGCCTATAATATAAATCGTGCGTGCAATGAGAAAATCTCAATCACTCTGGCAGGGCGGGAGACAATACTGGAATTGAAATCGAAATTCGTGACGCATGCAACGTTATTATATGGCGTTTAACCCTTTACCCAACAAAGCGGCCAAAATCGGCCAAATAAAGCTTCAACAGCCTAAAATATCTTCGGTCTGTCTCAATAGAACCATACAAATATGGGTATCATTGGAACCGGCTCCTTGACCACATTGTGATAGTTACAGTTATGCCCTGTGCCAATGCATTCTCTTATATGTGCGAGTCGACCATAGGTCGCCTCGCATATATAAGAGAATGCATTGGCCTAAAAAAAATCTTTTTTTAACACTTTTTACCATTTTTTCTTACATTCTTTAACAAGTTTATAATTTTTAATGTGTTAAGCCAATGCATTCTCTTATATATGCGAGGCGACCTATGGTCGACTCGCATATATAAGAGAATGCATTGGCACAGTGCCCTTCTTCTGGGTAAAGGGTTAAAGGGGTACTGTACACTAAATCCGACCATTTATGGGAGCATCTCCTTTTATACTCAGCAGAATACTCTACAACAAATGAATGCATTTAAGCCATTGATTAGTGCAAAATACACTTGTGTGTTCTATGAGTGATGTAATCAACATGGCAATTATAATGAAAAGGAATATATGACTCCAGCCATTATTCATTTTCATGATATTTACCATGTTGTTTGCATCGTTCGTAGAGCGCACACGTGTATTGTGCACTAATCCATGCATGGCTTAAATTCATTCATTTGTTGCATATAGTCTGTTGAGTATAAAAGGAGATGGTCCCATGAATGGCCGGATTTAGTGTACAGTACCCCTTTAAATTATCCTAATATATTACATAGTACATACGTGAATCTGATAATCCTTAGATATCCTTCCATTTTCATGAATCGACAGGGAACACTTGCTTATGAACAAAGCAGAAGATACATTCAGGTTATCGCGAATTCGGTCGATGGTGACAGCTACATGATGACGTTGTTCGCCGAGTTTCATTGAAATCGACACGATGACATGTTATGAATGAAATGAACATGTTGAAATCGACAAGCTTCTTCGTATAGTTCACATCTCAATCCGATTGCGCACACAGCGTCAATAATATAATGGTTAACTTCAGTAAAATACTCCCCTCTCGACAAGAACCAACAGTCTTGATTTTTGAATACTTTTAGTTTGATGTTGGGAGTTTATATTCTATAATAATTTGTACAAAAGGAACGGCTTTTAAAGTTTTTTTTTTTTTTAGGTTTTAAGTCTGAGTTGAGAGCTCGTAGATTTCTCACATGAGCTGAAGTTTGATTAACCTAATTTATACACGAAATTGCTAGCTACAGGACCAACTCTTTCGATGAACCATTGTGCATGTCTAGAGTGAAATTAATCATAATTACATCACGATATAAGGCCTAAGTGAATCTTATTTTATGGGAATACGCATCTATGAAGTTATTTTTATAGGATAAACAAGACACATGCAGATATATCCTAGCTTATGTGTGTGGTTTAGCTGCGGTTCATTAATTACGTAATTAATTAATAGCGTATGGTCATATCATTAACGGAACAAATTGGCCAAGGGGTTGCTTCTTTAATCTGAAACCTATCGATGTTTTATCGATCACGGTGTTATCGTTAGACACCCTTTCGCATAAAGAACTACGACAGATAATTATTACCAATCGCTGTTTGTAGTCGGACGGTCTAACAAGCTTTTCACAGAAACGACGACTACGATTCCATTTGTGAGACGATCGTGCTTGTCACTCGCAGTAAGCGATTACGGATCTTCGTGTCGTGATTATTTTGTACTTAATTCTGTTAGCAGGTTATAGTTAGCGCTTTGTGTTTCGCAAAATTATCGTGTTTCGGGATGACGAATGACACGTTTTTCACTAATAGATACAAATTAAGGCCACATGGAAATCACAGTTTGGGGATTAGATCTCATAGTCTTCTCCCGCACCAAGCAGCCGAGAAACGATCGAGAACGTATTACTTTCTGGTGTCTTTGTGGGTTTTGTTGAAAATCGAAAACCGTAATCATAGCAACGGATAAGGAAAAACGAACGACAGCAAATAGAAAGAACACAATATCTAATGACGTAGTACCCTTTTCGTAATAATTACCTGTTGTCGTTCACTATGAGAAAGGTGTCGATTAGCATTTCTGTTTTATGTTTTATCATTTCAGTTCCCGGTCGACAGTATCCTATATCCGACTGGATACACGAGCAGGACATCGCATTCACCAACAATGTTATTTATAGAAGCGGAAGAATGGTTGTACCGGAGAACGGACTATATTTTGTCTACAGTCACATCTCATTCTTTGAAGTATATCACACTACGAGCGAATCGGCCCGATCGCTATCCCAGAGCATCTCACACTATTTATACAGATATAACATAATATATGAACGAGGAGGAGAGGAGCTTCTCACACAGGCGTCAATCACCAAATGTGACGTCACACGCTCGTTCGGGGAGTATTCCAGTTACATCGGCGCAGTATTTCATCTACGTCAAGGCGATGAATTATTTGTGAAAGTGTCAAATCTAACAATTCTGTCTAGAGATCCCCGGCAGAATTACTTCGGTCTTTTTAAATTATAGCTATTTGTGAATCATTTTTGGGACCTTGTGCAATTGGAGTTTCCCTTGATGATACTGGGAAAATGAACTGTCGCTGACAGTTACTGACGATGATAATTCTTGGACCCGAGAAGGTGTTCCGTCCTCTTCGAGGGTGTCCATATGTTCCAGTTGCAACATCTACCATATCTCACAAAAATCCGTTTTAGTGATCAATGTTTACATATTCTCACAAAATTCTCACAGCGATACCAAGTATAAGATATACAGGCAATTGCCGAAAATATATCTCTTAATATTTCCAGGACTTTTTGAACGGCGAACATGTGACTAGCGAGTTCTTACTTCAATATGGAGCACGGGTAGCTAGTTATCGATATAAAAAAAAATTCAATCTTCACGCAAGTCCCTGTTTGCGACACGATGTGATCGCTCACACCATTATCGATAAGATGTCATGCATGTTTTGAACAAACTAATCCGTTTAAAATACTAACGTTAAATTGTAAATTGGGCAAAACTTCAGCGATATCGTGGTTCCATTTCAGTCAGAAATTTGTAGTTCGTGTTGATACATGTATACATGAAAATAACCGCCAATTCAGATTTGATCGAATTGCGAATTGTCAAAACCCTTTCAAGTTTATTTTCTATATTGTTCCAGAAATTCGTCTCATTGTGTTGTGAGTCTTTAGACATGTCCTGTTTTTTTGTGCAAAAGTTGTTATTTAACAAAATACCGGGCATCTTAGAGATATATCTCATTTTGAAAAGGTAAACACGAGTGTTAATGCCATACTATGTCAATGTTTACAAGCTACAAGTCCAAGGCTACAAGCGAAACGTCTGTTTAGATTTAACGAAACGTCTAACGCCGTCAAGTACAACTATAATTCTATGTTCGCCGTCACGTGCTGAGGTTCGAATCCAACCATATCCGATAATGTGCCTTATATCAACAACACACAAAAAGAGCTTTTTAAAGATGAACGTTTGTGGGTGAGCATCAATGGTCAAATTTAAAATGTTCAACCTGCTCTCAGATCATGCGATCTTGATATATGTGACCCGCCATATCAAATCCAGTCCGAAGTCGGGATTTTTTTACCCTGTGCCAATGCATTCTCTTATATATGCGAGTCGACCATAGGTCGCCTCGCATATATAAGAGAATGCATTGGCCTAACAATTTTTAATCATTTTTTTGAAAATAAATGTTTCTTACAATTTTTAGGACATAAAATAAAAAAACATCCATTACCCTGCAGGGAGCCCCACACATATATAGAAGCATATAGAAGAGTGTCGTCTGCTCATGTTTGTCTGGGGCTCTGTATGGGTGAAATTATAAAATTGTTAAAGAATACAAGAAAAAATTATTAAAATTGTAAAAAATTGTTAGGCCAATGCATTCTCTTATATATGCGAGGCGACCTATGGTCGACTCGCATATATAAGAGAATGCATTGGCACAGGGTAAAAAAAATCCCGACTTCCGACTGGATTTGATATGGCGGGTCACATATGTTGAAATTTTGTCAATAAAAAAAAACATACACCCCTATGCATGGTTTCCACCTTTAATTTTTTTGTTTTCATAAGTTCCGTGCTGAACATTACTAACAGGTCACGAGTGAACACCCCAGTTAAGTTGCATACTTCGTGTTCATGTTAAGTAAATCCCTACGTTATCAGTATTGTTTGCTTTATATGTTAATCGACTGTTATTTGAGTTGTATATATTACTAATAAAATATTAACAAACTGTTTCAGTATTATGAACCCCGCCCCTCCCCGATTGTACAAACTGCACGCTACGTCAAATAAGAACTCTGGAAATAACGTCACTCCTAGATATTATCAAATAGTTTAATACACGCAGCTTTGGTTGTTTCACATTATACAGTTGTCGCCCGCTGTCGAGGGAGAAATTCAGATTTGTCACCCGCTGGATAACGGATTGTATCCGAGGAGCGCAGCTCCGAGGGAGACATTCCGTTGGGAGCGGATGACAAATCACAATGTCTCCCGAAAAGAAGGGCAACAATTGTTTTGTTATCCGATTATCAAAGACCAATTCATTGCCATCCACACGCATGGTGCATCACTGAGTCATAGCAAGTTTTACGTAATTATTTTGTACTTAGTTATAATTGTATCAGGTCATCATCGTCAGTGGTATAATCGATGATTGCATGCAAAGCCTCGTGCCCATGCTTGACTCCTGAAAATCGTAACTGTATACGGGTATAGAAAAACATCAATTCACAGACAACACCAACACAAATTCAAGACACGTTGTACCTAGATCATGCCATGAAACTCTACTATATGGCTAAAGCCCGTAGAGATCATATTCCGCTAGTAGTAAACATTGGAACTTTTTGAAGTTTTGACAGGGAACCTTATACAGTTAATAAAATAACGCGGGGAATATAAGTATTAGTTTTTATCTGTTCCGTAATAATGTACTTTACTGTAGGTGAAGATCCTAACTCGAAATTTCACGATTTAAGTGATTTTGTGAGCGATTTTGCTTCGCGTCGCGTAAAATTATGGAATTTTTCCTGGGTAATTAATTCAATACTTTTTTTTGCACACTTAATCTTTCTTTGTCATTTCAATCCATGCATTTCACACCGTGTAAGCGAGAACCTGTGTACTGGTAGATGAAGTAGTCCTAGTTCTATTTGTGTACATGTACACTGTTAAATTGTTTATTGTGTATTCATATGTGATTTGTTCTCATGCGCCTTTTATTCTTTCTTCGAACAATTATCAACTGGTGTAAGAATAAACTGCTTTGGTCTGCTGATAGTTGATTATTTGTTTTGTCTGGCCTAAGCTGACACGACTCATAGTGAATTTTCAATTACAAGAGTACTGATGAGCGCGCGTTCATTATCAGTAATCATGTTGTGATCACAGTAATCTGCGACACGTGACTTCACACAGATCTGTATACATATCTACAGCAATGTAAATGCACCCTAACACATAGCTTGACGGTCTATGGGGTGTACTGACAAAATAATGCCAATCAAATTGGAAATTCTGAGGTCTCGAGCAGAATTATGATCCCGAGTATATACAGTACAGATTGTGCTCCAACATGCAAAAACAAGATTATAAATAGTGAGATTAGAGAATAAAGAACCTTCTGAATAAAGAACTTTCGGGATACAGAAAATAAAGAATTCTCACACAATATCTATGTCTGATTTTGTCACATTTTTATTTACCGTGAATATTGGAAATCGGTCTCAGATTTTACAATTTACGGCAATCTGTTGACGATGGCAGGGGGGCATAACTATGTATTAGCTACATATAACAGCACCTCTTCATGATTCATGCATTTATTACTATAAATACGTCATTAGCAAAGACATTTTGGCTAAATTGTAGAAGTTTTAAAACTGGTTTAACTTCGATTAAAACGGAAATGGAAGTTATAAATAACATCCGCTGGCATTACAAAATTAGGATGGCCGCTTGCCAACCAAACGGACAAACTACTAAATACATTGGCTGGCTATGATCGGACATTTGTAAGACCATTACAATTCACCAATAAAACTAATGATATGTCTATATTGCAACAAGTATCGTTCACGGTATAGTTTAAGATTGGCCGTATCTTGAGGCGGCAAACCGATTTCGTGAATTGAGTTTGTTACTATAAATAGAAAAATTACAGTATCGGAGAAGAATATTTCGAGTTTAACGAATGGTTGTCAAAACACGGGATGCAAAGAGCAATGATATTTCTTAAAGTGATGTGAAACACTCCGGTAGGGTGATTAAATAGAAATGGAGAACAATCTTGCTCAAAGCAGTTATTTTTACAAATATTAATTAACATTGACAACACACACCGTCATTCTGATAAATTAATTAAAATGCAATGACTCTCGATGGCGAAATCATTTGTGTTTGTTTATCGGCGATAGTTGCTTCCCGACTCGAGATGTAAATATTTACAATTTACCGTACTTCAGACGATGTTCTCTATGGAATGTTATGGTCTATTTCTATGGAATGTTATGGTCGATTCTATGGAATGTTATGGTCGATTCTATGGAATGTTATGGTCGATTTCTATGGAATTTTATGGTCGATTTCTATGGAATGTTATGGTCTATTTCTATGGAATGTTATGGTCGATTTCTATGGAATGTTATGGTCGATTCTATGGAATGTTATGGTCGATTTCTTTGAAATTTGCGGCGATGTTAGTAGTATGCTATAATTCCCATGTTGACATAACGTACCCGAACAAGTCCATAATATTATACAGTTATCGCCCGCGATTGAGTGAGACACGGGGATTTGTCGCCCGCTCGAGACCTGGAATGTCACCCGAGGGCCGCCAGGCCCGAGGGTGACATTACAGGTCGAGAGCGGCGACAAATTCCCGTGTCTCACGATAACAAGGGTGATAACTGTTTTGTTATCTGACAAAGGATTACATACGAACCTCCTCAATAGCAGGCATAAATGCGCGCATATATTCTTTAATCCAGTTCGAAAAGTTAATTTTATGTTGGAATCATCGCTATTTAGAAAATAAAACATTCATAATCTGGATCAATTAACAGACCCGTCATTTGCGCAGCTATTCTCCGGTCAGTTTGCTGGTTGCATTGTGGAAATCGGTTCACGGAAAGAGGAGCAAAGCAATTTCGAAGTTGAGTAGCCATGCAGCGAAATGTTCGGTTTCGTTTCAAATTTTAATGGCCGTGAAGACGCCGACAGACGTGTTCAATTCCAGATTGCTAAAATGTCAAACTAACACGTTGTAGTGGTGCAAAACGAATTTGACATATGTCACAGATTGTTGCGCAACATACGGGTATTCTCTGAAGTCTGAGGAATGTATTGAAGAAAAGAAATAGTCAATTGATAAACAGCAAAGAGTGGCTATTTGATCAAGCACATAAACGTAGTTGTAACGTATGTACATCGTAAGTGCAATTGTCTGCAGCAAATATACCAACTGCATAATAAGGTTTATCTATTTGTCCCACGGTCTTTATTATTGATATAAAAAGGTCAAATAGGAATATTACACATTATAACAGATACAATGTATGTGTCTGTGATAACACCATTTATACATAGCGTGCTTTAATAGCAAATAAAAAAAACACACAATTATGCAAATTAGCAAACACCACAGTTCGCGGTTGTTATGAAACAGTGGGGTTTATAAAAACAGTGTTTTTAGAAATTATCAGAGAGCTGTCAGAGAATCTCTGCGTGGTGAGTTCTTCGTAGTTCTATGTTTGCTGGTAACAGCTGAGCGGTCAATAACTGAGACAATGTTACCCTCGAGGGTAATATGGTGATTTATCGCCCGCCATGTGACGCACTCTCAGCCAATCAGAAGAGAGGAAAATGGGATGAAGGATAACAATGTCCAATAGTACATAAGATAGTATATTTATTGTTATATGTTTCCCGAATCTATGATAAACTTCCTTTCCCCAGTGATTGTAATGATAGGGTTAATTGTATAGATAAACACAGCACATCGAGATATAAATGATATAATGAATACGAGCGTACAAGCATAATTAACAATATCATATTCTAAATTGGTTATGACTGGTAGCTACCATTGTATAAGTTAGGGAGGATCATACCAGGGTCATTCTATAGTAAACAATAGAATGATACACGTCATATACAAGGGTGTCATGGTATCTCAGACCGTATTTGGACGCATGATACACCACACGTTGGAATAACTACTCGTGTCGAGAAATACCGAGGACTCCCGCTCTAACCGCCGATCCACCAACTCCTCTGTTCATTGACCGATGCTTGCTGTGTTTATCGGGAGAGACTTATACAAAATTTAATATAAAGTTATCAAAACCTATGGACTAAGTTTGTTCCCGTTCCACGGCCAACTATACCTCCAACACTAGACGCTTCGGGACAATATGTTTTAACAGCATGAACGTAAATGAGGTACATCGCTGTTAACAGTGACAAATCCCGATGCCCCATTGAGGCATTGAAAAGCACCGACTAGAGAACATGGGAAATCCAGATGTACCATACTATATTGCAATGCAATAGCCACATGATAAGTGACAGGGTATTGATAAGATAAGATAAGTTTAATAGGCAAAACATCCTTATAAGGACAGTATGCAAACATATTAATATATAGTTGCACATTGAACAATACAATAAATGATATAATAATAGATGGTAATATATAACCATTTAAGTACAGCTGAATGTGCATAGGGTCGTCTCGTCTTCATTTATTCATTGCTTATGAGGCGAAGCTCATCGCGTGCGGAAAATAATTTTCGGATTATATGACATATTGAAGTGCATGAATTTGAAATATTGTTGGATAGGATTTTGACAAGCTGTTCAGTTTGTGTCATGTTTTCAAAGTCTGGGAACTGTGTCTTCATAAGAGTTATTAGTTCGAGTCGCGGTGTGCGGTAAGCAATCTGAAGGAATGAGCAAACTCAAAGGGATGGCGAGGAACATGGCGAAAACAGGTGGTATCCAGGGAAAATACTGTTCGTATCCAGGGAAAATACTGTTCGTATCCAGGGAAAATACTGTTCGTTCACCCAGTAAACCAATGTGCTCTGATCTGACGAAGCAGCCAATACGCACACGATTGGATAGCGAAAGATACTTAATCGGGGTTCACGATTACATAGCGATTGATATTAAATCGCAATAACACGTTGCACGCGAGGTTAGGATTGAGGCTACGATTATTGAGGAAATAACGGAGATGCTTGAAGAAGTGCTTTAAGAGGGAGGTAAAGTGGCAACATTTGAATGGGGAATTCAGTGTTAATTTTTTAGAAAACTTTGATCAAACCATTAAAACGCATACTTTATTTTTTGTAAAGTTTGAAGACTTATCTAGTGACAACGCGAAGCGGAATTTTGATTTTGATCCCAGGTTGGATATTATTGGACAATATTAAAAAGTAGGTCACCATTGTTTATAATATTCCCATCAAATGTCACAAAACAAATGAAAAATCTGCTTTGAGTTGACACTAGATATATGCCCAAACATTCCAACAAAATATGAAGTATTTTTCTACGGTTTGTAAGTATTGAGTAATCTTGTCTTGATAATTAACACTGAATTCCCCATTTAAACAATGCCACTTTACCTCCCTCTTAAAGAGCCAAATGAACCAATTAGTATATTTTTTGTAAGGTAATAAAACGTCGCTTATCCCTTTCATGAGGTTCATGGCATGAGCTACGCTGGTTTAGCATTAAAGACCCTGTGCCAGTGCATTCTCTTATAAATGCGAGTCTCTCATATGGAGCCTCGCATATATAGGAGAATGCACATCATTATAAGATCAATAAGAGAATGCATTAGCAAACATTCAGAAAGCTCCGGTCGGGGAAGGGTTAAGTGAGAATGATGTGTTTTCTTCCTGGTGTAGATTTCCCGCGATTAACATACTATAATGTGTTTTGTAATGAGCAGCGGGAAGCTCGTTTCCGGCCGCCGATTTTCACGAGAGTTATGGCCCTTTTTGCGGTTTTCCCATGCACCTGGTGACGTGTAGTTGTAAGTCATTCACTTAAGTTTTGTCTGGTGGGTTACCTTATTTTAACTTATATAACTACAATTAATGTCATTCTGACTGATCTATAACTTATATTGCTTACAACGGACATGGGCACTATGAACCCAAACAAATTCACATACACATGTATTAATGCTGTTAGTCCAATTAAGGTATGCTAGGCTGTTAAATTATATTATTTTTGTTTACCTTTATCTTGACAACTGTAAACTGCCGCAAGGTAGACTGCTCTGGACATCATTAGTGAAGTGTCCACTTCCTGAGTCCAAGACAGGGGTGCCTCTACTGTAGGACCGGGATACGAGCTTCCCCCACTCATTAATTATGGGCATCACAAAACAAAATAAGGGCGAATGATGTGTTTTCTTCCTGGTGTAGATCTCCCGCGATTAACATACAATTATGAGTGCACACATCTATACTGTCATCCGTGTATGACTCGGTATGTGGTTTAAACCGAAATGAGGTATTGACATAATTAACATGCTCTATTGCATACCCACGAGGCAGACGATGCAGCTGAGCAAGTTTGAATTCACTACAACTTCCTGGGGGAAAAGTGGGGATTTAGTATTTGTGTGTAATTCACTGCACATATTGTTCGCATTGGACAGCGAGCTAGGTGTAAAACACATCGTCGGTGAGATCACAAGTGGTGAGATCACTAGAGTTATTTGCTATCCGACAACGTATACATTCAAGAGACACTGCATGGAATGGTTCGCTGGGCGGCAAAGTATATATTCAGAGACAGTGTGAATCTTATCGATATCTTATATTTGCTTCAAGTTTCTGTATAATCGGCCGTGATATAATTAGACCGACAACATGGTTGTGTGGTGCTACTCTTACAATGTTAAGCCGTTGAAACTCGTGTGTTTTGCGACCGTATTGACAGCGTGTGTCATGGTTGACAGTGGAACTGTTTGCCCTGCTGAGTGTGTTTGTCTTGAAAATTCAGGAAAATTATGGCTGAAGTGCCACAGCGATCCAGAGCATATCATTCTCCAGCCAAGTGTCAACGTAGTAGTCATCAACGTGACAATGACAGCGGTGGTATCGTTAGATAGATTGTTCAACCACAGTTCATGGAATTTCGTGTTGAATTTCAGTTTGTATGCACACAGAAACGTCCGAATTACAAACGACACATTCAAAACTATGGTAAACGTGACACACATATCTATGACGAACATATATTCTCCTGGGCGGTTCGATGTTGGCTTTTTGAAGCACTTCCGGAATATGAAGCATCTAGATCTTAGTGAAAACGAAGACTTGAGACTGAACGACGTTGGAGACATTCTGTCCTGTCTTCGAGGCACATCACTGCGTGAGTTGAATCTCCGAGCAACTAACAGGTGGCGGTCGACAGAAATAACAGACGTCAACTCACAGTTTTTCAGGACGTTAATGAGTTTGAAACTGGAGAAGCTGGATATGTCTTATACAGGTTTCCTACTAATAGATGTAGCTTCTGTGTTCAATGATCGAAACGTAGACGGATTCGATTTCTTAGAAGAATGGAATTTAATGAACACCACTCTCATCCTAAATCAACGTTCGAAAATGCATCCGAATGGTTCGTTACGAAGATATACAAAGAAAATTCCGGCGTTGCGAAAATTAGAATTAGGCGGATTTCGCTTATCAAGATCTCGACAAGACAAATGTGAACGGAGTGCGCAGCCATATAACACGTGCGGTCATCATGACGAATGGATTCTTCCAGTTAACTTCACAGAACTAAGGTTGGAAAACATCCACTTCAACAAAGGGTGTTTTAGAAAAGACCCGTGCCCCGGTTTGAATGTAAACAATTCCCTGGAAGTTTTAATTTTGAAAAATATCGATTTAATTGCGATTGGAATAGATCTCGGCCGTTTCATACCCAAACTACGAGAAATCGATGTCCAGTCCAACACTATAACTTACTTGTCACCCACAATATTCAAAGGAATGATCAACTTAAAAGTCATTAGAGCGGGAAGAAACAACTTAGGTACAAATCCAGATCTTGCGCTGTCAAAAATATTTTCTTTTGTGACAAATTTAGAAATAATTGATCTATCGTACAATAAATTGGATATTATTCCAGACAACATGTTCATTGAAAACAAGAAAGTCCGAGTCATTGACTTGTCAAACAATCGTCTCACCAGATTAACACTGACAATCGGCCACCTTTACAAACTAGAGTTACTGGACTTGAGTGGTAACCGTGTGATGTTTGTGGAACAGCACTCACTAGGGGGAATCAGCACACTCAATCAATTGGGAAAATTACAATTCGTCGATCTCAGAAAGAATTATTTCGTGTGTGATTGTGATAACGCAGATTTCATTAAAAGTCTGAAAGGAATTCAGAAAGCCCTGGTGGACGGTGAATGTTATGAGTGTTCAGAGGGGGGCAGAAACCGACTCCTTATCGACGTCAGTGAAAACGAACTAAAACTCAGCTGTTTCATCGTCTTGTTTAAGACAGTTCCTTCGTTAATCGGATCTCTCGTTCTCTGTGTCGTCTGCGCAGTTGTGTTGTACCGGAAGCGACTACTATTCGTTAAGATATACGTGTGGGTACGGTTTTGGAGGTATCGGCGAAGAAAGTTCCAAACATCCGATCGAGTATTTTTCGCTTATTGCTCAAAAGATAAGGTTTCAGCGCTTAAGCTGTTCAACACGATCAACCCGCTTCTAATGCGGCTATTAGAAACAACCGAGGATGTTCTATATATAAACGACAAACATTTCCGTATCCCGGGCCAGATTGACGAGGAGATAGTCCGAGGAATCATGACGTGTCGCTGCACAGTAGCACTTATAACCGATGATTTTGTCAATAGCGCGTGGACTAATCTAGAAATGTCATACACCTGGGTGAAAAAGAAGCCACTTATACCAGTATTCTTGAAAGCTATGGACAAGCGCCACCTTCCGGGAGTATTGCGTTATTATTATGACAAGAACGTCAGGCTGTTGTATCCCGATGACCCGGAAATGGAGGACATGTTTATTCAGTCCCTCTTGAATGGAATAGCTGGTGCTCTGAACAAAAAGGAGAAAATGGTGGGATTTGAGTTAGTAAATGGGACTAACGCCGAGAGAGATGCAGTTGATCCACTGCTGGCGGAAGACAATGTTTAGTCAACCGTTAAAGGGTTACTGTTCACTAAATTCGGCCATTTATAGGACCATCTCCTTTTCTACTCAACAGAATATATGCAACAAATGAATGAATATGAGCCATGGATTAGTGCAAAATACTCTCGTGTTTTCTATCAACGACGCAAACAACATTGTAATTATTAATGAAAATGAATTTATGACTCCAGTCATAAAATCATTTTCATTATAATTACCATGTTGTTTGCCTCATTCATAGAGCACACAAGTATATTTTGCACTAATCCATAGCTCAAATTAATTCATTTGTTGCATATATTCTGTTGTGTATGAAAGGAGATGGTCCTATAACTGGCCGGATTTAGTGTACAGTCCCCCTTTAAATTTGGCAAGTGCTAATCCTGGGGTATGAAGTAACGTCGTTATAATTTAGAGACCCACACGCACTGTAAAGGAACCGAGCTAAATAGTTGAAAGGGATGTATTAGGTACATTTTCTCTGGTAGGGGGGACCTGATTCACTCAGTGTTGTTAACTTACAGCTATGTAATATAATATTAATAGCGCCCGCTCTCCCGCGGCGAAGCCGCGGAAGCGAAGCGACCAGTGTATACATACGTATGCGAATATGAGATATATACTAATCGACTTTTTCGGCCCAATCTAAAAATAAATTGAAATCACCTAAAATAGGATAATTTATTCATAACTGAAGGTTCAGCCAGGGTCAGCGGAGTCCAAAATTCTATTGTTGGCAACGGTCCCCGTTTTGTATTGATTAATGCCCCCTCGAACTGAGTAATTGGGCAAAATGCTCCAGGGCAAAAATAAAAAACTTTGATCTAGCAACTGTTAGCTATACTTCATCATATGTAGGAACATCATGCTCCTAAAGCCAAATATATTTTCAAAAAGTGAATGTAAATTGAACAAAAGCTCTGGTTAACAAAAAAGTTAAATTGCATGAAACAGTTTTGTTTACATATTTCATATAATTATTAAAAATATTTACCCCGAAAGAGGAATCTAGCGACGTTGCTGGCCGTTTACATATTATCTTCAATTTTCTAACGGTATTTCCGGCTAAAACAATTATGAAATATTCTCAAAGTTCAAGGCCGACAAACGGAAACTTTAAGTTCCGATTGAAAGATCGCAGAGTCATTTTAAGATTGCTTCTTGGGAAACCAGTAAAGGCGTCATGACATCAAGACGTACATCATGACGTCACTATCTACACCGGCGCGCAAAATTCCAGACAGGACTGCGTCGATGGCCAGACAGCTGAGATTCGTATTACATGGCAGGCTAAATATCCACATTTACGTTATATGTGATTATTTACATACATTGTATATATCATTTTCTTGTGTCCCATTATAATTAGGGTGGATACACACATGCATGTAATTTCTGTATGTAAAATACATGTATTAATACATGTATTTTACATGGCCACACCAATAATTCACAACACTAATCACCTGCGCGCGAGAGGTTCATTGTTAACAGGCTAGACAAGTGAGCAGTGCTAAGCGAAGTCAAATTGTCTTCATGTCTTCTCTCACGGATGCGGAAATTATTCAAGTCTGTGTGATATCTGGCATTTTATTAATGCACGACCACCAGAAGCCATACGTCTGGCATATACAGGCTTGATGTAGAACATTTTCAACCATGATGCTTGTTTGGGTGGGGTCTCGAAAGGTTCAAATCGCTAAGGGACTTAGTTGAATGTATCGGTCGGAATAATCTGGGCAAGAAGGTACAATATGATATGTTTTACTTAAATAGCTCAGAGATAGCCACCCCCGCCTGATAGCTTTCGGGGTCATATATAGCCCCTGCATGCATCGGGGAAATCCTGATCCACCGCTGCTATAAATAAGAGAGGGCTGGTCATTATTTAAATAGAAAGTCTACCATATGGGTTATCCCACGAACAATTATTTTAAGTGGCCTGGCGACTCGGTCCAAGATAACGGCTTATCTACATTCCGACTTAATTGGAACTAGAACTCAGTCGTTCAACACGTAGGCAATGATTATGTTGTCAGTGGACACATATTACATCGTCTGTATGATCCATGTAAAACGCCAAAATACACGGAAATTACAGAGATTACATGCATGTGTGTATCCACCCTTAGGTCCTTCTATAAAGATAACAATTAATCCGATAATCCCATGAACAGTAACAAGCGGGCGCAAATTACGTTCACGTACATGATCATATTATTTCTTGTTGTTGTATAGTGCGACAGATAGCCCAATAGTATCGAAATACAACATTGTATGGTTTGTGCAAATACAGCGTCATCCGTTAGCCTATGTAGTTAATGTGTTCTCTTATGTCCCATGTGGAGCCTCTCATATATAAGATAATACATTGGCATAACAGAATTTACCTTGACCTTGTAAGCCAGTTAATTCTCTTATATATGCGAGGCTATTACATATCTGTGTGAAAACTTCTTTATATATATAAGATAATGCACTGCTACAATATCTTTCGGTCCTACTAAAAGCCGACCGCACCTGTCCGCACCGACCGCACCTCCCCCAGGGGTCCGAGCGAGATGGGACAAGCACTATCGTTCAGAATAGACAGGCATGTGCCAGAGTTCCAATCTCAATGTCGATTTCTTGAGCAGAAATGGCACTGTTATCCCCTAGCTTGCGGCCGGTTCCGTCAGGTTCGCAAAATCCAAAAAGGCACCGACGCACCTCCCCTGGATGCCTCACCACGGAAATGGACATCACATCATGCAGCGAATACCAATCTGCGCCCATTTGGGCAATCGGGCTAGGCGCTAGCTGTAGCGGAAGTGAATAAATTAACCCATACGCTGCTGTCGAATAAGCTATGAATGTACATTAAAAAGCCGAATATAACACCCGCCGACGGGATCGCCCTAGAGGACCCAGCGAAGTGGTGCGTGCACTATCGTGTAGAATATACCTGTATGTACCATATTTCCAATCCCAAAGCGATAGTTTGAGCAGAAACGACACTGTTAACCCCTAACTTACGGCCGATTCCGTCAGGTACGCAAAATCACAAAAAGGCACAGACCGCACCTCCCCTGGCTGATGACCACGGAAATGGACACAATATCATGCAGCGGTACCCCTCTGCACCCATGGCCGATCGGGAAAGGCTTAGTCGCTAGCTGTAGCGGAAATGAATAAATTAATCCATGAATGTACGCAAACACGCCGAAAATAGCACCCGCCGACCGCACCGCCACTGGGGGATCGAGCGAAATGGGAAATGCATTACCGTGCAGAATAGACCTGTATGTAACAAAGTTCCAACCCCCAAGTCGATCGCTTGAGTGGAAACGGCACTGTTAACCCATAACTTGCGGTCGGTTCCGTCAGGTACGGAAAATTCAAAAAAAGGCACCGACCGCCCTCTCCCACCTGCCTGGGCACGGAAAGGGCCATCATATTATGCAGCGAATACCCTTTTGCATCCACGGACAATCAGGAAAGTTGCTACATGCAGCGGAAGTGAATATATTAACCCCAGCTGCTGCTGCTGTCACTACCCATGGTTCTATAATAGGGACTTGAAGCATTTTGTTTAATAACTCATTTTTGCATGCTTGAATACTCCAGACGACAAAACACAACCCCAGGGAGTGGGGCAATTTTCGTATGTGGTTTGCCTCCAGACACTTGCCCAGACACCCCACCCTCTCACAGTTTACACGAAAACATTCCCATTATAGAGTTCTCACTTAAATATTTTGTTGAAAAGTGAGATATGGCATGCATGTGCACAAATAGAAATAAGCGACGATCTTGATGAATATATCACACGTTGATAACTAATCAATAATAATATGATATACTAATTATTACAACCAATGCCATACATGTATTGATAGTGTTTATTGTGATTCCGCTCAAGCAGTCGAATTGGGAAATTGCAACTTTGGTACATACTGGTCTATTCTGCTCGGTCACCTGCATGGTGACGGTGTGGTTGGGGAGTGTTATTTTTGGCATTGTTGCATACATTCATAGCGAATTCGACAGCAGCGTATGGGTTACATCTAGCGACTTGCCCGATCGCCCATGGATCCCCACTTGATATGGTGTCAATTTCCGTGGTCAGGCAGCCAGGGGATGTGCGGTCGGTGCCCTTTTGTGGATTTTCCATACCTGACGGAACCGACCGCAAGTTAGGGGTTAACAGTTCCGCTTCCGCTCAAGCTAGCGACTTGAGGATTTTAACTTTGCTACATATAGGTCTGTACTGCCCGATAATGCATGCTCCATCTCGCTCGGTCCGTTGCTGGTGGTGCGTCGGCGGGTGTTGTTTTCGGCGTTTTTGCGTACATTCATAGCAAATTCAACAGAAGCTTATGGGTTAATTTATTCACTTCCGTTAAGCTAGCGACTTTCCCGATCGTCCATGGACGGAGTGGGATATTCCTTATATGATATGATTTCCACTTCCGTGGTCAGGCAACCAGGGGAGGTGGGTGCCTTTTTTTTTATTTCGCGTACCTGACGGAACCGGCCGCAAGTTATGGGTTAACATTAGCGTTTCCACTCGAGCCATCTCGCTCGGTCCCCTGGTGGCGGTGTGGTCGGCGGGTGTTCTTTTCGGCATTTGTGGGCACATTCATATCGAATTCGATAGCGTATATATGGTTTAATGTATTAACTTCCGCTACAGCTAGTGAGTGACTTGCTCGATCGCCTATGGATGTAGAGGGGTATTCCCTAATTGATATGGTGTCAATTTCCGTGGTCAAGCAGCCAGGTGAGTTGCGGTCGGTGCCTTTTTGGATTTTGCCTACCCGACCGAACCGCCGCAAATTAGGGGTTAACATTGCCGTTTCCGCTCAAGCTAACGATGGGGATTGGGACTTTGGTACATACAGGTGTATTCTGCACGATAGTGCATGCCCCATCCCGCTCGGACCCCTGGGGGATGTGCGGTCGGGTGCGTTCGGCTTTTAGTAGGACCCAGACAGCGTATAGCATCGTCAACTCACTCTCATGAATAATCCGAATAAACGCTAGCAAATTACTATTTTCTCGGCTTTGGGGGGGGGGGGGGTAATTTTTTTTCGATTCGAATAGAGGAACCCACACATCAAAGATCAGATAACGATTTTTTTAAGTCTGTTATTTTCCACCGCCGATATTTTTAGAGGCCCAGTAAACAGTCGACGAGAAGACGGTCTCGGACCAAATTGCGGAAGAAGATGTATTACTGGAGTGAAGACAGTTGTTATTGAACATATTGGCTTTCCGTAGTTATCTAAGTGCTAGAAGCCGCCTCCATACTTAGAACATAAAACATGGCTTAAATGACAGATTAATCAATGAGATTTGCCCATGAAATGTTGCAATAAATAGATAAATGCATAGCTGACTTCTATTTCATAGAATGCATGTACTTTTGACTGAGAAAACTTTAGTGAAAGATTACCGGTCAATGGGATACATCTACCCTTTTGAGCTGCTTGGGGAAATTGTTTACAAAGATCCTGTCAAACAGATTGTACTCATATATTGAGGAAAATGAAGTTCTCCGTGAAAACCAGACGGGCTTCAGAAAAGGTTATTCTACAGCAGATAACATTTGTGTTTGCATATGCTAACTGAAATTACAAAGGGAATCTTTATAGCGCTTTCGTTGAAAAACCATTCGATAAGGTATGGCGGCAAGGGCTATGGTACAAACTCCTGAGAAATTACATAAATGGGAAGTTGATCAGAGTTATTAAAAACATGTACACGAACAGTAAATCGAAAGTTCGTTTGGGTAATGAAACGTCCAATTATTTCCCATGTTTATCTGGGGTACGACAAGGTGCTAACTTATCATCCCCCTTCTGTTCTCACGTTACCTGAACGATCTTGAAGATTTTTTAAATCAGACGGCGTTGAAGGTCTGTGTAAAATGTCACGGGATATAGAAACCCATTTGCAGACATATGTCAAACTATTCATTATCTTATACGCAAATGGCACAGTACTTATGGCTGAAACACCGACACATTTACAAAAGGCACTTATTAGTTTCCAAAGTTACTGCGAGAAATGGGAAATGAATTGTGAATTTTGAGAAAACTAAAATAATGTTAATATCTCAAAGAAGCTTGCCAAAGAATAAGACATTTCTTTACAAAGGTCAGACAATTTAAGTGGTGAATAGCTTTAATTACCTTGGAATTATACACATAAAATCAGGCACCTACTCTTTAGCGTAAAAGACTTTGATGAATAAAGCAACCAAGGTAATGTACTCTATTATATCGAAATCAAGAATTCATTGCTTGTCATTGAAAAACATGTTTGAATTGTTTGACGCCCAAGTTTTACCAATTATAATGTATTGGTGTGAAGTCTGGGGATCAGGGAGTAATGCAATATTTGAAAATATCCACACACAATTTATAAAGAATGTGCTCCATCTAAACTCGTTGACTCCTAATTATATGGTATATGGTGAAAGTGGTAGACTGCCGATTGAGTACACAATTAATTTGTGCATTGTGAAATACTGGAGGAATATTAAGAATATGCAACAAAGCAGATTTTTTTTAAAACCCTTTATTTACTAGCACTGGATGTATGTGAATCTGTGTCAGTAACATTTCAGTGGATAGAAAAAAATAAAGGATATCCTGACAAATTGTGGTCAGATCCATCTCTGAAAAATGGAAAATATTCAGATACACTAGTACCATATTTCAAGTGCAATTTAAATAGTCAATTCCGTAATGTGTGGTTATCTGATATTGAAAACTCTAATCGAGGTGACACCTATAAAATGTTCAAACATGACATTAATTTTGAAACATACTTGGATAGTTTGGATACAAAAACTAGAATATCTTTATGTCAATTTCGTACTAGTAACCACCGCTTATCAATAGAGAAAGGAAGTTGGAACGGAACAAATGAATTTTCTAGATTGTGCCCCATGTGTAAAATACGAAAACTTGGGGATGAATTTCACTACTTAATGGAATGTGAATACTTTGAAGAGGCAAGATATCGCCTCATGCTGAGGAAATATAAGGTATAAAACACCCAACTATTGATATTCTAGAGACATATTAAATTTGAAAGATGTAACGTCTCTTCGCAGACTCTGCTCGTTCATCCGACTGATAAACCTTAAACTGGACACAAGTGATTAATGTATAGCGTTACTGTTATTGGTGGTGGTGTTGTTGTTGTTGTTGTTGGTGGTTTTGTTTTTGGTGTTGTTGTTGTTGTTTGGTGTTGTGTGAAGATTTTGGTTCTGTTAGATATAAAGATTAAGACGATGACGACGAAGATGTTGATGATTATTTTGATTATGAAGTTGACTCTGATGTCAAAATTAAATTGATGATAATGTTGATAAAAACGATGATGAACATGCTGCATGTCAATCAAGAGATCACTGTATATTGTGTATACAATGCATTATGTTCCTCCTCTCAATCTTCTGTGTATATACTTTCCATTTATTGATATCATTGTTATTTTTGATCAGAGAATAAAGCATTCTAGGAATGTTCTAACATCGCCAAAAATCTCCAACAAATCGACCGCAATTCTCGATTATGGACGCAAATATATCGGCGATAAACCATACTCGGCAAATGTCCAATTGCTATCGATACAAAGCTGCTTGTGAACAGATTTACGTTTGACGCTATAACAGACGGGATGATCGGGGTGGGGGTTCGTAAGATCTTAAAACCGGACCAGGTGGTTATAATGGACAGTATATCTTCGTGGTAACAATTGTTTCTATGAAAATATTATAAATGTAGAACTCGATTCTAAGATAATAGTATAGATGCAGAAAGCGGTTATAGGATAATATTATACATATATAAAGCGATTCTAGGATAATATTTTACACGTAAAACGAGATGCTAGGACAATAGTGTACATGTCGAAAGCGATTCTAGGATAATGTACATGCAGAAAGCGATTAATCGAATCAATATATGTCGCACGCCGTTAAATCTCACAGAGCGAACACTGGTCGACCTTTGCGAGTTGCAGGAACAATTAAAAGAACGACTAGTTGTCTGTTGTATATTATATCGCATAAATTCCCAAACATAACCAGCAGTAAAGGGGATTGCCGGAAACAATTACAATACCGTTTGACCTTCTGAATCATAGAGTATCGACCACAAGCAGCCGCACGTCACCTTTAGCATCATCATTAGTCTATTGCTCAAATTAACGGATATACAGCAGCTAGGCTAGCGCCTACCTTAGAAGTTGCAATCGACAGTTCACAGGCTCGTCCACAATGAAAAAGACAATATACCAGGTCGTTGATTAAGTTTGCAGACCGAAGACGACACGCGTGGCCGCTGAAGGAACCATACCCTAAGTCGTTAATTTCATTATCCGACCCTATAGCCACAAATACGTAACTGGAATAGGACATGGAATTTTAATTTATTTCGAGGCCACGAAATAGCTAATTCGTAGCCAGGAAATACTAATTCGTGGCCATTAATTAGTATTTCGTTTTTATCCCATTCAGTCACTGTAATGGAACTGTTACATCAGAAGTTATTCTATTGCCGGCATTATGATGGTTCAGGAATGATATTTTATGATAAAAAATAACACAATTAGGGACAAAATCACGCATAATTATATATACCTGGAATCCATTAAACTTTCCTGAATGAACTTTAGACTACATAATTGCCGTGTTACCGAAAGCTTAAATTTAGATCGCAATTAACTCCGAAATAGAGAGTTATCGTGTAACTACTATCAACATGTGATCACTGAAAATCAAGCCATGTAACATAATTCATTTGTTGTTTTTTTGTGGGCTCATGTGGTGTGAAATGCATTCTGGAGACGAAATACCGAGTTTAAAGAATACTTGTGTTATTCTTCAGAGAAAATTTCCCGATAGGGGTTGTTAATTTGGCGCACTTGCCTCATATTCACAACGTGTGTGTTACGGTTCTATTTCAAGCCAATCACGACTGTTACGGTTCAATACAGGATATGTATTCCGACGATTTCTGCAATTGGGCCCAATATAGTTTTGTGTATCAATCGTTTTAAACCCAGTATTGACTGTAGGGTATCATTTACCCAATCCGGCAGGCATATTAACAAAAACATAGTATAAATATATATCAGCAGGAGATTAAGTGACATAGTATACTTAGTGAATCGACCAGGATTAGGCCAAACAAATGGTGTTGTGCACCCCCCCCCCCCCCCCCCAAGCCCTAAACATACATCCCACACATCCCGCCTCGACCCAAAATGGCCGCCCTCCAAATGGGTCCAAATCGGTCAAGTGGTCGAGAAATGACATAGGTCCCCAATTTGAACCCCTCCGGGGATTGGCCATTTTGGATATGTGGGTGTGTGTGGAGTGTATGTTTGTGGTGTATTTGGGCCAACCTTACAACACCTTTGTTTTACCTAAATCGGTTATGGAGTCGTGAAATGGCATGATAGCCATATGGGTTGGCCATTTTGGGTCGGAGCGGGTGCGTGTGGAGTGAATGCTTGTGGTGTCTTGGGCCATCCTACAATAACCTTTGTTTGACATAAATCGGGCAATGAGCCCGACATGGCAATGGTCCCCTATTTGGACGCCACTGGATGGCGGTCAATTTCGATCGGGGTGGGGTATGTCGGATGTAAACTTATGGTGTCTTATGGGCAACCCTTCAGCACACTCTGTGTGACCTAAATATATCAAGGGGCCGAGAAATGGCATGGATCCCCATGTTGAATCCCTCTGAACGACGGCCATTTTGGGTCAGTGCGGTGTGTGTGGATATGTTTGGTGTCTCATGTGCCACCATACAACACTCTGTGTTCGATATAATTCGGTCAAGGGGCCGAGGAATGGCATGGGCCCCTGTTTGAATCAAGTTTCACGCGACCGAGTGTGGTCTTATTTGTGTCACATACTCTTGGAGTTTCCGTTCAAGCATTATCCAGATGGAATATAAGACAAGAGACTCAATGTTTGCGAAGAAGTTCTAGGCACATGCGTAAGTATGTGACTCTAAGGGTACACAATCCGATTAGATGGTCCCAAATGCCATCAGATTGCAACAACATCAGCATTTCTTGAAATGCCGCTTCAGTTATTGGAAAAAAATAATGCTAACCACTGTCAATTATAGTATCAAATTGTCCAAAAAGTTTTATAAATCAACATATATATGTTCAATGCACTTCTGTGTCGAGACTATGTCGATCGACATTCGTCGAATATTTTCCAGGCCGCCACATGTTACAGGTAGTGAAAAATAACATGTTTCAAACATCGATATATGTGACCCGCCATATCAAATCCAGTCGCCTCGCATATATAAAAGAATGCATTGGCCTAACAATTTTTTACAATTTTAATAATTTTTTGTTGTATTCTTTAACAATTTTATAATTTTACCCATACAGAGCCCCAGACAAACATGAACAGACGACACTCTTCTAAATGCTTCTATATATGTGTGGGGCTCCCTGCAGGGTGATGGATGTTTTTTATTTTATGTCCTAAAAATTGTAAAAAACATTTATTTAAAAAAAATGATAAAAAATTGTTAGGCAAATGCATTCTCTAATATATGCGAGGTGACCTATGGTCGACTCGCATACATAAGATAATGCATTGGCACAGGGTAAAACAAATCCCGACTTACGACTGGATTTGATATGGAGAAAGTCAAATGCGAAAAGTTGACAACTGCACTTGGACAGACATCACGTGACATGCTGAACCCCACGCATACTATGGATCCCGACTTCAAAACTCTATCAATCGCTATAACTCTCAAAATGCCATTTATATATTCAAATCGCATTTCGAACAACAGTTTAGATTTGCCCTAAACATGTACATTCTTCGATGAAAGCACACATAATTTGTGTTAACGCATCTTGAACATCGCGTGTTCACAAGTGAACAATGCGTTTTGGCTGCTGGCGAACATCTAATTGTTTGTGGTTTCAACGGGACCTAACTGATAAATTGAAAACAGCGGTCACGGTTGTCACGTAGTGCTTTACATGTTTAATAATGGTATTCGTCTAAATTCCATACCATGGATATTTGTCCACCGAGAGATGTTTAGCACACTCATACATGTATATTGTCCGCGCTTATCTTTGGCACACCAACTATTATCAAGGCATAGTGTTTAATTTGAGTAAGCAAGCATTGTCAAGTCATAGTGTTTAGTTTGAGTAAGCAAGCATTGTCAAGTCATAGTGTTTAGTTTGAGTAAGTAAGCATTGTCAAGTCATAGTGTTTAGTTTGAGTAAGTAAGCATTGTCAAGTCATAGTGTTTAGTTTGAGTAAGTAAGCATTGTCAAGTCATAGTGTTTAATTTGAGTAAGTAAGCATTGTCAAGTCATAGTGTTTAGTTTGAGTAAGTAAGCATTGCCAAGTCATAGTGTTTAGTTTGAGTAAGTAAGCATTGTCAAGTCATAGTGTTTAATTTGAGTAAGTAAGCATTGTCAAGTCATAGTGTTTAGTTTGAGTAAGTAAGCATTGTCAAGTCATAGCGTTTAGTTTGCGTAAGTAAGCACTGTCAAGTCATAGTGTTTAGTTTGAGTAAGTAAGCATTGTCAAGTCATAGTGTTTAGTTTGAGTAAGTAAACATTGTCAAGTCATAGTGTTTAGTTTGAGTAAGTAAGCATTGTCTGCATGTGCGCAAACATATAGCTAGCTGCCCACAATACGAAATGGCGCAACTAAAACTCTTACCCCTAAAATAAAATAAAAAATTCCTCGAGTACAATTGTCAGAGCATATATAAAATATTGCGGTTATAAACTGAACAATATGTCGTTTGTGTTTTAATTAGATATGACCATACAATGACCCGAGATACAACACTGGATAAATTTATGAACTAGTTAGCAAAACTAAACATAAATATTTTGAAATTGCAAAAGAAAAAAAATACTAGGATGTTGAAAAAAAGTGTCACATATAATTGGCTATCATTTGTGGACCACATGGGCTGTCCCAATGACCTAGCAAAACGGTTTTAATAATGGAATAGCAATAATATTTCTGTGAAAATGCGATATGAGCGTAAATTTAACCTCACCACCTAAAATATAATTTAAGACACACCGCGCTGCATTGCAGTATATATATAGTAGACGATATCTATTTAGTGATCCAATTGTATATGTGTGATAAGACAAAATTACAATGTTAGGCCTGAAAAAATCATAAGATAGATAAGATAAGATAAATGTTATATAATGGTCGGATGTAAAAACATTACACAAATACAAGCTATGCAGAGCTATTGACCGACTAAAATTAAATGCCGTTCATAACAATGAAACAACATGTGTCTATATAGATACATCGAAGTTATATTAGTATTACTGCACTGAGTAAACACATGTGTAATATTTCGCAAGATTAAGTTGCATGTTAACAGTCTGACGTCACAACTTGGGTGAAAAAAGTAGTGTGAAAACTTTTGCTTTGTTTTTAAGTTGTCAGATCTGGGTCAAACGTAATTATTTCACATTGGTGCTTGT
The DNA here is from genome assembly GCA_032622095.1 of Siphonodentalium dalli. Classification (NCBI taxonomy): domain Eukaryota; kingdom Metazoa; phylum Mollusca; class Scaphopoda; order Gadilida; family Siphonodentaliidae; genus Siphonodentalium; species Siphonodentalium dalli. The sequence goes on from CP136064.1 coordinate 8,033,976, forward strand.
TTATCTGTTATCATTGTAGATATTCGAACAAATTATGACGACTTGCATGATGTAACCATACTGGTCATCAGTTGTGGGATCTAATTCTGTGTGTAATCATACATTCCAGTTGACATACACAAGTAAATATAAAATACACGAACATATAGTTGAGTTGAGTTTTCTAGGTGCCAGTAAGTATGGGCTTGTGTACTTCCAGGACCAACAGCAAACCAAATACCAGTGATTTGTTATATCGCGCTAGTCAAATCATCAAAACCAAACAGGCATGACGCCTTCAGTGTTCAGTTCAAACATGAATTTCCAGCGAAAGTTTGCAGAATTGTTGTTTTGAGGTCTAGCAGTGCGACAGATCACATCACCATCTTGTCATTATCGTCATAGTGTCGTCGATGAACACATCATCGCGCCATTCAGTGTTTCCTCCCTACATTCGTCAGTGTTACCTCCGGTGTATCGTGTGTAGAAATTGACCACATGAGTCATGTTATAGAACATTTAAACCACCAGCTCAGAAGTGGTAGCTTCAGTCCACCGTGTTTACAAATCAACAGCATGCGTCCCGTTTCAGAACCTTCAAACAAGCCGCTCAGAGTCGATACCGTCTTTCGCATTTATTATTGTGTTTTTGTATTTCCCATAGTTTATCCGCTACATCAGGATAAAGTAGCGTGCAGACGAATCAGTTGCGTTCGTCATTATTTTGTTGTCAGCGTTAAATCTTTCACACGAGTTACGTAATGTACGCAACGAATTCAAGCCAGTCCTCAAAACTCCATTTCCAGCGACATCGTTATGAATTGCTGGTCTGCAGTCGAGCAGTTCGGCGGTTTACACCACCATCCTGTCATCGTCGCCATTGTGTCGTCGACCATCAGTTCACAACGATATTCATCACCGCTGTTCTGGCCTCCGGTGCAAATTGGCATTAATTCCACAACTGAGTTCCCGTTCCAGCATCCCGATATGACATAATCGCAGTATGGGGCCGTGCCCGTCCCGTGGATGGTGCCATTAGCATTGAATTGTAAGTCCCACGCCTTTGGAAATTTATTTGTTCCCTTCACGTTGTATCCTTCCCAGTGCTGTAGAGGACCAATGTGACCTGAAATGTAATTCAAGTCAAATATTTGTCGCATTTTGATTGGTCGAGAGCTGCTAACTTTAGTTTTGGATTCACGAGCATCGATCGCCGAAGCATGCAACATTTTGAATGGAGCGCGGTCACGCCATTGTGTCATTGACAACGCGCGTAAGATACGTCACCTAGATGTTTGTTGTCGCGGAATCTAGTCAACCGGAATGTTATTTTCGATAGACGCGGTTTACGAGAAGTTGTGATGGTGATTAGAACATATCCAAAAAAGAATATCTCACTTCAACGCATGTAATGTCGATCAAAAGTGTTTTTCCTACAGTCTTTTAGATTTATAAATTCCATTTATATAGCCGCCATCTTGGAAGCCATTTTTCAATAAATACGATTCTCACGACTGTAGAATGGTATCGGGTTTGGATTTAGAGCTTTGTTGTTTGCTATAGACGAACACAAACCGAATACACTGTAATAGGTCTATGTAAACCAGACATAGACAGAAGTTCGTCAACGTATGATCTGACGGTGATTTTTTCCGCTATTTCGGGGGAGGGTTACATTTAGAGTTATTGTGTTCATATGAGTGGTACCTCCAAAGCTAAATAAAATTGCTATGCATTAAATTTCAAATGAAAGAAAATTCCACAATCTCTTAATAATTCGACCTGTGAGGAGTTTTCATGACACGGATGCTAGAAAAAAAGACAATTGTTTTCGAAAAATCCACTATTTTCGGCCAATGCTTCGCAACAGACGGCAAAATTTGTTTCCTTTGATGTTATTCATTTTTTTTCTGGGACGCGGTAATGGTATTTGTTATTAATCCACCCATAACATATGCCCAGGTGCCAACACATAAGAAAATAGCGAGATATGTCGAGGACTCGTCCATATGGAGTCAACTTATTTGTTCAGAAATCCGTACCGGCCAAACAGTATATAAACTCTTTATAAACAACATACTAAAATCAACAAGAATCAACACAATTTTTGGAAATAAATTAGGAAACATATTGTAAAATCGTCAATTTATTGATTTATACGGTTGTAATATTCCAATTCGCAAGTCCATCAAATTTCGTGTCCATTTTGCAGACTGTATGTACCTGATTACCGAACAGTAATTGTTTCCCAGAATAGCTAAGTGTTGTTCGAGTTATGTACCTTCAAAAACTGGATAGTGTATTCTCGAAATGAGCCAAATTCCATATTTTATGGTAAAATAAAATAGGGAAAAATGAATGAATGTGTCAATGGTATAGTAATTTATAACCAGATTATGCACAAACAATGTTTTCTGTGTTCATCTATGATTAGGAAACCAGATATATATTCTCATACAAAGTGTGTGTCCATCATATTTTATATATTAATTAAATTACGATCAAATAGTGGTCTATCGTTCTCTCTCTCTCTCTCTCTCTCTCTCGCTCTCTCTCTCTCTCTCTCGTGCTCACTTTAAACATAGTATGTCATAAGTCGTATAAAGCGATGGAGTTGAACAACTGCGTTATCTGATTTCTTTTATTACAATAAATCAGACTCCAACTCGTGACCGGATGTTGGCAAATGTGTAGGACGTTCAAAGTATCATACTGGGACCACTCTCCGGGGTCAAATGTATTCGGCAGAACATTAAATCAATAGACCATTGTCTCGAGGTTGAATTGTAGCTTGTCTTCCGTGGAACTACCAATGCCGGATGAAGCTCGACTAATAAACACGCATTTATCAATATTATGTGTATCGCCAACAAGCACGTTGAAAGAAGTTATGTGGGTAAAGGAAGGTTGGAAGATCGTCTTGTCCCCATATACATGTTTACAAGGACGCGAGTTACTGCAACAATATTTAACATGTCCTCGAAACGAACAACATGTTTCAGATATGTCAAGATGAATTGCACGTAAATTTCGCGATGCGCCAAACTTAGTAACGAACCAAAGCCGGACGCTTTGGGTCATATATAGACTATATCTGATTTTGTGACGTCACCAATTATTATCTAATACGATGCTGCTGTTTTGAATTTCGCGAGCACTTTTGTCGCACAGTAGATCGATGGGCTTAAAGCATTAATGTCGTAATCTGAAAATCTTGTAACTGTCTTTCGATTACTGGTATTGCAAATGAGAATTATGAATATTGAATTACAATTTATCACATGATTAGCACTATTTTCCGATGTAATATTCGAGCGTAATAGACACGTGTAATATCATCGCGTGCAATGACGTCACGCTGCTATATGGGACAATGTTCGCTGGCTGCAGTTAATTGTTGTTCTTTTCGATAAAATTTTAGCGATTATATGATCATGTGATAAAAAGTATCTCAAACTCGTTCTATTTTATACGGAATTTATCAACCTCGTCCACTAAATTCTATTTGAGCATCGGTAAACCTCGGCTCAAATCGAATTTAGTGAACTCGGTTGATAAATTCCGTATAAAATAGAAGCTCATGTGAGATCCTCTATGTAAGTTCATTCATAGCGTTAGTTTACCTTTTATCGAGAAAATAAGACACAATCAATAACGACACTATAGTAACTATACAGTCTACACACATCGGGGCGAGTGAAACGTGATCGAAATTCCTGATGTGAAATATAATAAGAATGTCATCACGAATTTACCGTTCTACTGGCCATTTAATGTACAGCACTTGGTACGGTGCAGTACTGTGCAAAACGAAATAACATATATTTAATAAGGAATTAATGTTATCATAACACTATATAGTACATACATGCATGCATGTGATAATCCATAAATATACTAGTTTCTGGAATCGAAAGGAAACACATAATTGTGAACAAAGCAGAATATACATTCGTGCACGCAGGTTTTGGCGAACTCGGTTAATGGGGAAAGTTACAGGGTGACGGTGTTCGTCGATTTTCGTTGAAATCGACACGGAGACACCTTTAAATGAAATGAAACAGCTATGAAATGGACACGCTTCTCTGTAGGGTATATCCGCCGCAGTGCTCACCCAGCGTCAAGGAAAGAAATATATTGGTTAAATTCATTAAAGATGTTCCCGTTCCCCTCTCGACGAGGTATAATTATTTTCACTTTGATGTTGGTACTAATAGTTTATAACCATGAATAATCAAGATGTCGATCAAGTACGATCTGCCTAATTTATACTCGAAATTACGATTGAGGTCCATTCATTCGACGAACCCAGGAACTATAGCATTATGTGAATCTTATTTGGAGGGAATACCAGGGAATCTATAAACCAGGGAATATATAAACTGATTTTGATAAAAAAAAACACAGCTACCCTCGTGTGAGTGGTTTTGCTCTGGTTCGTTTATTACGCTAGCGTGTGAACATATTATCTAATACGACGCAGCTGTTTTGAATTTCGCGAGCGCTTTTGTTGCAATGTAGATCGGTGGGCTTAAAGCATTAATGTCGTAATCGGAAAATCTTGTTACTGTGTCTTTCGATTACTGGTATTGAAAATAAGAATTATGAACATTGAATTACAATTTAAGTTCATTCGTAGCGTTAGTTTACCTTTTATTGAGAACATAAGACACACTAAATAACGACACTATAGTAACTACAGTCGGCACACATCGGGGCGAGTGAAAAGTGATCGAAATACTGATGTGAAATATAATATGAATGTCTTCACGAATTTACCGTTCTAATGTGCGAAGATGGGCATTTAATGTACAGCACTTGGTACGGTGCGGTACCATGCGAAACGAAATAACATATATTCAATAAGGAATTATTTGTTATCATAAGACATGCATGTGATAATCCATAAATATAATATTTTCTGGAATCGAAAGGAAACACATAATTATGAACAAATAAATTCAGGCGAACTCGCTCATTTGGGAACGTTACGCGATGATGTTGTTCGTCGATGTTCGTTGAAATCGACACGGTGACACTTTTGAATGAAATGAACAGCTATGAAATAGACACACTTCTCGGTATAGTATCTCCACCGCAGTGCTCACCCAGCGTCAAGAAAAGATATATATTAGTTAAATTCATTAAAGATGTTCCCGTTCCCCTCTCGACAAGGTATAACTATTTTCACTTTGAAGTTGGTACTACTAGTATATAACCATGAATAGTTTAGCTGTCGATCAAGACTACCCGGAAGTATGATTTATTTGCCTAATTTATACTCGAAATTACGATTGGTTCAACAAACTCAGGAAATATAGCTTTATGTGAATCTTATTTGGAGGGAATACCAGAGAATCTATAAACTGATTTTGATTTTTAAAGCCACAGCTACTCTCATATGAGTGGTTTTGCTTTGGTTCGTTAATTACGCTAGCGTATGGTCATATTAATGATATTATACAAGTTTCGCATTATTATCTAACTCTGAATTTTTTTTTTAATCCCAAATTGAGACGGAGATTTAATTAAAAAACCTAAATTGATTTTGTAACGGCAGCGACATAAGAATCAAAGTTATAGTAATAGCTATAATAGCTAAAATTTTAAACAGTTTTAACTAGCATGCAATACGTAAAAGAGTAAATATAATCATTGTTGTTCATGTTATGTTTGCATGATAAAATGAGCGAACAATAATTTAGTGTTTTAACATTGAATGTGTCAGTTATTTGATTATAGGTAATACAACTTTATGGGTGACACACGGCACTTATGGCAGTGCACTAAATTACAAACAATAGGCCACCAAATGCTGTAAAACAGTAATGAGGATTAACACCAATGAATCGATTGTCTGTCATAAGACCGAACGGTGGGCGGTGGGTGGTGGTATATTTTCAAGTAACAATGGTGAGATTAAAGAAGTATAGACAGAGTATTTCAAGGTGTGGATATGCAGTTATGGATATGCACGAAGTCACTGACATGAAACCTACCATGAGGTGTGATGAAATTTGAAGATGCTTTAGCAAGGAACACGATGTCGGCTTTATTTAACGTGGTTAAGCGGATTTATGCTATTATAATTAACTAGAATGCTAGATGTTAAAACAGATGATAGTCATTATTTATGAGCCGAGAAAACTGGGATTAAATTTGGCAAAAAAAACACAAAAAGAAATCCCAACAAATTGGGCAGAATAAAATTTCGTCTTAGCGTGAACAATGGCTGAAAACGCCTCTATAATTCCGAGCCAAGGCGTCCGTTTTCTTCTTAGTTTGGAAAATAATGGCGCAAATTACCTTGAACAATGTCGCAGCTCTTGATATTTGATCGAAATCACTTTCTGGATACTAGTTCAATATTGTGCATGTATAATCCTTATGGTTCCCTTCTATGTTTGAACTCACCCTTCTAAAATTAAATTCAACTAAAGATGTACTCCTGATTCCAAAGTTATCGAAAAATGCTATGTTTGAATAACCAGACTACGATTATCACTATAGTCAATTAAACAATAAACCAACAAACCGGACGTAAGCTACCCCACGTGATCGTGTCTCATTGTTGTGTTATTGCAAGGGGAATCTTGACTACTAGTTCAGGAGATATTTGTAGACATTTGCTGCTCACATGAGTAAAATTAACCCACTCATGTTCTTCCTTGAGGTCTCTTCTAACTTTTACGATGTTCAAACGTGGCCACATAGACTCCAGACAAGATGACGTCCATCGTGGCGGCCATTTTCCTTTATATGCACCAGGTCTCTTTGATCGCCATTAGAGATTATTATTAAGATAATATCACATGCGGTCGTGTTTTTCGCCAGATTCATTGTGCTAGTACAACACCCTTGCAAACTAGCCTAAAATCACAGGCCCCTGGGGAAAAAAGTTAATATACCAATATAGACTTTAGTGACACGTGACAATGTTCGCAAGTCACAGGACCGATTGTGGCTAAAACCACACCAACTATTAAAACCTTAATACATTTTAGAAATTGTCACATCAGCCAAACGATACCCCGATGTGTCTTATTTGCAACATAAATTCCTTTTAATTTGACATACACCACGTTGAAATTGAACAAAACGAAGTCGAGCTACATAAATGATTTACGCCAACAATAAACAACCACCTTTTGTGGGGTGTATGGCAACGCAACTTGTTATTATTAGTTATTACTACGAATGCACATTCTCCAGAACGCATAGGGCCTATAGTAACACATTGTGCACAGTCACAGTATGAATGTTACAAAGAGACCGGGGCTTTCCAGCTGTCCAAATTATTGTATTGCTGTGTATACCATACATGTATGTTGGTGTTGAGAATAAGCTTTGACTTGACAATATTATATCATTACCTTGTTTTATACGCACTGTCCCGTCACCACCCCCTTTGTTTCCTGCAGACAGGAAGCATGACATCTTCGCTACGTCATAGCGGACTAGCTGACACCAGTCGTATTCACAACACATCGCGCCGCACTGAACTTCACTCTCACACGGGTTCAGTGTAAGGTTCCTGGTGATGACCGGCATGGACTGGGAATATGTATTGAAGTCACAAGCTACTCCCGACACGAGTTGATACCGTACCAACAATGTCGCAAACGCATACGAACAGGCGCGGATCATTGAGTTTCGCATCATGTTCAAAATGTGTTGAAATTTCGCTATATACAAACAACTAATCGCTGGTGTTCACGAGTTACAATATCACTAAATACGTGTCCGGCCGAGCTCGCGTATGATGTGACAATGTCTGAGGGAATGGTACCGGTGTACTGCTGATGTCCCTTTGTGTTCGATATGTCGAGGCCAGTACGGATGTCACGATGTCGACTCCACAGCGGACAATGGCGTACTGTCTGAAACATGAACTAATATAGAGTGTATGTCTGACTTTCTACGCAGTCGTGTTCATTCGAAATGCATAGTGACCTATCGATTTATAGCAAGGCCGACAATGCCACATATACGTGGCATTGGCACTAAATCAACTGCGCACATATTGCAAGGTTGAGCATAAGAGATCGATGGTCGTGTGTCACACTCCTCAACGTTGGTCAAAATGTTCAACGCCACCAACATGTTGAAATTTTACTCATAGTTGGATTTCACAAACAGAAATTAGTGGGAAGTTGTTATTTTTAGACCGACGTAAATATTTTGCAACGTTTCAACAATGTGGACATTTACCTTTTAACCCTCTATATAGCTCCATTACTGTCTGCTATGGTCCGTATGAGGCTCCATACGGGATTTTTATATAACCCTTTCATTATGGGATGTATGCAGCACCGGACAGAGAAAACAATGCACCGATGACTGTCGTATGCATGGGCCCGTGTGAGGCTCCGTATGGAAGTGTTATATAACCTTTATGGAACCCCAGACAGAGAACAATGTACTGATTACTGTCGTCTGCTTGGGTCCTTGTCCTTGTGCTTGTCATGAGTATTATTTAACTCTGTCATGAGGTTCATGAAGGGAGCTGCGCTAGTTCAACATTGAAGTGCATTACCGTATATATGCATTCATGGATTTCACCTGGTTAATGGGGGTAATGGGGTGCAAATGGGCATTTCAAGGTGGAAACCACAAACGAAGGCATTGTGTTGTCCACGCCCCTGTAAGGTCAGTACGAAAGTGCAAGGAATTAGCGATAGGAAGTTCGTTGAGGTGTCAACATTCGAGTCTCCAACTGCACTCTCCCTATGGCAGCAGTTTGCAATATTCAATTTGCACCCCACCTGTAGCACCCCACGTATAGACATGTTCGCCCCACATATAGGGCAGTTGGGCTGGAAAGTTCATAACGTACCAAACTATTCCTACCAGTTGGAAGTTTCCGACCTGGCATCCCCATAAGGCTGCAATTGTCATTATAATGGTCAATTCATTTGTTGACTCGCAATGTTCGATAAAAACGCTGACGTGTCCAGTATAGTCTCGTATCGACCAGCAGGCCAGTACCATTCCATATGCACATCTACATTTTTGTTTGGAACCCTTTTGTATTCCTTGTGGATTCGCTAAACTTGGAAGTTGTACTAGTTTTGCTCAGTTTTTTTTTAAGGTTTTTTTTGTTGCAATCATATGTGCGAACAACATAGTAATATTGAATATTAGATGTGTGGAGGTTGAATATTAGACGTGTGGAGGTTAAATATTAGACGTGGTGAGGTTCAATATTATACGTGGTGTTAAACCCCGAAGCCACGACAAATAGTTTTCACGGCTGGTTCAACCGACTTCGTGGCTGGTTAGCTATCTAAGCCGGCTCAGTCACATCGTTCGTGGCTAACGAAATATGGCGGCTCAGCCGGCTGAGATGTTATCATTCAGCGTATTTTCGTTTCCGAAATGTTCCTAATCCCCGATTATAGATACCGTTTTTTAGCATTTGTGGTGAACCCGTAGAATTCCAACCACACTAATATTTTGATGTTGGGCTTTTCCATTATTGTGAAAATTCATGAAGGACTGGCATGGATATACTATGTAGTTTCCCATCTAATCGGTATAAGTAGTTACACTGGGACTTGCGATATATGTCACAGTGAACAACGTTCACTCGGATGTTTTTGCACTTAAGTACGGTGTGCCACATGGGTCTGTGCTTGGACCCATGCTCTATGTGATCTACGTCCTACCGCTGGGGGACATAATCCGTCATCATGGACTGAATTTTCAATTTTACGCGGATGATTCCCAACTCTACGTTCATTTCAACCCTGGTTGTGAGATTCCAGCCAGAGAATCCCTATAGCACTGTGTATCCGATATTAAAATCTGGATGACTGATAATTTCCTTAAGTTGAATCCTGACAAAACTGAACTGATATATATCGGGTTACCGCATCAGTTGCAGAAAGCAACTACACACGATATTGTGCATGGAGATAGTGTAGTCTCTAAGTCGACTATGGTCCGCAACCTGGGGTATATGATGGATGACAATCTATCTGCGGAGGCGCATGTAATGCAAGTTTGTAGATTGGCATATTGTCACCTGAGAAATGTCAGCAGGGTGCGAAATGTGGTCGACGAAGAGACGGCCAAACAACTCGTACATGCATTTATCACAAGCCGTATAGACTACTGTAACTCACTTTTATTTGGTTGCAACACATACCTTATTTGGAAACTTCAGCTTGTACAAAACTGTGCTGCTAGGATTGTTACCAAAACAAAGAAATTAGATAACATCACTCCAATTTTAGCTAAATTACACTGGCTTCCGGTTGAGCAGAGGATCCATTTTAAGGTCTTGCTTTTCACTTATAAGTGTTTAAATAATCTGGCACCATCGTACTTGTCGGATCTCATTCAGCGCTATCAACCCGCCAGACCCCTTTATAATAAAGATATATATATATAAACCTGGGGATCTGGCTACATGCGGCGATCGCGCTTTTTCTGTGGCTGGCCCAAAGCTGTGGAATCTACTTCCTGATCACTTAAGGATTCCACAAACCATAAATGAGTTCAAGTCCGCACTTAAAACCCACCTGTTTGAAGTGGCATTTGGTCCTCGGCCCACATTGCGTAAAGTTAAGAAATAGCCGCAGTTTATGTTGTATATCTGTATTGTGTTGTATATGTTGTATGTGTATATTGTTAAGTCCGAGAGCACATTTGTGGAGTCGTGACTATAAACCTTATTATTATATATGCATGCATCATTGAATGATGAACCCGATAGTAATGATATATAATATTTCAAACTATTTTCTATTCTTATGTGTATATATTGACAAATGCCAGCGATGTCTGAGACTGGGTGTTGTCGATATAAACAATTTATATTTTAACCTTTTCAATAGCGAATGGATGGGCCCATTCAGTTATATGAAAGCATGCATTGTGATAGTCTATTCCACATTAAGGGCCTCGGTGTTTCTGATAATATAGCAACCAAGCCGTGTCCATGCCAATATTAGGCAAATATATAATGCGGTTTAGTTCTTTGCGATTCACAGTACATTTGTGTTTGACATATAAGCCCTTGCACACGGCTCAGCCATTTTACAATTCCGGCGGCGGAGATTTTTAAATGTGGCTGGCGTTAGAGATAATATGGCTGGTGGCGGCTTGCGGCCAGTATGGCTGGCGGCGGCGGCGTGTGGTGGCGGCTTCGGGCTCCACTTGGCGTGGTTGAATATTAGACGTGGTGATGTTGAATATTAGACGTGGTGAGGTTCAATATTAAACGTGGTGAGGTTGAATATTAGACGTGGTGAGGTTGAATATTATGCGTGGTGAGGTTGACTATTAGACGTGGTGAGGTTGAATATTAGACATGGTGAGGTTTAATATTAGACGTGGTGAGGATGAATATTAGACGTGGTGAGGTTTAATATTAGACATGGTGACGTTGACTATTAGACGTGGTGAGGTTGAATATTAGGCGTGGTGAGGTTTAATATTAGACGTGGTGACGTTGAATATTAGACGTGGTGAGGTTGACTATTAGACGTGGTGAGGTTGAATATTAGACGTGGTGAGGTTGAATATTAGACATGGTGGGGTTGAATATTAGACGTGGTGACGTTGAATATTAGACGTGGTGAGGTTGACTATTAGACGTGGTGAGGTTGAATATTAGACGTGGTGAGGTTGAATATTAGACGTGGTGAGGTTGAATATTAGACGTGGTGACGTTGAATATTAGACATGGTGAGGTTGACTGTTAGACGTGGTGAGGATGAATATTAGACGTGGTGAGGTTGAATATTAGATGTGGAGACAAGTATGAATAACTAATATTAGAACACAGTTTATACATTTATCCATGTATTTCTTAGTGGTGTTGTTTTCACAGACTTCTATATTTGTTCATATTTACCCGCTGCGAGTACCGTCGGTCCCTTTGAAAGACGTTAAATTACTGACATTCAGTAAATTTGATTTCAATTTCTGGAAACACAAATCACGTACCGTGTGACTAAGATTTCTAAGATATGATAAGATATTATGATTCAATAAATGCGTTAGGACATAAACAATAAATACCCATATTATCATCACCTACTCCCCGATATTTCGGCCCACTACCTATTTACATTGTATGCATTTGTTGTTATTTACTCACGATCTCCCCACACCGTGTTCATAATCGAAACCAATCTCATAAAAAGTCAGTCAAATGTCCAAGATGGGTAACCCAATTAGCAGCCAGAAAGGTGACGACACAATGGGAGGGGTTTGCCCTTTGGAAATAAACTTATGAAATGTGAGTTATATGTGTTATATGAATGGCATTCACCGATGCAATTCTGTATAACTTTATCTGAAGTTTATCCACTGGACCACTGCACGCGTGAATAGAACTATAAGACAACACTAATTCCATTGATTAATATTTTTACAGCGTTTACATGACATGTACTAGAGTCTAGAGTACAATGTATACATGTATGTATATGTATATGTATATGTATATGTATATGGACTGTTCTTAGTTGCTGTATGGTGCACATACAGTAAATAATAACAAATAACATCCCTCTCCACCGCAATTTTCCAAGACCAACCGATGATAATCTAGATGTTCATTTGAAACTGCCCTATCTTTCAGAATATCTTATTGGTGCGGAAACTTGTGTGTTTACAAATGACAAATTTGTGTTGCTGAACGTTATGCATATTTACTGTCCTTTAGAGGCAATATTTGTCATATTGACTACTATAATTCACATGTATATTTAAAACATATTTAACATGTTCTGGTGATTGTCCATTCATAAACTTGGTATGTGTAATCAAACACTATGAGGTGTCATTTATATTTTGAATGTGTGTATAAGGCGTGTGTACAACACGTGCGTACAAGACGTGTGTATAAGACGTGTGCGAGTAGCATGCGAACGTCACCGGCCCCGCCCATACTTCGAACATTGGTAAATGGGAGGTCTATAATCATTAATTCTCATTTCAATGTTTGGTGTTTCGGGGAAATATGTATCATAACTATCGCCAAATATGATAGTTTGTGTTATATTTCATGTGATTTTACAGCTAAAAAATAAGTCGACATTAAATTGGAATACACGTGGTGTCCCAATGAGCTGGAAAGCAACAAAATGACGCAATCGTCACCATAATGATGTAATTATATGACTCCCATTTTAACCAATTATTTGCCTACAATTGGCACATATTGTTGTGTGCTTGTAATATGCCTTACAGTAACAAAACATGCGAAATTCAATTTTCACGAGAGTGCTCTCTTACGTCATGTGCATAGAACTATGTAAACATACAGGCGTTTTATATATAAGAACATCTGTAATTATCAGACCAAGTTGCAGACGATCCGTAGAATTTAACCTAATAATCATGATTTATAAGGACGTACTTTATATTCAGAATGTATAGATAGTATATCTTAGAAGTATATTATACTCTACTATTATTCAGAGGGAATTTATCTTCCTGATGTGTCCTGATGTTTAACAATCACGAATATTCGGCAAAAGATATCGGCATATTGTGTAAACAAATGAAATTTTCCTGCATAATTTCCGGTGTCGGATACACAGTTTTGAAAATACTGTTGAAATATAACTCGCAAATCTGGTATTTTATTCTGGTTCAATGATGGGTACAGTTGGACATGTTATCGTGGGCACCCGCAACATATAATGTCTAGCCCCTTCCGGACATGTGCCAAATGAGGGAGGTGGATACAACTAAAATATGCGTATGTGGCACATTTTTTATCTTTCAAAATATATTATTTATTGGTACGGAAACTAATGCGTTTACGAATGGTATCTACTCTTTGTCATTCATCAACGAGGAATCACCCTATGTTTTGTGTTTTTGTGACATACTGTACAACCAAGCATAACAGTTTTGAAAATACTTTTGAACTGAGCAAAGTACTAACCCAAACTGGGGTGCAAATAGAATTTCACAAACCTGGATTTTATGCTGGTTCAAGGAGGGGTACAGTCAGTTGGACAATTCAATGCGGCACCCCACACACACAAACCCACTAGCCCTGTCACTGCAGGCGGGAGGAGCGTGAACTCTTTCAGCAGTTATATTATTGGTGTGAAAACTAGTGTATTTACGAACGACATGTGTTCTTTATTTCGGCCAATTTGGCCGGTTACTTCATGTGACTTTTTCATCTGACGTGTGTGTCGGATAATTGATCTGGAGGATTTATGTAAATGTTAGCCCAAACTACATTTCCAAGTAACGATGGTTTTGTTGTTTATTTTGAGGAATAATACCGCGTCAGATGAATTCAGCCCAAATATGTTAACAGTTGTCGTGTCAAACATTCGGCAGTAGGTTAGCGTTATTTAGTATTTGTGGATGTCCTTTAACATGGGGAAAATAGACTACTGCGCTTGAACGAGCATGTGAATTTGTCGTTTTTAATGTACAGCAACTTGATAATCAATAACAGAGGCATTCTCTGTCAAATATGGTCGCTCTATTTACGGTATTAATTGCGGAACTTTCTAAAGTAAACTACGCGTAAACGGATACATACGGTAAATTCTAGAATGTGCCGGAATCGGCCTAATCGCGGCCCCAGGGCCAACTCGCCCAGTCGACGTGTGTCAATTCGGTACCTACTATAACATGTACCCGAGTCCGATACGGAATAAAAGATGTATACGGGTGTTATATAGCGTTTGGTCCGTTGTTTCTCAATGAATATTATTGAAATTTGGTGTATATGTCCGGGCTGGGACATGGAATACAACAACGTTTGAATTGTTTTTAAATTTACAAATTTGTTGATTTTATTCAATTTGTTTTCGTTCTGAAAACACACTATAAAGTGTATATAATATAATAACGAACACGAGAAATACATAATTTATAAACTGTTAACAAAAGATATCAAATTCAATACATGACAAAGATGACTCAGTGGAGTTTATAAAGTGAACATAAAAACATTGAGGTAAGCATCTTTTTAAGGAATGCAACTTTATTTAATGATAATAAACACATAAATTAAAATAACAAACATGAGACATACATGATTTATAAACTGTTAACAAAAGATATCAAACTCAATACATGACAAAGATGACTCAGTGAAGTTTATAAAGTGAACATAAAAATATTAAGGTAAGAATCTTTTTAAGCATTACTAAACCGTTTAGCACAGACCACAGTCCACTTCACTCATCCGATCATCACCAAACTTCATATTTATCTTGATATTGATCTATCAGATGAGAGCTATCAAATATTTTTTTAATTTCATAGGAAAAAATCGTCGCCAGCGGCCATATTGCATTTACGTTATATTTTATCGCGTCATGTCGATATCTAGTATTACTTAGAAATTTCACCTTTCCAGATTCATAATTGCTCCATTGACTGTAACAGATGAAATTATTCCCCTCTTCGGATAGAGTGTCACTGAAACTTTATTTTGTCAGACTGTCTGTATAATCACTGATTATATATGGCAATAATCTGTAATAAGATGTAGCACTATTTTATTTTATATTTACATGCAGTGCTGTTTTTATACATCAATTCTAATCCCCCTAGATCATCATGTGATCGATCATACATCGCGCGAGGACCTGGTTGAATTAAGGGGGGTTTTATGGATCACTTCTGTCCTCAAGCTAGATTATACTTATGACATTTAATGGCATGTTTCTAACGTGGCGGGTTAGATATGCTTGAGAAACCACCACTCTTTAATTCACACCAAGTTCTCAGCTGTCATGTTCGGATATTAGAACCCATAGCCATGATATATGGTTTATTTTGTGTATACTAGTAATATAGTTATTTTCAGTACCTTTATATACCAGTACTGTGTATAACAATGCATATAAATTAATCCATGTATACATGTATATTGATTCAACGGATTCAGTGGTTTTGTCCATCAGTCTATCAAATTTGCGGGGAAAACATGGCCACAAGCAGTACACCCTGCTAAATTTCGAATTTGAATCAATTGGCGCACCCTGCAGCCAGCTTTTATTGGAGAACTTTTTCTTATGTGGATATTTTGGGTCACCGCTAGATGTGAGCCATATTTTGTTCTCAAACTGTCCTTGTGAAGACATCACTGCCAGCGGTGATCTTCAATTTTACTATTTTTATGGCTAAATAATTTGGTTGATCCTACAGACGACACCCCTTGTCCGATCGTCATCAGATTCCACAATTATCTTCTGGATAACCAGGGTGAGAGTAATCTAATTTTCCCGAATTTCGTTAAAAAACATTACCACAGGCAGCAATTTGGTATCTTACTCTTTGATCCTCTTTTGCATGACTGAATTGTTTAGCAACTGTACAGACATATCCCTCATCTGGTTTTTATATACATGTATATCTCTTCATGCGGATAGCCAGTATTACGTAGGTACTCCAACTTTCTGCATTCCTGTCATCATTTGAAATATAAATATTTACCTGATACATACCCTTCAAAATTTGTTTCGTCGTATCTATTTTAATGACCCGTATGGTAATATTGATACAGATATATTTGTCAAACATTTCTTTGTACAATATACAGGTATTTAGTTTGTAACTAAATATAGAAATATATAATAGTAGCTCGTGGACCCCACTTCGTCCGGGATGTTCCCCTCTGATTTTCGGAGAAATGCGCGATTTAACCTTGAATTGACTATTTTAAAGGTGAAGGTCATATCGGGGTCACGATTTGACCCGTCCAAAACACTCCCCGGACAAAAGTCACGACAAAAGTACCCGTCGAAATCCGCCCGGCTTTATACCCGATTTGACCTTGAATTGACAATTTTGAATGTCAAGATCAGGTCATGGTCATGATTTGACCCACCCGAAACACTCCTGGGACAAAAGTAACAGTAGGTATCAAATTTCGTTGAAATACTTCCGTTTTACCAGATTTGACCTTGAATTGATCTTTTTGAATGTCAAAGTCAGGTCGGGATCAAGATTTGACCCGTCCAAAATACTCCCTGGAAATAATTACCCCTAGGTATCAAATTTCGTCAAATCTGTCCGGCAGTTTTCCCGGCCATAGCTAACAGACAAACAGACAGACAAATGTCCAAAATATATATTAAACTAGCTGATGTACTCGACTTCGTTCGGGCTAGTTAGGGATTTTTTTGTGATCGCCTCCATCTGGACAGTACCCAGTATATACAGCGTCTGGCCAAACTATTGTTCAATTGGTCCAGAAACATGCCTATATCAGCACGTTCGAGAACATGGTCCCACGTGAAATTGGACCCGTCCATATTGCTCCCGGGATCGAAGTAGTCCTACACACAAATTTTTAGTCGGATCGGTCAAGGTCCAGAAACATGCCTATGAGCGAGGTCAAGTTGACACGTTAAATACCAAATTCGAGCAGTGTTAGAGTCTATAACACATACACACATACATTCACGCATACACACATACATACATACATACATACATACAGACAGGTGTTTCAAAATGTATAATCGATAGCTACAACAATTCTATGGTAGATAGTTCACGGCCGACCTGATGCATGCATCTTGTATTTGATAGCCTTGCACATTTAGTCTATTCACCATATAATGAGATGTCTGTGTTGCCATAAAACCGCTCGCTCAAAGGGGAATAACTCTATTTGCTGCGTTTCTTTGTGACATACTGTGCAATAGAATATAACATGTTTTTAAATGACTATTGCACTCAGTAAATTCTACCCCAAATGGGGTACAAATGGAATTTCTCAAACCAATGATTTTAGTCTGGCTCAAAGAGAGCTACAGTCGGACAGTTAAAGATGGACACCCCCAACATGTACTTTCTTGTCCTGTCCCTGCATACGCCAAATATGCAATTAAAAATATGCGTTTGTAATGCACTTCTTTATCTTTCAGAATGTATTATCTGTGGGGAAAACTATATTGTTTACGAATGGCAGATGCGCTTTGCTTTCGTTGCGCATTTACGGTCAAAAGAGCATATATATTCACCATATAGCATAACGGTTTAACCTATACGATCGCCTTGTAATTCATATATCGTAATTTCTGACCAATTCATTTCTTGGGAGGGGGGGGGGGGAGTTGCTAAATAATATAGCAGCCTGTTCTCCCGAAAACCCGCATATTATCTGCTTATAAAAGATCTTATTTTATGTAGATAATCTGCTTATAATAGCGTCATTTTGAGTCGATAATGTGCTGAAAATGGGAGCGTTTTAGTCGTGAGGTGATTCTCAGCAGACTATGTGCGGACAATGACACAAATAAGCAGACTATGTGCGGACAATGACACAAATAAGCCAACTCACGAGTTTTTAGGTGTAAACTTTTTAACGTGCAATTTCACTGTGACCCGCGCCATAAAACGAAATAGCAGATAGGAGTCCATGATCTGCTTATTTCAGAATCAAATAATCGCGTACCTATTTCACATTATAGGTAGAGTGCATATTTGTTGAATATAGTAACATAATTTTCCCTATGTTTAAACAACGATTTTCTCTAACTATCCTATCTACTTGCCGAATTACTTCAAACAGGTGGAGCATCCACTGCCCATGCTCACGACAATATCGCAGCCGCATCGTAGCAATCAAGCAATGTTTGATTTTTACCAGGAGCATCGTGTCGTAACCTTGGCAACGCGCGTGATCGTAGCTGTGACATGACCATGGTCACACTGGTCTCACAATTTACATACTATCATGTGATTGATCACATGGATAAAATCGTAGATGCAGACATCTGCGGGCCAGTAGCTTTTGTCCACCTGCGATTTTCCCCACTTGCGATTTTAATCGCAGCGTCTGCGGTGACACTTAGTCCGATTTTTCACATGGCGATGATGCACATCTTAGAATACGACACGCACAATTTCAGCCCAATGACAGCCTCAGATATAACGTGTTTCCCAAAGGTTATCAGGGCGTTATTTTTCCCGCTATAATGCGTTACTTTCTCTAAAGATGAATGTAGTTTCAGCGGCGTCCGGTCTGCCCAATCTCCAGGCGCGTTATTCTCTTCGGCCGGGGAAATTCACTCGCTGCTTCTCTCATTGGCAAAAATAATGCTCAATGGAAATATGCAAAAATTTAAATAGTTGTTGTAATCCGCAGTTATTTGTGATAATGAGTTTCAGGCTAATTATCGACCACGTTTATTAATAACAACATTACACAACACAATGGTTTGTCCAATAGTGACTAATGTTTTAATAATTCAAGAAAAATAGTATAAGTAATGAGAACACTACATAATCATGGATATTGGCCGCAAGACAAATTAACATGGATTCCCGCGCTCCTTGTGGGGAATTATCCGCCAGTTCTCTTCCATATACTGGGACTAACATAACACCGATTCATTTATCCAGAAGACACAGTTCTGCGTAACGACCAAGCCATCGAACACGAGATGCATTTCCTAATGGATTGTCCAACATATATTCCTGTCAGGAATGAACTCAATACAATTATTGGTGACAAGTAATAAAGTTTTGAATGATGAATAGACCGGACCAACTCGTATATATATTTAGCCAATGACACATCTCAGTCATAGATATATAGACAGATAGATAGATAAAAAAGATATGGCCATTATACAATCTATATGATGTGAATTTACTGTATGTTTTCACATGCTATATGCTGTTAATAATATTATAACTGTCCCCCTATGGGGGCGTTTTCTCTTAATAACTATATATATCATAGTAACTGACGAAGGCCGGATATGTTTTGTTCTAGAATCCTTCTGTTGCCCCTCGACTGTCTTGTCTTCGGAACTGGGCATCCGACGTGCACATCCGACCGAACTCGAGATGTATCGATAGGGCCAGTGTCGCGTGAGTAAAACAAAGGACGTCATGTGAACACATCGACCTACCCATCAACGATTTCTGGCCAATGAAATGAAGGCAGTAGCTTTGAATATATTCTATCGTCACTCAAGAACCATCGATATTTGACAGCTACAACTGACAAAAAGCACCGACAGCGCGGGAGATTTAAAGGAAGTGTGTTCTCACAACGTACCATTTGCCAAACGAGGCTGAGAAACATGAAGATGCGAGAACCGCTTGTGTTGCTTCTGATTTGGCTCAAGTTTCTGCGTGCCGCAGGTAAGAAATTGTTTTTATTGAAGTCCATGCAGGTGATCTCCAATTTACATTTTCGTAGGTGACCTGTGGGAATTCTGAGCTTACATACACAGCTTACTTACATCATTTGTTACAGCATTTAATGGGTTAATCCTTGGATGTGCGTAAGTGAGGGCATGACCGATAGTGCCACCGTGCACGCCGACTAGTCATACAAAGTTATGACCACTTACCTCACGGTTACATCTCCATAAAAATAGTCCACATGACAGTTAATCTTTATATTTATATACATTTAGCGAAAAAAACACTTTTTTAAATGTATTTAAATCGAAAAGTGTATCGTGACAAAAACAGCACAAAATACCCAATAGCACCCTTGGCAAAAGTTAATAGGAACAATTTCTCTTCATATTGAAACCCGATGATGTATTAAGTCAATCCTGCGCGAGTCCAAATGCGCCCAAAACATTACGCGTTCGTCTTTCCAAACCCAATGACGTATCGATGGTGTTATGAGCTTGGTGTTATGAGCCGTTGCTCATTCACCGAGAAATAACTAGCCACGTGGGCGCCGACCAATCAGAATGCTGGATTTAGTGATGACAACACTTAGTATGTAAATATATTTTAATGAAATGCAGATTTCATTAAATGACTATCTTTAATATGGTGTTATACTAGCTCTGCTGTGATTGTTGTGTTGATGCCTTTTAATATGATCTTAAATACTAGTTATTGATCCGATTCCATGTGTTGTTGCGGTATCGCATACCCATCGTCAGTATCCATGCCTACAAATCGTACTATACTACTGGAAGAATGCGCTCTCTGTCTCTATACTCTCTATCTATCGCCCTCCCATCTACCTCTCTCTCTTCTATCTCTTTGGCTATATCTCCCTCCTATATATATCTCATCTCTTCCCTCTATATATCTCTCTTCTCTCCCTCCTCTCTATATCCCGTCTCTCTCTCCATCTCCCACCTCTCTATCTCCATATCTCCTCTCTCTCTCTCTCGTCTCCCTAATCTATATCTCTATCCCTTCTATGTCTCTCTGTCTCTCGCCCTATCTCTCTCTTATATCTTTCCCTCGCTCTTCTCTCTCCCTCATCTATATATCTCACTCTTATATTATTTTATTTGTTTGTTCGTTTCTGTTTTTGTCTTTTTGTTCTACAGATTTCCACCGAACTTAGATATTAGTCATCTCATTCTTATTGCGTATAGTTAATAGATATATGACTGGTGCCGCACGAGTCATGGATGGGGTTTGGACGGGGCAGGCTACACCAATTGCACAAACATAATTTTTTTCGCCGATTTCCACCAAAGTTATAAATAATCATCATTAATAAAACATTGTTTTATCGCGGATTTCCTCCAACTTATATGTATAATATTTGTAAATGCACGGACTCAGTATAAATGTTCATTGCTTCCAATGTGCATGCTTCAGTGAGCAACTGGACGATCTGCCAACACTCCTATTAAGAAATAAGGTATACATGTGTAAAATATTTGTGTTGCTTTTATTTAATGCGTCTTAAATAAATCACGCTGCAAAGTACAAGCGGTTTGTGTATTTTGGTTACGTAATCAGCATAAGTTGGGATAAATATCAATTACATGACATGTAAACCGTTTTCGGTCTCCCCGTTCGATTACCTTAGATTAATTTCCAATGTACATGTAGTTCATGTTATTACATATACATGTACCATTCAGTTATTGTGTCCTTAATTCCTTACGATATGTTATCCTAATTTTAATTACATGCTTCAGTATGTCAGTATAAAACACTTAATTTTATTTGTTTGATATATTATTGAATATCCAGCGGTCAGATGTTCGTAGCCCGTTTATATGTAACCATGGGTATATGTATTTCAGATATAACCGTGCAAAAAAACACCGTGTTTGTTACCGTGTAGACATTGTACAGTCAGTGGTGGTCATCAAGACATGAAACCAATGGAAAACTTGATTTCTATCGGAAATTCAAGCGTGAGTTTAAGTTTGAGAACTATCTTCTCTCCCCAAATAACACAGATGAGCTAATGGCGCTCACCCGGCTCAGGATAAGCGCTCACTCATTGTCGATAGAAACTGTTAGGCATAAACGTGACGTCAATGGCAAAGCGCCTGCCAGAAATCTTAGAAAATGCCCGACGTGCGATGCAGAAACAGAGGATGAAGCACACTTCATCTTACATTGCCCAACATATCGAACGTTAAGACGGGAATTATTTGAAAGCATCACGAATATTAATAGCATTGACTGCAATAACGTAACTGAAGAATATTTCCTTAACATTATATTCCGTTCATTCGATCACGACATCACGCAAAATATCGTTAGGTATATATATACCGCACTCGAGCAACGAAAGAACTTAGTGTCTAATGCCAACCTCAAGCAGTAACGATTTACCCTATACACTTACGTCAGTCGTATAGCCTTGGCGTACCACATTACAGTACATTACAGTACATAAATATTTGTTTTATTGTGAAATGTTCATGAATATGTTTCATTTGTGTCGTATGTTAACCTTCAATGTTAAAGTTGTGACAATAAAATCTTATCTTATCTTATCTTATCTTATCCATGATGTGTGTGCCTTTGGTCGGCCGTAAACTATAGCTGCATGGTGCCCGGTGTTATTGCTTCGTATTATATTCATGTTCGACTGGTGTTGTTAGTATAGGTTATAACCCGCTTGGGTATCTGTGCATGAAATATAGACCAAGGCGCCTTTAGATACCCAAGCGGGTTATGAGATATTTATAAACCGATTCACACCCCAACGTGAACATAATTGAGCCAATTTCAATATGATGATTACGTATCAATTACTATTTCAATCAAAGGTTAGTTGAATGTTGTGTGGTGTTACATATATTCCTACCGCACAAGTCAAATGATCGTTGACAGTGGGAGCACTTGCATCGGGATTATTTATCAGAGTCTCCAAATCTAAAGTATCGGTTGTTTATACAAATTCCTCCTTGAGACAATGAACTGTTGCGGATGTTAGTGTTATTTATTTTGGATTTATCGTTCAGAACCCAGGCGGCAATTTCCCTATAGTGTTCGAACATTCCGACTTCAAAGAGAAACTGTTCCACATTGCAGGAAGTTTGTGTGTTGAAATATCACCGGCATTCATGTAGAAAGACCAAAACAAATATTCTCAATGTTATTGTTAAAAAGTTATTATTGTGGATTATACATTCCAAACAAATGTGGATTTCGTTCAGTTAAATTCCGGTCACCCCCTCCTGACATACCAACAATTATAGTCAAACTAAGTATGCCCCATGCACCCCCATGACCGCTACGAATGGTACGATCCGTGTTTTAATCCGAGTCACAGTTGCGATCATTATCATGACGTATTGTTATAATTCAAACCTTCCGCTCCTCTCTCATGTTCAGATTACACTCCAATTAATGCCAATTTATTGGTGAATATTAGCTCAAGTTAATATTTTGGCCCCGGCAAAATTCAGATTCATACAGGAAATATTGTTCGTGGATTGGAGCGATCCGATTGGCCGAGGGGTGTGAACCGGTTTATAAGATCGGTAGTGGGATTGGCGATTTCTAGTTATATATTTATTGTCTGGTCAGATTTTATGTCTGAACGTTGTCTGAAATAAACGCACTTTTTATACTAGAATTTGCGCAACAGGAAACCGAGGAAATCGCACGTCGACGGGGTTGGGTTTAAGGGTTTTTAGAGACCGAACAATATATGATATTGAGAGGAAAACAGAAAGAAACCATAGATATATAATTTATGCGACTGCATCCAATTTGGGTTGATTGTAATCTCTTTCGTGTAGTTGTGAAGTTACGAGGGCACATGTGCATGCTTTCTTGTTTGCCCCCTAATTTCTTCTCTCTGTGAGTTTCTCTTACAATCTGCAATCATTCTGCCTTGCATAATTCGATCGTTTCTTCACTCATATATGACTAGCTATTAAATTCTGCACAACATTTTGCAGAAAAAATTCATTCGATTTTGTCCATTTTGGCGCCCATTTTTTGAACAGACATTCTGCATTTATCACAAATTTAGCATTAATTTTTCACAAATTGGGCATTATTTGATGCACCTGCCGCAAACAGTCAGTATTTTCCGATACCAACTGCCATTTTGGACGTCATGTTCATTTGGGAATTTTCCCCGGAGCGAATTTTGTGTATGTTGTTCAGCAAACCAGTTCCAACATATTGAGTCCAAAACGGCTTCTTTACCAATTTATTCCGGGTCTAACCGCTTAACGACCATACTAAAATCAAAGTCACGAGGGGAACCCCTGGTTGAATCTTGGATAGCTGGCACTAGATGTGTTCTTCGGGAGTATCCATCATCAATTCCAAACTGCAACCCACCTCTTGAACCACACCAAACACCCAAGTTTCCGTAATTCAATGGGGTTTTGGTTTCTCCTAATAGTTCCTTCACAGACTACAAGTATGGTCGTCCAATATGTTGCCTCTTCGTGACATGGCTTGGAGTTGCGGCCTTTTGACAGCCATTTCATGTCCGCGGTTCTATTATGTTGTGTCCGTGTCACCCTGTTCGCTTCCGTACTCTAATTGCACGCCACCCAGGGGGTCTGGAAAAAAGATTTGCAGACATGAGGCTCAAAAAAATAACTTCCTACCCCAATGTAACCACCACCACACTATTTGCAAAACAAAATATTGTTTTCCTCGACTACATTTCGGACCCACCCGCTTATCACATAGTTTACACTATTAAATGCTTGTTTACCAACTGTTTTGTTGGGAATACTATCCCAACTGTATTTCATGTTCACTTTGTTCACTTTTGTTTCCAATCCTGTTCCATGATCTATTTCACAAGTCATTAAATTGACTAAATATATGTGCCTGCCATCCTACCATACCATTTGGTCTTCACCATTACTATTATGCCTAAACACCAAATCTAACCCCATTCAACATACTGTTATTGTTGTAAAACCCAGTGTTAAAACCGGGTGACTTCCAGGTCCAAGCGTATTGTGTAGCAATGTGGTGACTGATTGGGGGGGGGGGGGTCCAGAGCCAGTCAATATGCTAGAAACTAAGGTTTGATGTCTGGCAGGATGAGATAGCACTACATGGGTTACTGTTTGTGTAGCACGCATGTCGCTCACACACGGCTACTATTTCAACGGGCCTAAAGCCATATTATACTGTATCGGAACGAGAGAGATAGAAGTTCGGGAGTCGCACCGAAAGTTGACAGCACCCGGAATCCCAAGCCGGTCACCCATCCAATGACTAACCGAGATTTACGTGATCACACAAAGCGTCTAACGGCTGTGCCCAAGAGATCCAGACCTTTGGGAGCTCGTCCGGGATCTGAACCCGGGATCTCTCACAGAGAAGTCATCGGTCTTATATATTTACAACGCGACCGCTACACTACTCCCCCGTTCTTTTTGAGATTCACCAAATCTCACCGAGTCCTCCCCCAGAGCGGTCGCATCATGACACAGACTCTGAGGAGCGGACGAGCCCCCATACATATGCCTTAATTATTCATTTAACAAAACATTATATCGCACTTAAAAATATAAAAGAAAACGTTACGAAACCCTATTAGATGAAACATGTCTATTATACAGGTATCACTTCGAATCATGCATCTTTCGTAGCCAAATAAATATAACTTACTCTATAAAACCTTTGATCTTACTGGCTCATACTTGAATTTTCATCTGCCCGACAAAAATCTTCACATGAATGCTGACCACGATCGTCCAATTCATCCTGAAACAAGTTTGACGCGTTGGCATCAGCCCCATGCATATAAAGGTACATGGCCTGACTGTAATCTTATTATAATTATGATATAAAAATATAATATATTTTGTTTGTAAGCAAAGACTGATAAAAACATACCTACCATATCGACACGATCATGTCGACATAATATTTCTTAATAGTCGTAGCACATTAACAGGCTTATTCTCACTTTGCCGACGAGCCTGCTAAAATTTCGTCGGCAAGGTGTGATCGTCGCGCCTATAGTCTGTATTAATTAAATAACAGTTTTCCCGGCTCCCGTTTTCAATGTTGTTTTAGCATCAGTGAAATAGTAGTAAACTGTTATTCGTATTGAGCGATCATATTGAGCTATAAAAACCCCATGTCTCTCCAAAAGTTGATCATATTCAATGTTCTATCTTCATCATGGCAAGTTCTCAAGTAAATGTATTCTTCATCGCCAACAATCGAGGAGGCAAACATCTGGTCTTCAACGACTTCAAATTCCGCATCAAGTCACGTCGATCCGAGAATGTCCACTGGGTGTGTTGTAAGAATGGCTGTGGTGCCACCATCAACACAAAGAACGAGATAGTTAGTTCTTCAATGAGTCAACACAACCATCTAGCTGATTCTGACCAGGTACGACACATGCATTTTCTTATTTCAAATTCTTATAAAGAGCATCCATTCTTCTCTAAACAAAACGCCAGACAATAAAGAGCGTTCTAATTTATAATAATATTTAACTGATATATATATATATATACAAAAAAATAGACATCAAACCTAATTTTATTTCTTTTTAACAGGTTATGGTTGATGCCTTCGTCGCAGATCTCAAGCAGTCTGTCCGCAGTGGCTCTAGACCGGCAGCCTCAGAACAGATGAAGTAGACCGGTAGTCATCAGCCGAGTTTCGACCTTTCGTTCGTCGACAACAGGTTGTTGCCACTTGTGTATGGATTCCTGTCGAACAAGAATCAGGCGACATACACCAGATTCTTCCAGACACTAAAAAAAAAGGCCAACGATTTCAATATACAGCTTAATCCACCAACCGTGTTCACAGACGACGAGAAAGCGGCACAAAACGCGATTAAAGACATTTTTCCAACAACGCAACTCAAAGGGTGCATGTTTCACTACAGCCAGTGAATATATAAGTATGCTACAGTCACGTGTCATTTGAAGGCAGAGTATGACGAACCAGATTCAGAGATAAGGAACTTAATTCGACGTGCCATCGCTTTACCATTCGTCCCCGTCGACCAGTTGAGCGATGCTTGGCTCAATGTACTAGAAGAATGGGAAGAATATATGGAAACAACGGACCGCCCAATCGACGACGTGACAAAGTTTTCCGATTATGTTACTATGCAGTGGATTGAAGGTGACGAAGGTCGTACCATGTGGAATCATTATAATACAACCGGCCCCCGGACCACAAACCACGTCGAAGGGTGGCATAGAAAACTTCAAGGTTATATAGCAGCTTCAAAACCAAATATATTCGACATGATCGACCATATTAAAAAAGGACAAGCATATACAGAATCGACGATACTTCAACTGACTGGTGGCAGCAGAGTTCAACCACAGAGAAGAAAATATCGGGCGGTCAACGCGTCTCTTAGACATTTCAAGAGAATATTCAGGGAAAACGAGATCGACGTTGTTGAATACTTAGATTCAATCGCTAAATTAGTTCGCCATTGAGCTTTTTGTTAAAGTATTGTCGTGTATTTGTTATATGTTTGTTATCTCCTTGTATGTATTTTATTAATTATTTTGAATCAATAAATAGATAAAACATGACATAGATTATTTCCTGACATCAACATTGAATCAGCACCAAAGGTTCCAAAACCCTCGTTCCCAAATTGACAAATCATTAAAAACCTACAAAAAGAGAGGACAAACCATTAAAACACCAAAAGAAAAGAGAAATAGACTATAAGCGGCAAATGATTGAAGTAAGGGATTATTGCCACCTCGTGCAGGTACCCCCGGAAACAATAGCCGTCGGCAAAGTGAGATGCTCCCCAACAAGATAATGCATAAATATAGTCGTTTTTGTTTCGGGAGATCTGTATTCAGTTTTATATGCAAACATAATTGAACAAGTGATTTAGCAAACGCAAACTTGGCTACTTCGAGTTATGTCTCCCAGGACGCCTGCATTTGAACCGGTATTGGATCCTCAAACCATACATAAACCCTTACATGGACCTAAATGATACATGTGTGTTGATACGACTCTATATAAGGTTAATGTGACAAACATGAGTAAATTTCAATGTAGGACAAAAATTGCTTTACTCCACATTACTCATTTTGTCCAGCCCCGACATACCCACCCATTCCGCCTTGTGTCTGGAAAAATTATGCAGCCCCCCCCCCCCCTGCACCACCTGGTATTACTGCGTTAGTCTTAAGCTACAATATATCGTATAATGGTTTATTTCGAGAACTGATGTTAGTGAATTTTCTATATGTTCTACTGAGGACTCTCCTGCGTCTTTTGGCACCAAAATCGCTTATTTACCAATTGATTCCGGGTTAGTTACCACGACCTTCTATTTCGGCATATTGTGTTCTATCCGATGACACACTGCCCCGGCGGCTATATGGACCAGACTCTACATGGTAGGGTTCCTTGACGATCACGCCGTGACGCCGTGCAGCCAAATAAGGCGATAATTATATTCAGTTCGCGTTGGACCGAAAAATATTGTGGCCAAATGTATGGCCAAATGAACATTTTATTGGCCAAATTAAAAAACCTTGGCCAAATGCTTTTTGGCCAAATTTTTAAAACTTTGTTCAGAATTAATGACTAAAATATTTGTTTTAAACTTTATTTGTTACTCAGAATAAAATAATAATTAAAACAACTTTAAAAAACTAAATATTTTACGAACATAATTATAGGTCGCTAACTAATAAAGTAATGTGCTGTGTTAGTTGTCATCGCTATTTTCGCCGAGAAAAAAATGTTGCTTATTATCGTGAGGTAATAACTGTTGAATATCTATTGTATTCAAACCTTTTATGGTGTGAAGCCAGGTTGTTATTAGACGGGAGGCAGTTTGTGACACATTAAGTAACCATTGAGTTATGTACTGCTAGCCTGTACATCCGTTTATGGCATTTAGGCATTTTATCTTACAGCCTACCAATATAATAAACAACAAATTACATAAGCGTTTTGACGATTAGTGTTTTAAATCCAATATTATATTTATTTGAAATGGCTGGTTAAATGTTAGAGCTGACATGTTGCTGTCTCGTGAAGTTAGATTATATACAGTTTCAATGTGTCTGCAGCTAGCCACGAAATGGTTACTCACGCCAGCCTGAATGCACACACTACAGAACTTCATCACACCCTTCCTATTGTCATACATCAACCAAGGTATGTTCATCGTCACCATCAATGAACGCTCCCGTCATAACATAAATTTTGGTTTGCATGGTACGATATTTCCGAAGTACGATATACTTTCGTCGCCTAACTTCGTCGGGACATTTGATCTATTCAGCGCTTTTAAATTGGCTAAACAAAAGTTTGGCCAAAAGTTATTGCCCAATTTCTAACAAAAAATGGCCATTAACCGACAGCGCGAATACTGCTTCTGTCAGAAATGTTACCGACGAACGATCGTCAAAAACGCAAAATCAAAATACACAAGGCTTATCGATTCAAATCGTGGATTGTGTTTTCCTTACCCATGGTTATATATATAAACGAACTACGGCCGATGGGGTCATTGTCACAAGGCTCCCGTCACATTCGTAGCCAGCTTTTTAAATCGATCACAAATGTAGCCAACTTTTCGCCGGCGATCACATTCGTAGCCAGCTTTTCTAATTCCATGCTTTATATGGCGCGAAATATGACGTAACCGCGTTCGTGACTAAAATATCGACGTCATACTCCAAAACTGACTTCGTCTATCAACTTATATTGGAATATAATTCGGGCATCTAACGACATTGGTCGGAAACTTCAGGTTATTAGATGAACTAATATAAAATCAAAATTTATGTTGGTTTTCTTTCATCAACTCATAAAAATGAGACTAACCTAATTTTGTTCATTGAGGCTCGAAAGCTGGTTACAAAGCTCCGTGATAATGACCCAATCGGCCGGACTACGAGCATCTGACCGCAGGTTTATTCTGTTAGATTCAACTCGAGATACTTTACGTCTCAGAACTTTGCGTTTCGACACAATCCGAAAATATATGCTGGCCACACAGAGAATATCGAAGGAAATGTTGAATGCCAACTAAGTGCAAATAAATCAACATTACTAGCTAAGTAATATGGTAGTCCTGATTCAGGGACTCTGTGTAAGTTGATAACGAGCTCTTGAAACATCTCCAAAGCTTTCGACCCTATGCCTTCGTCTTGTGAATTTAATTCACCATCAAGAATGTAACTTGTATGATGAATTAAATTCCACCGACGAAGGCTTTGGGCCGAAAGCTTTGGAGATGTTTCAAGAGCTCGACGGAATTTTCAATGATTGGCATTCGCATCCGTTGCTCAACAGCGAAGGGCTATAAACGTGCTACGTATGTCTAAAATAGATCATTCTTTCCTGTTGACAAGAGGCAGTAAATTCTTGAATCGATAACGCGAGGTAGCAAGCGGATCTTATCATCTTAGTTTGAGAAACGACAAAGTGTTTCCATAGTTATATCGACGCAAGACGAACTTCCACCATACAAGTCTTTGTGACGGTTTAAACAATCAAAAACGCATGTAGTGTTCAGATTATGAACAATGGGTAAAACAAAAAACAAGGGTTGGGCTCTGCGTGGTCATGTGAGATTCCACCAAATGGGAAAAATTCCTCCTGAATTTCCTATAGTCAACCCCCTGAGAATACGTCCAGCCCCCCTTTCCCCAATTAGGTAATATCACTGTCACACATTGCTCCCATAAATTGTTGTCACGTTGTTTGAACAAAGTGTGCTGCTGTAAATTGTCATTACGTTTATTGAGTGAGTCAATTGAACCCAAAGCTTTCATTTCGCCTTACAATTTATTTGAGGATTTTGGAGTCCCCGGAGGGTAATTTAATGACGCTACCCCACACAGCGGGCTAGCGCCACCAAATTCTCCCTCTGGTGACGTCATTCTGCTTGGCCTCGTATGCTATGGGATATCTAGACTATTATGTAAGTTCCCAGATGGTAAATATGGTGATGTGCGCCTATTGGACACCTCGTGCATCACATGTATGTCGTCTGATAGCTGTATGTGCAAATTGCGTGTTATGTGAGTACTCCAGCCTGGCGTCATAATCGTATGTGTAATTATGCACTATGCAGGTTGCGAACTAAACCGCATGTTCCGTTCAAACGCCAAGCACAGTAAACGTACATCACTCCAACCAGACGGTATCGAGTACATACCTATTTAAAGTATATACCGGAATCATATGCTCAGAAAAATACTTTGCATTGTCACAGCCATTTTGCAGCTGTTTTATTTTTTGCACAGAAGTGAAACAAACGCTCTTTATATCTACCATCTCTCTTTTCTGTTCCATGCCGTGCATATGGCTGTTTATTATTCGGAACCCAAACTTTGTGTTCAAAGTTATATTTGTTCTTATTTGGACATATGATGCTCGTAGAAAGTTAGTTCAAGTATTTATTATATGATTGCCTATAAAATAGGGGAAATTGCCGAAATTTATATCGTCGTAACTATCTCTTCGGAGCTACAGTGGAATCGCGTTTTGATATTTCACTGCAGGTTCAGATTATGGTCTGAAACTAACACGAGCTGTCAAGGTCGATTGAGTGAGATTTGCGTGCACCCTTCACACTAGCCAATCAAAAGCAACGAATTTATGACGGTACATGATTAATCGATAATTCTACGTTTGAGTCGCAGCGTATTCCCTATTAGTATTAATTTCAACTTTTGGCCTAGTCTCTTTCCTGTTGGTAATCATTGTGCCGCGTATGATAGAAAGGATACCTACAGTGTTTTGTTTGAATACCAGATCCAGAAACATCTGATTCGTGTCTGGAAAGAAATATCGAATTTTGTCCTGTCCAGGTGACACTCATGAGATATTTCGGTATTCAAACAAAAGCTGTAGGTATTCTATATTTATCGACCTATTTCGATACCGGGAACAATTCAAAAATGAGTAGAATTACTTGCGCGAGTTTATGTTGGATGCAAGTAATGTTTTCGGTCTGTCTGGATCTTTAAATTGTTTCTTTGTTCGGATGTCCTTCCGGAATATGTTACGTCATACCGGAAGTACAGAATGTAAAGAATGCAAATGCGCTAATATGTAATTGATGCACGAATTGTATTTTAAATCCACATATGCTTAATTTGCATTGTTATCTGATAATCACCATAATGCATAACACACGTTTGCGTTGGGGAAAATAATCAGCCAAGTCTAGAATTAATGTTATTCAGTGGAATTCTTGAGGGACAATTAAATTGACAGAACAAAATATTTTGGGTTTGTTGTTTTTATTGTTAATTTTATAACCAATGAAATGGTGTCGATTCTGATTATAGTAATCATCAAACCCTGAATACATCTTTTAATTCATCCGCCATCGTTATGTTTATATATCATTCAGGGGCAGCAGGAAGACGACCAACCATGGTTATGCTGCTCCTGTACAATACTTATCATATACATGTTCATAATTTTGTTGTTATATCATTTGTTGTTGTACAAATAAAAAATCAATCAATCAATCGGGTTTTATTTTGGTAATAACTCGTTTATAAAAGAACGATATCGGTTGCCTTTAGTAAACCGATAAATACGCCATGACGTCACGACGCACATCACCACGCCACACTCTATATGGACGTGCAAAACACCGGACAGGATTGCGTCGACACTGACACTCTGACAACAGATTCGTGTTTTTATTATAAATATATACATGTATATACGCCATGCAAGGAAATTAAGTGTGCAATAGTACTGTCCATTATAAGCCTATTTTATGTAACAAATTAGTTAAGATCGCATCTAAAGATGCTTGCGGAATAGTTTTTATTTTTGCAGAGACTGTGATGTGCGAACATATCTCTGGAAACTGTCTTCGAAGTTCAAAACAGGAATTGTCCTGTTTCGGGTTAGTGCTGCCGAATACGTACTTGTTCTCACGAGAGATAGATATTCCACGACATACGTTGATTATGAACACTCGTAGCCGTGTGTGTCTGTTTAATTAATTACTTGTTGACGGATGGAACGAGCTAACAGCCAATGTGATTGACCCCCTCCAATGGCTTCTGACGCATGCAACTTACTATAGACGAGCGTAATTGTAACCACGTAACAACTCAATTATTGAAAACTCCCCACCACTGTCATCATTCCACGACTCGTGTGTCCCCCACGTCTTCTGCTTTCTCACCGTCTTGCTCTCTCTCTCTCTCTCTCCCTCCCTCTCTCTCTCTCTCTCTCTCTCTCTCTCTCTCTCTCTCCCTCTCGCCCTACAGCATACTATCCTTAACACTATAGTCTTCACTTTTCCATCCCTAACTCAAATTTAGTTATATATCTCCACTTCTCCTAGCCCATTATTTCAATCCCTTCCCGTCTGATCGATACCCTCCCTCACGTATTGGGGAAGGGACATGTCGCCAAAGAGTAGAAGACTTCATATAAGCCATCGGGGGCTTGTTGTCTGATCGTTTCCAAAATTAACTCTTATATGTTGTATATTTATGTCATCTGTGTATTATGTCAATTGTTTGGATTTGGAAATAAAAATATGTTTACACTAAAACATTTCCGAAAGACGCAGATGCATATAAATCATGTCCGGTCAAACAGTCAAGAGCATGGTTCTATTGAGACACAATTGTACTGATAAATGTGTATGTGGAAACATGAATTATTAAAATGCGTTATTAATTACTGGGAAAACAAGCTTTCTCAGTCTCAACGCAATACACATTTTGATGATGTGCACCTCTACAGGCGTGTCCTATATGCCTTTTATGTCCACGAAGACTGTTGACTAAAAAACAACAACATTCAAGGAAAGACGCACAAGTGTAAGAAAGTGGATATACCATTTTATTATATGCTTCCCCATTAAATAGTGGGAAATTGCCGCGGCGTAGAGCGTTATATCCATCGCCTGGACCGACTCGATGGATAACACTGACCGACTCGATGGATAACACTGACCGACTCGATGGATAACACAATAGTATTACTTTTTCGGAGATTACTTCCGGTTTATAGCGGCGAATAACATTAAGTTTCAAAGCGTATAAATAACAGCCGGACTATTGTTTTAATTGTTGATTTTCACGGTTCATAAACTGTTATTTAATTGTTATAATTTTAACTCATTTGTTTTAATATATTCTTATCACTAAATTATGTATACATTAATTTTCTCGCATCATTTCAGAATAAAACAATGGGGACTATTTCTTATGGCGGCTATGCTCGATATTTGTCATTCGGTGGTGAGCAAATCAATTGATGGAATGTAAACAAAATGCAAATGTCGAAGCTTTCTAAACACAATTTGAAGTGAACTGTAGGACAAAATTAGCAGTTTTGGTGCGGTTTATAGCGCATATAATAAAAAGAAAACCTACGGGTTTTGGTTGAATACCCGGATTATCTCATTCGTGGGTGCAAGGAAGTACAGAATTTCCACTCGCGGCTTGCAGCCGCTCTTGGAAATTCTGTACTTCCTTGCACCCACTCATGAGATAATTCGGGTATTCAACCAAAACTCGTAGGTATTCTCTATTCATTTGCAAACTGATCGCTTCTTGAAAACGGTGACGCCGATTCTCTTTTATGGATGAGAAGTGTGGAAATGTTATGATATAAATGAAATGGGAAAAAACTACAATGCAATTGACGTTTTTGAAAAATATTTTGAACTTGAAATCGATCACCCCAGGCCAATATTCTAAGGTGAAACGAGAGTTACACCTATTCGAATTGAATTTTTTTGTTTGTTAATGTTTTTATTCAGATCATTTTTAATTTCATCATATGACAATAGTGTTATTCAATAGTATACAACTTTTTCCAAATATTTTCTGATATATATGAACATACATGTATACATGATTAAATGTCATTTGTAGATATAGAGAAACAGAGTATACAGCGAGTAATTTTTAGATAATCAGTTTAATTGAGAAATGTGGATATTTATAATCACTTATTTCTGATTTATGAACTGTCGTGGGGAAAGTTATTGAATCCATATTATGAGCATGTTTGAGTAATAGGTTTAGAAAGTTGGTAATGGTCTAAATCAGGACTAATCAACAAACAACACTATGCCCCCACACGCAGTCCGACCAAAGAATCGTCAAATTCGAAATTATATTAACCCTTACTTTGCGATACCTGCGCTGGAATAGCATGATGCATGATCACACAAGCCATACCCATGTGTAAATGTATATGTGTATACATATGTAGGCGTGAATATATATATATACATGTGTATATGTGTATACATATTCAAGTGTATATATATATGTATATTCATGCCATATAACTTTCGCAATTATCCAAACTTTAGAGTTATCCCGCTTGCACTTAAGATAACAGTCTTAACAAAGTATAACCTTTCTTTAAACACGGCAATAAACGTCCCGCTTCAGCTCAACGCAAATTTTCCATACCCTTAACTTCCGCATACAGCCATGTACCATTTATGCTTTGGTGTATATTTAATCAGATATGCATGCACATATAATCGTGCACATATAGTTACCTGACCGTTACATATGTATTCGTATGTGTGTGTGTTGGTGTGTGTGTCTACGTGGATGTATGTGTATGTATATATGCATATATATTTATATGAACATTTATATATATGTATATAACCATGCATATATTCACGAGTGCTGGCGCGGCTGTGCACGTGCGCGCGCGCTCCCTCTCTCTCTCGTGCGCATGTATATGTGTATGCATGTATATCTTTGTATATGCATATATGTCAGTATATGTGTATGTACATGTTTGTATACATATATAGGTGTGTGAGGGTGGGCGTGTATGTGGGTGTGCGGGTGTGTGGTCGTGTCGGTGCTCGTGAGGGTATGCATGCTTATATGCACTCAAATATGTTCGTATTTGTCTCTTTGTCAGGCAAATTGTATAACCCTGTATATTGCATAGCCAAATTCCTGCATGCAGGATGTATTTGTGTTCTCAAATTGGATGTATTTGTGTTAACAATTTATTTATAATGTTTATATATATGCTCTTCATTATATGGAGGAATAAAGAGATATATATATATATATATATATATATATATATATATATAATAAATATGAAGAGTAACACCTTTTAAGACCTATTTTATGTATTTAACATACGAGCTTTCGGGTTTCCCCTTCCTCAGGTATATATGCAAATGGAGTTACATCAAGATACAGTTGAACAAAGTTAGGCGTAACGTCAACGTCACACAACCCTTGGTGACATCTCCTTGATGATAACGTTATATATGTTGTTTTTTCGCGCCAAAAAGTTAGTCTTACAATTTGAACAATAAGAACGCGCGTTTCCACAGATGTGTATAGGCCTATACGTGTATCTATCGTTATTATTAATGTCCAGATGCGGTGCGCCACGAGGCCATGAACCCAGCGTCCCTGTTTATCCCGGAATTCAGACTGTCAAGCATTTGGATAAATCTTTGTTCAGTAATTCGTCTCTGGGAAGTATTGTCCAGTCCACCTTGGAGTACTTGTACCCGCATGTCTGAAACAGAGTGTCCTGGTGCGCCAAAGTGGACAGCTGTGGGTATTCCAGCATCTCGTGAACGAATGTTTTGTCTATGTCCTGTTATTCTGTTACTTAACTGCTGTCCCGTCTCACCAATGTAATGCACAGTGGGACATTTCGCACACGACATATAGTAAACAATTCCACTCGACACACAAGAATATGATCCGGAGGGGTTGAATTTCCGACCGGATTTTGTGTAAATATCATTATTACAGATGAGTGAGCACGTCTCGCACCTGGGTCTTCCGCAAGGACTTGTTCCTGTATGTATATTGTTTCCACCAGAGTTAACGGAAGATGACACAATTTTACATTTTAAATTAGGTGGTTGGCGAGTAGCGACTATTGGTTTTTCTGGGAATACCTTCGCCAAGTAATTGTCATCAGTAAGCATATCATGCGACTCCGTAACAATGTTTCGTAATTTCTCTAAACGAGGGTGGTATGTCACTACAAGCGGAACGCGATCGGACAGTCCCTTTGTGTTGTATGTGAGCAAATCCTTCCTGTCCTTTGCTTTCGCTTTGTCCACCTCTCTCTGTACAAGTTTTCTATCATACCCAAGCTCGGCGAACGCAGATGATAATGTTTTAACGTTGACGTTACGCCTAACTTTGTTCAACTGTATCTTGATGTAACTCCATTTGCATATATACCCGAGGAAGGGGAAACCCGAAAGCTCGTATGTTAAATACATAAAATAGGTCTTAAAAGGTGTTACTCTTCATATTTATTAATTATCAGCAGACCTATACGGCTAAGAAGAAATTATATATATATATATATATATATATATATATATATATATATATATATATATATATATATATATGCGAGTCACACATTTATTACATATCTATCAACGTAATTCGCATGATCGCACGACGTTCCAGACGTGTGATAATTCTCAGAATCGCACTAGTGCAATCTGTCGACGGAACTATTTCATTCATTGTTGTTAGACTGGCTCTCGCCGTTACTATTTTTACTTTTTCAACTTTTCAACGCAAGGGCGACAACCCACTTGTCGAAATCGCAATGCGCTGATTGGATTATATTTTTGGAAAATCTGGGAAAACCCAATTAACACCTTTGCGCGGGTCAAGATGGGTCAAGTTCACTTGCGGATAGACGGGCTCACTGTCTGATTGTTGCGTTAACCCTAAAATGCCGTTAAAACTCAATTAAATTCACATTTTCTGTACCGGAGATGTACGATTGTGAGTCAACTTACTATGATACTGAGATATGTAGTAAAAATAGAACCTCATGAGTGTCTGGATTTTGACGAATTATCGCACTCGATTTGTTGGGGGAACGCGATACCTCTCGTGCGGGACTGCGTCGCGCACTCGAG
Source organism: Siphonodentalium dalli (assembly GCA_032622095.1). Taxonomy (NCBI): domain Eukaryota; kingdom Metazoa; phylum Mollusca; class Scaphopoda; order Gadilida; family Siphonodentaliidae; genus Siphonodentalium; species Siphonodentalium dalli. The sequence continues at coordinate 8,071,993 of CP136064.1, forward strand.
GTATCGCTCCGCCAACAAATCTCGTGCGATAATTTCGTCAAAATCCAGACACTCATGAGGTTCCTAGCCTAAAAAGCGAATGCATTGTCTAACAAGGTTAATGCAAATAGTGTAATGTGTTATCTTATATATTCGAGGCTCCTTATGGGAGTTTTTAAAATAACTACTTTGAACAAGATTATTCTCTATTTCTATTTGATCACCCTACCGGAGTGTTTCACATCACTTTAAATACAAACATAACTATATCGCAATACTGTGTGTTGCAAGAAGATTGAACGGCACTATTTTCTCCCAAATGGACTCGAAGTCGTCTATTATATGAACATGTATTTAGATGGTGGCAGCTTCATACGCGTTTATGCATTGTTTTGTTTATTTATTGTTATTTTTGAAGATTCGCATTTGTTCGCATTTTCTTCAACTTAAATAACTTCCATCGTCTCACATTGCGAAGGTATATGTATAATGCTTGGAAGTATATATAGTCATATTCCGTGTATTCGTCTATTGCTATTCACTGTCTTGTTGAATGGGTCAAGCAACTACGACAGTGGATGATAATACTCATGAACAGTCATATATACTATATGTCTCGATACTGTTGAAAGCTTCCCTAGATCCTTGTTCAACACAAAATTAAATTATCAGTCATATATAGGGCAGTATAGAGAGGGGCAAAACAGTTCAAAATGTACGTTTTTTTGGTCCATGAATCTCAGAAATCTTGCGATCAACGAAATCATGACATTATCATACTGTGTATTTAGAAGTCATTGTGTACAAAACTATATCATATCACAGAATAATCCGAGTTCTTCCGTCCTGCCGAATGTTCTAAAAACTGACTTTGTTGCTGAATGTTTTGGTGAGGGGTGACACAATCTTACTCAACACGTCACCTACGACAAAGGATGACATAATTAGCATGTGAGCATATGTCTTGTACATTTCCACAAATTTCCAGGGTATTGAAGAGATCCCTCGACACATATTGAATTATCGCCCATTAAGAACCAAACATTTGCAATCAAGTAAATTGTTTTTGTCTATTTTCACAATAAATCTCAGAAATGTTGCAATCTATCAACGAAATCATGGCGTTGCCATACTTGGTATCTATAAGTATGTAGACTGCTATATCCCTAATTCTCTTTTTTTTTTTTTCGTTCTGCCGAATTCCCCCAAAACAGTGACTTTTTCTGAATTATGGGGTGAGGGTTGAAACAAATCTGACATAACACAGTACTTATTAATTAGTTTGACATTAACAACATGTTGTCATATGCGGTATATATCTTCGCAGTTTTCTTGACTATATTGAAGATCGCAAGTCAAAGCAATATTGATCTATTGCTGATTAAGAGGGAACCAAATTTTATATTTGCGTGTTTTTTGTCTATTTTTACAATAAATCTCAGAAATCTTGCTAAATTCAACGAAACTCGAGACACTATCATAGTAGATATCTAGAAGTATGAAGAATACAATATCTTGACGTAAACAATCGTGTTTCTTTACTGTTATGTCTCTCTTTGTGGCATTTATAAAAAAAATGGCGATTTTTGCAGATGTTTGCCCCTTAAACCTCTCAAAATCATCTTTTGCATCACTTGTATATTTCTCACCGGTTCTTACCCGATGCACAATGTCATTACCTTCAAAATGATGCATCGCACACCGTGTATGGTGCAAAGGGACCAACCTCCTACTTCGTGTGAGCTTGTCCGCGCTACTTTGTCCGCCTGTATTTCACCTCATCCACAAATGGCGCTTTGCGATTTGGTCGAGAGCTGTTTCCTGAATAGCAGAGTGTTGTGCTCAGTTTGGTACACTACTATACCAAACTAGCATGCAACAAGCAATGATCAGAGACAACAATATCGGTAAAGTGTGTACGACCCTGCAATTTACTAAGGTGTGTCATAATAATATTAAATTATTTATCTGAAAAAAAACAAATGTTCACAGGAACGACGCCAACTGGAGAAGACTTAGTGGCAACATTCGGTTGAGTTTACCTTGCGGTACAGTTTCGGGTTTTCGTGTAATGATAATAAAACTTATATACTGCGCGTTTCGGTTAATTTATATAGATTTCAAGATATTACTTGCGACAATTATGTTTTTCTTAATAATCTGTTTATCGGTAATAAGTGCATACTCATATTTGTTCCCAGTAAATCTAGTTGTATTTGATTTCTATTAACTTCGTTAGAATGGACTTTGGGCAGTCCAGTAGTTGTTATTGCTGGGATACATGCAGTCAAGTTCGAATTGTTAGGTGAAATAAAATAAATAGAGAATGGCTTGTCTTTGACTACGTGCATGGGTATACTGACTAGTTGGGTAGGTGTAGCTCACTGCGTTCGCGTCGTGAACTATACCCACTCCACCGGGAACAATACCAAGGTAGTCAACTCCAATCCGTGCTCTATTTATTAAATATACTTTGCATCATTTCAGATATATGCCCTACCGGATGGACGTTCTATGCAAGGCGACAACTGTGTTTGCAGGGATTTCATGCCACTATGTTGACCTGGGCTAACGCACAGCAAGAGTGTATAACTAATTGTGGCGGACAACTCATGAAAATTGATGGACAAGAGGATCACGATTTTGCTCTGACGCTACCTTAGTGAGTATATGACGCTACCTCATTGAGTATATGACGCTACCTCAGTGAGTATATGACGCTACCTCAGTGAGTATATGACGCTTCCTCAGTGAGTATATGACGCTACCTCAGTGAGTATATAGCGCTACCTCAGTGAGTATATGACGCTACCTCAGTGAGTATAGGGCGATACTTCAGTGAGTATATGACGCTACCTCAGTGAGTATATGACGCTACCTCAGTGAGTTTATGACGCTACCTCAGTGAGTATATGACGCTACCTCGGTGAGTATATTATGCTACCTCAGTGGGTATATAACGCTACCTCAGTGAGTATATTATGCTACCTCAGTGGGTATATAACGCTACCTCAGTTAGTATATTATGCTACCTCAGTAAGTATATGACGCCACATCAGTGGGGATATGACGCTACCTTAGTGAGTATATGACGCTACATACGTGAGTATATGACGCCACCTCAGTGACTATATGACGCTACCTCAGTGAGTATATGACGCTAACTTAGTGAGTATATGACGCTACCTCAGTGAGTATATGACGCTATCTCAGTGAGTATATGACGCTACCTCAGTGGGTATATGCCGCTACCTTAGTGAGTATATAACGCTACCTCAGTGAGTATAGTATGCTACCTCAGTGAGTATATTATGTTACCTCAGTGAGTATATGCACAGAAGTGGGATTTATGTTCTATTACGCATGTAGATATGACGCTACCTTAGTGAGTATATGACGCTATCTCAGTGAGTATATGACGCTACCTCAGTGAGTGTATAACGCTACCTTAGTGAGTATATGACGCTACCTCAGTGAATGGTATTTGTGTGATAAAAGCGAATTATTCGTGTTTAATCACTTGACTGGAGGCAACTATGACTACTATTTTAAGACACGGACAATAGGATCTACACATTTTACCTAGTACCATATGAATAGCTCTCATAATGTTCTATAGTAGTGAATTTTGACAGATTTGGTGTTGTAAATTTAAAAATAAATTATTATCGGTCACATTCGTGATACTGTATTCATTACATATATTTCTGCTTCTAGAAAAGGTGACATACATACATCCCTATTATATCACATTTAGCTGTTAATTACACATATATTACACGATTCAAGATAAGCAGTATCGATAAAACTGCGTTATTCTTTTGTTTCTTGGCGCCCAAAAAGTTCATATGTAATCGTTGCATGAGAGCTGGCTTTCGTTTGCTCTCTCGCGAGAAACGTTAGAGGGAATTCTTACATCTATTATTAAAAGCTCCACTGACACTCTGAGATCATTCTTCCTCGTACAATTCCTTGTTCATTATTGTAAGACTAGCTATTCAATTTTCCACAAATTGTAAATTTCATTCGATTTTGTCCATTTTGGCGGCCATATTGGTACAGACATTCTACCGATATGGTTTAAGACTAAGCATTGTTGGTGTGTATTTTATTTTATTACTAATTTGGTATTAGTTGGCGCACCTACCACAGAAATTCAGAATTTTTCGATACCAACTGCCATCATGGACGCCATCTTGGATTACCGAAAATGCTCAAAGCGGATTTTAGCGGATATTTGATATGTTATAGAGGTTATATTCCACTTCAAAATGGAATAGAACCCAACATAGTCCAAATTTATTATAGGTTGACACCAAAATGTTAGTTTATCGACCAGACTATATACACATATTGCACAAGGAACACAAGCCAAACTATTGCGAGATTTGAATGGCACATATTACTCGACAGTCACTTCCTCCGACCAAGCCACCTTGCGGGGAAACTGTCCACCGGCAGGTGGACAATTCATATCACTGTGATGGGACTACAGGCGGAACGCCCTGACTTTTAGACAACCGAACTCTCGCACGTAACATTTCAAAACTAGCCATGAATGCTACCGATGTAGTAAATATAAGGGGGAGGTCAAGTGACCAATTTTCAAAGGGGCGGTGCAAAACTTACAGAGTTGAACATACTTCTGAGTTTGACTTGATGTGGTATTGGAAACAACAGGTATTTATCTGGCGGGTCCGCTTGGAATTTGTTCCATTATAATGTTAGTATATTTATTTTTGAATAGTTATATTGATTTTTGAAATGTAGGTCATGTGATGTAATTTCAGAAAAAAATCTCAAAAATACTTTTATTGCAAAATGCTATTATTTACCTACCGCAAATGTCAGTTAAATATTATGACTGTTCAATAATATGCCCGCACTGGTTCCCGGACAATTGTTTCGTGTATAACTTTTGCTCCGGACATTTGTATGGAAATCCCCATTCAAAATTGTTCACTCGACCGCCCCCGTAAACGACGTATATGCAGTAACTAGTGATCTAATCGTTCGACATTGATTGCAGCGTCAGCGATGTCAAGGACTATTGGTTTGATCTTTCTGATCTCGATGACAACGGACGTTGGGAAGATTCAGACGGGAGAGAAGCCTCTTGGTTCAAATGGAATACCCCCGCGGAAGAGTTTGAGGAGTTGTGTGTGGCATTGTGCTACGACTACACTACTTGGTATACAGAACCTTGAGGTGACAATCTCAGATACATATGCCAGCGTGCTGTAGGTATGAACCAGTATGACCCAGAGTGACTCTACAATTTGTCATGCCTCACTGATTCTTGTAAACGAGCATAGAGAGCTGTACTTCACTTCATCTCTCAACCCTCAAACATTTAACCTGACCATGCATGCGGACGAGATATAACTTAAAAACCGGCATTACAATGGCATGCTTGTGCATTAATGTGATATATTAGAAATATATCTCATCACACATGCAATGAAATGTACTACACTTTGATCTACCAGGGATGTGGCGACAGGGAGTCTGTGTGGTCACCCTCCCATCTTTGGTTAAAATGTTCAACAGTTGGAAACTTCATGCCTGACACAACATTAGTTAGAAATTTGACATCACATTAGGTTACAATTGCTCTCCTAGTTTGTGTTGGTTTTCCAACCAGTAGTTATTTGAGACAAAAAGTCGCGTATGTTCCTACTTTCGGTAAAATATTTGGACATCAGTCAGAAATGTTCCTACCTCGGGTTGTTTATTACATGATATTACTTGTCTATGATTTTGGTAACCATATTGAGAGAAACCATATATTAATATTACTTATTTATGTGGGCAGTAGCCTCTATACGGGCGCCTGTGGCGCATAAGATACTATGGGTGGCGGGATGGGGGTGGGTGGGCTCACATCATACTACTTATTTATGTGGGCAGTAGCCTCTATACGGGCGCCTGTGGCGCATAAGATAATATGGGTGGCGGGATGGGGTGGGTGGGTGGGCTCACATCATACTACTTATTTATGTGGGCAGTAGCCTCTATACGGGCGCCTGTGGCGCATAAGATACTATGGGTGGCGGGATGGGGGGTGGGTGGGCTCACATCATACTACTTATTTATGTGGGCAGTAGCCTCTATACGGGCGCCTGTGGCGCATAAGATACTATGGGTGGCGGGATGGGGGGGTGGGTGGGCTCACATCATACTACTTATTTATGTGGGCAGTAGCCTCTATACGGGCGCCTGTGGCGCATAAGATACTATCGGTGGCGGGATGGGGGGGGTGGGGGGCTCACATCATACTACTTATTTATGTGGGCAGTAGCCTCTATACGGGCGCCTGTGGCGCATAAGATACTATGGGTGGCGGGATGGGGGGTGGGTGGGCTCACATCATACTACTTATTTATGTGGGCAGTAGCCTCTATACGGGCGCCTGTGGCGCATAAGATACTATGGGTGGCGGAATGGGGGTGGGTGGGCTCACATCATACTACTTATTTATGTGGGCAGTACCTCTATACGGGCGCCTGTGGCGCATAAGATACTATGGGTGGCGGGATGGGGGGTGGGTGGGCTCACATCATACTACTTATTTATGTGGGCAGTAGCCTCTATACGGGCGCCTGTGTCGCATAAGATACTATGGGTGGCGGGATGGGGGGTGGGTGGGCTCACATCATACTACTTATTTATGTGGGCAGTAGCCTCTATACGGGCGCCTGTGGCGCATAAGATACTATGGGTGGCGGGATGGGGGTGGGTGGGCTCACATCATACTACTTATTTATGTGGGCAGTAGCCTCTATACGGGCGCCTGTGGCGCATAAGATACTATGGGTGGCGGGATGGGGGGTGGGTGGGCTCACATCATACTACTTATTTATGTGGCAGTAGCCTCTACACGGGCGCCTGTGTCGCATAAGATACTATGGGTGGCGGGATGGGGGGGTGGGTGGGCTCACATCATACTACTTATTTATGTGGGCAGTAGCCTCTATACGGGCGCCTGTGGCGCATAAGATACTATGGGTGGCGGGATGGGGGGTGGGTGGGCTCACATCATACTACTTATTTATGTGGGCAGTAGCCTCTATACGGGCGCCTGTGGCGCATAAGATACTATGGGTGGCGGGATGGGGGGTGGGTGGGCTCACATCATACTACTTATTTATGTGGCAGTAGCCTCTACACGGGCGCCTGTGGCGCATAAGATACTATGGGTGGCGGGATGGGGGGGGGGGGTGGGTGGGCTCACATCATACTACTTATTTATGTGGGCAGTAGCCTCTATACGGGCGCCTGTGGCGCATAAGATACTATGGGTGGCGGAATGGGGGTGGGTGGGCTCACATCATACTACTTATTTATGTGGGCAGTAGCCTCTATACGGGCGCCTGTGGCGCATAAGATACTATGGGTGGCGGGATGGGGGGGGGGGGGGTGGGGGGCTCACATCATACTACTTATTTATGTGGGCAGTAGCCTCTATACGGGCGCCTGTGTCGCATAAGATACTATGGGTGGCGGGATGGGGGGTGGGTGGGCTCACATCATACTACTTATTTATGTGGGCAGTAGCCTATATACGGGCGCCTGTGGCGCATAAGATACCATGGGTGGCGGAATGGGGGTGGGTGGGCTCACATCATACTACTTATTTATGTGGGCAGTAGCCTCTATACGGGCGCCTGTGGCGCATAAGATACTATGGGTGGCGGGATGGGGGGTGGGTGGGCTCACATCATACTACTTATTTATGTGGGCAGTAGCCTCTATACGGGCGCCTGTGGCGCATAAGATACTATGGGTGGCGGGATGGGGGTGGGTGGGCTCACATCATACTACTTATTTATGTGGGCAGTAGCCTCTATACGGGCGCCTGTGGCGCATAAGATACTATGGGTGGCGGGATGGGGGGTGGGTGGGCTCACATCATACTACTTATTTATGTGGGCAGTAGCCTCTATACGGGCGCCTGTGGCGCATAAGATACTATGGGTGGCGGGATGGGGGGTGGGTGGGCTCACATCATACTACTTATTTATGTGGGCAGTAGCCTCTATACGGGCGCCTGTGGCGCATAAGATACTATGGGTGGCGGGATGGGGGGTGGGTGGGCTCACATCATACTACTTATTTATGTGGCAGTAGCCTCTACACGGGCGCCTGTGGCGCATAAGATACTATGGGTGGCGGGATGGGGGGTGGGTGGGCTCACATCATACTACTTATTTATGTGGGCAGTAGCCTCTATACGGGCGCCTGTGGCGCATAAGATACTATGAGTGGCGGAATGGGGGTGGGTGGGCTCACATCATACTACTTATTTATGTGGGCAGTAGCCTCTATACGGGCGCCTGTGGCGCATAAGATACTATGGGTGGCGGGATGGGGGTTGGGTGGGCTCACATCATACTACTTATTTATATGGGCAGTAGCCTCTATACGGGCGCCTGTGGCGCATAAGATACTATGGGTGGCGGGATGGGGGTGGGTGGGCTCACATCATACTACTTATTTATGTGGGCAGTAGCCTCTATACGGGCGCCTGTGGCGCATAAGATACTATGGGTGGCGGGATGGGGGGTGGGTGGGCTCACATCATACTACTTATTTATGTGGGCAGTAGCCTCTATACGGGCGCCTGTGGCGCATAAGATATTATGGGTGGCGGGATGGGGGGTGGGTGGGCTCACATCATACTACTTATTTATGTGGGCAGTAGCCTCTATACGGGCGCCTGTGGCGCATAAGATGCTATGGGTGGTGGGATGGGGGGTGGGTGGGCTCACATCATACTACTTATTTATGTGGGCAGTAGCCTCTATACGGGCGCCTGTGGCGCATAAGATACTATGGGTGGCGGGATGGGGGGTGAGTGGGCTCACATCATACTACTTATTTATGTGGGCAGTAGCCTCTATTCGGGCGCCTGTGGCGCATAAGATACTATGGGTGGCGGGATGGGGGGGTGGGTGGGCTCACATCATACTACTTATTTATGTGGGCAGTAGCCTCTATACGGGCGCCTGTGGCGCATAAGATACTATGGGTGGCGGGGATGGGGGGTGGGTGGGCTCACATCATACTACTTATTTATGTGGGCAGTAGCCTCTATACGGGCGCCTGTGGCGCATAAGATACTATGGGTGGCGGGATGGGGGGTGGGTGGGCTCACATCATACTACTTATTTATGTGGGCAGTAGCCTCTATACGGGCGCCTGTGGCGCATAAGATACTATGGGTGGCGGGATGGGGGGTGGGTGGGCTCACATAATACTACTTATTTATGTGGGCAGTAGCCTCTATACGGGCGCCTGTGGCGCATAAGATACTATGGGTGGCGGGATGGGGGGTGGGTGGGCTCACATCATACTACTTATTTATGTGGGCAGTAGCCTCTATATGGGTGGCGGGATGGGGGGTGGGTGGGCTCACATCATACTACTTATTTATGTGGGCAGTAGCCTCTATACGGGCGCCTGTGGCGCATAAGATACTATGGGTGGCGGGATGGGGGGTGGGTGGGCTCACATCATACTACTTATTTATGTGGGCAGTAGCCTCTATACGGGCGCCTGTGGCGCATAAGATACTATGGGTGGCGGGATGGGGGGGTGGGTGGGCTCACATCATACTACTTATTTATGTGGGCAGTAGCCTCTATACGGGCGCCTGTGGCGCATAAGATACTATGGGTGGCGGGATGGGGGGTGGGTGGGCTCACATCATACTACTTATTTATGTGGGCAGTAGCCTCTATACGGGCGCCTGTGGCGCATAAGATACTATGGGTGGCGGGATGGGGGGTGGGTGGGCTCACATCATACTACTTATTTATGTGGGCAGTAGCCTCTACACGGGCGCCTGTGGCGCATAAGATACTATGGGTGGCGGGATGGGGGTGGGTGGGCTCACATCATACTACTTATTTATGTGGGCAGTAGCCTCTATACGGGCGCCTGTGGCGCATAAGATATTATGGGTGGCGGGATGGGGGGTGGGTGGGCTCACATCATACTACTTATTTATGTGGGCAGTAGCCTCTATACGGGCGCCTGTGGCGCATAAGATACTATGGGTGGTGGGATGGGGGGTGGGTGGGCTCACATCATACTACTTATTTATGTGGGCAGTAGCCTCTATACGGGCGCCTGTGGCGCATAAGATACTATGGGTGGCGGGATGGGGGGTGAGTGGGCTCACATCATACTACTTATTTATGTGGGCAGTAGCCTCTATTCGGGCGCCTGTGGCGCATAAGATACTATGGGTGGCGGGATGGGGGGTGGGTGGGCTCACATCATACTACTTATTTATGTGGGCAGTAGCCTCTATACGGGCGCCTGTGGCGCATAAGATACTATGGGTGGCGGGATGGGGGGTGGGTGGGGCTCACATCATACTACTTATTTATGTGGGCAGTAGCCTCTATACGGGCGCCTGTGGCGCATAAGATACTATGGGTGGCGGGATGGGGGTGGGTGGGCTCACATCATACTACTTATTTATGTGGGCAGTAGCCTCTATACGGGCGCCTGTGGCGCATAAGATACTATGGGTGGCGGGATGGGGGGTGGGTGGGCTCACATAATACTACTTATTTATGTGGCAGTAGCCTCTATACGGGCGCCTGTGGCGCATAAGATACTATGGGTGGCGGGATGGGGGGGGTGGGTGGGCTCACATCATACTACTTATTTATGTGGGCAGTAGCCTCTATACGGGCGCCTGTGGCGCATAAGATACTATGGTGGCGGAATGGGGGGTGGGTGGGCTCACATCATACTACTTATTTATGTGGGCAGTAGCCTCTACACGGGCGCCTGTGGCGCATAAGATACTATTGGTGGCGGGATGGGGGGTGGGTGGGCTCACATCATACTACTTATTTATGTGGGCAGTAGCCTCTATACGGGCGCCTGTGGCGCATAAGATACTATGGGTGGCGGGATGGGGGTGGGTGGGCTCACATCATACTACTTATTTATGTGGGCAGTAGCCTCTATACGGGCGCCTGTGGCGCATAAGATACTATGGGTGGCGGGATGGGGGGTGGGTGGGCTCACATCATACTACTTATTTATGTGGGCAGTAGCCTCTATACGGGCGCCTGTGGCGCATAAGATACTATGGGTGGCGGGATGGGGGGTGGGTGGGCTCACATCATACTACTTATTTATGTGGGCAGTAGCCTCTATACGGGCGCCTGTGGCGCATAAGATACTATGGGTGGCGGGATGGGGGGTGGGTGGGCTCACATCATACTACTTATTTATGTGGGCAGTAGCCTCTATACGGGCGCCTGTGGCGCATAAGATACTATGGGTGGCGGGATGGGGGGTGGGTGGGCTCACATCATACTACTTATTTATGTGGGCAGTAGCCTCTATACGGGCGCCTGTGGCGCATAAGATACTATGGGTGGCGGGATGGGGGGTGGGTGGGCTCACATCATACTACTTATTTATGTGGGCAGTAGCCTCTACACGGGCGCCTGTGGCGCATAAGATACTATGGGTGGCGGGATGGGGGTGGGTGGGCTCACATCATACTACTTATTTATGTGGGCAGTAGCCTCTATACGGGCGCCTGTGGCGCATAAGATACTATGGGTGGCGGGATGGGGGGTGGGTGGGCTCACATCATACTACTTATTTATGTGGGCAGTAGCCTCTATTCGGGCGCCTGTGGCGCATAAGATACTATGGGTGGCGGGCTGGGGGGTGGGTGGGCTCACATCATACTACTTATTTATGTGGGCAGTAGCCTCTATACGGGCGCCTGTGGCGCATAAGATACTATGGGTGGCGAGATGGGGGGTGGGTGGGCTCACATCATACTACTTATTTATGTGGCAGTAGCCTTTATACGGGCGCATGTGGCGCATAAGATACTATGGGTGGCGGGATGGGGGGTGGGTGTGGGCTCACATCATACTACTTATTTATGTGGGCAGTAGCCTCTATACGGGCGCCTGTGGCGCATAAGATACTATGGGTGGCGGAATGGGGGTGGGTGGGCTCACATCATACTACTTATTTATGTGGGCAGTAGCCTCTATACGGGCGCCTGTGGCGCATAAGATACTATGGGTGGCGGGATGGGGGGTGGGTGGGCTCACATCATACTACTTATTTATGTGGGCAGTAGCCTCTATACGGGCGCCTGTGGCGCATAAGATACTATGGGTGGCGGGATGGGGGGGTGGGCTCACATCATACTACTTATTTATGTGGGCAGTAGCCTCTATACGGGCGCCTGTGGCGCATAAGATACTATGGGTGGCGGGATGGGGGGTGGGTGGGCTCACATCATACTACTTATTTATGTGGGCAGTAGCCTCTATACGGGCGCTTGTGGCGCATAAGATACTATGGGTGGCGGGATGGGGGGGGGGGTGGGCTCACATCATACTACTTATTTATGTGGGCAGTAGCCTCTATACGGGCGCCTGTGGCGCATAAGATACTATGGGTGGCGGGATGGGGGGGGGGGGTGGGCTCACATCATACTACTTATTTATGTGGGCAGTAGCCTCTATACGGGCGCCTGTGGCGCATAAGATACTATTGGTGGCGGGATGGGGGGGTGGGTGGGCTCACATCATACTACTTATTTATGTGGGCAGTAGCCTCTATACGGGCGCCTGTGGCGCATAAGATACTATGGGTGGCGGGATGGGGGGTGGGTGGGCTCACATCATACTACTTATTTATGTGGGCAGTAGCCTCTATACGGGCGCCTGTGGCGCATAAGATACTACGGGTGGCGGGATGGGGGGTGGGTGGGCTCACATCATACTACTTATTTATGTGGGCAGTAGCCTCTATATGGGCGCCTGTGGCGCATAAGATACTATGGGTGGCGGGATGGGGGGGGTGGGTGGGCTCACATCATACTACTTATTTATGTGGGCAGTAGCCTCTATACGGGCGCCTGTGGCGCATAAGATACTATGGGTGGCGGGATGGGGGGTGGGTGGGCTCACATCTTACTACTTATTTATGTGGGCAGTAGCCTCTATACGGGCGCCTGTGGCGCATAAGATACTATGGGTAGCGGAATGGGGGTGGGTGGGCTCACATCATACTACTTATTTATGTGGGCAGTAGCCTCTATACGGGCGCCTGTGGCGCATAAGATACTATGGGTGGCGGGATGGGGGGTGGGTGGGCTCACATCATACTACTTATTTATGTGGGCAGTAGCCTCTATACGGGCGCCTGTGGCGCATAAGATACTATGGGTGGCGGGATGGGCGGTGGGTGGGCTCACATCATACTACTTATTTATGTGGGCAGTAGCCTCTATACGGGCGCCTGTGGCGCATAAGATACTATGGGTGGCGGGATGGGGGGTGGGTGGGCTCACATCATACTACTTATTGATGTGGACAGTAGCCTCTATACGGGCGCCTGTGGCGCATAAGATACTATGGGTGGCGGGATGGGGGTGGGTGGGCTCACATCATACTACTTATTTATGTGGGCAGTAGCCTCTATACGGGCGTCTGTGGCGCATAAGATACTATGGGTGGCGGGATGGGGGGTGGGTAGTCTCACATCATACTACTTATTTATGTGGGCAGTAGCCTCTAAACGGGCGCCTGTGGCGCATAAGATACTATGGGTGGCGGGATGGGGGGTGTGTGGGCTCACATCATACTACTTATTTATGTGGGCAGTAGCCTCTATACGGGCGCCTGTGGCGCATACGATACTATGGGTGGCGGGATGGGGGGGGGGGTGGGTGGGCTCACATCATACTACTTATTTATGTGGGCAGTAGCCTCTATTCGGGCGCCTGTGGCGCATAAGATACTATGGGTGGCGGGATGGGGGGTGGGTGGGCTCACATCATACTACTTATTTATGTGGGCAGTAGCCTCTATACGGGCGCCTGTGGCGCATAAGATACTATGGGTGGCGGGATGTGGGGTGGGTGGGCTCACATCATACTACTTATTTATGTGGGCAGTAGCCTCTATACGGGCGCCTGTGGCGCATAAGATACTATGGGTGGCGGGATGGGGGTGGGTGGGCTCACATCATACTACTTATTTATGTGGGCAGTAGCCTCTATACGGGCGCCTGTGGCGCATAAGATACTATGGGTGGCGGGATGGGGGGTGGGTGGGCTCACATCATACTACTTATTTATGTGGGCAGTAGCCTCTATACGGGCGCCTGTGGCGCATAAGATACTATGGGTGGCGGGATGGGGGGTGGGTGGGCTCACATCATACTACTTATTTATGTGGGCAGTAGCCTCTATACGGGCGCATGTGGCGCATAAGATACTATGGGTGGCGGGATGGGGGGTGGGTGGGCTCACATCATACTACTTATTTATGTGGGCAGTAGCCTCTATACGGGCGCCTGTGGCTCATAAGATACTATGGGTGGCGGGATGGGGCGTGGGTGGGCTCACATCATACTACTTATTTATGTGGGCAGTAGCCTCTATACGGGCGCCTGTGGCGCATAAGATACTATGGGTGGCGGGATGGGGGGTGGGTGGGCTCACATCATACTACTTATTTATGTGGGCAGTAGCCTCTATACGGGCGCCTGTGGCGCATAAGATACTATGGGTGGCGGGATGGGGGGGGGGTGGGTGGGATCACATCATACTACTTATTTATGTGGGCAGTAGCCTCTATACGGGCGCATGTGGCGCATAAGATACTATGGGTGGCGGGATGGGGGGTGGGTGGGCTCACATCATACTACTTATTTATGTGGGCAGTAGCCTCTATACGGGCGCCTGTGGCTCATAAGATACTATGGGTGGCGGGATGGGGGGTGGGTGGGCTCACATCGTACTACTTATTTATGTGGGCAGTAGCCTCTATACGGGCGCCTGTGGCGCATAAGATACTATGGGTGGCGGGATGGGGGGGGGTGGGTGGGCTCACATCATACTACTTATTTATGTGGGCAGTAGCCTCTATACGGGCGCCTGTGGCGCATAAGATACTATGGGTGGCGGGATGGGGGGTGGGTGGGCTCACATCATACTACTTATTTATGTGGGCAGTAGCCTCTATACGGGCGCCTGTGGCGCATAAGATACTATGGGTGGCGGGATGGGGGTGGGTGGACTCACATCATACTACTTATTTATGTGGGCAGTAGCCTCTATACGGGCGCCTGTGGCGCATAAGATACTATGGGTGGCGGGATGGGGGGTGGGTAGGCTCACATCATACTACTTATTTATGTGGGCAGTAGCCTCTATACGGGCGCCTGTGGCGCATAATATACTATGGGTGGCGGGATGGGGGGTGGGTGGGCTCACATCATACTACTTATTTATGTGCGCAGTAGCCTCTATACGGGCGCCATCGTACTATGGGTGGCGGGATGGGGGGTGGGTGGGCTCACATCATACTACTTATTTATGTGGGCAGTAGCCTCTATACGGGCGCCTGTGGCGCATAAGATACTATGGGTGGCGGGATGGGGGTGGGTGGACTCACATCATACTACTTATTTATGTGGGCAGTAGCCTCTATACGGGCGCCTGTGGCGCATAAGATACTATGGGTGGCGGGATGGGGGGTGGGTAGGCTCACATCATACTACTTATTTATGTGGGCAGTAGCCTCTATACGGGCGCCTGTGGCGCATAATATACTATGGGTGGCGTACTACTTATTTATGTGGGCAGTAGCCTCTATACGGGCGCCTGTGGCGCATAAGATACTATGGGTGGCGGGATGGGGGGGGGTGGGTGGGCTCACATCATACTACTTATTTATGTGGGCAGTAGCCTCTATACGGGCGCCTGTGGCGCATAAGATACTATGGGTGGCGGGATGGGGGGTGGGTGGGCTCACATCATACTACTTATTTATGTGGGCAGTAGCCTCTATACGGGCGCCTGTGGCGCATAAGATACTATGGGTGGCGGGATGGGGGTGGGTGGACTCACATCATACTACTTATTTATGTGGGCAGTAGCCTCTATACGGGCGCCTGTGGCGCATAAGATACTATGGGTGGCGGGATGGGGGGTGGGTAGGCTCACATCATACTACTTATTTATGTGGGCAGTAGCCTCTATACGGGCGCCTGTGGCGCATAATATACTATGGGTGGCGGGATGGGGGGTGGGTGGGCTCACATCATACTACTTATTTATGTGCGCAGTAGCCTCTATACGGGCGCCTGTGGCGCATAAGATACTATGGGTGGCGGGATGGGGGGTGGGTGGGCTCACACCATACTACTTATTTATGTGGGCAGTAGCCTCTATACGGGCGCCTGTGGCGCATAAGATACTATGGGTGGCGGGATGGGGGGTGGGTGGGCTCACATCATACTACTTATTTATGTGGGCAGTAGCCTCTATACGGGCGCCTGTGGCGCATAAGATACTATGGGTGGCGGGATGGGGGTGGGTGGGCTCACATCATACTACTTATTTATGTGGGCAGTAGCCTCTATACGGGCGCCTGTGGCTCATAAGATACTATGGGTGGCGGGATGGGGGGTGGGTGGGCTCACATCGTACTACTTATTTATGTGGGCAGTAGCCTCTATACGGGCGCCTGTGGCGCATAAGATACTATGGGTGGCGGGATGGGGGGTGAGTGGGCTCACATCATACTACTTATTTATGTGGGCAGTAGCCTCTATACGGGCGCCTGTGGCGCATAAGATACTATGGGTGGCGGGATGGGGTGGGTGGGCTCACATCATACTACTTATTTATGTGGGCAGTAGCCTCTATACGGGCGCCTGTGGCGCATAAGATACTATGGGTGGCGGGATGGGGGGTGGGTGGGCTCACATCATACTACTTATTTATGTGGGCAGTAGCCTCTATACGGGCGCCTGTGGCGCATAAGATACTATGGGTGGCGGGATGGGGGGTGGGTGGGCTCACATCATACTACTTATTTATGTGGGCAGTAGCCTCTATACGGGCGCCTGTGGCGCATAAGATACTATGGGTGGCGGGATGGGGGGTGGGTGGGCTCACATCATACTACTTATTTATGTGGGCAGTAGCCTCTATACGGGCGCCTGTGGCGCATAATATACTATGGGTGGCGGGATGGGGGGTGGGTGGGCTCACATCATACTACTTATTTATGTGGGCAGTAGCCTCTATACGGGCGCCTGTGGCGCATAAGATACTATGGGTGGCGGGATGGGGGGTGGGTGGGCTCACACCATACTACTTATTTATGTGGGCAGTAGCCTCTATACGGGCGCCTGTGGCGCATAAGATACTATGGGTGGCGGGATGGGGGGTGGGTGGGCTCACATCATACTACTTATTTATGTGGGCAGTAGCCTCTATACGGGCGCCTGTGGCGCATAAGATACTATGGGTGGCGGGATGGGGGTGGGTGGGCTCACATCATACTACTTATTTATGTGGGCAGTAGCCTCTATACGGGCGCCTGTGGCTCATAAGATACTATGGGTGGCGGGATGGGGGGTGGGTGGGCTCACATCGTACTACTTATTTATGTGGGCAGTAGCCTCTATACGGGCGCCTGTGGCGCATAAGATACTATGGGTGGCGGGATGGGGGGGTGAGTGGGCTCACATCATACTACTTATTTATGTGGGCAGTAGCCTCTATACGGGCGCCTGTGGCGCATAAGATACTATGGGTGGCGGGATGGGGTGGGTGGGCTCACATCATACTACTTATTTATGTGGGCAGTAGCCTCTATACGGGCGCCTGTGGCGCATAAGATACTATGGGTGGCGGGATGGGGGGTGGGTGGGCTCACATCATACTACTTATTTATGTGGGCAGTAGCCTCTATACGGGCGCCTGTGGCGCATAAGAAACTATGGGTGGCGGGATGGGGGGGGTGGGTGGGCTCACATCATACTACTTATTTATGTGGGCAGAAGCCTCTATACGGGCGCCTGTGGCGCATAAGATACTATGGGTGGCGGGATGGGGGGTGGGTGGGCTCACATCATACTACTTATTTATGTGGGCAGTAGCCTCTATACGGGCGCATGTGGCGCATAAGATACTATGGGTGGCGGGATGGGGGGTGGGTGGGCTCACATCATACTACTTATTTATGTGGGCAGTAGCCTCTATACGGGCGCCTGTGGCTCATAAGATACTATGGGTGGCGGGATGGGGGTGGGTGGTCTCACATCATACTACTTATTTATGTGGGCAGTAGCCTCTATACGGGCGCCTGTGGCGCATAAGATACTATGGGTGGCGGGATGGGGGGGTGGGTGGGCTCACATCATACTACTTATTTATGTGGGCAGTAGCCTCTATACGGGCGCCTGTTGCGCATAAGATACTATGGGTGGCGGGATGGGGGGTGGGTGGGCTCACATCATACTACTTATTTATGTGGGCAGTAGCCTCTATACAGGCGCCTCTGGCGCATAAGATACTATGGGTGGCGGGATGGGGGTGGGTGGGCTCACATCATACTACTTATTTATGTGGGCAGTAGCCTCTATACGGGCACCTGTGGCGCATAAGATACTATGGGTGGCGGGATGGGGGGTGGGTGGGCTCACATCATACTACTTATTTATGTGGGCAGTAGCCTCTATACGGGCGCCTGTGGCGCATAAGATACTATGGGTGGCGGGATGGGGGTGGGTGGGCTCACATCATACTGCTTATTTATGTGGGCAGTAGCCTCTATACGGGCGCATGTGGCGCATAAGATACTATGGGTGGCGGGATGGGGGGTGGGTGGGCTCACATCATACTACTTATTTATGTGGGCAGTAGCCTCTATACGGGCGCCTGTGGCGCATAAGATACTATGGGTGGCGGGATGGGGGGTGGGTGTTCTCACATCATACTACCTATTTATGTGGGCAGTAGCCTCTATACGGGCGCCTGTGGCGCATAAGATACTATGGGTGGCGGGATGGGGGGGGGGTGGGTGGGCTCACATCATACTACTTATTTATGTGGGCAGTAGCCTCTATACGGGCGCCTGTGGCTCATAAGATACTATGGGTGGCGGGATGGGGGTGGGTGGGCTCACATCATACTACTTATTTATGTGGGCAGTAGCCTCTATACGGGCGCCTGTGGCGCATAAGATACTATGGGTGGCGGGATGGGGGGTGAGTGGGCTCACATCATACTACTTATTTATGTGGGCAGTAGCCTCTATACGGGCGCCTGTGGCGCATAAGATACTATGGGTGGCGGGATGGGGTGGGTGGGCTCACATCATACTACTTATTTATGTGGGCAGTAGCCTCTATACGGGCGCCTGTGGCGCATAAGATACTATGGGTGGCGGGATGGGGGGTGGGTGGGCTCACATCATACTACTTATTTATGTGGACAGTAGCCTCTATACGGGCGCCTGTGGCGCATAATAAACTATGGGTGGCGGGATGGGGGGTGGGTGGGCTCACATCATACTACTTATTTATGTGGGCAGTAGCCTCTATACGGGCGCCTGTGGCGCATAAGATACTATGGGTGGCGGGATGAGGGATGGGTGGGCTCACATCATACTACTTATTTATGTGGGCAGTAGCCTCTATACGGGCGCATGTGGCGCATAAGATACTATGGGTGGCGGGATGGGGGGTGGGTGGGTGGGTGGGCTCACATCATACTACTTATTTATGTGGGCAGTAGCCTCTATACGGGCGCCTGTGGCGCATAAGATACTATGGGTGGCGGGATGGGGGTGGGTGGGCTCACACCATACTACTTATTTATGTGGGCAGTAGCCTCTATACGGGCGCCTGTGGCGCATAAGATACTATGGGTGGCGGGATGGGGGTGGGTGGGCTCACATCATACTACTTATTTATGTGGGCAGTAGCCTCTATACATGCGCCTGTGGCGCATAAGATACTATGGGTGGCAGGATGGGGGTGGGTGGGCTCACATCATACTACTTATTTATGTGGGCAGTAGCCTCTATACGGACGCCTGTGGCGCATAATATACTATGGGTGGCGGGATGGGGGTGGGTGGGCTCACATCATACTACTTATTTATGTGGGCAGTAGCCTCTATACGGGCGCCTGTGGCGCATAAGATACTATGGGTGGCGGGATGGGGGGTGGGTGGGCTCACATCATACTACTTATTTATGTGGGCAGTAGCCTCTATACGGGCGCCTGTGGCGCATAAGATACTATGGGTGGCGGGATGGGGGGTGGGTGGGCTCACATCATACTACTTATTTATGTGGGCAGTAGCCTCTATACGGGCGCCTGTGGCGCATAAGATACTATGGGTGGCGGGATGGGGGGTGGGTGGGCTCACATCATACTACTTATTTATGTGGGCAGTAGCCTCTATACGGGCGCCTGTGGCGCATAAGATACTATGGGTGGCGGGATGGGGGTGGGTGGGCTCACATCATACTACTTATTTATGTGGGCAGTAGCCTCTATACGGGCGCCTGTGGCGCATAAGATACTATGGGTGGCGGGATGGGGGTGGGTGGGCTCACATCATACTACTTATTTATGTGGGCAGTAGCCTCTATACGGGCGCCTGTGGCGCATAATATACTATGGGTGGCGGGATGGGGGGTGGGTGGGCTCACATCATACTACTTATTTATGTGGGCAGTAGCCTCTATACGGGCGCCTGTGGCGCATAAGATACTATGGGTGGCGGGATGGGGGGTGGGTGGGCTCACATCATACTACTTATTTATGTGGGCAGTAGCCTCTATACGGGCGCCTGTGGCGCATAAGATACTATGGGTGGCGGGATGGGGGTGGGTGGGCTCACATCATACTACTTATTTATGTGGGCAGTAGCCTCTATACGGGCGCCTGTGGCGCATAAGATACTATGGGTGGCGGGATGGGGGGGTGGGTGGGCTCACATCATACTACTTATTTATGTGGGCAGTAGCCTCTATACGGGCGCCTGTGGCGCATAAGATACTATGGGTGGCGGGATGGGGGTGGGTGGGCTCACATCATACTACTTATTTATGTGGGCAGTAGCCTCTATACGGGCGCCTGTGGCGCATAAGATACTATGGGTGGCGGGATGGGGGGTGGGTGGGCTCACATCATACTACTTATTTATGTGGGCTGTAGCCTCTATACGGGCGCCTGTGGCGCATAATATACTATGGGTGGCGGGATGGGGGGTGGGTGGGCTCACATCATACTACTTATTTATGTGGGCAGTAGCCTCTATACGGGCGCCTGTGGCGCATAAGATACTATGGGTGGCGGGATGGGGGGTGGGTGGGCTCACATCATACTACTTATTTATGTGGGCAGTAGCCTCCATACGGGCGCCTGTGGCGCATAAGATACTATGGGTGGCGGGATGGGGGGTTGTGGGCTCACATCATACTACTTATTTATGTGGGCAGTAGCCTCTATACGGGCGCCTGTGGCGCATAAGATACTATGGGTGGCGGGATGGGGGGTGAGTGGGCTCACATCATACTACTTATTTATGTGGGCAGTAGCCTCTATACGGGCGCCTGTGGCGCATAAGATACTATGGGTGGCGGGATGGGGTGGGTGGGCTCACATCATACTACTTATTTATGTGGGCAGTAGCCTCTATACGGGCGCCTGTGGCGCATAAGATACTATGGGTGGCGGGATGGGGGGTGGGTGGGCTCACATCATACTACTTATTTATGTGGACAGTAGCCTCTATACGGGCGCCTGTGGCGCATAAGATACTATGGGTGGCGGGATGGGGGGTGGGTGGGCTCACATCATACTACTTATTTATGTGGGCAGTAGCCTCTATACGGGCGCCTGTGGCGCATAAGATACTATGGGTGGCGGGATGGGGGGTGGGTGGGCTCACATCATACTACTTATTTATGTGGGCAGTAGCCTCCATACGGGCGCCTGTGGCGCATAAGATACTATGGGTGGCGGGATGGGGGGTTGTGGGCTCACATCATACTACTTATTTATGTGGGCAGTAGCCTCTATACGGGCGCCTGTGGCGCATAAGATACTATGGGTGGCGGGATGGGGGGTGGGTGGGCTCACATCATACTACTTATTTATGTGGGCAGTAGCCTCTATACGGGCGCCTGTGGCGCATAAGATACTATGGGTGGCGGGATGGGGGGTGGGTGGGCTCACATCATACTACTTATTTATGTAGGCAGTAGCCTCTATACGGGCGCCTGTGGCGCATAAGATACTATGGGTGGCGGGATGGGGGGTGGGTGGGCTCACATCATACTACTTATTTATGTGGGCAGTAGCCTCTATACGGGCGCCTGTGGCGCATAAAATACTATGGGTGGCGGGATGGGGGTGGGTGGGCTCACATCATACTACTTATTTATGTGGGCAGTAGCCTCTATACGGGCGCCTGTGGCGCATAAGATACTATGGGTGGCGGGATGGGGGGTGGGTGGGCTCACATCATACTACTTATTTATGTGGGCAGTAGCCTCTATACGGGCGCCTGTGGCGCATAAGATACTATGGGTGGCGGGATGGGGGTGGGTGGGCTCACATCATACTACTTATTTATGTGGGCAGTAGCCTCTATACGGGCGCCTGTGGCGCATAAGATACTATGGGTGGCGGGATGGGGGGTGGGTGGGCTCACATCATACTACTTATTTATGTGGGCAGTAGCCTCTATACGGGCGCCTGTGGCGCATAAGATACTATGGGTGGCGGGATGGGGGGTGGGTGGGCTCACATCATACTACTTATTTATGCGGGCAGTAGCCTCTATACGGGCGCCTGTGGCGCATAAGATACTATGGGTGGCGGGATGGGGGGTGGGTGGGCTCACATCATACTACTTATTTATGTGGGCAGTAGCCTCTATACGGGCGCCTGTGGCGCATAAGATACTATGGGTGGCAGGATGGGGGGTGGGTGGGCTCACATCATACTACTTATTTATGTGGGCAGTAGCCTCTATACGGGCGCCTGTGGCGCATAAGATACTATGGGTGGCGGGATGGGGGTGGGTGGGCTCACATCATACTACTTATTTATGTGGGCAGTAGCCTCTATACGGGCGCCTGTGGCGCATAAGATACTATGGGTGGCGGGATGGGGGGTGGGTGGGCTCACATCATACTACTTATTTATGTGGGCAGTAGCCTCTATACGGGCGCCTGTGGCGCATAAGATACTATGGGTGGCGGGATGGGGGTGGGTGGGCTCACATCATACTACTTATTTATGCGGGCAGTAGCCTCTATACGGGCGCCTGTGGCGCATAAGATACTATGGGTGGCGGGATGGGGGGTGGGTGGGCTCACATCATACTACTTATTTATGTGGGCTGTAGCCTCTATACGGGCGCCTGTGGCGCATAAGATACTATGGGTGGCGGGATGGGGGGTGGGTGGGCTCACATCATACTACTTATTTATGTGGGCAGTAGCCTCTATACGGGCGCCTGTGGCGCATAAGATACTATGGGTGGCGGGATGGGGGGTGGGTGGGCTCACATCATACTACTTATTTATGTGGGCAGTAGCCTCCATACGGGCGCCTGTGGCGCATAAGATACTATGGGTGGCGGGATGGGGGGTTGTGGGCTCACATCATACTACTTATTTATGTGGGCAGTAGCCTCTATACGGGCGCCTGTGGCGCATAAGATACTATGGGTGGCGGGATGGGGGGTGAGTGGGCTCACATCATACTACTTATTTATGTGGGCAGTAGCCTCTATACGGGCGCCTGTGGCGCATAAGATACTATGGGTGGCGGGATGGGGGGTGGGTGGGCTCACATCATACTACTTATTTATGTAGGCAGTAGCCTCTATACGGGCGCCTGTGGCGCATAAGATACTATGGGTGGCGGGATGGGGGGTGGGTGGGCTCACATCATACTACTTATTTATGTGGGCAGTAGCCTCTATACGGGCGCCTGTGGCGCATAAAATACTATGGGTGGCGGGATGGGGGTGGGTGGGCTCACATCATACTACTTATTTATGTGGGCAGTAGCCTCTATACGGGCGCCTGTGGCGCATAAGATACTATGGGTGGCGGGATGGGGGGTGGGTGGGCTCACATCATACTACTTATTTATGTGGGCAGTAGCCTCTATACGGGCGCCTGTGGCGCATAAGATACTATGGGTGGCGGGATGGGGGTGGGTGGGCTCACATCATACTACTTATTTATGTGGGCAGTAGCCTCTATACGGGCGCCTGTGGCGCATAAGATACTATGGGTGGCGGGATGGGGGGTGGGTGGGCTCACATCATACTACTTATTTATGTGGGCAGTAGCCTCTATACGGGCGCCTGTGGCGCATAAGATACTATGGGTGGCGGGATGGGGGGTGGGTGGGCTCACATCATACTACTTATTTATGCGGGCAGTAGCCTCTATACGGGCGCCTGTGGCGCATAAGATACTATGGGTGGCGGGATGGGGGGTGGGTGGGCTCACATCATACTACTTATTTATGTGGGCAGTAGCCTCTATACGGGCGCCTGTGGCGCATAAGATACTATGGGTGGCAGGATGGGGGGTGGGTGGGCTCACATCATACTACTTATTTATGTGGGCAGTAGCCTCTATACGGGCGCCTGTGGCGCATAAGATACTATGGGTGGCGGGATGGGGGGTGGGTGGGCTCACATCATACTACTTATTTATGTGGGCAGTAGCCTCTATACGGGCGCCTGTGGCGCATAAGATACTATGGGTGGCGGGATGGGGGGTGGGTGGGCTCACATCATACTACTTATTTATGTGGGCAGTAGCCTCTATACGGGCGCCTGTGGCGCATAAGATACTATGGGTGGCGGGATGGGGGTGGGTGGGCTCACATCATACTACTTATTTATGCGGGCAGTAGCCTCTATACGGGCGCCTGTGGCGCATAAGATACTATGGGTGGCGGGATGGGGGTGGGTGGGCTCACATCATACTACTTATTTATGTGGGCTGTAGCCTCTATACGGGCGCCTGTGGCGCATAAGATACTATGGGTGGCGGGATGGGGGGTGGGTGGGCTCACATCATACTACTTATTTATGTGGGCAGTAGCCTCTATACGGGCGCCTGTGGCGCATAAGATACTATGGGTGGCGGGATGGGGGGTGGGTGGGCTCACATCATACTACTTATTTATGTGGGCAGTAGCCTCCATACGGGCGCCTGTGGCGCATAAGATACTATGGGTGGCGGGATGGGGGGTTGTGGGCTCACATCATACTACTTATTTATGTGGGCAGTAGCCTCTATACGGGCGCCTGTGGCGCATAAGATACTATGGGTGGCGGGATGGGGGGTGAGTGGGCTCACATCATACTACTTATTTATGTGGGCAGTAGCCTCTATACGGGCGCCTGTGGCGCATAAGATACTATGGGTGGCGGGATGGGGTGGGTGGGCTCACATCATACTACTTATTTATGTGGGCAGTAGCCTCTATACGGGCGCCTGTGGCGCATAAGATACTATGGGTGGCGGGATGGGGGGTGGGTGGGCTCACATCATACTACTTATTTATGTGGACAGTAGCCTCTATACGGGCGCCTGTGGCGCATAAGATACTATGGGTGGCGGGATGGGGGGTGGGTGGGCTCACATCATACTACTTATTTATGTGGGCAGTAGCCTCTATACGGGCGCCTGTGGCGCATAAGATACTATGGGTGGCGGGATGGGGGGTGGGTGGGCTCACATCATACTACTTATTTATGTGGGCAGTAGCCTCCATACGGGCGCCTGTGGCGCATAAGATACTATGGGTGGCGGGATGGGGGGTTGTGGGCTCACATCATACTACTTATTTATGTGGGCAGTAGCCTCTATACGGGCGCCTGTGGCGCATAAGATACTATGGGTGGCGGGATGGGGGGTGGGTGGGCTCACATCATACTACTTATTTATGTGGGCAGTAGCCTCTATACGGGCGCCTGTGGCGCATAAGATACTATGGGTGGCGGGATGGGGGGTGGGTGGGCTCACATCATACTACTTATTTATGTAGGCAGTAGCCTCTATACGGGCGCCTGTGGCGCATAAGATACTATGGGTGGCGGGATGGGGGGTGGGTGGGCTCACATCATACTACTTATTTATGTGGGCAGTAGCCTCTATACGGGCGCCTGTGGCGCATAAAATACTATGGGTGGCGGGATGGGGGTGGGTGGGCTCACATCATACTACTTATTTATGTGGGCAGTAGCCTCTATACGGGCGCCTGTGGCGCATAAGATACTATGGGTGGCGGGATGGGGGGTGGGTGGGCTCACATCATACTACTTATTTATGTGGGCAGTAGCCTCTATACGGGCGCCTGTGGCGCATAAGATACTATGGGTGGCGGGATGGGGGTGGGTGGGCTCACATCATACTACTTATTTATGTGGGCAGTAGCCTCTATACGGGCGCCTGTGGCGCATAAGATACTATGGGTGGCGGGATGGGGGGTGGGTGGGCTCACATCATACTACTTATTTATGTGGGCAGTAGCCTCTATACGGGCGCCTGTGGCGCATAAGATACTATGGGTGGCGGGATGGGGGGTGGGTGGGCTCACATCATACTACTTATTTATGCGGGCAGTAGCCTCTATACGGGCGCCTGTGGCGCATAAGATACTATGGGTGGCGGGATGGGGGGTGGGTGGGCTCACATCATACTACTTATTTATGTGGGCAGTAGCCTCTATACGGGCGCCTGTGGCGCATAAGATACTATGGGTGGCAGGATGGGGGGTGGGTGTGCTCACATCATACTACTTATTTATGTGGGCAGTAGCCTCTATACGGGCGCCTGTGGCGCATAAGATACTATGGGTGGCGGGATGGGGGTGGGTGGGCTCACATCATACTACTTATTTATGTGGGCAGTAGCCTCTATACGGGCGCCTGTGGCGCATAAGATACTATGGGTGGCGGGATGGGGGGTGGGTGGGCTCACATCATACTACTTATTTATGTGGGCAGTAGCCTCTATACGGGCGCCTGTGGCGCATAAGATACTATGGGTGGCGGGATGGGGGTGGGTGGGCTCACATCATACTACTTATTTATGCGGGCAGTAGCCTCTATACGGGCGCCTGTGGCGCATAAGATACTATGGGTGGCGGGATGGGGGGTGGGTGGGCTCACATCATACTACTTATTTATGTGGGCAGTAGCCTCTATACGGGCGCCTGTGGCGCATAAGATACTATGGGTGGCAGGATGGGGGGTGGGTGGGCTCACATCATACTACTTATTTATGTGGGCAGTAGCCTCTATACGGGCGCCTGTGGCGCATAAGATACTATGGGTGGCGGGATGGGGGGGTGGGTGGGCTCACATCATACTACTTATTTATGTGGGCAGTAGCCTCTATACGGGCGCCTGTGGCGCATAAGATACTATGGGTGGCGGGATGGGGGTGGGTGGGCTCACATCATACTACTTATTTATATGGGCAGTAGCCTCTATACGGGCGCCTGTGGCGCATAAGATACTATGGGTGGCGGGATGGGGGGTGGGTGGGCTCACATCATACTACTTATTTATGTGGGCAGTAGCCTCTATACGGGCGCCTGTGGCGCATAAGATACTATGGGTGGCGGGATGGGGGGTGGGTGGGCTCACATCATACTACTTATTTATGTGGGCAGTAGCCTCTATACGGGCGCCTGTGGCGCATAAGATACTATGGGTGGCGGGATGGGGGGTGGGTGTGCTCACATCATACTACTTATTTATGTGGGCAGTAGCCTCTATACGGGCGCCTGTGGCGCATAAGATACTATGGGTGGCGGGATGGGGGTGGGTGGGCTCACATCATACTACTTATTTATGTGGGCAGTAGCCTCTATACGGGCGCCTGTGGCGCATAAGATACTATGGGTGGCGGGATGGGGGTGGGTGGGCTCACATCATACTACTTATTTATGTGGGCAGTAGCCTCTATACGGGCGCCTGTGGCGCATAAGATAATATGGGTGGCGGGATGGGGGGTGGGTGGGCTCACATCATACTACTTATTTATGTGGGCAGTAGCCTCTATACGGGCGCCTGTGGCGCATAAGATAATCTGGGTGGCGGGATGGGGGGTGGGTGGGCTCACATCATACTACTTATTTATGTGGGCAGTAGCCTCTATACGGGCGCCTGTGGCGCATAATATACTATGGGTGGCGGGATGGGGGTGGGTGGGCTCACATCATACTACTTATTTATGTGGGCAGTAGCCTCTATACGGGCGCCTGTGGCGCATAAGATACTATGGGTGGCGGGATGGGGGGTGGGTGGGCTCACATCATACTACTTATTTATGTGGGCAGTAGCCTCTATACGGGCGCCTGTGGCGCATAAGATACTATGGGTGGCGGGATGGGGGGTGGGTGGGCTCACATCATACTACTTATTTATGTGGGCAGTAGCCTCTATACGGGCGTCTGTGGCGCATAAGATACTATGGGTGGCGGGATGGGGGGTGGGTGGGCTCACATCATACTACTTATTTATGTGGGCAGTAGCCTCTATACGGGCGCCTGTGGCGCATAAGATAATCTGGGTGGCGGGATGGGGGGTGGGTGGGCTCACATCATACTACTTATTTATGTGGGCAGTAGCCTCTATACGGGCGCCTGTGGCGCATAATATACTATGGGTGGCGGGATGGGGGTGGGTGGGCTCACATCATACTACTTATTTATGTGGGCAGTAGCCTCTATACGGGCGCCTGTGGCGCATAAGATACTATGGGTGGCGGGATGGGGGGTGGGTGGGCTCACATCATACTACTTATTTATGTGGGCAGTAGCCTCTATACGGGCGCCTGTGGCGCATAAGATACTATGGGTGGCGGGATGGGGGTGGGTGGGCTCACATCATACTACTTATTTATGTGGGCAGTAGCCTCTATACGGGCGTCTGTGGCGCATAAGATACTATGGGTGGCGGGATGGGGGGTGGGTGGGCTCACATCATACTACTTATTTATGTGGGCAGTAGCCTCTATACGGGCGCATGTGGCGCATACGATACTATGGGTTGTGGGATGGGGGGTGGGTGGGCTCACATCATACTACTTATTTATGTGGGCAGTAGCCTCTATACGGGCGCCTGTGGCGCATAAGATACTATGGGTGGCGGGATGGGGGGGTGGGTGGGCTCACATCATACTACTTATTTATGTGGGCAGTAGCCTCTATACGGGCGCCTGTGGCGCATAAGATACTATGGGTGGCGGGATGGGGGTGGGTGGGCTCACATCATACTACTTATTTATGTGGGCAGTAGCCTCTATACGGGCGCCTGTGGCGCATAAGATACTATGGGTGGCGGGATGGGGGTGGGTGGGCTCACATCATACTACTTATTTATGTGGGCAGTAGCCTCTATACGGGCGCCTGTGGCGCATAAGATACTATGGGTGGCGGGATGGGGGGTGGGTGGGCTCACATCATACTACTTATTTATGTGGGCAGTAGCCTCTATACGGGCGCCTGTGGCGCATAAGATACTATGGGTGGCGGGATGGGGGGTGGGTGGGCTCACATCATACTACTTATTTATGTGGGCAGTAGCCTCTATACGGGCGCCTGTGGCGCATAAGATACTATGGGTGGCGTGATGGGGGGTGGGTGGGCTCACATCATACTACTTATTTATGTGGGTAGTAGCCTCTATACGGGCGCCTGTGGCGCATAAGATACTATGGGTGGCGGGATGGGGGTGGGTGGGCTCACATCATACTACTTATTTATGTGGGCAGTAGCCTCTATACGGGCGCCTGTGGCGCATAAGATACTATGGGTGGCGGGATGGGGGGTGGGTGGGCTCACATCATACTACTTATTTATGTGGGTAGTAGCCTCTATACGGGCGCCTGTGGCGCATAAGATACTATGGGTGGCGGGATGTGGGGTGGGTGGGCTCACATCATACTACTTATTTATGTGGGCAGTAGCCTCTATACGGGCGCCTGTGGCGCATAAGATACTATGGGTGGCGGGATGGGGGGTGGGTGGGCTCACATCATACTACTTATTTATGTGGGCAGTAGCCTCTATACGGGCGCCTGTGGCGCATAAGATACTATGGGTGGCGGGATGGGGGGTGGGTGGGCTCACATCATACTACTTATTTATGTGGGCAGTAGCCTCTATACGGGCGCCTGTGGCGCATAAGATACTATGGGTGGCGGGATGGGGGGTGGGTGGGCTCACATCATACTACTTATTTATGTGGGCAGTAGCCTCTATACGGGCGCCTGTGGCGCATAAGATTCTATGGGTGGCGGGATGGGGGGGTGGGTGGGCTCACATCATACTACTTATTTATGTGGGCAGTAGCCTCTATACGGGCGCCTGTGGCGCATAAGATACTATGGGTGGCGGGATGGGGGTGGGTGGGCTCACATCATACTACTTATTTATGTGGGCAGTAGCCTCTATACGGGCGCCTGTGGCGCATAAGATACTATGGGTGGCGGGATGGGGGGTGGGTGGGCTCACATCATACTACTTATTTATGTGGGCAGTAGCCTCTATACGGGCGCCTGCGGCGCATAAGATACTATGGGTGGCGGGATGGGGGTGGGTAAGCTCACATCATACTACTTATTTATGTGGGCAGTAGCCTCTATACGGGCGCCTGTGGCGCATAAGATACTATGGGTGGCGGGATGGGGGGTGGGTGGGCTCACATCATACTACTTATTTATGTGGGCAGTAGCCTCTATACGGGCGCCTGTGGCGCATAAGATACTATGGGTGGCGGGATGGGGGGTGGGTGGGCTCACATCATACTACTTATTTATGTGGGCAGTAGCCTCTATACGGGCGCCTGTGGCGCATAAGATACTATGGGTGGCGGGATGGGGGGTGGGTGGGCTCACATCATACTACTTATTTATGTGGGCAGTAGCCTCTATACGGGCGCCTGTGGCGCATAAGATAATCTGGGTGGCGGGATGGGGGGTGGGTGGGCTCACATCATACTACTTATTTATGTGGGCAGTAGCCTCTATACGGGCGCCTGTGGCGCATAATATACTATGGGTGGCGGGATGGGGGTGGGTGGGCTCACATCATACTACTTATTTATGTGGGCAGTAGCCTCTATACGGGCGCCTGTGGCGCATAAGATACTATGGGTGGCGGGATGGGGGGTGGGTGGGCTCACATCATACTACTTATTTATGTGGGCAGTAGCCTCTATACGGGCGCCTGTGGCGCATAAGATACTATGGGTGGCGGGATGGGGGTGGGTGGGCTCACATCATACTACTTATTTATGTGGGCAGTAGCCTCTATACGGGCGTCTGTGGCGCATAAGATACTATGGGTGGCGGGATGGGGGGTGGGTGGGCTCACATCATACTACTTATTTATGTGGGCAGTAGCCTCTATACGGGCGCATGTGGCGCATACGATACTATGGGTTGTGGGATGGGGGGTGGGTGGGCTCACATCATACTACTTATTTATGTGGGCAGTAGCCTCTATACGGGCGCCTGTGGCGCATAAGATACTATGGGTGGCGGGATGGGGGGGTGGGTGGGCTCACATCATACTACTTATTTATGTGGGCAGTAGCCTCTATACGGGCGCCTGTGGCGCATAAGATACTATGGGTGGCGGGATGGGGGTGGGTGGGCTCACATCATACTACTTATTTATGTGGGCAGTAGCCTCTATACGGGCGCCTGTGGCGCATAAGATACTATGGGTGGCGGGATGGGGGTGGGTGGGCTCACATCATACTACTTATTTATGTGGGCAGTAGCCTCTATACGGGCGCCTGTGGCGCATAAGATACTATGGGTGGCGGGATGGGGGGTGGGTGGGCTCACATCATACTACTTATTTATGTGGGCAGTAGCCTCTATACGGGCGCCTGTGGCGCATAAGATACTATGGGTGGCGGGATGGGGGGTGGGTGGGCTCACATCATACTACTTATTTATGTGGGCAGTAGCCTCTATACGGGCGCCTGTGGCGCATAAGATACTATGGGTGGCGTGATGGGGGGTGGGTGGGCTCACATCATACTACTTATTTATGTGGGTAGTAGCCTCTATACGGGCGCCTGTGGCGCATAAGATACTATGGGTGGCGGGATGGGGGTGGGTGGGCTCACATCATACTACTTATTTATGTGGGCAGTAGCCTCTATACGGGCGCCTGTGGCGCATAAGATACTATGGGTGGCGGGATGGGGGGTGGGTGGGCTCACATCATACTACTTATTTATGTGGGTAGTAGCCTCTATACGGGCGCCTGTGGCGCATAAGATACTATGGGTGGCGGGATGTGGGGTGGGTGGGCTCACATCATACTACTTATTTATGTGGGCAGTAGCCTCTATACGGGCGCCTGTGGCGCATAAGATACTATGGGTGGCGGGATGGGGGGTGGGTGGGCTCACATCATACTACTTATTTATGTGGGCAGTAGCCTCTATACGGGCGCCTGTGGCGCATAAGATACTATGGGTGGCGGGATGGGGGGTGGGTGGGCTCACATCATACTACTTATTTATGTGGGCAGTAGCCTCTATACGGGCGCCTGTGGCGCATAAGATACTATGGGTGGCGGGATGGGGGGTGGGTGGGCTCACATCATACTACTTATTTATGTGGGCAGTAGCCTCTATACGGGCGCCTGTGGCGCATAAGATTCTATGGGTGGCGGGATGGGGGGGTGGGTGGGCTCACATCATACTACTTATTTATGTGGGCAGTAGCCTCTATACGGGCGCCTGTGGCGCATAAGATACTATGGGTGGCGGGATGGGGGTGGGTGGGCTCACATCATACTACTTATTTATGTGGGCAGTAGCCTCTATACGGGCGCCTGTGGCGCATAAGATACTATGGGTGGCGGGATGGGGGGTGGGTGGGCTCACATCATACTACTTATTTATGTGGGCAGTAGCCTCTATACGGGCGCCTGCGGCGCATAAGATACTATGGGTGGCGGGATGGGGGTGGGTAAGCTCACATCATACTACTTATTTATGTGGGCAGTAGCCTCTATACGGGCGCCTGTGGCGCATAAGATACTATGGGTGGCGGGATGGGGGGTGGGTGGGCTCACATCATACTACTTATTTATGTGGGCAGTAGCCTCTATACGGGCGCCTGTGGCGCATAAGATACTATGGGTGGCGGGATGGGGGGTGGGTGGGCTCACATCATACTACTTATTTATGTGGGCAGTAGCCTCTATACGGGCGCCTGTGGCGCATAAGATACTATGGGTGGCGGGATGGGGGGTGGGTGGGCTCACATCATACTACTTATTTATGTGGGCAGTAGCCTCTATACGGGCGCCTGTGGCGCATAAGATACTATGGGTGGCGGGATGGGGGGGGGGGGGTGGGCTCACATCATACTACTTATTGATTTTTCCCTTGGATGTTAGTGGTATTCTTTATGGATGAAGCACTGTGTGATTAATATTGTCTTGAACTCGTCTGCAGTATGTTAAACTTATTAAGCACTTTCCAAGAGACACAGCTCTGGGTTATCCAATGGGTCATCCATACCCAAGTCAAATAATCAGCTATAGTAAATTCACCTATGTATTCTTATATACGTACGATTAAAATGTGACATTTTACGAACTGAACATCAAGCGTGTGTTTTCAGTCTTTCTTTATTGAGATCAGTTATTATCAACACATCCAAACAGATTCTCCATGTGTTCTTTTCCAGTAACCACGCCAGTGTATGTCTTCCATGGCACTAAGTTGACTTCATTGTCTTATAGCAAGTTGTATACTTAATATATATAGGTATATTTCATAGCCATATTTTGAAATCGGGCTCTCCGTTGGTGGTATGCAATAAAATACAATGTGCACCGTCACTCGTGTTGAACATTTCGGGACTGGAACGTTCAAGCTTTCCAACTGTTGGAAATTTCCAACCTGACACCGCATAGTGTTGGACAATTTCCAACTGATAGCAATTTCAAACAAAACGTTTGACCAAACGTGTAGGAAAATATGCTGTTCTTGGTGAAAACACAGCATATTGCCCACTAACATTAATGGTTGGAAAATCATGCAATGTCAACCTATTTGTGATGTAAAATTCCAGCTAATGCTGTGTCAGGCATGACATTTCCAACTGTTGAAAATGTTGGACACCCCCTGTCGCCACGTCTATGTGCACACGGGGCGTTGGTTGTGTGTAAGTAGTAGATGGAAATGAGTTAAGGAAAGTTTGACTCAGGGTACGTTCACACACTCCAAATTATTCACGGTATGTTTCACATTTCACAAGTAATTTGTCGTAGAAATCGATATGGTACCAGAGTATGAACTGAAACGTGCATTATAATATATATATATATATATTTATTTATCACATCTAACTACAGTAAAGTATATACGTAAATAATGTGTGGTAAGCAAAACATCCAACAACTGAGCCCACCGTGCATGGACCACCAGGCTTCACGGGGGTTATTTTCGCGATGATCCACAGCTAACTTGTTAACTCTCATAATTTTGTAAATTTCATCTTTACACCGTACTGTGGGTATAAATTTTTCCGTGTGTAAAAATTTTTCAAACGCCCTTTCACGGGTTAACGTTTATATCCATAGTAGAACTACATCGGTGTTAGCAAAATAGTTCTTTTGTTATATTGATTTAAAATTGGCAGTTGTTATTATATCAATTAGATATGAGGACAATTGCCTGCATTTCAATCAAATGTAGCTTACTAGTGTAGCACTAGTAGTGTTATATTAACATCTGAATGGGAATATCAAGTTCCTGATTGCTTAGAAACAGGTTGACGTCATGAAGTAACAGTATGCATCACTACGCGTGTCGCACATTCCTTGCAGGGCCGTATTTGTGTCTCTCGGTGAGGATACATTTTGAAAGTATGCAGTGGAGTAGTTGAGTTTGCGGAACAAATCAAAACTATTATTTATTGCAGTAATAAAATACACCCATATAGCATACCAAATTACCACTCGTGGTATTGTGAATTTATCACTCGCCAAAAGGCTGGTGGTTAAAATCACAATTCCACTCGTGGTAAACATTTGGTACGTTTGGTTACTATATGGGTGTATTCTATATTTATCTTACAATTTATTTATTGTTCCTCAAATACATGCGAAATGCCTAGTCGGTTTCCGATCTTGTGTCCTGCATGGCAACAAGTCGTATCCTTGATGGCAACAGTGGCTGGGCATGGGATGTTGAAATGCTCGCTACGTTTATAAGCAGATATGATTAACCTGCCAATTTGCATTAATTAGTCCTATTATTTTTATAATATGAAACTAAAACATCTATTATGTCCATCTAATTGAGTCGTTTGCGATGACAATGGCGACAACACTAAAAAAGAATCACTTGCATTTTACAAAAAAAGATGGTTAATGGCGTCAGCCCTGAGTGCGTTATTTATATACGAGCAACAACATAGTTATCATAAAATGCTTCCTTTTTGCGATCTAGTCTGTTGTGTGAAGTGTCAGATAAACTGGTTTTCACCACTTTGTTTGTTCCCGATATATGTATTCAAGTCTTGTTACCTTCTATGGGCTACATATCGTCTCATCCTGACGGACTCGACGATATACAGCTCAGAGAAGGTAGCTCGACTTGAATACGGTCTCAGAAACAGTCTCAGAAATGTCCGTTGCATATTATAGAATATCGGTGATGTTGCGGTGATTCATGGTCCAAAATAGTAATATTTTTATATACATTGTAAAGACCATGTTCGTTACATCATTGCGTTCGCTGATCTTCATCACTCAAGCTTTCGTGTTGAATTGGGTCACCCAAATCACTCCCAAAATAATCCAACGGTGTTGAGTATTTCCTTACCGCACACTATTTACGAACTGTACGTGGAAGTTAAAAATCGCTATAATTCCACATGTAACGATGGTACCGAAATGTACCTGTAAATAGCATGAAATTAGCTCGCAAGAATTAATCAAGCAAGTGTTTGAGGCACAATGTCAGTATTTAATTATCACATAGTTAGATGTGGTACATATGCAATTTATAGAGCATGTTTCCGTTGGTATTCTGGCACCATGCAGTTTATTACGAAGAAATGCCTGCAAAATATACTGTGCAAACTAGCGATTGTGTGAACGTACCTCCAGGGTCGGCACTTTAACTAGTATATACATCTAAAATACAAGTTTACAGATAACGAGTTATGTTGGGATATAAGATTTTATGAAACGAGTTTG
Source organism: Siphonodentalium dalli (assembly GCA_032622095.1). Lineage (NCBI taxonomy): Eukaryota > Metazoa > Mollusca > Scaphopoda > Gadilida > Siphonodentaliidae > Siphonodentalium > Siphonodentalium dalli. The sequence goes on from CP136064.1 coordinate 8,108,083, forward strand.
ATAAATTTGATTCGCGAGTCGTAGACGAGTTGTGAATCAAATTTATCAAACGAGTTTCATAAAATCTTATATCCCAACATAACGACTTGAAGTTCTTGTATATCGCATGAAAAAACTAGAGCTTTATGCCTTTTTAACAAATCAAAATCTTTAAAAGAAGCTGTAAAATGCATACATGCAGGGCGTTGACTGAGACGCTTCACAACCGTACACGACAGTATTGCGCGCTCTGCCTTCCGACGAAACATATAGTCCCCCAATGTGCTTCTTTGTGTCTGTGCCTATTTTCGTTAGTGATACTAAGTTGGACAATAATTGAACTTTAATGTACAACGCAATCATTTTGCAATGTCTGGTATTTGCGTCAAGGGCGGCTTTTCTAAATAGTATTAATACGCGCGGTAATTTACTTGGCGCGATGCCAAATATCCCGGGAAGCACGCGGCGATTACACACTAGTGAGAGATAAGAAAATATCTAATGGATTTTTTAATGATATTATAGGGGTTTCATGCGATATACACTAATATGAACAAAAATCCCCCAATAAAAAAGCACACGCGTCCTTGTAATAGTTAAGGAATAAATACTCTGTTGAGTATTCGGATATTCGGGCATGAAAACAGTTTTTAAAGTCGAACATCCAATGAACAGGGTACGTCTATCCCCATTGTAATTCAATACACCAAAACAATTTAAAAGAAACTTCACGAGAAACACTTTTTATCGACATTATATTCTTTGAAGTTAAATATCCTTTTTGCGGTGATTAAATATCAGGGTTCGCTTCACGGGGTTACTCGTAACGGCACCAGAACATCTTCCTGTTAATTGTATCTGTAGAAAACGTTTAACTCGATTGTGTTACTCCTGGCAGCGCATTGGCTATTTACATGCGTTGCCAGTGACACCGTGCTACATTCAAAATTTGTCTTCCGATCACCGACCAATGATTGGTGAATCGAACACTAAAATAAGCTGCTCTCGACCAATGATAATGCATGTTTCAGCGACAAATATTTGAAGCTTTACCGTCTTGTAAATTACGAATCTATAAGTTTAGTACTTATCCCAGATGAGACAGTTTAAGATATTTACAAGTTCTTGGCGTGAATCGTGTAAAATGAGAACATTTTGTTTATTTCTTGAACATATTTATAATTATTTCAACAGAATACAACTTCGGTGGACCGACGGGGATGTTCTTTGAAGTTGCCACCCTGACTGAACAAAAATCGCTCTCAAAACTTAGCACACCATTCCCAACAGAGGGAGAGATTGAAGATTGCGCCGCATACTGCTACAACACAGAACAATGTATGGCAGTCGCATACGATGGACAGGAGGGTTGTCAGATGTACGAAGAGGTCGCAAACGGGACAGGATTGGCCGCGGGTCAGAATACAAAAATCCTTCGCAAGCAGACACCATAATCGCGTCAACAAAAAAAAACAGGAAGGACCAAATACTGAACCCTCTCAAAGTAGAATAATAGTCAATAGCCATATATATAGCGGGAATCCAGATTACGTCACATTAGTGTGGTAAATTTAACATTAATGCAAGGGTGCACATTCACAGTAATCAGTTCTAATCAAGATTATTTTATCAACACACTACTCAGGAATGCTATGAGTTCATCGTTATCATTATACAAATAAAGCAACTTTTCAGACTATTGTGTATTTATAGCACCCTAATGTTAGCCAATCAAATTCGTAGGAAATCAGCCCTGCACATTTCACCTTCCCAAACCTGACTCACATGCGGCTAGTTTTGAACCATATTGCAGTCTGTATGAGGTCGATATACTCGTGCGAAAGAAATCACTGTTGTTATACGGAGTCAGAGACGTGGCTAGACACGCGAAATACAATTTGCACCCCCCCCCCCCCCCCCACCCTGGGAACTGCAATTGCTACCTCAAACTGTCCAACTGTTGGAAATTTCCATCCCGACACCCCCCAAGGTTTGAACATTTTTAATTGTCTCGATGTTAGGATTCTGAAGATTATAGATTTCTAAATAATTCTCACATGGTCGGTTGGTTAATTGGTCCTGGTCAATCCAATAGTCACTCCAATGTGCTAATTAATTAAAAAAAACAAGGTGCATGGCCAAACAAAAACTGCTAATTAATAAAAAACAAAAACAAATGGAGGCATTGTGGTGTCGACAATTTGAATATTCAATCTTCAAAGCCAAATCAAGGGGAGGCTCAGGAGTTGTCACATGCGCGAATCTGGCAGTGACCTGGTTCAAGATGGGTGCAGTTGAAATCCCAAGGTGGAGTTCCCAATGGATGCCATGTATAGCCACGTCCCTGGTCTGATATCGGACCCAGGAGTGACGGCATTTACGATTAAGCATGCCATCCACACAAGGTTTGGTTCCATTTTTATCTTTCATTCGACAACATACAGGGTTTTGTTACGTGAACCCATGTGCTTCTGTATCAACATGCCACAAAAACCAAAATGTCCACCGCCCCGTGCAAGTCAAATAGTGTTTCCATATCCCCCCCACTGAATTCATAATTGTGATACAATTTGATAAATGAATGAAATTGCATGGTAACCGCAGCATGTTCTCTCGAACCGTTCATGGTCAGAAATTGACATCGACCATGTTAAATTACAATACAGGTAAACGTTACATCAAGCCATCTTATATCTCAACCTCCGGGTCAGTTTTCCGTCTCAGACCTCAGACCTGGCTAACACATTGGCGTGAATGCCATGGTTGTACTAAGTCGCCCAAAGTCAATCACGGTATAAGTATAACCGAATATAAAGACACACACACGAATGCTAATATTACAGTTTGTTCTGTCGTAACATGTACTTGTTTTTTGTGAATTATATGATGTGATGAGAATGAATTAGCAATGCATCCATGTCAGTCCTTTCTCCAGAAAATCAGCACGCTGAGGGCTTGTACTATGATTTGTTTTAGGTTCATAATCGTCGTAGAATCGGCTCATTTTGAGTCGATAACGAACTGAAAATAGAGTGTTTTAGTGCCATTATCGACGCATAATAAATTGTTATAAGTAAATTATGGGCGGAAAATAACGCGAATACACCAACACACGACTTATCAGATGTAAAATAAGCATGCATAGATCTTGTCATCATTACTTGCGCTCGCGCATCAGTATGGCGATCAGACAGATTCGTACGTTGGTGTCACCCTACTCCGTTTCACTCCATGACGTCACCAAAAACGACGTAAAACCTCGTGGCGTTCTGACATTTTTACTGTGCCGCGTTTTTGCTGTTTATTACTTGCGCCAGTCCATGCTGGACGCAAGTAATGTTTTCGGTTCGGATCTTTGTCTGTCCTTCCGCGAGTATGTTGCGTCATACCGGAAGTACATACTGTAAATAATGGACACGCAAAATATGAAATGCTTGCATCGATTGTAATTTAAATACAGATATATACTTAATTTGCATTGCCATCTGGTTTTATTTTGGTAATAAATCGTTCATAAATTAACATTTTTGAATGATTTCTTTCTGGAAACCGATCAAGACGCCATGACGTCACGACGCACATCAGGACGTCACGAGCTACATTAGTCTCGTGCCTGGCTCAGACACTCCGCTCACTGTTCCGTCCAACTCCACGACGTAACGCTTCCGCCTTATACAGCGTAGTGGAGGCTGAGCGCTAGGAACGAGTCCAGAGCTACATGGGCGCGCAAAACACCAGACATGATTGCGTCGATGTCCAGACAGCTGAGACTCGTATTACACGGACTGGCTAAACCATTCCATCTGCCAACAACTTCGTGTTGTATTATTATAAATATATATATACTGCATGAAAACACAGTGGTCAATAGTACTGCCCATAGAAGCCTATTTTATGTAACATGAAACTCGCGGAAATGAGTTGAGATCAAGTCTAAAAGACGCGTACGGAATCGTTTTCTTTTTTCGCAGAGACAGTGAGTTTCGAACATATTTCTAGAAAGTTTAAAACATTTTCGAAAGATCCTGGTGCATATAAATCATGTCCTGCCAAACATTCGAGCGCGTGGTTCAATTGAAAAACAATTGCAATGAAAAATGTGAATGTGGAAACATAGATTATTAAAATGCCTTATTAATTAAATGGGAAAACAAGCTTTCTCATAGACATTCTGATTATAAGTTCCCGACGACTGTAGATCAGTCGCTAATGGAATGTTCTCATTGACACACTATTAATCCAATGCTAGCCAATGGTCGCGCGTCTTTTATTTAAGACCGTGGCTAAAGAGCGGTATACCACTCTTTATAGCTATATGGGCCTGACACGCTAAAGAACGGTATCCCGCTCTTTAGCGTTTGGTGCTAAAGGGCCGTATACCGCTATTTACTAACAAATGCTAAAACGGCATACTGAACGGTATACTACTATTTAGTGAGAAACGCCTATGAATGGTGTACCTATCATTCACTCAAGAGTGGTGTACACCAGCATTAGTGTAATATATCAACTTGAGATAACAGAGCTAGTCTGTCTGTACACACAACTATTTCAGCGATGGATGAACTGATATTTGATATCTAGAATTTTTTTATTGATCTCTCTCAAACGAGGGGCCAGCACCCGTGGTTCAAACTGTTGTTGGTAAGACACTGCAACACATGCCAAATGTGTAATGGGCGCAAGTATAGGCAGCTCCAGTGAGTGCATTCTAGTTTTATGTGTTGTTTTCGATTATTTGTTTGTCACCGATATCGCCATTTGTCGGGATTCCCTGTTTATATAGTTAAAACTGGCATGCACGTAGTGAGCCTCGATTTCGATTTGTTCTCCCAGGTCAAAATACGTCAGAGTTATGACAAAAATAGATCGACCTACATTTTCTTCATCAGAACTCTACATCAAAGAGTCTATAGACTCCTTCGGGACCTACATAGACTCCTTCATTTGGGTATTTTTACTTATAATTGGGAAGTTTTATTATTTTTGGTTCGTGCGAAGACCTCTTTTTATCGTGTGGGAAAAGAGAGACATTCAAAACGCGATTTCGTAATTCGACGCAATAGGCTGAATAGCCTAACCTTCAGCCGAGTTCCGGGTCAAATACGACGAATGACGTAACACAAAACAAACGCATTTGTTGACACAAACACCGTTTGAAGAGTTTATTATTACATAAAATGATCGTTATTGATTAATTATTGATTACTTATTGATATTTATTGTTGCATATTGGCTGCTATCAATATTTACACAAATAGTATTAATTATTTCTTATAATTGCTCCTTTGGTCAACTTTGACTATCGGAAAATGAAAATCAAAATATGCCGCTGAAAAAAATGTAATCGATATTAAAGTCTCATCCTTTCGGCAACATGGAATTGGTTTTAATTACTTAAATGATTAATATAGTAATTTGCCTTTTATATGTGATGAAATGAGAAATGGTAATTGTCTTTTTTTGTTAACATTAAATTAAATTAAATAAATTAAGTAAAATACAGTGAAATTATTTTTTAAATTATTGTTTATTACATTTTTGCGCACGTTGGCATCTCTCTGAGTGCATTCTAGTTATCTTTTCATCGTTACTATGTGAAATGTCCGAAGTGGGTTGGTGTAAACATATTTATTCTCTAAATCATGGACATGAATTAACAAGATAATGGTACAAATATAACATAAAGACAATTTTATTAGAGAATGGGATTTGGCAGAAAGCATGATGCTTATATCAGCCATGTCCCCATCTTTAGCATTCACATGTGGTGTCTTTATTGATTATTCATAATGTTCTTTTCCCAGTTAGATTTTGCTTTCATGTTCAATGTTTCTATCTTATTGGCTATGTCAGCCATCTGGGGCATAGGCCGTCAAACAGTAACTCATCATGATTCACTGCTGGGCAGACCATGCATCAGATGACCGGAATTGTTGCATGTATGTGGCCTGATCCCAGACCTCACCCCATCATTTTCTAATAATCGTAGCTCAAGGTTCAAGTTTCGAAATCAAAACGACAAGAGAGTTGTGTCTTATGGTATTACGAGCAAAATATAATACATGTATACTGAAATATATGATATTTTTCCACTTTTCTAAATTATATTTGCGCCATTGTTACGCGCTCTGTGTTTAGTCACTCATAATTTACTATAGAGTTACTTCGCTTGTATCTGTTCTGGCCTATTGCGTTTCACAATAAACATTGTGTTCCAAACTAAACGTGACTCTAAAGCACCCTTGACTCGGACAATATCTCCATACCGTAATTATACGCTGTCGTTGGTTACTTCGATATGTGATTTTCACACGTTCACGTTGTTTCATAGAGGCAGAACGTTTTATTTATTTATACAGTGAGCGACTTAGGAAAGTTCAACTTGGAAATCATTTAGATAAAACTATGAATTATTGGACCCTCAGAAATAAATCTATATTCTCTTCCAATGATAGTTCGCGGCTTCCATGTAAGCAAGGTTTCTACTCCTGGTCTTGTTATTAATCCCCCAAAGCACCTATTTCTTTCAATGAAAAATATGCGACAATAACAAAGAAAATGTTCTGCTGTTTCATTGGCACCACAAATACATAAAGGACTATCTCTCAGATGGTTGCTGAAAAGATCATAGTTTAAATTACTGCATTCCAGTCTTAACTGGCAATGGTATATCTGACTTGCTCTCGTATATGCATATTCCAAGTATCTAGGACGCTCTTTGAGGTCGCTGTTCAAAAATGTTTTGAATTCTGAGAGTGTTTCACATTTCCTCGCATCTGGTTTTAACTCGTTCGAAAGATTGATTGTGTGTGGAAGAAATGATTTTTGATAAGTAACAGAGTTGCAGAAGGGTACTCTAAGATCATCTGATCTCGTGTCATATCCACTAGTATGCGATACTTTATTCGGAACAGCATTGTATAAGTAAGGGGGAGTGATTGTTTTCGTCATTTTAAAAAAGAGCATGAGTTTAGTCTTTTCCCTCCGTTTTGATAATTTTTCCCACCCATCTTCTTGAAGAACTATGCATTTATTACAACTTCTTGTTCCACCGGTTACTATTCTAGCTGCTTCGTATTGAATATCTTCTAGTGAATCGGCTTTTTCGCCTGTACAATTGTCCCATACTGAGGAAGCATATTCCAAGACAGGACGAATATAGGACAAATAAATTATTTATAGAGTTTTTCTATCAAGGATATATTTATACTTCCTCAGTATGCACAATCTTTTGGACGCTCGGTTTTCAATATCTTCTATATGGTCTTTCCATTTACCCTGTCGGTTGAATGTCAGACCCAAATGTTTATGTGTGTCTACCTCATTTATTCTCTCGTTGGACATGTTTAATACTGGTTGGTGAATAGGTATTTGTTTCCACGAAACAAGCAAGGATTCTCTTTTCAATGGGTTGAATTTAACTGCCCAGGTCTTTGACCAGTTGAATATTTTGTGTAAGTCTGATTTGATCAAATCTGCAGCAATTATGGGATATTCTATAGCAATATAAAGTGATGTGTCATCCGCAAATAATCGTATATTACATCTAATTCCCTCGACTATGTCGTTTATGTACACGAGGAATAGAAGAGGGCCGATTATGGATACTTGAGGCACTCCTGTTGTAACGTCTTTCCATGGCGAATTAAAGTTAGAAATTGTTACTCTTTGTTGTCCAGTAGTTTTTAAAGCTTCCCAGTTATCCCCATTCTTTTTTAGTTTAAAGAGGAGACCCTGTGCCAAACCTTATCGAACGCATTGCTTATATCGCAGAATACACCCCTTATTTCCCTCCCATCGTCAAGGGCTGATATACTATAATGGTAAATATCGATCAATTGGAATACTGTGCTATCGTTTGGTATAAATCCTGACTGTAGGTCGCTTAAAAGCTTATTCGTTCGTAGGTATTTTGATATATGATAGAATATACATTTCTCGAAGACCTTAGACAGACAACTGAGTAAAGATACTGGTCGATAATTTGATGGATCGCTGGGATCTCCAGTTTTTTAAATTGGGCATACGTTTGCCTTTTTCCATTCTGAAGGAAAGTACGATCGTTCAATGAAAACCCTGAAAGCAAATGCTAGTGGTTTAGCTAGTGATATCGAACAATTTTTTAATACTTTGGGACTAATACCGTCGTAACCGACCGCTTTCGGTGTCTTGATTGAGTTTAAACTTTCGAGTACATGTTCATCAGATATTTCAATCTCGCGCTGCCTTTTCTTCATTTGCGGTTATTATAAACTGGTCTGTTTTAGGGCTGGTATTGGTTTAGATTCAGGTTTCATGAGGTGGTTTAATGTTTTCCACCAGAGTGAGGAATCAGTGAAACAACTACCCAGTATTGGCTGTGTTTTCTCCAGAGATTTTTGCTAGGAACGTCTTATTTTTGCTATAACTTCATTTCTTTTCTTTTTATAAATCGTCCACGCTTCAATTGTGTCTCTTTGTTTTGCCAATTTGTAGGAACGTCTCCTTTGTCTCATAAGTTTACGAATTTGATATGTTAACCATTCAGGTTCATTTGGCGAATTATTACGAGCTTATTTGGTTTATAAAGGTTCGCGATGTCAATTATTTTTTTCGTACGAGCTTCTGCTATTTCATCAGACCGAATTGCTGAGAGATCTCTCATAAAGTCCCACGCGTTAAAGGCATTATTAATTGCGGAGTAATCGGCTCGATTATAATCCAATATCCTTCTTTTCATGATTGCACTCGGCTTCTTAAAGGCACGGTTGGCCTTAATTGTCGAAAATATTCATATTTGTTCCAAACACCGTAAACAGAAAAACATTAAAACGCATACAGTTTCATCCATATATACCATGACCATCGCGAAAACAGCATGTTATCATAAAGACCTACTATATTTTACCTAAGCAATAGTCTGATTGTGTTACAGAACACAGCACAATGCTACTGGCTAATCACACCCAAATGGCATAAACGCTCTTTATTAGCTCCCTATCAGGAATTCACCAACAAAGAACGCTCTTTATGTTTACCATCATAATATAAACAAACGCCAGAAAAGTAACTTTTTATGCTTTTGTTTACATAACAATGGTCAAACATATGACAATAATATACTGTTTATGCGATATTTCTTATTTGTATACGGACAAAGTCTGTCTACATTTTGATGTTCTTTCTGTTTGTGGCGGTTTTTGACGTGTGAAAATATTTTCACAGGATACCCACCACCAAGGCCAACCGTACCTTTAAATTTCAAATTTAAACGTAGTAATATTGGACAATGAAACCGAGTTAAATCTGAAAAGAATGGATCTAAGTTTTCATTCGATTCAACAACCTCAGGGGTATTTGTTAAATATAGGTATATGAGAGAATAAGAACTTTCTGTAAAGTATGTAGCTTGTTTAATTATTTGCTTTAAGCCAAAGCGCTGATTAATATATGTAATTGGTTTTGTTTCTAATGGTATTTGGTTTGAATTAAAATCTCCAGTTATTATGACATGTGGGATATTAGTACGATCGCCCAACGCCAAATCAATATTTGTATATGGTTTTCCCATATACTGATGGGTGTATTTGGTGGTCTATAAAACGTACCAAGCAAAAATCTCATTGTGGATGTTGCAATCTCTAGCCATACGCTCTCTACGTCAGTGATTTCAAGGTCAGTACGTCTTTTGAAATAAAGTGAATCCCTTACATAGACAGCAATGCCACCACCCAAGGTTAGACGGTCTCTCCTTTGTGGATCATGCCATCCTGTTATTAATAATTCGTTATCGGAATTTGCATTTGAGAGCCATGTTTCCGTAAATGAAATTATATCAAAGTTTCTAGCTTCTGCAGTAAGTCTATTTTCGGTGTCAAACTTTGAATATTAAGACACATTAGGGCCAGCAAATGCCTGCCCACATTGCTTTCTGTTGGACCCGGGTTTTGTTCTATGTCAAATGCTCGGTTTAGAATAGATTTTAGCACCTCAATCACCCATCTTCCAACAGCGAATTTGTAATGTGTAACACTTCTCTTTCAACAAATGTGAAAAATGAAACTATACTCCGTGAATTTGTTCGCTTGAAGCCTACATATCGGAGTTTAGAGTTGGATGTGGCTTGAATTATATTTCCAACAAACCTTTTGAAAATAAAACAGGGCGCACACGTCAGTTGATATCCCAGCTTATTACAAAATATATCTTGAAATAATGCAGTCGCCTTTCAACATGTAATATTTCAACACAATTACTAGTGCTATGTGGGTAGGAATCCCCAATTTTCTGATCATAAACTATGACAAAAAGTTTAGTGTGCTCAATCCATCAAGTGGTGTTTCTGTTGTCCCTCTCAATGCTCTCGAATAGTACATGCCGATGTGGGTTGTATGGGGAGGGGCACACCTGCAGCGGTCGGGGTGTTAGTGTGTGTGACCATTTTAAAGATAAGATGTCGGAGCAGATCTTACCGGATAAATGGATCTGACATACCATTATTTGACCCAACCACCTACTAAAAAAGATTATACTCAGTTTATTGGCAACGAGCACTGTCTGTGTATTACACTATGGAAAGGAAAACCGTACTTTCATGTATTTGACAATGGAATGTCAAGCTCGTTTTTTATGACTTTGCCTGAAGCAAAGTATTACAAAACCCTGTGGAATGAGTTGTTGCTCAGATGCTAAGCATGACCAGCATGCCTGATGATGGGGTAGTCGACTTCCACAGGATGATACTAGCAGAGCGGACCACTCAAAATTTCGGATGGGAAAAAATGATAATAAAGTATAACGAATTTCAGAATCAAATAATCCAATATGAACCTATGTGAATATTACAGGTCGATTATGAACCTATTTGCGCGAGGATAGGCTGTCAATGTTCTTTATATAAGATGGAAAGGCAGACAGTATAACGTTACCAAAGATTGTGTAATAGATGTTTAACTCTTAAAGTTACATGGAACACTCCCCTGCTCAAAGTGAAATAATCATGTCAAAATGAAATATTTTTATGAATTTAATATCCAGATAGGCAAAAAAACAACGTCATTGTTATCAACGAATTATATGCAGTGACTATTGTTGGGAGGTTTATGCAGTGACTATTGTTGGGGGTTTATGCAGTGACTATTGTTGGGAGGTTTATGCAGTGACTATTGTTGTGAGGTTTATGCAGTGACTATTGTTGGGATGTCATGCAGTGACTATTGTTGTGATGTAATGCAGTGACTATTGTTGTGATGTCATGCAGTGACTATTGTTGGGATGTCATGCAGTGACTATTGTTGGGATGTCATGCAGTGACTATTGTTGGGGGATTATGCAGTGACTGTAATTGTTGACGAAATCATTGCCGTATGTTTATCTTGCACCCGACAATTCGTCCATAATAAAGTGGTAATATATTTTCATAGAGTATCCATATAGTTATAATGAGTATCCATAGAGTATCAATATAGTTACAATGCTGACATGGTACAGTCGATGTGGTTGGAATTTTTGAGAAACTTAATGTATTGCCATATCGTCCCACAGTTATGGAAGGAGTCTGTGTATTATCATGATGAGTCGAACGGGGTCCCACAATTAGGGAAGGAGTCTGAGTATTATCACGAGGAGTAGAACGGGGTCTCACAGTTATAGAAGGAGCGAAAATAGATGGTTAACACCATCTACCAATATAAGAAGCGAAAAATCGACGAAGTTGTGTTAATGGTTGCGGACAACTAAATATTTATTCTTTTTTTAATTTGTATTATTTATTTTCATTTTTTTCTTACATTCTTTAACAATTTGTATCGGGTTTCGGTCAGTCGGTAAATTCGGTCACTTTCTCCAACTGACAAGCATTCCCGGATTGTAAACAATACACAGGCGGAAGCATGTCGGTAGAAAACAGAAATACCACCCACCATACTGATTGGTTACCTGTGGTCAAACCAACCAATGGAATTACGTTTGGCAAACACCGTTGTCTGCGTGTGCCACGTGACCAATCATCTTCTCGCAAAAATTCAAAAAAATTCACACGGTGTGTCTTTGAGGATCTCCACTATTTTCGAACTGAATGTAAATTTTCTGATTGATACACCATTTATGTTAATGTTTTGTTGTTTGTTGATGTTTATAGCATTATTTTGACATGTTTTTTCTGAATAAAAGTGAATACAAATATTTAAAATGGGATTTAAAAGTGACCGAAATTACCATCCTATAAATTTACACTTTGACGGTAACTTCGGTCGGCGGGAATTTCAAGTGACCGGTCAATATCGATCGAGAGTTATCTGCAGATAAACATACTACAGATGAACTGTTCTTAGTCAGGGGTCGCACGTGTTGGGGAGGGGTCCGTCTGGAATAGTTGGTCGTGTATACGTGAGCTTATCAACTGATAAACCTGGATAAACTGATAACAATTTCTCTATTAGAGCCTATGTTATGTTGGGATGGTGCATCCATAGGGCCATAATCCAAATAAATCAGTCGTTGCCTTCATATAGACCCAGACCGTTCATGAATGCCAAATTATGTACCGTAGGTCTACTATACAATATATAGTTATATGGGCTCAACATAGGCTCAACATCCAGATGTGCCAAAATATATAGTCACATTAAGCAAGGGCCAATAAATATCCTGAATGGCGCATTCGCAGCAGTGGGGAGCTATTTGAGTCTATATACCCTATACAATTACACTGCCCCTTCCATCACCGTCCTGAAATTGCAGTGAATCATTCACCAAAAGACTAATACCCGATAGCCTATTCCAGCTGATATACCATAATGTAACCATATGCATGTGTTTATAATTACTTTTTCTATTGCAGAATGTTTCGTTTTTTTCTTCCCAGCATGATGTTCGTGAAATAATTGTTTCCGTTTGTTAACAAGATGCCAACTGAACAAGAGGTTGATAGAGATCCCCGAGCCTAGCTAGGCCTATGCCTCATATCCTGACGCAGCTTTCAGGAATAATAATTTTATAATAAATAAACTTACCGTACTAATTGCAGAGAATATGGTGTATTCCTAAGCTTGATGTAGATTTATTCGTAAACCATTCCATACATTCATTTAATATGATTTAAAAAGAGGCCACCGAATCAAATGCTAGCTAAATTAAATGACGTCGTCCGAGAGACAACATCATGTCTGCATGCCAGTGATCGCTACATTGTGGCAATGAGAATACATTGTGGCAAACACGTGACGCTGAAATAGATGGTTGTTAAGGGGGAGACGCACGTTTTGCATAAATCACAGTAAACCCCGCTAGAAATGGCAAGTGATTTTCAACAAAGAATTTCTCTGGATCTATCTGGTGAAAAATGTTGAATTTTACATATGATAATTTTCATTATAAATAGAATCATAGCAATTATAAAGAGACAATAACAATAATGAATTTTAATACATTTGAGAGGATGAAAATATTTGTTTCGTTTCTGTCCCTTTAGGTACCGAGAACTGGCAGAAAAATTTATAATTTCAAACAACATGTCAACCATCAAATAGCTTATTTTCTTGACTCCATGAGAGGAGGCTTCATTTGTATCATAATGTTGAGTTAGCTTTTTAATTGCATATAATAGCATCATACCCCATGTATTATAATGAAGAATAAAGCAGTCACAAATATGCCAGCCCAATGAAAACAAATGTTCAAATGTGGTGCTGTCCACTCAAGCAGGGAGCAATCAACAGAAATTAGGCCACAGTGTTAAGAGATATGGTGGTCAGATTTAACTTGGTTATGAACCCATGACCCAGAACTCAACTGAGCCCAATTTTTCAATGTCCAACAAGCATGGCATGAAAATTCTCAATAATAAAAAATTATTTATGGTAGTTGTCTTTCTGAATGAAAATAATCATTTAATTTCATGAATCAAGAAAAATTAAGTCTCCTCTCATGATCTTCAGATAAGATATCATGTATATATGAAATGCACTTTCGAAAAAAATCTGTTTTACAGTAGTTCTCGGTACCTGAACACAGTGAAATTTTTAAGATTTTTCATGCCAAAAAAGTAAAGTAAATGAGATTATAATAACCAAATATCCAATGGTTCTTATGTATGGTACCAATTAATCTCTTGTACAAAATTTCACAAAGATATTCCTGATAGATTTAGAGAAAATACATTTTGAAATACCAGGAAATTTTGGCAAAACGTGCGTCTGACCCTTAAACCTGGAAAATCCAGCAACGTTATTTCAAACCTGCGACTTGCAATGGGGTCGGAATGTGAATGTGCGCATTGTGATGATGTGCGAAATGATTCATAAATCTATAGCAATAGCATCATTCACAATATCATTACATACGCGAGTGCACGATAATAATAAAAAGATTTTCACTTAAAGTGATGTGAAACACTCCATATGGTGATCAAATTAAAATGGCGAATAATCTTGTTCAAAGTAGTAATTTTTACAAATAGTATATCCAAATTGACAACACACACGGTCATATACGGTCTTATATAGGAATTATATGCAGTGACTCTTGACGGTGAAATCGTTTTCGTTAGTTTGACGTCGACAGATGCGTCCCGAATCGAGTAGTAAATATTTACAATTGAGCTGAGTCCACCCCAGTAAGTAGGCTACATATACATAGAGGATCTATAACGAGTTTTGTCAGTATATCAGCTGCTATGAAATGAGTTTTAATGAAATATACCACGCGGGACAATCATAACTTTCACGATGGTGAGTATATTTCCCTCAAACTTGTAATGCCACAAATTTAGTTATTGACAAACTATTTATTTCGAAAATCGTGCCAGAATTATGATTCAAAAAAAGATCAATATAGATTTACTTTTACAGATAATTTGTATATGACCTATCTGAAAAGCTCAAATTCATATATGTCAGTTACATGAATTATATATACTACAACATGAACATATCTTAAACCATAAAAACTTTCACATTTAACATTTTGATAAGTAGTGCCTATACAGTCAGCATATAGGCCTACTCTCGGGGGCTCCAAAATAATGGGAGAAAATGTTTTAAGAATGCTTCTATTAGGCCTATGTAATAGGTATGCACTTGACTCTTGGTAGGTGGTTTGAGTTTACCATCAGTTAATATTGAGGGATGGCACCAAGGGATTTCAAATGTCAATCCACCAGCATACCCTACAGGCTACAGCCCACATTTATTGGAGAATTGTTTTGAAACTGTACAGTCTTGTTGGTACATGAAAAGTAGGCATGCTTCTATTATCATGATACGGAACATTCATCGGATAAGATCAAGAAAACTGATTAAAATAGTCATTTGAAGCAGTTTGGAGGGGGTGGATCCCTATCCCAGAATCCGAAAAAAAACAAGTATAGGGTGGTGGGTACCCATAGTGCGGAACAAATAAAAAAAGCGCCTAGTGTCCGGAAAAAGTTTCCTGACACCCCCCTCCCCCGGGGGTCCATTGCGTTTTTTACTTCGATAATATTTCTTTCCAGAAAATGCCCAAAAAATCAAAACACCTCTATGGCAACTACGACGAAAAACTTCTCGAGGAGGCAGTTGCTAATGTTAAGGGTGGTACGATGTCGTTGAGGAAAGCTTCCAAAGTCTTTGGTATTCCCAGATCGACGGTATCAGACCACGTCCTGGGGAAGATTACTCATCGCCCTGGACGGCCCCAGATTATACCAGAATCAATCGAGAAACAAATAGTAAGGAGCACTCTGAATGCAGCGGACATAGGTCTTGGTCTCAGCAGATGTGGGCTGATGCAGAAAGCTGGGAGAGTTTGCAAGTGATTGAGTTTAAAAACTCCCTTCAAGAAGGGGATCCCTGGAAAAGCATGGCTAGCCGGCCTCAAGCATCGTCACCCCGAGCTTTCCTTGAGGAAACCTTCCAAGCTTTCCGCGGCGAGGTGTCTCTTGGACAAACCTGCAGTGACTGATTATTTCGGAAAATTGCAGGACATTTCCGACGGAATTCGCGCCGAACACACGTGGAACATGGACGAGAAGGGGGTCCGACTTGAACACAAACCACAGAAAGTTTTGGCAAGAAAGGGTTCTAAAACTGTTGCCGGTCGTGTGAGCGACAGTAGAGAAAATATTACAATAGTTGCATGTATAAGCGGAGATGGTAGGAAACTACCCCCACTGTTTGTCGTCAAAGGAAAAACAGAGAGATGTCTCCATGCATACAACACTGACGAGGGACCCGAGGGGTCTTTGTGGACCTATCAGTCAAACGGTTGGATGGAGGATGTGCTAGGTGAAAGCTGGTTCGCTGATGTTTTTCTTAAACACTGTGGTCCACATAGACCGCAGTTGCTGATCCTGGATCAACACAAGACCCATGAAGTAACAGGGCTTCTGGATAAAGCAAAGGCCAACGACATCACAATTCTTGCTATGCCTGCCCACAGCAGCCACATCCTTCAACCTTTGGACAAAGGAGTGTTTGGGCCCCTTGAGAAATATTACAATAATATTTGCTCTGCCTACACGAGCAGTTCGGGTAGGATAATAACAAAATGTTTCTGGCCCAAATTGTTCAAAGAATCATGGTTTCTAGCAACAACAGTTGAAAACATTAAAAGTGGTTTCAGGATGACAGGAATCGTTCCATTCAACCCGCATGTGATATCTGCAAATGCATGTGTTAGGCCTAATGAACCAGTGACATCAGATGATGAACGTCCAGGACCATCAGGTGACGGACTACCAGGGATATCAGCATTGCCTGGACCAGCTTTAACTTCCACGTGTGCAGCTGAGCCGCAAATTCCGGAACCGGGAATAATGTCTGAATTGAACAACGTTTTGGAAATCGACGACCTCGATCTGTTTCCAGAAAATTGCAGCACCACCACCGTCGTCGATCTGTCCCCAACTCCCCCATCTGGGTGATGGAGAATCGATCAACCTCACGTTGGACTGGAATGCGGAGGTGACAGACATATTTGCACCGAGTGAACAGTTAAGTGGAATAAGGTCAGTGGCTAGGAGCCGCATCCTCACCAGTGAGGATATCATCACAGAAAAGCGCCGAAAGGATGCAGAAAAGTAAGAAAAAAAACAGAAGGCTGCTGAACACAAAAAAGTTAAAGAAGAGAAACAAAAGGCAAAAATGTTGACTACTCTACTGGAAAGATTGATTGCACAATCTAATGCACACTAGTTGCTAAGTTTTATGTATAAATTCATTAATCCATAATGCATCCATACAGATACAATCAACCCCACTATGATTTCATATTTCCTTCCTATTTCCTTCCTTATTTACATGTAGCATCATTGAAGTAAAAACGAAACGACAACGACGATCTATAGGCCTACATATCGCATTCTATAACGTCTATTATATATATAGCCATTTCCAAACCTCTCATATACATATGTGAGGCTATAAAAACTTTAGAAGTTTTACTAGTCTATAGTTCTCCTGCTTATTCAAGATTTATAACAATATTTAGTATTCGACTTTTCTAATAATCTGAAAATTGTGAAGATTTCTAGATTGAATTGTCCTAGACCAAATGGAATTCGGAATAAAAAAATTTGGAGAAAAAAATCCCTACCTACCCTAATTATTTTTCACCATATAACCCTAAATACAGGTATATTATTTATTTATTTTTTTAATAAATTGCAATATCCATATTTACAGATGAATTCCATCATCATCAAAGGCGTGTGGGCGGTAGGCATGCACCACTATGGCCCGACAAGCCTTAGGGTTGGATGCCGTTATACTATAGAGCGGGACCCGGGAAACAGATATGACGAGAATGCGATAAAAATTAAAGAGTATCCAGAAGGGCAGGTGCGAGGTTACATTAGACGAGAAATGGCAGGGAGGTTATCTGAAGTGATAAAGTCGGGATTGATTATCAAGGATTTGGTCTATCTCAAGCCCACGGAAGCGCCAACCATAGGCAGACGAATGCCACAGCAGTCGTGCAACGTTGGATTTCGTGTTGCAAATAAAGATGCTACTGCCATAAGAATAATATTGCAATCGATTTCAATCCCATTCACCATTTTATAATATCATTAATCTTGTCTTCAATATGATGATAAAGTACACTAATATTTTTAAAAAAAGTTCAACTGACCGAAATTACCATCACACTGACCGAAATATTGAGCATCGCGACCGGAGTTACCGTCACACACATGGGCTTGTTTACCGTTGATGTTTACGACATTAACCAATCAAAATGCTCGACATATACATTTTTTTGACAAGGCTAAAAGGATGACTGACTCTGTAACAACAAGCTTCCATGCGTTAAATGATTTTTCTTTTGTTATTAACGAAACACGAGGGAGGTGACCGAAATTACCAGAACAATGTTGTGAATTTTTTCTTACATTCTAAAAATAGGGCTTCGGTAAAAGAATCAACGAAGCGCTTGCGCCGAGTTGATTCTTGACCGAATTCCCGACGCTGAGCAACTTAAAACCCAGACATCGAACTGTCATTGAAGCCAACTATCCATTTGATCTGGTCACATCTCTGTCTTTATTACATGAGTATACGCCCACAGTTCAGCAATATAGCGTCCCGTAGGTCATTTGTTTGACTTATTATCTAAATATTTCCCTAAAGAAATCCCCCCCAATGAATAATCGACCAATCTGATGTATACTGTTTAACTGACTGGGAGAATTTATTTAATATATAAATGGTTAACAGACCAGTTTGAATTATCAGATTGCACCCAGTTGATTTCAGGAACATAACAGCAGTATATTCTGTTTATATATTATAATTACATGTATATATGCACGCCATGTTCTGTCCATTTAAACGGTTCTGTCGTTTTAAATTACGGTGCCTAGGCTATTTGCCGAATACACCCGAATAGCGCCGGTGGAACTCGGCGTATCAGTTGGATAAAATAACCAAAATGTGTTGTAAACTGCGATAAAACCTCGAACAAATCAAAGACGAGACGCGAAGTGATTATATGATTACGGTAAGTCGGTAGGTAATGCGATGTGATATCTGGTGAAATATTCCGAAAACCTGACAATTATGCTTTTCGTGTTCAAATTTATGGGTCGAAATGGGGGTGTCGTTGATAACTCGAAGTTATGCTTCCTTTCTTCTAAACCCTGATACTAAACACCTAGATAATCTCCAAAACGTGGCATAAAAGTCAGTTATTCCAGTTTCGGTGCTGAAGACTGTGTACTTTCGGTTGAGCCTTGGATACAGAACACTCACCAGACGAGCGACGAGAACTCTGCGTGCCACAGCTTCGGGCGACAGACGATACCCGCTATTGTTTTGTTTCCCTCCAAACAGCACGAATGTGCATTGCTCCACCGCGAATTTGCAGGGTTTCCATGACCAATGCTACCGAGCGACACCAAAACAACTCGAACATGTTTTGTCAATTTTAGATTCAGTGTGCCCTCTGTTAACTACTATATATTCGTTTTACAGCGCAAATGCGGCATAAATATTGTGGCCGATCAAAGAAGTTGGAGACTCCGGGAATCGATCACGTATACCTCTCACATGCTAATCTGAACGAAATTGATATAGTAGTAATACAGCAAAAAGTTCACTAAAATGACAATTTGGACATTATTTGTGCTAATGGTTGCTATGGAATCTAGATTATATTATATACATGTCCACCGTTTTGTTGCGAAGTGGTTGAAACTAATTTTGGACAAAATTGGGGAAAGTATTTGAAAATATAGTCATTTTCAATCGAAAATGTCATTTTGCAGCATTTACGATTACAATTGCCATGGTAACAAGATATAGAGGATATCCACACTTTTTCAGTGGATATGGGTTATATCTCATGAGTGATGACAAAACATTGAATTTCCAGGAGTGGCTTTAGCCACAAGTGGAAATTCAAATGTTTTGTCATCACGAATGAGATTTAACCCATATCCACTGAAAAAGTGTGGATATTCTGTTTATTATATACTTTAGTTACTTGCCTATGGCCCCCAATTAATGCCAATACATAAGAAATTTCAAGCTGATATCACTCACTGGTGGGATATCAGTTATATCTCACTGCTAAAACCTTATAATTCATGGGCAAGTATATAATAAACGTTTTTATCAGGAAAATTATAGCACATGCATGTCATTAGACAACGGAAAAGGGTACACAAAACCGCAAAAGCGAGGAACAACCCAGCCATGTGGCAAAAATATCGGACAATCCGCAATGAAGTAATTACTGAAGTACGAAACTCAAAGAAAATTCATATACAAAAAATGGAATCAATCCTTCAAGATCCAGAAACTGGCGACTCAAAATAGTGGAAGATCTTCAACAAACTGTCCCGCAAAAAAGTAAACTCGGTCCGACCCCTCTCGTGGAATGGAATCGTTTCTTCCTCAGATTATGAGAAAGCAACTGTAATAAATGATTATGTTTGCAATATTGCCTCATTGAATATGACCTTCGAACTGCCAGACCCGCCTGTCGACGAGATAAACACCCCATGCTAAATAATATCCTAACTAGTGAATTTTACATTTTTAATGCCCTGAAAGTAATAAAAGCCGACAAAGCCTCTGGACCCGACCAAATAAGCCAGCGTATTCTGAAGAATGGTCTCAGTCTCAGCACCCCCTTTCTATAATATACAATCGTATCCAACTGAATGGAAACGCGCAAATGTAGTCCCAATCCATAACAAAGGGGACCGCAGTAATCCAGAAAACTACCGACCAATATCCTTATTAGGAGTTTTTGGAAAGGTTTTTGAAAAGTGTGTTGCAAAGCATTTAATGTCATATCTCCAGTCAAATAATATCCTAACCGAACGACAGTCGGGATTTGTGCCAGCAGATTCAACATTATACCAGTTATGCGACATATACAATCACTTGGCGAAATCACTAGGTGTTGAATGCGACGCCCGCCTACTATTCTTCGACATCAGCAAGGCATTTGACAAAATGTGGCACGATGGCTTAATATATAAGCTATGCGCGGTGTGTATCCGCGATAATATTTTTAAGTTGTTCGGATCGTACCTCCGCGGAAGACAACAACGTGTAGTTATGGGATTCGAAGCCTCAAACTGGGGAACCATTACAGCTGGAGTTCCACAAGCTATGTACTAGGCCCGTCCTATTCCTTGTTTTTATTAACGACATTGTTAACGACATATCATGTAATATCCGCCTCTTCGCTGACGATACATCTATATCCGACTGTCTGTGCACTAAGATTACAACATGATGTCAAACGACTTGAATCCTGGTCAAACAAATGGCTCGTAAAATTTAATGTCTTAAAAACTGAAGCGTTAACTTGCATTAGGAACAGCTAGGAAGAGAACTCTAATCGACCACCCAACCCTTTATATGAATAATGAACCCATCACGGAAGTAAATCTTCATACACATCTTGGGGTCGTTTTAAGTAGCGACGGAAAATGGAAGCCACACATAGATAATTTATTAAGATCACCGTGGAAAAGAATAGCCCTCATCAGAAAACATCGTTTCTCGTTGGATAGAGCATCATTAGAAAGATGCTACTTTATCCTGGTATGCACTGTATTAGAATACGCTTGTGTTGTCTGGGATGGTTGCACCAAAGAAGAAAGCGACGACATAGAAAAAGTACAATATGAACCAGTTCGTACAGTAACAGGTGCAACCCGATCTGCCAGTAACAAATCTCTCCGCGCGGAAACCGGGTGGGATATCCTCGCCGGCCAAGCCCCTCTTTATCTGCGAAATATAATACCCCCAACAAACGTTGAAATAACAAATGTTAACACCCGACAGGCTAATTCCCTGAGAGCCACGAAGTTCGATTCCACTTCCTTCAAAAACTCTTTCATCCCCTCAACGATGTACCTCTGGAATAAACTCGACCCGAACACAACAAGTTACGAGTCCCTTGCATCATTCACAAAGTCCTTAAACTGTACTAGAGAGGGAGTACCCCGACATTACTATGAAGCTATTACCAGAAAAACACAAATTAACCACACCCGCCTCAGACTCAACTGCAGTGATTTAAATTATCACAAATACACTAATTTCATCGCCGATCACCCATATTGTTTATGCGGACAATTAGAGGACAACGACCATTACGTAATGAATTGCGATAGATATACATCTGAAAGAAACTCACTTTTCCAGTCACTAAATGATATCTGCAACCTGACAACGCATAAGCTTCTTTATGGATGCCCCGAATTAACACCCAAAACCAACGCAAACATTTTCAGAGAAGTACAGAATTACATCTCCAGGACAAAGCGTTTCGCCAACTAAGTTTGTGTATCGCCATGTTACATGATCTAATACTCTCAGACTTAACAGAACGAATGTATACTTAGCAATAACTCGCGCGAGTATCAATGCCATACAGTCCGTTTGTGTGAGGTTACCGAGTCATTTAACAACACTAAAAACCAATTATAAAACCACTAAACCTTACCTGACATAACCCAATATACTACTCTAAGCTCACTTCTTTCCTATCCTTAACTTAGACTTATACCGCATTACCATTACCATTACTGATGATCTATCTCTTCCCATTAACATTGTCAGCAGCATTTCGAACATGGTGCGTTATTATTATTTCCTTTAAAAATAGACTCAAAAGACCCTCTTATATGTCACTTTTATATCTATTTAATATATATATTCCATATATAATATAACACGTTAATGAAAAGAAGTGGAAAGAAGAGCCAGTGAAAAGAAATATGTTGGATGCTTTTGCGACATGAAGTTTATTCTACATGTACATATCTGAATATATACAGAACATAGGGAAGAGAAACACCATCATTATCTATAAACATTAATTATTCTGCATGCCTATGCACAATTACACAATGCCATTACCTGACGTACATATACCCACCCCACCTCGCGAGAGTAATAATCGGCTACACGGAACGGCAGTAATATCTGGACACAATCAGACAGTCGCTCTCTCGCTGGGTGGGATGGATAAAAACTGATTCCCGGAAACGACTCACATAAGCACACGCGCTTGATGTGGAATCCGGTCCATGATGTTATATTCTGATATGTTGTATATGGTCGACTCGCATATATAAGAGAATGCATTGGCACAGGGCAAAAATATCCCGACTTACGACTGGATTTGATATGGCGCGTCACATATAAATGAATTTCAGCTACTGAAACCTCTTGTTTACAATTGCCTTACTCTTCTATAGCCAACTTTACGCACAGATCCAGTGCTGGGATTTTTCATAAATTCTAATCAACATTATTATACATATCAATACAAAATTATATATGTATCGGAAAAGAGTGATATATTACAGTCATAATGATTATTATAATATAACAATTATGCTAAATTACGCACAGAATATGCAGTGTAATTAGGAGTAAATTGCGACCTTACTTCAACGTAAACCGGTATCATCCCTGCCGTTTTCACTAGCTGATTTACTGCGCAGGAAACTTGGGGCATGGCGATAACTTATGTCTAAAAGGTGTCACTTCTCCCTCTTTTGTGGGCCTCGGTGGCTCAGTCTGCTCCAGACCGACGCACTCTCCAGCTCTGGCAATATAGTATAAATTCCCGGTGGAGTCATCGCTGACTTTATATCCTATATCGCTATCTGGGGGGAGTTACCAGTTACTCACTGATGCGCATGGTCAGTGGTTTCGCCGAATACAATGGGTTAATCTTCCAGCCAATGAAAGCACTGCTATATTTACCTTAGTGCACTGATTCCCCCCCCCCCCACCAATAAAACTGGAAGCGTCGTGATATAGTCCTGGGTGCTGAAAGCGACGTTAACCATTTACCCAACAAACCGGCCAAAACCGGCCAATAAAGCTTCAACAGCCTAAAATATCTTCGGTCTGTCTCAATAGAACCATACAAATATGGATATCATTGGAACCGGCTCCTTGACCACATTGTGATAGTTACAGTTATGCCCTGTGCCAATGCATTCTCTTATATATGCGAGTCGACCATAGGTCGCCTCGCATATATAAGAGAATGCATTGGCCTAAACAAAATCTGTTTTTAACACCTTTTACCATTTTTTCTTACATTCTTTAACAATTTTATAATTTTTAATGTGTTAAGCCAATGCATTCTCTTATATATGCGAGGCGACATATGGTCGACTCGCATATATAAGTGAATGCATTGGCACAGGGCCGTTCTGTTGGGTAAAGGGTTAAACCACAATAAATAAATATACATGTAAAATCTCCCTCCACTTGTTCTAGAGATAAGTGACTTTTCCATTTTGCATATGTTCAAACGTTTAAAGGCGCATAATTACTATTTCTTTGGCTTCGGGTGTAAAAAATATTTGATTCCATTGATCAGATATAAATTTTTGAAATTTGTTATTTCTCATTATTTCCGACTGGAAAAAATTTGTCAAGGCGATGGTCTTGGACCAAATTGCGGATGGAGATGGATAACTCCAAAATCAAGTGGTTTTGTGTGTATATATTTGACAATCCGTCCATATTTGGATTTGATTATGCAATGTGTCATCTGCCAATTTGGGTATATTGAGAAATTAACTAAAAAAGAAATAGAATCTATGTGAAGAAGTTTCTATAAAAAAGAAACTTTCCAGATAATATGAGGCCTAAGCAGAATGAGGTCCCCAGAGGGTGAATTTTGTGATGCTAGCCCACTTAAAACCTCTAAGGTGGTCTCTATGCTTTACTGGTTGTTGTTCCAAATATAGTTTTAATGGAATGTGAAAACCAAAACTTCATTTTTGATTGCATTGAGAACCTCACTCTCTTTAAACACTAACGATAATCTCAACAGAACTACGTCTGGAACTGTGAATAAAATTTGATTTGTATTGGACGATGGGGCTCTCCCAAGAATGTATTATCTATACGTTAAAATTATATATGTTCATGAAACTTGGCAAATACGCGGGGACAAGGACCATTGTTGCCAATGCTATCCCTTTATCATCTCACGTTATAAACATGTGAAATCTTACCGTGGGGAACGGATGGAGGGTGTCCAATTGTTAAATTCATATAAGGCTTTATGACAAGAGATTATGTATCAATGTAATTTTGCGAAGAGATAATTATATTGATATACATTTACTATGTTTGGGGTGATAGAACAACCTGCTACAAGAAATATAATCTTAATAAAAAATATCCTTGGCTGCATTGCTTAGCTAAATAAGGCTAAATAGATTTAACAATTATGGCACATAATTAGCCATGACATAACTATATGTAAATAGCATTTATTGCACACCATTGGCTGATTTTGACTATTGCTGGGAGTATTCATTGACTATTGTTGGGGGGGGGGGGGGTTATGCAGTGACTATTCTTAGGGGGGTATTCCATGACTATTGTTTGGGGGTTTATGCAGTGAATATTGTTGGGGGGTTTATGCAGTGACTATTGTTGGGATGTTTATGCAGTGACTATTGTTGGGGGTTATGCAGTGACTATTGTTGGGAGGTTTATGCAGTGACTATTCTTAGGGGGGTATTCCATGACTATTGTTTGGGGGTTTATGCAGTGAATATTGTTGGGGGGTTTATGCAGTGACTATTGTTGGGATGTTTATGCAGTGACTATTGTTGGGGGTTATGCAGTGACTATTGTTGGGAGGTTTATGCAGTGACTATTGTTGGGGGGTTATTCAGTGACTATTGTTTGGGGGTTTATGCAGTGCCTATTGTTGGTGGGTTTATGCAGTGAATATTGTTGGGAGGTTTATGCAGTGACTATTGTTGGCGGTTTATGCAGTGACTATTGTTGTGAGGTTTATACAGTGACTATTGTTTGTTTGACTTGTTATCTAAATATTTCCCTAAAAACAATAGGGCTTCTTCTGCACTTTCATTTATCTATCTACTGTCTGCTTTTATCACCTAAATCCCCCCAATGAATAATCGACCATTCTGATGTATACTGACTGGGATAATTTATTTAATATAGAAATGGTTAACAGACCAGTTTGAATTATCAGATTGCACCCAGTTGATTTCAGGAACATAACAGCAGTATATTCTGTTTAGATATTATAATTACATACATAGGTAACGCGATGTGTTATCTAGTGAAATATGCCGAAAACCTGACAATTATGCTTTTCGTGTTCAAATTTTAAAAAGTCATGTTGCACAGTTGGGAGTCCAATATGACATTCGGGAGTCCAATATGACTTTTTCCCGGATTATCACGTGGCGGCTTTTGTCCAATCTTAAATAGTGTTAGTTATACAAATGTAAGTGTGTCTTTGTTCGCGTACGATGGGTTAATGATACGTGTTTGTTACAAGTGTGTCTTTGTTCGCGTACGATGGGTTAATGATACGTGTTTGTTACATATAGAATACACCCATAGTAGCCGAGAATAACAAATTTTCACCACGAGTGGTATTGTGGTTTTAACCACGAGCCTTTGGCGAGTGGTTAAAACCACAATTCCACGAGTGGTGAAAATTTTGTATTCTCGGCTACTATGGTTGTATTTTGTTTATACCATAATTATTATTCTTCGGTCGCTTCGTAAATGTATTGCTACTATGTTGGTGGCTGTTAACATGTATGTGCACCGAGTGACCCAAATATGTTAAGCTATCAATGAATGTGGGTCACGCGTAGTAATACATATTTCTAGGAAATTCGGTGATTCGCCACTTTCTTGGGCATCAGTCAGCTGATGTGAACACACATTCAGATTTCCCACATTGCAGATACCATTAACAATCTATACGTTGTTGTCAAAATGTAGAGCCGTCGTTCGCTTCACACACGGAAAGGCAGACGAACACGTGCGTTTGTTTGTTTACATTTCCAACAGCTATCGCCGACCTGTATAAAACGTGTACTTTGTCGGTGCATGCACCTATCATAAAACATCATTAAACTAACCTTATGTGTCATTTTTTGACAAGTAAACCCAGTAAATGGAATTGGATAGTATATATCTCTGTGTTTAGAACACTTATCGCATTTCAGTGTGTTTTGAGTCGGAAAAATTGTGTATTTACTTCGCGAAGCGGGCGTGACGAAAAATTGGGCTAAATTTCGACAGCGAGGTCACCAGAGGTCAAATGACGGGTCGTTCTACTATGGGTATAAACTTTTAACACATTAAGTGCCGTTGAAACATTTACACAACAGTAGAAATTTATACCAATAGTAGGAATCGTTATACCCACAGTAGGGTGTAAAGATGAAATTTACAAAACAGGTGTTATACACACAGTAGCATAGCCAATTATGGTATAAAAGTGTGTCTTTGTTCGCGTACGATGGGTTAATGATACGTGTTTGTTACAAGTGTGTCTTTGTTCGCGTACGATGGGTTAATGATACGTGTTTGTTACAAGTGTGTCTTTGTTCGCGTACGATGGGTTAATGATACGTGTTTGTTACAAGTGTGTCTTTGTTCGCGTACGATGGGTTAATGATACGTGTTTGTTACAAGTGTGTCTTTGTTCGCGTACGATGGGTTAATGACACGTATTTGATACAGGTGTGTCTTCGTTTATTTACGATGGGTTATTGATCAAGTCTGCACTTGCATACGAGGAAGTTCCAAACAGGATAACAACCAGGAGTATTACAGTGTAGCCTTGCTGGATCTATTCAAGAATACACGTTATGCAAACTTGACGGTTAATTAACATTCATTACGGAGTCCGGGTAGAATCGGGGTAGAAATCGGGTAGAATCCGGGTAGAATTCGCCTAGACCATTCCCGAAAACAAGCAAAACTGCGCAGTTTGTGTTGGAGTGAACACAGATATAAGATGTGACAATATGTCACCCGTCATATCAAAACTAGTCGTAAGTCGAAACATATATTATTTGAGTTACGTGCTGCATGTTATGGAGTGTGATAAGATCTTTACATAGGTCGCACACTTAATGTGTTGTTGCGGTCCAAAGTTATAGGATTTTGAATGTCAGCATAAACCGATTCCAGAGATAATCAGAGATAATCGCATTTAAGGACAAACAAATTAGCTAATTCTTAATATATATACACCACTCTATGTCCAAATTACAAAAGCACATTAATAGACTTCACTTTATGCTACTTTATGTCGACAGAGTAGAACTATATACAAATGTGTTGGCATTTGTTTTATATATTTTATGTATTTACTCAGTATTAGAAATCCCGACTTACGACTGGTTTTGATATGGCGGGTCACATATGTGAGATATTAAATAATTTTTCCTTTGTTTAATTTACATTTACGCAATACATGTACCGTTGATTAATAGCTAGGTTCAGCAACACGTACGTATCCTGTAACCTGCTATGTCATTGTCAACGGGAGACACATGACTTGCGTGACTATTTAATCTACACATACACCGCCAAACAGTATAGAAGTGTTATTTCCAACGTGTAACATTCCGGACTTATAACAAAGAGGATTCATCTAATCTTCTGATAACCTAATGAGAGACCATCACTAAAAAGGCGGCGGGAGAATGGGATTTGCCTGCGTGGGAAGATCTTACTTTGAGGGCAATTAAACGTATCGGTGGTCGCAGTGTGGACGCTGTCCTCACCGCCCTCTATTAATGACAAGTTTCTGTATTATATATATTTCTGTATTACAGGTGTATCAATTATTTTAAAAATATGATATTATTGACACTGTATAGAAATTACAATTTCGATTCATCGGCTGAGCTGAACCTGTGTCACACGAACATAACAATAGAGACCTTTCGCAAAATCACGAATACGATTACGGATTTGGAAATATCCTGCCAGTATACGGCCAAAATTATATCTTTACGCACGGGGGTTCTTATGTGAGACGAAATATACCCAACTCAGTCTAATTATGTGCAGATGTATCAATGATTTGCCACCGGTCCTGCTTGGGACGCTCTAATAGTATCCGTGGGATGTATAACACACGGATAAGAAAATGGGATCTGAAAGAGGCACACATTAATTTTCCATTAAATATATGTGTAACTGAATAAAGTGGGCCATATGCCGTCTCACCAATTAGCCATCGTAGGTAAATTGTGGTGGTATCGACCTTACTAGGACAATATATCCTATCCGTAATCGTAATAGTGATTTTTTGCGAAAGGTCTCTATTGGTCAAGCCACTGCTCATTAAGCATCATCCCTGATGAGGTTCTCAAATTCAGTATAATGATAATACGCTTTGTCCGAGCCCTTATATAACAAAAGAGGAGGGGTAGAAATCATTATGTGTAGGCATTGTCAATTATCATTATATGTAAATATGAACGATAAACGTTTTCGCAAACATTATATGCGAAATAAACACAACGATAAACCTGTCTACTTCACAAATTGCTAAACCCATTTAAATAGACAAGGATGTGCCCTTTCCGTCGATGCATAGCACGTCCTCGTATGTTAATCCACCGTGTAGATATCGCGTTGTGGAAGAAACCACCCCGGCTTTCAGTGGGATTTACCCCTTCGAGCCAGATAAATATCGCACCAACCCTGCAAGGCGAACATCTTTCATGAGTTCCTATCGCGCGAAAGAAATAAGCGCCGCCGGGCATATCTGGTCGGGGTGGAAAAAATTGTTTTTCCGGGCACGTATGCCGGAGTGGGTGGGTGGTCGATAGGACCAACAAACAATTTTTTCCGCAACTCAAAAATATTTGTCCTGCAAATCTTTTTGACTGTTTTTGCAATGAGTTTGGCTTAAAACACATCTATATGTCAATATTAACATACATGACAAATTTCTTGATGATCAGACAAACAGTATAGCCTGTAGCCCATGCTAATGGATTGATTTTTGAAATCCAAGATGGCCGCTGGCAGCCATGCTTTGTTTTGGCCGAATGACCCCAAAATGACTCGTTCCTATTTACATGTCAATGTTAACATCCATGAATAATAGTATGCACAGAAATTCATATACAGCTGTTTACAGTGAATTTCCCCCCGCAAATCTCTGTTTTAGTGTTAAAAGGGGGTGGGTGTCCAAAAATGTTCGGAAAAAACTGCCGAAAACGGAAAACAAATTTGGACGCGGGGGTGGGTGGGTCCCAACAAGGATCGAAAGTCAAAAATCATCATACGTGCCTGCAATTTTTCCGACCCCCCCCCCCCCCCCCTCCTAGTCAACAGAGAAACGCAGGTTGTTTTTTTTAAATGCTTCTCGCCCTCGATGGCAGCGTAGGAAATACGACTAGGAGTCCATCCCCACATATGAGGACATCGCGGGCCAGGAAAGGATCAGACCTCACATGGGTATGTTGTCAGGTTGATGTTGGGGCTGAATGAACTTGACCCTAAGATGACCTCGACCTCTGATAATCGACATCATGGCGAAATGGCTATATTTTGCAAGATATATATAGCGACATACGCGCTTATGACAATATTCAGAGGCCCTATATATGCTAGGCTATGGTGATTTGATCAAACACATATTAACACAAGTAAACCATAGTAACCATGGTAACGCTATCTATGTCATATTATTAGGCATATCAAATATATTGAAATTGAGTCATATATAAAGTCATATATAACGTCATAATTCGGAAAGCCTGACTGCACAGCTAACTCGTGTAGTCTATGTGCGCCTATAGTTATACACAATTGACATATAATTCAACAGCGAATGTCTAACTACACCCCCCCCCCCCCCCCCCCATTGACCATCCTATCTTTCTGACCTTTCTTAAATCTAACTATTCTCCTTTCATCCCATTGGTTACCTTTAATTCCCAAATCTTACCCCACCCCGCTCTTATCTTATCTCTTGCTATCTGTTGTTGAATGTAATCTATATTAAAATAACCACTAAGTTATCTAAAGTACAAACCAGAACAAAGTCCCGCCTGACTCGCCCGAACGGCCTTATGTAGTTCGGGAAATTTAAGCGATCTGGGAGAGGACTTACAAAAAATCCACAATAGGCTATTTGAAAAATGTCTGTAGCCACAATAGGCTATTTGAAAAATGTCTATATAGGTAATGCATATGTATATATACATGTAGTTGATTATATGTAATTGTTGTGTATATGTATCTATTATATATTTTGGAAGATCTGTGTGTGTGTCTGTGTGTGTGTGTTCGCGATGAACTCGAAAACGGCCGACCCGATTTCGATGAAACTTCGTATGTGGGGGTATTTTCGGCCGGGGGTGGCATGGGCCTATTAATTTGTCCGTGCGACGTGACATTGACCTTGAAATGGGGTCATTTCAAGGTCAAACGCCCGAATATCACGGGATTTCGATGAAACTTGGTATGTGGGGGTACCTTCGGCCGGAGAGTGGCATAAACCTATTAATTTGCCCGTGCGACGTGACCTTGACCTTGAAATCGGGTCATTTCAAGGTCAAACGCCCGAATATCACGGGATTTCGATGAAACTTGGTATGTGGGGGTACTTTCGTATGGGGAGTCTCATAAGCATATTCATTTGCCCGTGCGACGTGACCTTGACCTTGACCTTGAAATCGGGTCAATTCAAGGTCAAATCGCATATTTTGATGGCATTTCGACGAAATTGTATACATTGGGTTACTTTTGTCCACTGTGTGTTTTGGACGGGTCAAATCGTGACCCCGACCTGACCTTGACCTTCAAAATGATCAATTCAAGGTCAAATCGGGTAAATCCGGATGGATTTAGACGGGTACTTTTGTCGGGTACTTTTGTTCGGGCAGTGTTTTGGACAGGTCAAATCGTGACCCCACTTGACCTTGGCCTTCAAAATAGACAATTTAAGGTCAAGCCCGGACGAAGTCGGGTCACCTTCTAGTATTATATATGTATATAGTATGTGCTTGGTGCGAAAACATATCAACACATTTTTAAAAATCGGACGTGCCAAACTAAAGTTATGATAATTATGAAATATGTACACCCATACGTCACGTATGATGTGTTCACAAAGGGCGCATACTTTCCGATTGGTTGAAAGGTTCGTCGCCAAACATGCAACGGCCATTGCATTGATACACCAATATGGAGACTAATCTCGGTATCCTAATGTAATTACACAGTCTAAAGGCATATCACAAACCTATAAATCGCGACCTAATGTAATTACACAGTCTAAAGGCATATCACAAACCTATAAATCGCGACCTAATGTAATTACACAGTCTAAAGGCGCATCACAAACCTATAAATCGCAACTAATGTAATTACACAGTCTAAAGGCGCATCACAAACCTATAAATCGCGACCTAATGTAATTACACAGTCTAAAGGCGCATCAAAAACCTATAAATCGCAACTAATGTAATTACACAGTCTAAAGGCGCATCACAAACCTATAAATCGCGACCTAATGTAATTACACAGTCTAAAGGCGCATCACCAACCTATAAATCGCAACTAATGTAATTACACAGTTTAAAGGCATATCACAAACCTATAGATCGCGACCTAATGTAATTACACAGTCTAAAGGCATATCACAAACCTATAAATCGCGAAGCTATGCCATTAGACTGTGTAATTACATTAGGAAACCGAGATTATTCCTTATAATTATGCCATTGATTGTTAAATATTGATTTTAAAAACATATTCGCCCTTAAAATACGATTGAAACAGGGAACTATATTTTCTCAAATAACGGACCGAAAGAGATTCACCGTCCGAACAGGATCTGTGACGACTTGAGCCGAAAACAATCTCCCCATTCCCGTCCGAATAATATCGATCCATATGCAGATCGAGCGGGGAATAATATCGATCCATATGCAGATCGAGCGGGGAATAATATCGATCCATATGCAGATCGAGCGGGGAATAATATCGATCCATATGCAGATCGAGCGGGGAATAATATCGATCCATATGCAGATCGATCGGGGAATAATATCGATCCATATGCAGATCGAGCGCGAATAATATCGATCCATATGCAGATCGAGCGGGGAATAATATCGATCCATATGCAGATCGAGCGGGTTTTTTCCCGAACGTATGTCAAGGACGAAACAAAACATTAATAAACTTTTGATGAAAATTAAACATTATTAGCAGGAATTTTGGAAGAGGAAAACATGCAGTTAGGCGGGGTGTGACTAATTACCGCCCGGGGACCGTCCGGGGACCGCCCGGGGACCACCCGGGGACCGCCGGGACCGCCCGGGCGCTCCCACGGGCCCGTGGACACTATATCTCGACGTTATAACGTAGCGACATACCACCTGAGGGCAACCTAGAAATTTTTACTTGCTCGCTCGTCTCCGGTCGGTGATATTAACCCCACAAATGCCGATATTGGCTAAGAGAGCACGGGTGAATACGGGTGTCTTCGTGTGTTTCATACAGTGTAATTTGGTGATGCGTGGTAATGCAATACACATGAGTGTGAATTCCATATATTGACTCGTTGACGCGTCCACGGCCGATGTTATTAACCCCTCAATATCCGGTAAAATAATATATAAACAAAAAGAGCCCGAAACCGCCCGGGCCCGCCCGGGCGCCCCGATGGGCCCATGGACACTATATATATCTCGACGTTATAACGTAGCGACATACCCCACGAGGTCAACCTAGAAAATTTACTCGCTCGCTTTACTCCGGTCGGTGTTATTAACCCCTCAAAATCCTGTAAAATAGTATATAAACAAAAAGAGCCCGGGACCGCCCGGGCGCCCCCATGGGCCCGTGGACACTATATATCGACGAGATAACGTAGCGACATGCCCCACAAGGTCAACATAGAAAATGTTAATCGCTCGCTCGACTCCGGTCGGTGTTATTAAACCCTCAAAATCCATAAAATACTATATAAACAAAAAGAGCACGGGACAGCCCGAGCGGGCCCATGGGCCCGTGGACACCATATTTCGACGTTATAGCGTAGCGACATACCACATAATCTACCCCACAACGTAATATCGTGTGATTGGTCGGTAAGTAAATTAAGTATACGGGTTTCCAGTATCACAAATACTCTCT
Organism: Siphonodentalium dalli; assembly: GCA_032622095.1. Lineage (NCBI taxonomy): Eukaryota > Metazoa > Mollusca > Scaphopoda > Gadilida > Siphonodentaliidae > Siphonodentalium > Siphonodentalium dalli. The sequence goes on from CP136064.1 coordinate 8,141,976, forward strand.
TCGTTATCTTGATCGTTATTGTCTAGCATCAAGAAGATTTTGGGATTACGACCATTTTCGATTGCAATAAAAACACGGAAACCTCATCGCAAATCTCCACTGTTGTCACGAGATTCCCTGTTGGTCTTCCTTAAGTGTTATGAAAACACAGTTTCGGTTTAAATCCACCAATATGTCTTTTGATTATTGTGAAGTGGTCAATGTATACAATATAACAATTACGATACCGTTTTATTGCTAACTGATATTAACACGTTCTCCCATCTGCCGCGGCTCTCTTCATACAAGCAGTTGCTGTCGAAATCAACATAATTACACCCGCTCAAAATATAAAAATTATAGGTGTAAAGTTATTAATTTTTATTGGAAACTTTCAACAAAATTGCGATATTTACGATCAGAGACGAATATTTATGATGATATGGTATTTTGCGGAATTTTGTGGGGGTTAACCCTTTACCCAACAGAAGGGCCCTGTGCCAATGCATTCTCTTATATATGCGAGTCGACCATAGGTCGCCTCGCATATATAAGAGAATGCATTGGCTTAACACATTAAAAATTATAAAATTGTTAAAGAATGTAAGAAAAAATTGTAAAAAGTGTTAAAAAAAGATTTTTTTTAGGCCAATGCATTCTCTTATATATGCGAGGCGACCTATGGTCGACTCGCATATATAAGAGAATGCATTGGCACAGGGCATAACTGTAACTATCACAATGTGGACAAGGAGCCGGTTCCAATGATATCCATATTTGTATGGTTCTATTGAGACAGACCGAAGATATTTTAGGCTGTTGAAGCTTTATTTGGCCGGTTTTGGCCGGTTTGTTGGGTAAAGGGTTAATAACATCGGCCGTGGACGCGTCAGCGAGTCAATATTTGGAAGTTACTATCAGGTGGTATTAGACAGGTGCAGCTCAAAAATTATGGAACGTTTTTTTTTTTTGGTCAAACTGTTCTATAGTGGTTATCATACTGGAGGTTATACTAAATAAAATCAGACTCGGGGCCACCTGGGAAATCACCTGGAATACGAGATATGAATCGATGACGATTATTTAATGTTTTTATTACGGCGCACCATACAGAACAGGAGAGTAACCCAATAACGTTATCAACGTGATTGCGGTTCGCAAAATATTCAATGTTTGTCTAGCAAAAGTAGCTGCAACCAGGTATCTGTAACTGGGAAGAGGTATCTGTAACTGGGAAGCACTGTATTGACGAATGCTAACTAGTCGTGGAAGAGAGTTTTCTCAAGGGAGATAATTGTCCGTCGCGCAATGATTGCCTAGCAAAAGTAGCTGCTCTCAAGGTTACAGTGAAGTAATTATTTCCCATAGGCCTCAGTGTTAACATAAAATGACCTGCAGCCCTGACTATCCACGAATTGTGATAAATGAGTACACGGTCACCAGGATTGGCATCTGCGCAAAGTTTCTGCATGAAAAAAATCATATCGTCGTGCATGGAATGTACCTTTAAATTTGGGATTTATAATCGAGAGTCAGAATTGCATGAAACAAAATTGACATTTTTTACCTCACACCAAAAAAAATCAATTTAGGAACCACGTGCTTTACAATGTGCCAATGTTTTGTTTGGAGTCTGAAATTTCAAGAGGAGTGATTGCATGTATTTTATATGTTTAAATATCGAAACTACTATTAACCAACCAGAGCCCAGAATTGTTTTTTAATTCTCTCCTGCATCCAAAATCCGTTGGAGGGCGCCACCAATCGAATTACTTCACTGTAACCTAAAGTGACAGCAGCGTCAATGACATGCCATCTGAAAATGACACAAATCGGTCCCTGGACTCTTCACATTTGAAAATAAAATACAAAATCTCTATCCATGACTTTGTTTTCGTCTTATTAACCCTTTCCTGACCCCACCCCTGTTTACAATTGAAACACAAAATATCTTAAAATGAACACGAAATGTCACCATGTGAGGTCCATGTCGATAAAGTAAACGATGGTAGCATATATACCCATCATTGGTGTTATAGCTGACCGATTTCTCTCTGAGAAAATATGGACGATGGCTCGCCTGATAAACATGGACACACTGGAGCTTGAATTGGGCGCACTTGACAAATTCTGAGTCCTGGTAAAGGAAATTTTGGCATAAAACTGAAGTTTTGCGTGCAGCAGAATTATTCTGTGCCTACATGTATGTGCATCTCTCTCAACAAATCTACGGAAAGCCGTTTCGTTCTAAATGCTAACTAATACTACGTTCTATGTAATGTGTGGTGCTTCGTTGTTCTACTCTCGTGTAACTGTATTTATGGTCTGCATTCGTTTATGTTATATTTATGTTTTATTTACGCAGAACTGGTTGCTGTCATTAATTTTCGGACATATAGGGGTCCATAATTTGTTATTTGTTCACATTGACCCAACTACATCGATACCGATTGCATTAATCATCATTTTTGTGTTACTTTTCATTTTATATGCGATTAATTCGAGGCAGGTTTGTTTTTAATTTCTAGAAACAGGAGGCAAACTGAATAAAACGGTGGTATTGACTGCTCGATGCTGTAGTTCACCAATATTATTCTAGCATTGGTCATCACGGAATCACATACAATGACAAGGGGTAATTACGGTAAATAAACCTCCAGATTAGTAACAAATCGGTAGTATTCTTGAGATATAGCACGCTTTTTTCCGTGACGGAAACACACCGTAAGCCTACCAAAAATTCCGAAAACGTAGTAACAGAAACCAGTTCAGCGATAGTTAAAGGCACGGGCAGCGTTCGTTCCAGAAATATTCATATTTGTTCAAATCGCCATCAACAGAAGGAATGTTAAAATATTTATAGATTTGTTCATATGCCAAACATAATAAGCGCGTAAATGGTATATTGTCGTCAAGGCATACGATGGTGTACGTAAACAAGAGCATGCTCGTGTAACATAAGTTACAGCGCAATTACATTGGTTAATCACACACAAACTTATATAAACGCTCTTTATTATTTCCATATCAGGAAAACAGTAACAAATAACGCTCTTTATGTTTACCATATCCGGATCTAAACACAAGCCAGGTTCTGTAACGGTTTTTGCGTTTGTTTACATAGCAAAGGAAAAACATTTGACAATAACATACTGTTTATGCTATATTTCTACAAAGTCTGTCTATATTTTACTATTATTTCTGTTGGCAAGGCACCTGGGTATTAACTGTGTATTAACTTCTAAAATTCACGCACCGAACAAGTCCATAATGTGTCTTTAACTGCATGTTCAAGATGTTAACCAGTTTTATTCTTGTTTGATGTAATTTTGACTTGCCTGACAAACATCAAGAACATGTTAAAACTTCACCTGCATCTGCGTTGAACTTTGTTCACTATACACATTATAATGGCAGTGTACTTACACTGAAATTTAGAAAAAAATTATCAGTAGATTTCACATGAATGGAGCACTCAGACTAATTAACCCGTTACCCAACAGAATGGCCCTGTGCCAATGCATTCTCTTATATATGCGAGTCGACCATAGGTCGCCTCGCATATATAAGAGAATGCATTGGCTTAACACATTAAAGATTATAAAATTGTTAAAGAATGTAAGAAAAAATGGTAAAAAGTGTTAAAAAAAGATTTTTTTTAGGCCAATGCATTCTCTTATATATGCGAGGCGACCTATGGTCGACTCGCATATATAAGAGAATGCATTGGCACAGGGCATAACTGTAACTATCACAATGTGCTCAATGAGCCGGTTCCAATGATACCCATATGTGTATGGTTCTATTGAGACAGACCGAAGATATTTTAGGCTGTTGAAGCTTTATTTGGCCGGTTTTGGCCGGTTTGTTGGGTAAAGGGTTAAAAGATGACGAAGCATGTTCTTTAGAAATATACACACTCAAACAGACTCAAACGCAAAATTAGTTCACAAGGTAAAACTATTTTTTTACAGACACTGGGCGGTAAGGCGTAATTCCGTTAAAAAATTATAAAATCCATTAGTCGTATATAGTAAAACGAGTAAGTGCAATTTGTCCAATTCCGTACACTTTATCATCGAGATGATCAGATTCGGTGTATAATATATTGTCCCAGTTTAACATATTTCACTCAAATATGACACCGGGATGTTTAGCTGGAAGTTAAACTTACGGGGAATTATATACCGATAGCAGTCTACAGCGCAAATAACATTTTTGAATTTTATCTCGAGTCTAGGTTGTTGCTTGTGGACTCATGGACTAATTCGGGAGATATTATAAACGAGACAATGGTAACAGGTAAGAGCGTGATATATACATGTATATATATAATGCAGGCATTTCTTGGCAAATAAGCCAAACTTAAAGATGCAATGACCATAAAACCATCATCTGTTCGTTTTCCATACCGCAACAAAAATTAAACCGGACACAAGATCCCATGGATGTGATATTTTGATAGCCATATGCCGACTATCCAAAGATGAAGTTTTAACACGTTTTGATTTATTTGTCAGCCTGGCAAACAAATCAATGATCGCTTCTTATAAAGAGCGTCCAATTTTCGCCGACCAAATGTGTTAGGTTATAAAGAGCGTTCTCAGTTGGAACCTTTTGTACTTATTTTCAGAGTAAAACTTATACCTTAATCGTATTTAAATTCGCACAGTGCTATTTTTCACGCACTCATCGGTGTGCGAATTTAAAACCGAGCGAAACATAGTACACTCCTGGGTTTATAGCGAACCACAGGGGAAAGCAGATGTATATGTTGATGAGTTACATACATTACGGAAGGCTGGACTGAATATAGACAAATATACCTCTTTTATACGGCTATATATTACATGCGGGTGAACAACATCAAAATCATTACTCATAATTATCCAAAGCAACAAATTATGGTAACATCGACGGTGTTGAAATACTTGTAAGAAATATACATGTGCCAGGCCTAATGTGCACGAAAGTACGCAACCTGTTATCAACGCTCCATGAAGTGACACCATGACCAAACAGACTGAATTATTTATGCCAAAACAACCCTCAACCAAGTGTTGATTTTTTTCTGAAGTCAGCTGCCTAGTATGTGGCTGTTGTTTTACTTCTTTCGAGTTTATTCCAATGATGTCTTTAACTATTTCAATTGAGTTTCACTGAGAATAAGTATTTGGAGCATATTATGATATAAACACACATATTGACAACAGATTGATGATGCAGTCATGTTTTACATGTACGGTGTGAATCCGTCGTTATTGTGATTAATATACACATATATTTTCAGGAACGATTAAGAACTAAAACCGTCACCAGATCCAAAACCTCTAGGAAAATATTGTGCGCGAATTCAAAACCAAGCTAAATATATAGTACCGCGAATTTAAATAGTAGTAAGGTAGATGTTTTTGTTTATTTTCGAGATGCTGTGACGTGCGAATGGTTGTGATTGGCTGATTGCAGGTATTTTTTTTTTCAGTTTTCGTATGATAAAATTCTCGAATAGATCTTGTATGATATTATATAAGCAGATAGTATGAAGATAACTAACATTTGTTAGGAAATAATTATTCGAATTTAGAGAGCGTATAGTGATTAAGCATGTGTCCACTATTTGTAGCAACACGTTATACTCTGGATAATAAATGCGTAATTTCACAGAAAGTATATATAGAAGGTCGGGGGCTATATGTTACATGTATATAGACTAAGTCAAATACAGTTTGTTCATGTATATAGTATAGGAACATTCCAGGCTTTACATATCAAGTTCTACATGCATATATATCTAACGATAATGGGCTATATGCAGTGATTGATTGTCGTTCAATTCCATACATTATATAGCTCATTTCAGCCAATGACATAACAATTTTAAGTGTAGGCCTTCATAAAATAACTTCATAATATCGCAAAGTGATATAATACGCAGATTATTTCTGGGGATGGTTGGGTTTTGTCACCGTTCTTTATTATCCGAGTCGATATTACACGCGGTCACGGTCCCGTACATGGAGAAAACATTAGTATATAAAACTTGATCATGTATGAAGACAAACACTGCCATGTCATATATTCTCACATAATCGGTAGATCAAATCCAATAAATTATTACCTCTCTAAATTCTAATATACGTGCAGATGTTACACAAATAATGCTCCAGATTCGCGCTCGATGGGTTCAATTTTTGAAAAAATATTTTTTCCGGGGGAGGCCCCTCGGACCCCCACCTGCGGGAAAGAGACAACCCCTCCTGCGCCTTTACACGGTCCGCGGTCGGAGCTTTTCACCTGGGTCCTGTGCCCCTCAGTTAATATTCGAACCCGCCTTTTACAAATGCTGGCTACGCCCATGGTTATGGCTAAGGTACGATCAACACTCAAAGAAAAATTGTGTGTTCTCACCACTTCTGCACACAAAGAAACAACAAAAGGGGCATGTAAAATACACGGAATCGTGATCGAGAAGCTTGTTAACCATCTGGCTAAGTACTTTGACCCATTTAAAGATGGCCCAGCGAGACATCTGTCGACAGGAGTTGAGATTGAGAAGGGTACGGTTGATGGATTGTTTGTCTTCAAAAGACCTCGGTGAGAAATTATTTACCGAATTCGTTGACAAGAGGATTAAGGTCACGGAGTCCGTTCGGGTAAGCCTTTTCGACAGAATTCCTAAGCCGAAAATCAAAACTGGCATGGAGAATAAGAAAAAGGATCCGAAAGTTGTCAACGTTCTGAAGGAAGATCACCAAGCTTTCGGTTTATTGGTCGGGAAGGCAACAACCCCATGCATCTGAAGCGCATTCACATCCATTGACATCAGTTCCGCTCGCTTTAGCAACACCAGAGCGAGACTTTAGACAAGTATCCAAAGCTGCACTCAGAAACCATCTTATTGAGGAAACAAATGCTTGTTCTGACCAACCCGTGAAGAGCGCACATTGGTTGATCGACGGTATGGCTGCTGTTAAAGAAATTCAAACATGTGATAGCTGGCTCAATTTCGGGAAGTTGCTACTGAGATTTTGTATGCCACCCAAAGATAGCGAAGCACTGAGCCTCTCTCTCGTCTTCGATTCGTATTGTACCACGACAACGAAGCAACTGACACAACGACGGAGGGGGCTGCTAGCAGAAGAATTCACATAATCAGTGGAAATCAACAGATGCCAACCGGGAGAGAATGGGGATGGTTTCCTAAGCAACGGTGACAATAAGACGGAGCTTATATCTTACCTGCTTGAGCTGTTCAAATCCGAAGAAATTAAGAAATATCTCAAAATTCCACTGGTTGTGACAAAGGAGAACGAGACATGGCGAATTACTTCAGATGACACACAACGCCAGGAAGATTGTAATCATCAAGAAGCCGATACTCAATTGGTGTTGATAGCTTCCAAGATGCCAGGTCATGTTGTGGTTCGAGCGGCGGACACAGACGTTCTCGTTCTGTTGTGTCATGCATTGGCACAGACAAAGCCTGCATACAAATGAATTATGAAGATTGACCATACGAGATGTATTGATGTATTGCGATCACTCGGGTGATGACGTGTGTGATGTTCTGCCAGCATATCACCGGATGTGATACAACATCATTCCCGTATGGCGTAGGAAAAATAAAACCACTTAGGAAAATGCTCAAAACAGATCAAACCAGTCTTCTGAAACAACATGGAACATCATTGTCTTCAGTGCTGAAAATTGAAGAAGCCCAGGTCTTCATGCAAACCGCTATGTACAGTGGGCGTTCTGGAGAATATTTTGTCGCAACACGCGTTAGGATGTATGAAAAGCAGAAAACTAAATCAAGTGCAAGTTTATGTCCATGCAGATAAGTACAGTGCAGTCGAACACGTTAAGCGTAGCGATCTCCAGTGCTTCATATGACGGCAGTGTTTATCCCAGAATATCATCTAAACCGGGCCGTCTGTTGCAAACAGATGATGGAAAGAGGAGGATGGCCACATAATTCCTGTTTGGTTCATGAGCTCTCAGTTTCCACCAAGCCTCACACGCAGAGATTCAACTGGTCAAATCAACGTGGTAAAAGACGGATATGAAGCGGATGCCGACGAGACTGAACAGCCAACTATTCTACCGAAGAAAAGGCTAAATAACTCGCGTGCTTCTCCGATTAAACTAAAACTGTCTAGTCCTGTTGAAGTGTCCAACAATGCATCTGACGAACTCGTCGCAAACTCATCATCTGGAGAATCTGCTTCTGCAACATGCAGTGTTGGTGATATATCTGACGAATCATCCTTCAGTGACAGCATGGGTGACTGACACATTACAAATTCTTTGGGCAGACAATAATATGTACGTTTGCATACCAATAGTCATATATAGAACAACGCTTATTTTGAGATATTACTAGACGAGAGCAAGGTCCAATAGGCTCGAGTGGTATAATTGTGCAACTTACTTGAGTGTGGTAGTTTCTAACTAATTTCAACATACGTGTGCTTCTATTATTATTACACATCTCGCACATACGTCATATACATTATAATTGATATCGGCTGATTCATAACAATTTTTAAAACAAATGGTAATTTTTTCGTATGCAATAACCAATAATCATAAAATAATAATACTTCAGAATATTACCACACACATTGGAAATGTGCAATCCTATGATAATGGATATAAGTAATACAATAAGTGAATAACATAGTACTGAGAATGATGAGACTTGAGTATGGATGAATGGAAACTATATGTTGGAGTCTCTGAGTTGTATACATTCTGAGGAATTTGGCAGACAAATGAATTTTAATAGCCATTTTGGATGGTTTATATACCCATGTACCATATGGTACTATGGATCATTTGTTTATATGTATGGACCCTTATAATAACCCGCAAAGAAAATAATAATTTTACATACCGTTCAATAAGCCTACACTGATTCTATTGATTCTGAGAAATTTTGGCGGCCATCTTGGAATTTGGCGGCCATCTTGGATAGTTAACCAGGTGGTACTGTCGCTCATTTTTTTCATTATGGACAGCGATATAATAATTATCAAGACGTTTTTGTGATGTATACATTCCGTTCACTTAGCCGATGCAATTGATTCTGAGACATTTTGGCCTCCATCTTGGATTTCGGTGGCCATATTGGATTTTAATGGCCATCTTGGATGGTTACTCAGGTGGTACTTTGGATAATTTGTTTTATGTATGGACCCTATTATAATAACCGGCAAAGAAAACAATAGTTTGACGGCTTTGGTGTATACATACCGTTCACTAAGCCTACATGCTATTGGTTTTGAGAAATTTTGGCGGCCATCTTTGATTTTGGTGGCCATCTTGAAAAGTTAACCAGGTGGTACCGTCGCTAATTTTGTTCATTATGGATAGTATTATAATTATAATCAAATAAAACAATAATTTGACGTATTTGGGATGTATACTTACCATTCACTAAGTCTACACGCTATTGGATCTGAGAAAGTTTGGCGTCCATCTTTAATTTTGGCGGCCATATTGGATTTTTAGACGTCACCAAGGTGATATCAATGTCCATTTTGTTAAGTATGGTCCCTAGTATGATAATTATCAAAGAAAACAATATTTTGAAGTCAGTGAGTTGTATACATACCTCTCAGTAGACCAACTTCCTTTTTATTCCGATGCAATGGCGGCCATTTTGGATTTTGGCGGCCATCTTGGATTTCAGGCGATTTCTCGGGTGGCCCCAAGTCTCATTTAGTATGACCCCCAGTATAATAATCACGAAAGAAAAAAAAAACGTTCCATAATTTTTTAGCTGTACCTGTCTATATTACACTACAATGCATCACCAAAATATACTGTCCGAAATCACAAGAAGACACCGGTCTCCCCGTGACTGTTAGCCAATATCGACATTTGCGGGGTTAATAACACAGATCGGAGTCGAGCGAACGAATAAAACTTTCTATGTTTACCTCTTGGTTTACAAACTTTTCTTTCGTGATTATTATACTGGGGGTCATACTAAATAAAATGAGACTAGCATTTGATGTGCAGACAATAGCATTTGAAACTGTAAATAGTGGTAACTGATTTTGCTATGACCGGTAAATAGCTCTGTAGATACACCACCATTTAAACCAAATTTGAAGTTTGAACTCGAAAACACACACACCCAAAGATGGTATATGTGTTGCTTTCGTGATATGGTATAGCCTGGGGCCTATACTATGGACCATAATAATTGTAATCACAAGGTTATGGGAGGTACACAGGAGGCGTCAAGTGCAATAATCAAGTCACATGTGGAAAACCTATTATTTTATTGGTCACCATGCATGTGAACGCGGCATTACAAGAAGTCGCCTTTTCACTGTTAGAATAAGAGTGGATGTCTATGGTAATCGACACCTTTTGTGTGCCCCACAGAAGCTTGTGATTACAATAATTGTGTTCTATAGTATAGGGCCCAGGTCGTGATGCTGTTCTAGAACGTTGATTTTATCTCGGATACCTCTAAATGCACATGTGGATACGAAGTCGAAGATGCCTTTCATTATTTCTTTGAGTGCCCCCTGTATGCTACCGAAAGATGCGAACTCTTCAATAATATTGCAGCCCACCAATTTATAATATCTAACATTTCCTCCTTACTCACAGGGATATCATCAGAATCGAATCGACGCAATGAAATTCTTTTCCATTTTGTTTATTCATACATTTCATCAACGAAACGCTTTAATTAGGCCCCCTCCGCTAACAAATATAGGCGAGATCCTCCTTTGCGTTACAAATGTTGACTACCTCAGATGAAATTTCAAAAGCAGGATAGGACTGACAGCAATCACAACCACACCATACATCATCCTGTATACCCATATAAAAATGTACCTGGGTAAATCCACCCAGGTTTTTTGGGCCGAAACCCAGGTAAAAATCTATCTACCAAGACATCCACCAACCATTAAGACCCCGCGAAACCTGGGTTTTACCATGATTTACCCACCTGAAGCTGGATAAAAACCCTGGTATGGGTAAACCTGAATGTAATTACCCAGGTGACCACACCCAGGTGTACCTTAAGGAAACATTAAGGAAACTGATTGTGCAGCAATACAAGTTTATTCAAGGACAACAAACTAACTAAAGATAAAATACATGTATAGAAACACATGTAATATATAAATATATAAACTCATTAAACTGCATGGGTTAAAACTTACTGACAACAAGAGTTGGGTTAAAATTTTGATTAAAAAACACTTGCAAAGTCCCTCTGCATACATGTATATGGTATGTTAGGCAAGTTACATGTACATGTAGTTGCAATGTATACTAGTACCGGTACATGACATACCGGTGGACACAAAAATCATTATTTTAGTTCCAATGTCATTTACCAGAATACATGTACATGTTGTACCTTGCAACTACATCTACAGTGAGGTAGTTTTGTCTCATTTAAACTTTCTAAATGGGTTTCTCCCTTTGAATGACATAAACTAATGTGAGTATACACATGAGCTGTGGTGTGAAATACACACCAAAAAAATATTTCTTAGTCTGAGGACATGTTTCCTGTCATTATCTTACTGCTTACAAATATAGATTTGTAATAATGTGCTGTAATGCTCCAGAAATAGTCATATTTTGTCCTGGTTCATAAGAACATATTATTTCTTAGTGTTAGAAGGACATGTTGTCTGATATTATTTGACTCATAAACCCCCAAATGTACATGTAAACAGAACATTCGGGAAAGAGACACACCATCTTTATCCTGTTTTATATCAGTACTAAGTAGCAATATTGATCAGATAGCAAAATATGCTATAAATAGATTTCAGATGGTAGAGATTAAACAATCACATTAATTGCACCAACTCGAAACAGTTAACATACCCTGTAGAATACAGACTATGATCAAGGAGGGTGTCACACACACCCCACCCCGCTTTGGTATGTGATATTCAAGCCATTTTCAGGTGGTATGCTATATACATGTACATACCCAATGTTATCTGGTACTAGGATTTCACACGGCAATATAACCGGCATTCACGATTCAGCAAAAAGGCTAGTATGCAGATATAATAGCAGAAAATTATACAAATTTTGAGTATTTTCCAGCTTAAACAGACCCAAGTGATATATTTTTATCTAATTCAGTCTAATGGCTCTTGATATGTTGATGTTTTGGATACTATTTCAGCAAATGTGAGAAAAAGTGGCTTCTTTGGGGCATCAGCTTGTCTGAAAAATATATCAAGGTCCCCTAAATCCGATACTACATTTCAGAACAATCCAACCAGTGTCCCATGAAATGGTGGATAATAAACTATCATACCAAATTTGATTCAGATTTGATCACACAAACTAAAATTATGATGCGGAAACCAGAAATTAACACGATTCTAAGTCGAAACAGGGCCATAACTCTCGCAAAAATGAGCGGAGCACACCTATATTCGAACTTGACCTGTATTTTGGTCTGATAAACTTACATACCACATTTGGTTCAGATATGATCACACAAACTGAAGTTATCATCCGGAAACCTACAATTTTCAAAGTTTAAATGTCTATTAGGCGACACCAATTTTTAAGTCTGGTTTACGAACATGTGGGCTGATGTGGGGAGAAAAAAAGTAGATGCAGGAGGGGAAAAAAATAAAAATAAAAAAAATTGTCCCCCCCAATTTATATCAAGTAAATCTTGAAATTTTACATAAATTTTACAAAAATTGTGAAAAAAAACTTTTCGAATGAAATTCTGAACCAAACAAGACATTTCTTGTCATGAAATACATGAAAATATGGATCTGCAAATGATCATAAGCAGAACCGGATGCGACAGCACATGAAAATCAGTACGCGTGTAAAATTATTTGGGACAAAAAAGTAAAAAAAAAAATTCATGAAATGGAAAAAAAGTTGTAGGAGGTGTTCGTAAACCGGACTTAAAAATTGGTGTCGCCTTATGTGTATATAACTCATATAGCTAACTATTAAAGGTGCTCAATCAGATTCGATGGTCCCCATATAATTAGATTCCAACAACAAATTTTTTTTTAGAAATGATGCTTCAGTAATATCAGAATCGATTAATTGCCCAAAAATAATGCTAACCACTGTCAACTACATGTATAGTATAAAATCGCCTGATACGTTATATTTATCAACATGCTGTTCGACGAAGTTTGACCTTATTATCAACACAAAGCCTCTTCATTTTAGAGTTATCCATCTTCATCCGTCGGCTCGTCAAATTTTTCTGGGCCACTATTAAGTATCGATGGTGATAAATATTAAAATTTCAAAAATTGATATCTAATAACTCTGAGCTTTGATACATGTAGGTGGGTCCCTCGACTTGATTAAAATATTGTTACCCCCCCCCCCCCGATTCCATATACATGTATATGTAAATAGCAAATGAGGGGCACTTAATCGGATTATGCATCTTTAAACTGTATTTGAATTTAAAGATGCATAATCTGATTAAGGGCCCCCTGAATTAATGCTCGCACATTACTCTTTATTTGGACTTGGGGGGTAAAAGATATTTGGTACGAGTCGAGGAACCCACCACCTATCAAAGCTCAGAGTTATTAGATATCAATTTTTGAAATATACTATTTTTCACGATCAAGAATTAATAGTGGCCCACGGTCTCGGACCAAATTTCAGATGAAGATGGATAACTCTAAAATCAAGAGGCTTTCTGTTGATAATAAGGCCAAATTTTGTAGAACAACATGTTGATAAATAACATATGTCAGGCAATTGTATACTTTAGTTGACAGTGGTTAGCATTATTTTAGGGCAATTAATCAATTCTGATAACGTAACTGAAGCAGCCTTTCTAAATACAAATGTATGATGTTGGAATCTGATTATATGGGTATCATCGAACCGGATTGAGTACCTTTAAAATGAACTGTATCCAGTATAAACATGTTAAACCTGATAATTAATTAGAGCATGCAGTCCCTGTTGACATGCGGTATCCGCTGGTAATCTTACCACAGTAATATGTGTTAACTGTGATAACCAAGTTAATTGTTTTTACCACAAAAATTCTGAATTCTATCTAGACATTTTGAAACAATAAAAAAAAAATTCTGGTGTGATTACAATGTCAACTTTAAAACAAAATTCATATAAACATCGCATGAAAAATACAGCCTAACTGCAAATGTGAGGTGGACCACATTCTGCGGCGGTATAACTGACTGCGGTTGATCGCATGAACACGCCTGAATACTGCAGTAATACCCGAGTAATATAAGGCGAGTTGATTAATTAAAGCATAGCTGTAATTTTACATGTATGTTCTATAGACTTTGTTGGGAAAGAGAATATAGCTGTGCGACAATGTTAATCCTGATGAGCTAAGTTAGAAATTTTTCAATCGAAACCTCATAAAAAAAAATATAAATTCAGTTCTCAATTTTCGAACACTTCTAGGAAATTGTTCAAAAATATTGTTAAAAGATGCCCATTCGATTTGACACTGTAAATATACCCTGTTCAAGTGTTCCTGCTAATGTGCTATGATGCGGTTGGGTCCTGCTTAATTGCTATGAATTGCACTACCCGCATCATAGCAATTCAGCAGGACCACCAGCATCATAGCATATTAGCAGGACCACTTGGCCAGTGGTAAAATAGTTTGTTTTCCATACGGATATGTGTTTTCAAATAATCATGTAATGATATCTAACATACATGTATATGATCCCATTTATAGGTTTTATTCATCACGGCCAGATAAACTTTGTATACAGACAGTTTTACCAAACTTAGAATTTGTATTAGGTGCTTTCATTGTAGCTGTAATTACTAGTATTAAAAGAGTGCTCAATAAAGTTTGTTTTATCATTTATGCTCATTTGGAATTTGGATGCTATTTAATTCTGTTTATCTATATAATTGGCTGCACTGCTAAATTTTGACTCATTTCAGTCATTTGATGTCAGTACATGTAGTTGTCCATCGAAATGGCGAACACAACCAAAGACAAATTACAAGAGGAAAGACAACAAATACATTTGATGTGCACTAAAACAGATACAGTAGTGCCCTAATAAATCGACCCCTTAACCACAGCAGAATTATGTGTAACTTTCAGGATTTAGTCGGATATATGGCTTGTTGCCATTCATCGGAAAGCTCTCCCCGAGTTTAATACCCGTAATTCTGCTGTGGTTAAGGAGTCGATTAATTAGAGCATTACTGTAGTTACAAATGTATGTCTAGCCTCCTGTTGTGTCACTAATAAGATCTTTAATTCACATACGGTACACATGTACATGTACATGTACATGTACTATATACCCGTTCAAGCGTTTACAAGTGTCAGTCGTCGAGAAACTGACCAAAAGTTTTGGTAGTATATAATATAGGCTAGCACTGCACTTGGGCTACATGTACATGTACTGTAAGTGATTATAATGTACTATTTTTATATTCTGCTGTGAAAGTGTTGCTGAATGAAATTTAAGTTTACCCCGATATTCTAAGTCCGCTCGACTAAGATGGGTTTTTTCTCGAAAACTGATATCTGAATATACATGACTTTTTGTACGTCTTCCACTGGTTGGTATTCCCTCTAAAATGACTAATTTTAACTGATTAGATTAGCCCTGGTATGGAAAACTCTAACTGTTATAGCCCGATGAGCAGTTTACTGCCAACAGCGGTGATGATATGATGACCAGCGTTGTGCATGGCATATGTTGATCCAGGTAAGAATGCTACCATACATTCCAAACATTCATTAAATATCTTATTAATAGTAACCCAAACTACACAAGAGACTAGTATAACTAAGATTGGGCTCGATTAATGATGTGACACTTTCAGTACTTCATTTACTAGTAGCCTGGTACTGGTGGGCCTGGCTACAGATACTTGTTTGGCGTGTTTGAGGCCTGTGGCACAAGGGCAGCAGAATCAATTAAAATTTCTCTTATTGTAGTGTAGTACATGTACATGAATAGTACCGGTAGTACAGCACACAAAGAGGTATATAGTACCGGCACATGTACATGTATTCTCTCTGTTTTCACACATGTTTTTTTTCAATTTAACAACATGAGTCTTTTATGACACATACATGTACTAAAGTGAAAGTAGGCCTACATGTATATAATGTGCACCCAGTATACCGGTACATGTACTGATATATTACATTGCAATACAGTCCGAGTACAATGATATAGCAATATTATGCATAGTAGAATAACAACCTTTTGTACAAACAGTCCTGACAATGATATACCGGGATATCATGGTGATAGTTCATACATTTGGAATTACCGAATACCTGAGTTTGTGGATAGACCGCTTCATGCGATGTTTATGTGAATTTTTATTTTTAAGTCGGCATTGCATACGGTAGTCCTATAAACCACACCAGAGAATAGCAATTGTCGGTCAGTGACCAACTTCTTATGTTTATGCAATCGATACAATCCGGTTCTGCTTTTGATGTCCAGTTCGATATTTGTGGTGTGTTCTTGTGCAAAAATATAATTCTAACTAATGCGCCAAAAATCAGGTTTATAAATTTATCCTTTCTTGAGCAAGAGCAACTCGTAAAACTTGTATGGTATAACATTCCAAACTGAGTATTTCTGCTATCAAACCATATGATAATAATGTTGAACCGGACATCGAAATCTGAACCGCATTTATGGATTGCAGCACGTGATGTTGAATAAATAGTTATAGAGGATATACAGTAATGCTCTAATTAATCGACTCCTTAACTACAGCAGAATTATGGGTAACTTTTCAGGATTTAGTCGGAAATATGGGTTGATGCCATTCATCGGAAAGCTCTCGGTGAGAGCTTTCCGATGAATGCCAACAAGCCATATTTCGGACTAAATCCTGAAAAGTTACCCATAATTCTGCTGTAGTTAAGGAGTCGATTAATTAGCTCTAGAATTACTGTAACATGGTTTATAATATACAAATGTATACTGTATGGGAAACATCAGAGGTTTACAAAGTAATAAAAACAGTTGATTTGTTCTTTATTCTTGTGGTTATATACACGTACATACATGTATTCTAAAAATAAATGTCCTTTACAACGTGGATCAATGAAATGCGGTTGTTGCATTTAAAATGCATTGAGGGTGCATTGTATCACGCCACTTTGTAAATGCCTTAATGACAGCATTTAAATTAAATGCACTGCATTGGGAATAATCGCAGTCGCATTGAAATTACCGATCATTGCGCCGAAAAAGTATACTAGTATGAACACCCAAATAACGATACGATAGTGTATTTTGCAATTTTAGTTATAATTTTGTTTAATTTAAATTCACATCTGAATAATTCTGTGTTATTTTCCCACTCCTGGTGTACATGTATATGTTCGGAATCGGACATTCATGATGTAGTTTTCCATTCAAAATGGAATAAACATAAATAAACACTGTTGACATTAATTGTTTTATAATCAGAATCTGATAATCATGACTCTCATTTTGATTCTAGTAAAAAGTCTTGATTCCCTGTAGAAAGTGAAACACTAACATTTTGATTATTGCCAAAAATCTGATGGATTTTAAGGCCTGCATCAAGACATTTGTTTGTGAATAAATCAAGGTAAATGTGTTAAAATATGAACGCATTTACAAATGCGTTGCTCCAAAATCGCAAAGTAGATTCGAACATGTGGTCGCTTTTCTAAGAAATTTGTGAGTGGTCTGTACATGTACATACATGTAAGTTACTTGACCAATTACACAAGGAGAAGGAGTCGAGGGACACAATCAATGAGGACGTTAGTACTAAAAAATATTTTTTTACGCAAGGAACGAACACAAGGCCACTTTCTTAATTTATATTAAGAGCCAACAAGACAGATCGTAAATCGCTGTTATATGACAATATATGTGGCCATCATAATGGTCGACAGGCATGACGCCAACAAAAACCAATCTGTCAGGCCAATATAAAGAAGTCGCGACTTATTGCTGGTGGAACCTATTAAAGGCATCGTTCCATTTCGTTAATAACAACTTACATGTAACATTCACCTCCACCTCTTTACTCTTGGGCTCCAAATAAATATGCATACACCAGCTGCATCCACGTTTATTATTTTTCTTGGGAAATCCCCCCCTCCCCGCACAGTGCTTATTTGGGTCTGCACGTTTATTAATATTTTGAAGCTATGAAAATTTAAATCAGCACAAATTCAAGATTTCTATATGATTCAGATGTAAAAATGATCAACACGTCTACATTAGTTACTATAGCTAAACAAGACATTTTGTCATATGTTTATACTTTACTGTGAAATTGCGTTTCTTCCGTTCTCCATGAACGGATTCTCAAAATGTTTGGTTTTCCAAAAAACAAGGATTCGAACTGTCTGAACTGAACTCCATCCGTTCGTTTAAATAGATGAATAAATAGTGGGAAAGACATACAATCCTAATTCATAATGAATTTAAGTATATAAATATAAATAATAAACGGCGGATTCAACGTGGTCATGGGTTTTGACCGCTTTAAAAAATCAGCAAACTCCGCATGAACCCCTTCGGGGTTCATGCAGTTTGCTGATTTTTTTCTCGCGGTCAAAATCCCATGACCACATTGAAACCGCCGTTCATTTCTTATATGAATAACACAATTTAAGATTGGTGAATTATTTCTTTTGGTTAATTTAATAAACGTACAGGACCAAATAACGATCGTACAGGTGGGAATTTTACCTCGATTTTAATAATCGTACATTAGGCACTCAAGAGTACATATTCAAGTATGTGGCAAACCAAAAAAACACCACATGATACATACATGTACCTGTACTACATGTTGACTCGTATACCTGAACCTGCTATAAAAATTATTTGGTTAACCACAGTTGATGTTTTGCTCAGAGTTCCCCCTGCACTATTATTTGGGTCTGTACTTTTATTAACTTTCAATGGAATTTCCCCCCCCCCCCCGCACTATTATTTGGGCCTGCACTTTTATTTGGAGCCTGAGAGTAAGTTGCATTGACATTTATTTTCACGAATTACCATGCTAAAGGCCAAAGAAAAAAGATTGTATGTTTCCGGTAAATTTTTTTAGGGTAGGTAGGTAGGGAAATTTTTTTATTTTGATATTTTTTATCCAGCTGCAGAAATATTGAACTACCTCGACCAAAGTGACATAAAATGCCAACCCGTGCCATGGGGAAAGTATTACTTGATCAACACAGTGGAAATATACATTAAGATTGATAAAAAATCAAACTTACTTCATGCTTACGTATGTTTTTTATTATATATAATACCACATTTTCATAAATTTGGCTATAAACTTGGTACAAAATTGATGTCACTAACTTTTTATAAGAATTTTACCAATAATACCGCCATTATACCGTACATGTATTGTGACGATTACATCCCATTGTCTGGGGGTAGCCAGTACACCCACCGAGCATGCCTGGTTTTTGGAAACAGTAGCTACTAGTACATGTATAGTGACTGTATACCCCTAATATATGCAGTGATAACCTCTTTACATGTATATATACAGATACACACCCACCATGTCTGTTGATAGTGTTCCATAAGTCCCAAACAAGACATAAAGCAGGCAGGAGATCCACTCTCAGGAAATTAAAATTGCGAAAATTTTGACTTTTTCTCAAAATATCAATACAAAGTTTAGGGTCGGCGGGTTATTTTTAGGGTCGGTCGATGTACGGAAACATAGTATCTTTTTTCTTTGGCCTAAGGAACATTGCAACTGGTTTGAAGTAACATGACCGCGTTGCGTCAACACTGGAACTGCATTGATGGTAATTTTCAACATGGTCTCACTGAGGTTCTATCAAATATAAATACTAGTATGGTTGAGGCCAACTTGAGGGAGACAATTATTTTGAGAATATGTGATCCTGTGTTAACATGAGCCTAAGGCGACACCAATTTTTAAGTCTGGTTTACGAACACCTCCTACAACTTTGTTTCCATTTCATGAAAAAAAAACCAACTTTTTTTGTCCCAAAATATTTTACACGCGTACTGATTTTCATGTGCTGTCGCATCCGGTTCTGCTTATGATCATTTACAGATCCATATTTTCATGTATTTCATGACAAGATATGTCTTGTTTGGTTTGAACAGAATTTCATTCAAAAACATTTTTTCACAATTTTTGTAAAATTTATGTAAAATTCCACGATTTACTTGATATAAATTGGGGGGGACAATCTTTTTTATTTTTATTTTTTTCCCTCCTGCATCTACTTTTTTTCTCCCCACATCGTAAACCAGACTTAAAAATTGGTGTCGCTTAAATATCATCTGATGGTGTCAAAATCATTGAACCGTCACTTACATGTATGCATGCACATGTTGTCTTGATGTTGAGTCTGGCTTTCATCATTTTCATTAGTTTTACTGTTAATATCCACCAAAGGTTGAGGTGTTATGGAACAACTGTATGGCATCGTATACTGTTATCTTCCGAGTAAATATGGAGTCTCTAATTCTTTTATCAGTCACGCATCTACTCATCAAATAGTATAATCCTTAAATATTTGTAGTCCAGGTGATCTCGACTGCACAGTACATGTATAAACATTCATCTGTGCACAGTGTGTTTTAAATTTCTTTGCCGTGTAACAACTGTTGTCCCAAGTTTCAATGCCTTGTCCTCCTGGTATGTAGGGATTACCAATTTACCATTGCCGTGTTTTAATTTGCAATTTTGATGATGACGCTCACTAAGCTTGTTGATCATTTTCTTTGTCGTGTAACAACTGTTGTACCAAGTTTCTACGCCGCGTCCTCCTGGTATTTAGGGATTACCGGTGCCTTTAATAGCGTCAGATGCATCATTGCCAGTTAATGTACATTAGAGTGGAACTGAATTAACAATGTCACATTGACACAGTACTCAGTTAAGACCAGTAAAACAGCAAAAGTAGTATTATTGTACAGCAGGCTTATCACTATCAGTACTTACTACATGTACTGACTGACCCCTTACTATCGTGGATCAATCTGAATCTGAATGGTTACGCTGCAGATCCCAATTATGGTAATTTCGCAGCGGGCGAGAGAGTCTCAGATCTTTTCCTTCAGCGCACTCTTGAAGGAATCCACAGGCTGTTGTTGTAGGATTAAGGATTCCTCCAGCTGATTCCAGTCGCATATAGTTCGAACAAATGTGGAATTAGCGAACTGAGCTGACACGTATGGTATAGCCTCGTAGCACTGACTGTTGTTCCTTTAAATTAGGTGCCGAGGAATTTGGCTGGTGACGTAGCCTGTCAGAACTTTGCTCTGCGATCTAAGACGCCTTGTTTCGGGTGTAAAGTATTGATTAGGTGGTATAGCCGGGACCAATCCACCCACCACCTTACTCATGAATCCCAGCCGATTTATTTTCCGCCGTTTCTGCAATGTTGGTAAATCTAGCTCGTAGAGGATCTTGGTCATATATCCATCTTCTTTGCTCTTATAGTCTCTTTTAATCAAACGGGCTGCTCTACGCTGGATTCTTTCCAGCTTGTCGGTGTGATTTTGTTGGTAGGGGTCCCAGATGGTGTCTGCGTAGTCCATGATCTTCAAACTTCTCAATTCTTCTTCTTCTGGACATGTGCATTATGAGCAGGCCACTGGCACTACATCATGATTGTACCGGTACCACAAATTCAATTTTGAGAAAATATTCTGGTTATGGCCAGGTAGCTGAGGTACTGTTCAATACTATAGTTGATCCGTTTCGTAATATCGTAGCTTAATTCTTACTGTTCCGGGAATTGAAATATTTTTTGTCACATGAAATTCAGTCTTTTTCGATATTTGCGCACATCCAAGGGAGAAATCGGCGAATCTTATATATAAGTCCACAGTTTATCCGTTTGTAGCCAATACACCATTTCCTTCTGTCAATCCGCGTTGATTCGCGACAAAATTAACTCAAAATACCACAAGGAATTATCCGCGCTTCATTTTGAAGAACGATAACTAAAAGTTAAGATTGTAATTTGGCTGCAGAAACGAAACGAAACGAATTTTGAAACACAATAATTGTATTCACTAATATTGGTATATGGTCTACTATAGTATATGCAATCATTTATTTGAAATAATAAGTATCACTTAGAGAATAATTCTTACTGATAATTAGAAATCTCTTTATTTTGTATCCCTTTAATATTAAATAATGGCCCTGAAAATTGTCTGTTTGTCAGTTTAATGTTCACTAATTATAGCTAGGCTGTTAGATAAAGTATGATATTGCTTCATTTGTCCGGGGTGGTGTATTGTCATACTGTCATAATAAACTTCAAGTAATAAGGTAACTACTCGTCAATGATGCTTGAATACATAAATGATTAATAAGGTAACAACTACCTGTCAATGATCGACGTCTTAATATAGAAAGGTTTTATAAGGTAACTAACTACACGGCAATGATACTTATTATAGAAGGTTAATAATTTAACTTCTTGTCAATGATGCTTTAATATAGAAAGGGTTAATAAGGTAACTACCCGTCAATAATGCTTTAGTGTAGAAATGGTTACTAAGGTAACTACATGTCAATGATGCTTTAATAAAGAAAGGGTTAATAAGATAAAGTTCTACACGTCAATGATGCTTAAATATAGAAAGGGCTAATAGGGTAACTACACGTCAATGATGTTTAATATAGAAAGGGTTAATATGGTAATTACACGCCAATGGTGCTTTAATATAGAAAGGGTTAATATGGTAACTACCGTCCATGATGCTTTAATATATAACTGGCTACTATGATAACTACATGTCAAAGATGCTTTATTGTAGAAAGGGTTAATAATGTAACTAATCACCAATGATACTCATTATAAAAAGGGTTTATAAGGTAACTGCCTGTCAATTATTGCTTCAACGTAGAAAGGGTTAATAAGGTAATTACACGCCAATGGTGCTTTAATATAGAAAGGGTTAATATGGTAACTATCAGTCAATGATGCTTTAATATAGAAAGTGTTATAATATGGGAACTGCACGTCAATGATGCTTTGATACAAAAATGGTTAATAAGGTAATTACCCGTCAATGGCACTTTAATATAGAAATGGTTTATAATGTAACTACTCACCAATGATACTTAGTATAGAAAGGGTTGTTTAATGTAACTACCTGTCAATTAATGCTTTAATATAGAAAAGGTTAATAAGGTAACTACACGCCAATGATACTTAGTATAGAAAGGGTTGGTAAGGTAACTACACGACAATGATACTTTAGTATATAGAGGGTTAATTAGGCAACTACCCGTCAACGATGCTTTAATATAGAAAGGGTGAACATGGTAACTACACGTCAATGATATTTTAATTAAGAAAGGGCTAATAAGGTAACTACATGTCAATGCTGCTTTAATACAGAAATGGTTAATAAGGTAACTTCACGTCAATGATGCTTTAATATAGAAAGGGTTAATACTGTAACTACTCACCAATGATACTTAGTATAGAACGGGTTAATAAGATAACTACCCAGCAATAATGATGCTTTAATATAGAGAGGGTTATAATAAGGTAACTACACGTCAATGATGCTTTAATACATAAATGGTTAATAAGGTAACTACCCGCCAATGGCGCTTTAATATAGAAAGGGTTAATAATGCAACTACTCACCAATGATACTTAGTATAGAAAGGGTTAATAAGGTAACTACCTGTCAATTAATGCTTTAATATAGAAAGGGTTAATAAGGTAACTACACGCCAACGGTACTTAGTATAGGAAGGGTTAATAAGGTAACTATATACGACAATGATACTTTGGTATATACAGAGTTAAGGAGCCAACTACCCGTCAATGATGCTATACTATATAAAGGGTTAACATTGTAACTACACATCAATGATATTTTAATATAGAAAGGGTTAATAAGGTAACTACGCGTCAATGATGCTTTAATAAAGAAAGGGTTAATAAGGTAACTTCACATCAATGGTGCTTTAATATAGAAAGGGTTAATAATGTAACTACTCACCAATGTTACTTAGTATAGAAAGGGTTAATAAGGTAACTACCTGTCAATTAATGATTTAATATAGAATGGTTAATATGGTAACTACACGCCAATGGTGCTGTAATATAGAAAGGGTTAATAAGGTGACTTCAATGCAGATTATACAGTTTAACAAAATACCACAGGTGTATATATCCGGGTGAACACTGTAGTAAATACCTGGGCGAAACCCTGGTGTAAATACCTGGGTGTAAATACCTGGTGTAAATACCTGGGTGTAAATCCGTAAAAACCCGGGTAAACTGGGGTTTATACCTAACATATATAGAAAACACCTGGGTAAATCTATATAAATCCCTGATTTACCTGGGTGTAACCTGGGTGTGACCTGGGTGGAACCAGGGTAAAACCTATATGTACCGGGGTATACCTAGGTAAACACCAAGATTTACCCAGGTACATTTTTATATGGGTATATGTTATGTTCGTCATCTACTTTGTATTTGTTAAAATGTATATGGGAGAGAGGCGATTTGAGTTGTTAAAACTTGTGTCCCGATCCCTTGTGTAATATTATATTACAATAAAATATGTTTAAACAAAAAACGTTGATTTCGAGTCTAATATAATGCATTGGCCGCTAGTTCCTTCTTCTTACATATAACATAAGAGCAGACGACAGACAGAAACACATATAACATAAGAGCAGGCGACAAACAGAAACACATATAACATAAGCATTGTTGATGCTGTTCTAGAACGTTGATTTCGAGTCTAATATAATGCATTGGCCGCTAGTTCCTTCTTCGTTGATTTCGAGTCTAATATAATGCATTGGCCGCTAGTTCCTTCTTCGTTGATTTCGAGTCTAATATAATACATTGGCCGCTAGTTCCTTCTTCGTTGCGATATTAATTTCGAGTCTAATATAATGCATTGGCCGCTAGTTCCTTCTTCGTTGCGATATTAATTGCGAGTCTAATATAATACATTGGCCGCTAGTTCCTTCTTCTTTGCGATATTAATTTCGAGTCTAATATAATACATTGGCCGCTAGTTCCTTCTTCGTTGCGATATTAATTTCGAGTCTAATATAATGCATTGGCCGCTAGTTCCTTCTTCGTTGCGATATTAATTTCGAGTCTAATATAATACATTGGCCGCTAGTTCCTTCTTCGTTGCGATATTAATTTCGAGTCTAATATAATACATTGGCCGCTAGTTCCTTCTTCGTTGCGATATTAATTTCGAGTCTAATATAATGCATTGGCCGCTAGTTCCTTCTTCGTTGCGATATTAATTTCGAGTATAATATAATACATTGGCCGCTAGTTCCTTCTTCGTTGCGATATTAATTTCGAGTCTAATATAATACATTGGCCGCTAGTTCCTTCTTCGTTGCGATATTAATTTCGAGTCTAATATAATGCATTGGCCGCTAGTTCCTTCTTCGTTGCGATATTAATTTCGAGTCTAATATAATACATTGGCCGCTAGTTCCTTCTTCGTTGCGATATTAATTTCGAGTCTAATATAATACATTGGCCGCTAGTTCCTTCTTCGTTACGATATTAATTTCGAGTCTAATATAATGCATTGGCCGCTAGTTCCTTCTTCGTTGCGATATTAATTTCGAGTATAATATAATACATTGGCCGCTAGTTCCTTCTTCGTTGCGATATTAATTTCGAGTCTAATATAATACATTGGCCGCTAGTTCCTTCTTCGTTGCGATATTAATTTCGAGTCTAATATAATGCATTGGCCGCTAGTTCCTTCTTCGTTGCGATATTGATTTCGAGTCTAATATAATGCATTGGCCGCTAGTTCCTTCTTCGTTGATTTCGTGTCTAATATAATGCATTGGCCGCTAGTTCCTTCTTCGTTGCGATATTGATTTCGAGTCTAATATAATGCACTGGCCGCTAGTTCCTTCTTCGTTGCGATATTGATTTCGAGTCTAATATAATGCATTGGCCGCTAGTTCCTTCTTCGTTGCGATGTTGATTTCGAGTCTAATATAATGCATTGGCCGCTAGTTCCTTCTTCGTTGCGATATTTATTTCGAGTCTAATATAATGCATTGGCCGCTAGTTCCTTCTTCTGTGCGATATTGATTTCGAGTCTAATATAATACATTGGTCGCTAGTTCCTTCTTCGTTGATTTCGAGTCTAATATAATGCATTGGCCGCTAGTTCCTTCTTCGTTGATTTCGAGTGTAATATAATGCATTGGCCGCTAGTTCCTTCTTCGTTGCGATATTAATTTCGAGTCTAATATAATACATTGGCCGCTAGTTCCTTCTTCGTTGCGATATTAATTTCGAGTCTAATATAATGCATTGGCCGCTAGTTCCTTCTTCGTTGCGATATTAATTTCGAGTCTAATATAATGCATTGGCCGCTAGTTCCTTCTTCGTTGCGATATTAATTTCGAGTCTAATATAATACATTGGCCGCTATTTCCTTCTTCGTTGCGATATTAATTTCGAGTCTAATATAATGCATTGGCCGCTAGTTCCTTCTTCGTTGCGATATTGATTTCGAGTCTAATATAATGCATTGGCCGCTAGTTCCTTCTCGTTGATTTCGAGTCTAATATAATGCATTGGCCGCTAGTTCCTTATTCGTTGCGATATTGATTTCGAGTCTAATATAATGCATTGGCCGCTAGTTCCTTCTTCGTTGCGATATTGATTTCGAGTCTAATATAATGCATTGGCCGCTAGTTCCTTCTTCGTTGCGATATTGGTTACGAGTCTAATATACTGCATTGGCCGCTAGTTCCTTCTTCGTTGCGATATTGATTTCGAGTCTAATATAATGCATTGGCCGCTAGTTCCTTCTTCTGTGCGATATTGATTTCGAGTCTAATATAATACATTGGTCGCTAGTTCCTTTTTCGTTGATTTCGAATCTAATATAATGCATTGGCCGCTAGTTCCTTCTTCGTTGATTTCGAGTGTAATATAATGCATTGGCCGCTAGTTCCTTCTTCGTTGCGATATTGATTTCGAGTCTAATATAATGCATTGGCCGCTAGTTCCTTCTTCGTTGCGATATTGATTTCGAGTGTAATATAATGCATTGGCCGCTAGTTCCTTCTTCGTTGCGATATTGATTTCGATTGTAATATAATGCATTGGCCGCTAGTTCCTTCTTCGTTGCGATATTGATTTCGAGTCTAATATAATGCATTGGCCGCTAGTTCCTTCTTCGTTGCGATATTGATTTCG
The DNA here is from genome assembly GCA_032622095.1 of Siphonodentalium dalli. Taxonomy (NCBI): domain Eukaryota; kingdom Metazoa; phylum Mollusca; class Scaphopoda; order Gadilida; family Siphonodentaliidae; genus Siphonodentalium; species Siphonodentalium dalli. Next base: position 8,169,175 of record CP136064.1, read on the forward strand.
AGTCTAATATAATGCATTGGCCGCTAGTTCCTTCTTCGTTGCGATATTGATTTCGAGTCTAATATAATGCATTGGCCGCTAGTTCATTCTTCGTTGATTTCGAGTCTAATATAATGCATTGGCCGCTAGTTCCTTCTTCGTTGCGATATTGATTTCGAGTCTAATATAATGCATTGGCCGCTAGTTCCTTCTTCGTTGATTTTGAGTCTAATATAATGCATTGGCCGCTAGTTCCTTCTTCGTTGATTTCGAGTCTAATATAATACATTGGCCGCTAGTTCCTTCTTCGTTGATTTCGAGTCTAATATAATGCATTGGCCGCTAGTTCCTTCTGCGTTGATTTCGAGTCTAATATAATGCATTGGCCGCTAGTTCCTTCTTCGTTGATTTCGAGTCTAATATAATGCATTGGCCGCTAGTTCCTTCTTCGTTGATTTCGAGTCTAATATAATGCATTGGCCGCTAGTTCCTTCTTCGTTGATTTCGAGTCTAATATAATGCATTGGCCGCTAGTTCCTTCTTCGTTGATTTCGAGTCTAATATAATGCATTGGCCGCTAGTTCCGTCTTCGTTGATATCGAGTCTAATATAATGCATTGGCCGCTAGTTCCTTCTTCGTTGATTTCGAGTCTAATATAATACATTGGCCGCTAGTTCCTTCTTCGTTGCGATATTGATTTCATTGATACATTCCGTTGGAAACTTAAATCACAGACATCTCTTAGTAGCTATAGGCTTATATTTGTCGATCTCTGGGCTAGAAAGTTGTTTCTGTCTGGGTGGAGATAACACCAATTCGTACGACAGTAAATCTGATTTGCCGTACACTAGCATCACATATTTATATATGACTTTTTGCGAACGCACTGAAAATTACCCTACAAATAGCCACGCTGTTCTTCAGTTATGTGATCTCTTCAGATATACATTGACGACACGAGAAAAATTAATAGGATGTACTATGTACTTAATAAGGGGCGTTTTAGATTTCATGGTGCATATTTTCTCATGCAGGAACGCACTTTTATTAACCATTACTCTGGGCGCGTTAAACTTTTCAATTCATCGTCGATAAGCCATCAAGACCATTGTGCATGACGGACATATCCAGCGAGAGATTTTGCCAAAATGATTACGAATTACAAATGCAATAGATGAAATTATGACGTTGGCATATACACAATCAGCAAAATTCCGGCGTAATTTCAGGTGTCCGATATACGCGATAATTAGTGTACTGTCCTGGTCGGCTTTTTGTGCACAAAATGCATCCTCATTTTGACTTCAGTTGTTGCGGACAACTAGGTAGATCCATATATATTAGTGGCATGTCCATGCTTCATAGCCCCTAAAATATTAAACAAACTGATTGTAACCTTTCTATAAAGTGACGAAATTCTCGATGCATTGTGAGAATAAGCTTCCATGTTTCAATTGTGTGTGTTTTCAGCTCCAAGATGAGTGCGAGGTGATAAATTTGGACAACATTGTCAACGTTCCATTGTTATAGATAGTTTAGGAAACTAAATCTACAATCACATTGGAATTTGCTGCACTTAACCCTTTACCCAACAAACCGGCCAAAAACGGCCAAATAAAGCTTCAACAGCCTAAAATAACTTCGGTCTGTCTCAATAAAACCATACAAATATGGATATCATTGGAACCGGCTCATTGACCACATTGTGATGGTTACAGTTATGCCCTGTGCCAATGCATTCTCTTATATATGCGAGTCGACCATAGGTCGCCTCGCATATATAAGAGAATGCATTGGCCTAAAAAAAATCTTTTTTTAACACTTTTTACCATTTTATCTTACATTCTTTAACAATTTTATAATTTTTAATGTGTTAAGCCAATGCATTCTCTTATATATGCGAGGCGACCTATGGTCGACTAGCATATATAAGAGAATGCATTGGCACAGGGCCGTTCTGTTGGGTAAAGGGTTAAGTAGGAAAATATTGAAAATTGCATGTGACACTCCACATTTTCGGAGCAAACCACGAAGCGGTCAAGAGTTTTGCCCGCATCGCAGTTTACTCCTGCCCGAATATCGTTTTACTTTATCGATGTTCGGCATGTTTGGAAAGATGCATGTCTTTATTCGAGTTACTGGATAGGGATTTGGTGTTTTTAGTATCAAAAACACGTCACGGGTAGAGTGTTCCATATAGATTGCTCCATGTTTTCAGAAAACAAAATTCTCGAAAATGTCGGTGCACACTGAAAGTGATGCTGAATGAAACTTATATTTACCCCAAAATTCCGAAAGCGCTCGACTAAGGTTGTGTTTTTCTCGCAAACTGATATCTGAATTTGCTCTGAACTCCCGCCACAGCATAAATAAGCATTGCCTATATCATATACGTCTTATATTGCGCTGGTCTGACCACTGCCATCATGTGCAATTTTGTAATTAAATATAACATTTTTAAAAGAGTTTTGTCAGTTATACAATGCATTGGAGACTACGGGTGAGTTTGTTTTGAGGGAAAGTTTGTTATTAATTGTTTTTCCTACTTAAGTGCAGCAAATTCCATTTTGCTCTGTGAACCTACATTTAACCAAATTTCAACAGTTGAAGGAAAAAAAGCTCCATAAAATTACAAAATGCTCCATGCATTGTGAGAATAAGCTTCCATGTTTCAGTTTTGTGTGTTTTCTGCTCCAAGCTGAGCGTATGACGATAAATTAGGAAAATGTTTTTCCATTGATATAGATATTTTAGTAAGCTAAATCTACATTCACTTCACAATTTGTTGCATTTAAGCAGGAAAATATTGAACATTTCATGTCAAATAAATCACAACGGGCACGATCCCCCCCCCCCTATCCCGCGTCGCGGTTTACAGCTGCCCGCATTCCGTTGTACTTTATAATTGTACGATATGTTTGGAAACTGTCTATTTGAGTTACTGGGTAGGATCGATGTTGGGTTCTTAGTATCAAAACACGTAAATTGATGATTGTCCCATGTAAATATAAATAGCTCCATGTTTTCAAACAATTTCTCGAGTAGTCAATAGTTTGCTGAATGAAACTTCAAGTATATACCCCGAATTCCGAATGCGCTCGACTAATTAAGATTGTATTTGTATCGGGAACTGCATGATATCTATACTTTTTCTGAACTAAATTATCACAGCATAAATAGGCATTGCCCATCATATCACTCTAAGAACAGTCAAGAACCCTGCGGTTCTTCACGCCTTCAAGAACCGATATTATGGGGATTTGGTTCTTCGCGCTCTCTAGACCCGAACATTGACTCGCGCTTTTTGAAGAACCAAATGAAGAACCAAATTTGTATAACATGAGTTGCGGTTCGTAATAAATGCATGTCGCCCATATGGAACAGAACTACGACCTCGTTTTGAGTTTTCAGAACCGCCATTTTCGATCGCTGATTTTGTGGGAGTCGATGGAACAAAATCCTACATAACAAAGGAACCGGCCGTGTGGAGTGCTGGCGATGTGGAGCAATGGTTGATCGAGTGCCAGACTGCCCGTTGACAGCACGTGTTGCTACTTTTGAAGGTGATTATATTGGTTAGCTTAATTTATATTTAGGATGTTTTGTAAAATAATCTCAGTTGAATTTAAATAAGACCTAATTTAAGTAAACTAGAAAGCTTTCAGATTGTAGATCTATGTCACTTAATTTACGGTATTGGCTATTATTAGAGGGCGTTCTCTACAGTTCTTCACGTCGCTAAGAACCGATATTATGGGGGTTTGGTTCTTCGCGCTCTCTAGAACACTGACTCACGAATTTCGAAGAACCAAATGAAGAACCAAATTTCTATGCTAAACTGAACTTAAGTGAAACAAAAAATCAAGGCATAAACTTATCACCAAGCACTCTGACTGGCTTCAGAGCAGTAATTCATCGACAAATCAGCACCGATAGTATTATCATTCTGCTTAGGCCTCATCTGGGAAATATCTGTAGTCTCAAATTAACATTGATTTTATTTTAGTAACTTTTTCCCTTCTTAGAAGTTTCTATATCCCCTAATTTGCAGAAGATCAAATGCATAATCAAAGTAACTAATGGGTGAACATCACCAACTTCAACTGGGGAACCTCAATAGGATCCTAGATCTCCCATAGCAGTTGAGGCTTAAGCTGAATGAAGTTCTCAGAGTGTGCATTTGATGATTCTAGCCTGCTGGGCAGGATAGTGTCACTAAATTCATGCTCTGGGGACCTCATTCTGCAAATGACATACACAATAATGCGAGCTTGCTCGCCAGCGAATACAAAGTCATTAACCCTTTCTGTACTAAATAATCATTGACGATAATAACAACAAAGTTTTACATGTAGGCCCTAATTGCTGATTGACATAGAATAATAATTATACAATATAGAAATGAGCGGTGCCCGTTTGTCTGCGTGGTATGCATCCATGTCTTGTCATCATCTGTTGTCCGCATGATAACTTTAACAGTAGTCAGTAACACAATTTTATGAAACTTAGCACATGGAAGATTTGGATCCATCCCACCATTTCTTGTGGAGTTATGTCCCTTTTCGAATTTGATGATTATTTAGTTGTCTGGATGTTAACTCAAAATCATATTTGAGTTAACATCCGATACCTTTCAAATTTACAATGTGGATTAATCACACGAAAATACATTGTCAAACAAAGCCACCTTATTTGGGAACTTGTGGCCTTTTAATAACCCTTCCTTGGCTGGGTCTCTTATATATATGAGTCTCTCATATGAGATGCATATTAAGAGAATGCATGATCCTAACAATATTTACCATGACTATAAGCCAGTGCATTCTCTGGTATATGCGAGGCTGCCTATGGGATACTCGCATATATAAGAAAATGCCTGTCACATGCTCTTTAATTCTACATCTGCTGTGCCGATCCCATCATGAAAGGGATATTAAAGCCACAGCGCGGTTTGTGCTCCATGATAGAAATAATATTTTTAGCTTCAGAATTTTTCCAAGTAGCGAAATAGTTCTTAACTAGAATGCACTCACTGGAGCTGCCTATACTTGCACCCATCACACATTTGGCATGTGTTGCGGTGTCTTGCCAACAACAGTTTGAACCACAGGTGCTGGCCCCTCGTTTGAGAGAGATCGATAACAAAATTCTAGATATCAAATCTCAGTTCATCCATCGCTGAAATAGTTGTGTGTAGGGACAGAATATCTCTGTTATCTCAAGATGATCTATTACACTAATGCTAGTCTTGTAATACGTACGAGTTGTTTGACATATTTATAGAACAATATAGACATCGTCCATATAAAGGCCGTGAACACGATTGGTTGCCGATGATGCCATATTATATATATACCAATTGGGTTAAATTACTATTTTGACTAGAATGATATAAAGTGTGTATGCCATTGCACTTCAGTGGCAAAAACCATCAAAGTAAATCACAAATACCGACACAATTAAATAAACGGAGTGGCTAAAGAGCGTTTCACCCCTCTTTAGCACTGAGGGATACAGAACGGTATACCGCTCTTTAGCGACGAGGGCTAAAGAGTGGTATACCGCTCTTTATAGCCGGACACTAAAGATCGTACAGTACGGGTGACAATGAAAGACCGTTCTTTATCGCGCCAGGACCATGTGTAGCTAAATTGCGGTATAGACCGCCTGTGTACACAACTCTTGAGTGTTAGACAGGTACACCGTTCTTAGGCGTTTGTCACGAAATAGCAGTATACCGTTCTTTAGCGTATCAGGCCCATATAGCTAATGAGTGGTATACCACTCTTTAGCATTTGGTACTAAAGAGCGGTATACCGCTCTTTAGCCCCAAATGCTAAAGAGTGGGATATCGTTCTTTAGCGTGTCAGGCCCATATATAGCTAAAGAGCGGTATACCGCTATTTAGTGTTTGGTACTAAAGAGCGGTATACCGCTCTTTAGCCACGGCCTTAAATAAAAGACACGCGACCATTGGCTAGCCTTTGATTAATAGTGTGCCAATGAGAACATTCCATTAGCGACTGATCTGCAGTCTTCGGGAACTTATAATCAGAATGTCTATGAGAAAGCTTGTTTTCCCAGTTAATTAATAAGGCATTTTAATAATCTATGTTTCCACATTCACATTTTTCAGTGCAATTGTTTTTCAATTGAACCACGCGCTCGAATGTTTGGCCGGACATGATTTATATGCACCAGGATCTTTCGAAAATGTTTTAAACTCTCTAGAAATATGTTCGCACCTCACTGTCTCTGCGTAAAAAAAAACGATTCCGTACGCATCTTTTAGACTTTATCTCAACTCATTTCCTCGAGTTTCAAGTTACATAAAATAGGCTTCTAATGGGCAGTACTATTGCACACTTTTGTTTTCATGCAGTATATATATATATTTATAATAAAACAACACAAAGTTGTTGGCAGATGGAATGGTTCAGCCAGTCCGTGTAATACGAGTCTCAGCTGTCTGGACATCGACGCAATCATGTCTGGTGTTTTGCGCGCCCATGTAGCTCGTGACGTCCTGATGTGCGTCGTGACGTCATGGCGTCTTGATCGGTTTCCAGAAATAAATAATTGAATATTGTTAATTTATGAACGATTTATTACCAAAATAAAACCAGATAGCGATGCAAATTAAGTATATATGTGGATTTAAATTACAATTGATGCAACCATTTCATATTTTGCGTGTCCCTTGTTTACAGTATGTACTTCCGGTATGACGTAACATGTTCGCGGAAGGTAGAGGATAGCTGCTATCCGTGATCAGGCGATACTTCTGCGCATGACTCGCCGGAAGTTATAACACCATAGAAACGAGAAAGCGTCATGCTCAATATACGTACTTGACTACTTTGCGTACATTTTTGTTACGTTACCTTGCGTTTTACAAATTTACATTTACGACAGTTTTGGAAATTTAGAAACGCTAAAACGGCATTATTGCACTTAAATGAAAAAGTATATAATATCATAGAGTTGTGCGCTGTTTCGAGATATATGAATCATGATTCGATTGTCGATTCTGAACGTTTTCATCACACAGTTCGAACTTCTGTGTCAGACTCGGAGGCAATTTTGGCCAAGTCAATACCAATTACCATTGTTATAATTTTATTTTAGAATATAATTTTCTTCTTAATCACAGATGCGCATATTAATATATTTTTTTCCATCTAATGTTATAATAATTACATTACTAAAACACTGAAAAAACCGCCCAGTTTCAAGTTGCTGTAGTATTTTAAATAATTAACCATAAGATATGGTATTTGGCTCATTGAATCATTAATAATTAATTCTGCAAAATTGAGGCAAACACGTATTTGAAGGCATACAATTCGAAAAATACTTAACGAAAATGGGAACGGTTTTCAGTTCTGGATTCAGCAAATTGAGTTTGACAAAATAGGCATGATATTTGTATGACATATGAATTTTATTTTTTTATACACATCCATGAATATCCATAAATTGATGATTTCAGCAAATTTTCCCAAATTTTTATCACAAAATTCACCTAATTTCTTTTTTTTTCGATTTTTGCTGATATTGAGTTTGTTGTTTATGGAGGGTTTCTGTATTGGAGGCCCTTTACACATTTATTATTTATTTACGCTCAAGCACAAATATTTGCGCTTAAACCCAAATAACCTCTAACATAAATAAAAATAAATATGCATTGATCCCCGCTGAATTAATTTTAAATGGCACAGGCCTAAACACATCACTAAAGTTTATATTTCCCCACCATATGAGGGAAACAATCCCCAAGTAACCCCAAGATCTGTTTTATGACCATGGAAATGGTATAGATCTGTGCAGGATATGTCCCTTTAATAAAACATACTTGAGCTCTGGGAGTGAGGCACCAATTCTTGGGACACCAGGGACAGAGATGCTGATATGCATATGGATTTTTTTTCTTCAACTTTCCAGTCTGTATGGGGCTACTACTATATGGGCCCATGATAATATAATATGAGATGGACTCAATCATTCACATCAGAGGGATGTAATGGGGGTGCTAGGTATTTGCGCTTAAGCGCAAATAAATTGATAGACACATATTTGCGCTTAAGCGCAAATGATTTGTGCTTAAGCGTAAATGATTTACTACACTTAAGCACAAATAAATAATAAATGTGAAAAGGGCCTCCCATATTTATGTGCCGGTACAAAGACAAGAAACGTGTCAAACTACGTAACTGTTGGGACTATGTGTGCCGGCGATCTGTTTCATTGAGATGTCATTTTGGAAAGATATCGCCCATCTAGCGGAGCTGTCTTCAAATGTGATGTGTGTCCATTCGAGATAATTGATGAAAATATATTTAGTAGACAATTTCATTCTGAAGATTCACATAGGAATGTAGTTGGAATCTAAATGCAGAGAGGTCAGATGAAACCATGTTAACAGAGAACTCTGATATTCAAAATAAGGATGGGAAACACTTTTACATTCCCTGCTCTAAGCATATCAGCTATGAAACTGTGGATCAGCATTGTTACCAGAATAGTCAGATAAAGTCCCATTCGTTCTATTAAAACGTCAAGGAATGTGGATGTTGAGGGCGTCGGATGGGAGCGACTTCAGAATATCTGACCAGTTGTCATACAAATACAAAAGTGTTATGTTTTCTCAAATCTCACTGTTTGGTGGCAATTGGTGCAACTGTGTGGCTCAATAAGCTAATTCGCACTATTGGCATATTCGTGATTTGTATATATGGTCTTTGTGATATATGACACGACTACTATGTTGCAAAGTGAAATATCAAGATTCAATTGAGCTATTGATATATTCCACCTTATTTTTTTCCTGGGACTAGTCAGAACTAGCTATTTGTATGTTCTGGTTTTCGCGCACATGAGGCATGCGTTTGTGTATTAGTCTCTTGCGAGAAGTCTGAACTATCGAAGAAAACAACCAATGGATTCATTTGGAGTGGAATCTTCCGGAACCATATACTAGTACACTCAAATCTGTGTACACGAATGTCAAGTTCCCAAATAATTAGATCTGGTTTAATTTGTGCATATCATTTGTTGACTTTCTGATTGGGCATTTTGCATCAGTAGTTGCACTTCTATTGTGGTTTGACATTGGTTGTTAATGTATACACATCGCAGAGTCGCTATTTTATACTATTCTAGATGATGTGTTCATTTTCTAACAACTGTTTGGCGTTGTTCAAACGGGTAAAAATTAATTAATTAATATTATTGGAAAGAACCAGGAAATCGTAAGATGAAGTCAACACGTGTCGCATATTTCTAAAACTTCCAGAAAATATGCATCAAGATGATGATGACTACTCCCAGAGAAAATTTAAATGGTACTAGTCTGAAGTATTTCCAGGCAGCTAAATAAGGTCTCCAGCAGATGCATTTAGTGATGCTATCCAGCATAGCGGGCTAACATAACCAAATTCACCCTCTGAGGACCCCCTTCTGAAGGTAGTTCTCAATAGCTGATTAATATCTAAACAGAGTGGGGGTCCCCAGATGGTGAATATGGTGATGCTAGTCCGCTATACGGGGTAGCATTTCTAAATTCACCATCTGGAGCCCTCATTCTGCAAATGTCCGGCACCTTATTTTGAGGCCTGATAATTTCAAATAAGGAAATAAATTATAACGGAAGTTTATCGTCCCATTAGAAATGTTGCTACAGGGACTAAAATTATTATTAATATCCCATATATTTACATACTTAGTGTTATTATCACTAAATCCAGCATTCTGATTGGTCGGCGCCCACGTGGCTAGTTGCAGTTATTTATCGGTGAATACGCAACAGCGTATAACTGCAAGAGCATAACAACATCGATACGTCATTTGGGTTTGGAAAGACGAACGCGTAATGTTTTGGGCGCATTTGGATTCCCGCAGGATTGACTTAATAAATCATCGGGTTTCAATTGTTCCTGTTAACTTTTGCCAAGGGTGCTATGGGATATTTTGGGCTGGTTTTGTCACGATACACTTTTCGATTTAAATACATTTACAAATGTGGCTTTTTCGCTAAATGAATATAAATATAAGGATTACTGTCATGGGGACTGTTTTTATGGAGATTTCGGGTTTTACACAAGTTATGACCACTTACCTCACGGTTACATCTCCACAAAAACAGTCCACATGACAGTTAATCCTTATTTAACACCAAATGGTATCTCCAATTGGTCATTAAACCCATTTATCTTTTATCTCAAATAAATAAATAAATGTAAACAAATTTTCAACGTGACTTGGGGTTCTGGAACAAAATTGGGCAAGAGAATGATGGTGGGGTATTAGTAAACATATTTGAACAAAAGAAACTTGTGATCATCAAAAGTCATCAAATATTGAATATTTAGATTTCAAGTCTCAGCTCATTATAATATACATATGCCAACATTTTAAAACAAATTCACGTTTACAACAAAACCATAAATGAGATTATTGACTTACTGAAAAAATGATTTGTCCTAAAAATTATTTTTAAAGTGACAAATGAATCTACAAGCTATGGTCTACTATCCTTAAAATACTCAATACCTAAAAAATATTGTGCCAAAATTTCCACCTGACTATATATAGAATAATTTTCAAGTTTAATGAATAAATGATTATATTTATGAAACAATTTTCTTCTAATTGACCTGTACAGAGAAGGAAGTGCATTTTTTCAGTGTTGATAATGCAAACTATGTTACATATCCAACTGGTTCTTGGGGCTGTATCCATCAGGGAACCAAATTATTCCAAACGAAGAACCAATGGTTCTTGGTGGAAGCGAGGAATGGGAATTGGTTCTTAAGGAAGAACCAAATTGGAACCAATGAAGTACCAAGGATTGGTTCTTGGGGAAGAACCAATGAAGTACCATTTGGTTCTTGAGACGAAGAACCAAATTTTAATCACGAAGAACCTATTGGTTGCGCCTGGAGGACAAACTTGAAAAACCAAATTTGGTTCTTCAATTGTCTCTGTGAGGAACCATTATTATTGTTGAAGAACCAAATTATTACTACCGAAGAACCAATTGGTTCTACATGAAGAACCAATTATATCAACGAAGAACCAAATTTTCGTCCGTGGAGAACCAACTGGTTCTGTTGGTGTAAATAATGAAGAACCAAATTGTTCTAAATTTGGTTCTCAATAGTCGCAATCATGAGGAACCAAATGGTTCTTGGTTTGGTTCCCGATAGACCCAATTCTGAAGAACCAAATGGTTCTAGGTCCCCCCGAAGAACCAGTTGGTTCTTCATTTGGTTCCGCCTGGAGGACAAGTGGAGAACCAACGAAGAACCATTGGGTTCCTATTTTTTCTAAGAGTGATATACATCTTCCATTGGTTGTATAAATCGACTACTTTTAACTAATCAGACTATACTAGCTCTGCTATATAAACTGTAATCATTATAGGCCGAGGTGCTGTTTACTGGCGCCCACATGCCGATTTACGTACAATGTACTGCCCGAAGTGCGGTTTACTGGCGCCCACATGCCGATTTACGTACAATGTACTGCCCGAAGTGCGGTTTACTGGCGCCCACATGCCGATTTACGTACAATGTACTGCCCGAAGTGCGGTTACTGGCGCCCACATGCCGATTTACGTACAATGTACTGCCCGAAGTGCGGTTTACTGGCGCCCACATGCCGATTTACGTACAATGTACTGCCCGAAGTGCGGTTACTGGCGCCCACATGCCGATTTACGTACAATGTACTGCCCGAAGTGCGGTTTACTGGCGCCCACATGCCGATTTACGTACAATGTACTGCCCGAGGTGCGGTTTACTGGCGCCCACATGCCGATTTACGTACAATGTACTGCCCGAAGTGCGGTTCATGTGATGACCAGCCTGATAATACATAATTAATTGTCACCGAGCAACGTCTTAAATAAAACAAAATGATATATGTTCTCATATTCTGTGTTGGCAGGGATAAGACCAACGTATAACAGGGGACTGAACACTGTTTGACTGCATGGAACATACCCTCTTGAGCATACCAATAATTCGCATGGACAATAAAGAGTGTTTATTGTTAGTCTTTCTTGATATGGTAATAATAAAGAGCGCTAATCTCACTTTCTGTGTGGAAAGTTGATCTCAGTTGCATACCGTTTAGTATGTGTGTTGTATATAAAACATACACGGTTTAGTATAAAGAATATTTGGACATATTTTGATTGTCCGAATGTCACAAAAAAGCGACAAATTACTGTACATATTTTGAGGTTTGGAAAATACGCGGAAGATATTTCAGAATTTCTGGTTCAGATTTAACTTTACACCAATTTATGGTTTTGTCTGTTTCTCTTTCGGCTGTACATGAAGATTGACTGCGTAGCTGAAACTTCAAATGTAATGTAATAGGTCTATGATTAGATATGTTAATAGCGTCATCGTCTAAAACATGTACCTCGTGAATAAATGGAATAAATGTGGATGGAATAAAAATGTGATCGACAATTGTTCCTTCATGTAATTGGCAGTAATCACCGAAAGGAATGCATGTAGATAGAGGATAATCGTCACAGAATTCATAATTCACAGATACCATCTCGATTCGCTTAACCATTTTCTTGAATATCATATTTCGTTCATCAGATTTGTCAAATTGTCCGTTTGTGTCTCCCATTACGATTACGTTACCATATGATTTGTAGGTGTCACATAGGTCACCAAGCTTTTTCGCATACTCTTCGTAATATTGCATGGTATAGTTTGTAGATAGTAGATATACTTGGAGCAGATATATAAAACTTTCATCCGTCATCCTAATTGGTATCCCTAAAATACGATCATCATTAATTGCAAGCGGACATATACGATTTGAGAATTTCTTATGCCATAGCAAGGCAACACCACCACTAGGTCTACCTCTCTTGTTGGGAATATTTTGGCGAGAATCGCATACGGCATGATACTCATAGTCCTTGTTAAGCAAATCGAGGAAATCAAGATCGCATTGATAAAGCCAATGCTCACTTAAGCCTACAATATCATAAGCGCCATTCTTGAGCAATGATGCCAAGTAATGACCCGAATATGTGATACCTGTACAGTTCCAGTTGAGTAGGTTTAATTCAGGAGATTCCATCACGCGTTTGCATTCAACTACTGTTAATGTGATACTATTGGTTGTTACATTTATATTTGTAATTAGACATATTAATGTCAACAGCAAAGTCGTATAACGCATTGTTGAATCATGTATATGCAATGTTAATGTTGCGTGTATCAAATCTCTCCAGATTAGGAGAATAATCACTTGTTTTTTATTTTTGAACGTGCGGGGTTTGTTTTACTTATTTCCTTAAAGCTAACCGGTTTTCCATTATTAGCAATCTTGCTTCTAGTCGATTTTAGTCTGAACTTATCTGGTTTTGCATTATGAGAGGAAACTGTTCCGATTGATATTTCGTTGGCAGGTTTTGCATGGTGACTGTCTCGAAAGGAAACTGTTCTGATTGTTATTTGGTTGGATATATTGTCAGATCCTTGATTCGACCTTATAACGTCTATATTTTCTTTAATGAGATAGATTGTCCCTTCGTATTATTATTGTCCCTTGTCGATATTAGAACAGACCTGACAGGTTTTGAATGACTGTCATGGGAGGAGACTGTTATTTGCTTGGTTTTCTTGTTGATTCCTTGCCTCGCTGATCTTTTTAATATTGTTTCAGATTCTTTGTATCCCGCGTCTATATTATTATAGTCGCTGAGTGATTTGTCCTTATGTGATATATTAAGAAACACTAACAACCATGTCGACACGAGAAGACATAGAATTAACGCAGAAGTCCGCTTCAATGAGATTCTTGCCATAAGCGTAACATATCCAACACATTACCCTGCAAAAGAATAATATACAGATATAGTATTCATTATATAAAATATATATAGGAATTTGAATACATGTATTGTATGATTATAAACCGGTTACAACATATTCCAGTAGACACATTTCGCACAATGAACGACAACAGACAAATGTGACGCGCCATATCAAATCCAGTCGTAAGTCGGGATTTTTTTACCCTGTGCCAATGCATTCTCTTATATATGCGAGTCGACCATAGGTCGCCTCGCATATATAAGAGAATGCATTGGCCTAACAATTTTTTACAATTTTAATAATTTTTTCTTGTATTCTTTAACAATTTTATAAGTTCACCCATACAGAGCCCCAGACAAACATGAGCAGACGACACTCTTATATATGCTTCTATATATGTGTGGGGCTCCCTGCAGGGTAATGGATGTTTTTTATTTTATGTCCTAAAAATTGTAAGAAACATTTATTTAAAAAAATGATAAAAAATTGTTAGGCCAATGCATTCTCTTATATATGCGAGGCGACCTATGATCGACTCGCATATATAAGAGAATGCATTGGCACAGGGTAAAAAAAATCCCGACTTACGACTGGATTTTATATGGCGGGTAACAAATATTACGAATATGGACGTTACTATAATGTGTGTTCTTTCTATTCGTTGTCGTTTTCCCCTGTCCGTTGTTAGGATTACGGTTTTGGATTTTCAACAAAACTCATAAATTTGAATTTTTACGAAATTTCACGTCTCACCATGATAATTTGTTAATTTAATATTTTCCTGTTTTCAAATGAGTATGGCACAATGTTGGACAAATTTAAAGAAGAAACTCCTGGAACCGTTTGTAGATAGTAAAGTTGATCTCAGTTGCATACCGTTTAGTATGTTGGTTGTATATATAACATACACGGTTTAGTTTAAAGAATATTTGGACATATTTTGATTGTCCGAATGTCACAAAAAAGCGACAAATTACTGTACATATTTTGAGGTTTGGAAAATACGCGGAAGATATACGCACGAACAGCCTTGACAACTTCAGTATTTCACCGTTTAGTCCGTTCTCTATCTTACCTCAAGTCTCATTTTGACTTTTACATGTACCTGCTTCAATGAAAGTTTGACGCTGCCGATATTTTCAGAACTTCTATTATCGACATCAATTGTGTAAGTGAGAGGTTCCCCTGGAACAAAGCCTGATTTGTTGACAACAAGCTGCACGGTTATTTGTCCTGCGCTGCAACAACATCCTTCAATCTCCTTATCTGCATGTTGGTCAACAGGAATCTAACAATAATAAATATTTAAATGAGAGTGTAAATGACATTGTACAGTAATGACCTAAGTAATCGACTCCTTAAACACAGCAGAATTATGGGTAACTTTTCAGGATTTAGTCGGATATATGGCTTGTTGCCATTCATCGGAAAGCTCTCCCCGAGCATTACTGTTGCTCAGCTCGAAGAAGTGATAATTTCAAATCTACACTTACACACATAACTTTTGCTTCAGCTTTGACCAAACATATTACTGTACTAACTTTCTAAATGCATTTATTGGCCAAATTATGAAATAATTAATTAGAGTAACATCATAATATGATAGCCCGCATGGAATACTCCATGAAACAAAAGACCCTGGCCCGAAATTCTGTATTGATGACATAAGCTTACAACACTTCTAATGACGAGTTGAGCTAAAATTCAGAGTGCTATTAGCTCTGTTTTGATGTCCTTCGTTATCGGCTTTTAATAGGATTTGTTAGAGATGCACAATCGCCGTAGAATCGCCTCATTTTGAGTCCATAACGAACTGAAAATGAGATTTTTAGTGCCATTATCGACTCATAATAAGTTATTATAAGTTCATTATGTGCGGACAATAATACGAATAAACCAACTCACGCCTTATACTTATATCGCCACCTTTTTGCTGTATTCAAAACACATATCAATAAGAGCTGATAATCCGACACTATTGAGTGATAATAAAACCATGTCATCAGCATGTGTCGGGCATGTGCAATTTACTCCGAGCAGTTGTATGCCATACGGGGAATTTGCGAGAGTACATATCAACTCGTCAACATAGACCATGTAGTAAAATGGGGAGAGAATACTTCCCTGACGAGCCCCTTGACGAACGTCAAACCACCTAGATAAGGAATTGTTATAACGAATAGAACATTTAACATTTGTCAGCAATTCATTAATGAGACAAAACAAATTTCCTTTAAAACCGCATTTATCTCAGGTGAGATCATCGTTAGACGCAGGTGACGACTCTTTTGATGCCACAAAGGATAAGTTCCGACCAGGACATAGATATGGGATAAACAGAGTCCAGATATAAAGAATTACATAACACCAGCTCGATGCCATTTTAACCCATACAGCTGCCCAGTTCAGACCAAATTTGTTGATATCGGTTTCAGCTGGCTTCTTGTCTTGTTTTATTGCCCAAAATTCCCATAAATGACAGTTTGTAAGCATCATGGGTCATCGGATTTCTGCCATTTCGAACAGCTGGGTAAATCCCAGAAGATTAAAGTTGCGTGTATCAAATCTCTCCAGATTAGGAGAATAATCACTTGATGTTATTTTTGAACGTGCGGGGTTTGTTTTACTTATTTCCTTAAAGTTAACCGGTTTTCCATTATTATATATGACTTTATTTCCTCCGTAAACGAAGATATAGTGTACAAAATCACATACACATTATTACATAATTAACATAATTAAACATTAAACATATCCATTGGCATAATGTGCGTGTTGAAACAATATATCGAAAATGGTTTGAGTATAATTCGCGACGAATACCAGCTATATACAATTGATTGTGGTTGCATAATACATGTATGCGTCTAAATGTTCATTATACATAGCAAGTACACATATGATATACAGTCATAGAGCTATAGATATGCACTCGTATGTTACTCGTACGTATATATCATTTTAATACAGAACTATGGAGGTACAGGCATTAGTGGTGATATGCTATCAACATATGCTTTCCAGAGAGAAGCTGATTTCCTAACGAAAAATCGATCAGTTCATTATCTATTTCGCGTATACATTGGTCAAGTTCAACTATTCCGGATAATAGAACTCGCGTTTTGGATTCCGCATTCAAACTATCATATTGCATGTATACGTCTACATGAAATTCGTTTAATAAGTCAAATTCAAAAATATTACGGTTATCACATATTGAGACACACTCGATTAATGCATGTCTGACCAGATCATTGTGTTTTCTATCACACAATGGGCACGATTGTTCGTCCGTTTCAAGAATGGAAATAAGACGTGCAACAAGGAGATAAGAATCTTTATGCTTAGGATATATGTAACAGTTTTCCCATAGCCTAGACATACATAATTTAGGCTGGAGTGCCGAGAAACGGTTTAATCGACTATCATCGCATTTCCTACATTCCCAATCATCTCTATTTATATTGAACCATGAGGTCTTCGTTATATTTTTCCATGATAATTTGTTTGGAAAGGTCACATTTACTAAGTATTTCTCGAAATATTCGGTCATTCCATATTTGTCCAATGTACAAATAATATCAACCATGAAATTAGAATTTGAAGCTGTAGGAAACATTAGATACTGGTATAACCGTGTAATAAATACATCTTTGGCGGTTTTGTTCGACGACAGATTGCATATTGAACCAATAAATGACAGTTTACGTTTTTCTATTAATGATACCATTGACGACATACCGACTAATCCTTGAGCTATAACTGTTTTTGTGCGATTATGAAGACCCTGATAGTATTTTAGACAGAAACGGTGCATTCTTTCGAGACGGTCGCATAGAGTTTTATTCACACACCATAAAAGTTCAGATCCGTATAAACCTTTTGGAATGACCACCGAATAATAAATCAACGAACAACTTTTTGGTGTAATGCCACCGGGGTATATTCCTGCGTTCGTTAACATCATGAATGTACTTCGGGTTTTGTCACATATCCGATCAATGAAGACAGAATTAAAATCGTATTTATCGAGTGGAATACCAAGATGGGTAACTTCTGAACATTCTTGTAGAGTATATGTTCCTAAGTTCCAGACGCGATGTTGACGAGAGAACTCTGACTTTGTTTCGTTGAATACTATTACCGAGCATTTATTATAGTTATACTTATATCGCCACTTTTTGCTGTATTCAAAACACATATCAATAAGAGCTGATAATCCGACACTATTGAGTGATAATAAAACCATGTCATCAGCATGTGTTGGGCATGTGCAATTTACTCCGAGCAGTTGTATGCCATACGGGGAATTTGCGAGAGTACATATCAACTCGTCAACATAGACCATGTAGTAAAATGGGGAGAGAAATCCTCCCTGACGAGCCCCTTGACGAACGTCAAACCACCTAGATAAGGAATTGTTATAACGAATAGAACATGTAACATTTGTCAGCAATTCATTAATGAGACAAAACAAATTTCCTTTAAAATGGCGTTTATCTAATTTATATAACAATCCGTTAATCCAGACGGTATCGAATGCCTTCCATACATCTAAAAATAAGCTGTATAATTTTTGTTCCCTAGCGGACACATAGTCAATACATTCCTTCATTATACGTAAGATGTCATGGTTGCGCTTACACCTTTTTGGAAGCCACGTTGAAGCGGGTGCACTTGTATTAAATTGGGTGCATAAGATTCCAATCGAGTTTGTATAACTTTTTCAAGTAACTTATATAAAACAGGCATCAACGGTATTGCCCTATAGCTATCAAAATCTGTCCTGGGTTTTTTGCCACCTTTAAATAATGTAACGATTATACCGCGTTTCATTTGGCTCGGGACCTTCTGTGTATTAATTACATTACGCGACCTGATTTCCATTCTCTCCTAAGTGACATGCTGGTACGAAACGTCCGTATGGGTGTCATTGGAATCGGCATCAAATTCCGCGTCTAACGGTACCGGCCCCTAAGCGGTATCTGTTTTTTTCGCGGTGATATTAGCTATTCTTTTCTGTCCGTTCTGCATAAAAACACTATTTCTTAGAACCATTATGTCCTATAAATAAAACATACTTATAAAGCCAGTTATATCCTGTCATTTAAAAACAAAGATGAATTCTATCTTGAGTTTCAGACACAACAGATAATTATTCAGATCGATGTTGTTCTATGTGCAGTTCGGCTTTACGAACTGTCACTTACTACAGGATGCAACTGAAATATTTTGCTAAATTCTCTCACATCGAACAGGTTGGAACTCAAGTTGCGATCGAACAGAGAAATTTTTCCCGCGAAAAGAAACACACATAGTCGAGGAGATATTGGTCGACCTCTGCACCCCAGGACTCAACTTCACCCCACTATTTTTTTTTCTTAATGTCTCCTCTAATTTTGTTTGGTTGTTAACAAGAACAAAAAGTGGCCACAGAGACTCCAGACAAGATGACGTCCATCATGGCGTCCATTTTTTGTATATGCACCAGGTCTCTTTGATCGCCGTTATAGTAAAGATTATATCTAATGCGGTCTTGTTTTTTGCTCGATTCGTTATGCCAATATATAACCCTTACAAATTAGCCAAAAGTCCGACACCATAATCTAATATGGCGGCCAAGATGGCCAACGAAATGTGAAAATATGCTATTTTTCTGACATTTCACCACTTTTTGTTTGTCTCTATGGGAATATATTGGCATCTTGGCGTGAATTTATACATTGACGAACACAATGGGATCATAATACATATTAATTGTGGGATATTTTTGTCAAATATCACGTTTTCCCCAAATGCCGAGATAATAGGTCAAAGCCGAATCGACGCTAATAACGCGATGTAATGTTTCGAATCAATGAAATTTATTGCTATCATAACAACACCCATGCATATATGTGCAGGAGATACTCGAGCTATGATTCCTCTTATACCTGAGTTGAGGAATATTCACCCAAATCCAAGATGGCGGCCAAAATGGCCACCAAAATAGAAAAATTGCTGATATTATTGTCACGACAACTCCACACCTGCTTATTATTGTGAATTGGGAACACTTAGAAAAGAACTGTCATTTTACCATATCCAAATAAAAGTTTCCAAAATGGCGCCACAATGGCACCGAAATGCCCTCATATTCACATCATTGGATACTATTGTCGAGACAACTCCATCCATGCTTACAGTTGAGTTGGAAATACTGAGGTACAAGAAAAAAAAATTCCAAATCGAACATGGCGGCCACAATGGCGATTTCTACCCTCCATTACATGTTGAAATGGAATATTGATACGAAGTATTCATTTGAGTTTGGCAATTGATACTCACAGTCAAGATGGCGGCTAAATTGGCGGCCAGAAATTGAAAAGAAATCGATATTTTCACATACTAATTTCAACTTTTTGTCATAATATCAATATGTGTGGACGAAACTGTACATAAACAATCTATTAGTTTAACTTAATATGTATCAAAATGCATAAAATGGCTCGTATCCTTCTGGAAAGTCGAAAACCCACCATTAATATCGCGATGTGGTATTTCGAAATCCATTCTCCACTTAACACCGATAATGGCCGTAACCGTAGGTGCGCCGAATAGTAATATTAGAACAATTACCTGATAACAGATTCTGATTTGCCACACCACGTCCATAATTATCTGGACCAGCTTCCATTTCTTTGTCTGGTAAATCTGGGTCGCTCACATAGACAAAGTATTCAACACCTCCTAGGAGAAGGGTCCCTCTAATCATAACGTTTCAAACAATTCATTCTCCGGTGTCTACCTTACGATTTTAAATATGCTAAATATGGGATTTGTGCGTCATCTTGAACTAGAAAGGCATATGGTCGATGAGTATACAAGCTTGCATAATGTCATCTCTATGTATGTGTCTCATACCCCATGGGGATAACGACATGTACACCTGGCGAACCAATTAGCTAGTCACTTCTCAATAGATGGTTCGTCAACTCACAAACTTAGCGAACGCATTGGCATATGTGGACAACTTCGGCATTGTTTCGAAGGTTGCTAGCTGTCTCATTCCCTTGGACAGATGTATATCTGCTGAGGAGAAGACCATAATGTACCGACTACCCACAATTCTTGACCATGATCCCAAGGAAACTGTGTGATGTCCCGCAGTCGTCTCGTTGAATAGCTCCCAACAGAGAAGAACAATACTCGCGGTGAAGGTTTGTGGACATTCGCCATGATAGTGGGAATGAAATAAATTGGCCATGGTAAAATGGTCGGAATGGTGATGTTGCCAAGATATCACTTTGTTTACCCAACGTATGTTGAACTGAATGCAAGATATCATCAACGTAACATTCCTCTAGATGTTCTTCGCGTTGAACATTTCACCCTTGTGTTGGTGGCATTTGTACTTTCTTGAACCATACCGACCACCACCCAGTGTGTGTATGACATATCAACCAACTATGAAAGGCATCGTCTTTAAGACTATACCCTAGTCTGGGTGTGTCTTATATAGTAGTAGCCAGTGGTACACTCCTGGTCCAGTTGATTGTGAACGGCTTCCAAACGGATGGGAACAATATTAGCATACAAGGAAAGCAAAGCCACACATGAGATCATGTCTGAATCTAAACATACCCAAAGAAGGGCGGTGCAGTCATGGTCCAATTTCATTTCCGCTATCATGACACATGCCCACAAACTAGCACCGTGCGTATTGTTATTATCTGCTTGAATTTGTTCAGTGAGACAATTGCTGTACGCAACAAGATTTTTCTTTTGTTCATGGTCAAGACGTGTGGGTATGTTATGCATTATGGTCTTCTACGACTTAGCGGAAAGACATCCATCAAATGTCTGGCTTTCAACATTCGATGCCATATACATAAGTTGTCCGGGTACGTCAGTGCATTAGATGAGTATGTGAATTGATGAACCATATATTGAGAAGTGGCTGTTTGGTAAGATCACCAGGTGTATATGTTGTTATCCCCATTAGGTCACCAAAGCTGAAAATACGCAGATAGCGAGGTCCTTCTGAAAGCTAGTATATGCATCGACCACATTACTTTCTAGTTTATCGCACAAAATAACGCTCAGATCCCATATGTAGCATCTGAATTATACCATAAGCTATACCACGAATGAAGATCGCCAAGAATAAGGATAAGAATTCCCAGCTTTCGAGACAAACACGTGAGCTGGGCTCCGGCATATGTATTGTTTGAAATATTCCGATTAGTGGGACCTTTCTAAAAAGAAGTGTAGAAAACATGTGATGGTGTGAGAGAGATAGATTAATCTGACGAAGAGACGGAAACTGGTCCATGCAGATAATGCTGAATGTGGCACATCAGAATAAGCTCAGGTACTGTTGTTTAGATTTTTGGAGGCCATACTATGGCTATATGGCGCACCTAAACGGTCATTATGGGCGCTTATGGTGGACAATGGATTTCGAAATGCCACATCGTGATAATTAATTGTGGGTTCTCATCTTTCCAGAGGCTACGACTTATGTTGAAACTAATAAATGGCCAAAAGTATGTACAGTGTCGACCATATGTATCGATATAATGACAAAAAGTTGGAATTAGTATGTGATAATATCGACTTATTTTCAATTTCTGGCCGCCAGTTTGGCCACCATCTTGACTGTGAGAGTTTGCCAAACTCAAATGAATACTTCCTATCAATGTTCCATATGAACATGTAATTGTGGGCAGAATTCGCATAACAATAACGACCATCGTAAGAAAGTAAAGGAATGTGAGCTTGATTTCAAATTTCGGTCTCCATTTTGGCCGCTATCTTTGATTTGGAAAACAATTTATTGTATGAGATGCAAGGTAATTACTTCACCTCAGTATTTCCAAATCAACTGTCCGCGTGTGTGCAGTTGTCTCGAAAATAATGCCCAATGATGTGAACATGAGGGAATTTCGGTGATTTTTCAAAATCTTTCCGACATTGTGGGTGCCATTTTAGATCTGGGGAACTTTTATTTGGATATGGTATAATGAAAGTACTTCGCCTAAGTGTTCCCAACTCACAATAGTTAACAGGTGTGGAGTTGTAGTGACAATAACGCTCACTGATGTTAAAATCAGCGATTTTTCTATTTCTGGTGGCCATTTTGGCCGCCGTCTTGGATTTGAATGAATATTCCACAACTCGGGTATAAGAGGAATCATAGCTCGAGTATCTCCTGCACATATATATGCATGGGTGTTGTTATGAAAGCAATAACTTTTATTGATTCGAAACATTACATCGCGTTATTAGTGTTGATTCGGCTTTGACCTATTATACCGGCATTTGGGAAACGTGTTATTGGACAAAACTATCCCGCTATGAATGTATATTATGATCCCATTGTGTTCGTCAATGACTCTTCTATACGATAAATGTATAAATTCACGCCAAGATGCCAATATTTTCCCATAGAGACAAACGAAAGGTGGTAAAATGTAAGAAAAATAGCATATATTCACATTTCGGCGGCCATCTTGGCCGCCATATTGAATTCTGGTGTCGGACTTCTGGCTAATTTATGAGGGTTGTATATTAGCATAACGAATCGATCGGAAAACAAGACCGCTTTTTATATCATCTTTACTATAACGGCGATCAAAGAGACCTGATGCATATAAACAAAATGGCCGCCACGATGGACGCCATCTTGTCTGGAATCTCTGCGGCCACTTTTTTTTCTTGTTAACAACCGAAACAAATTAGAGGAGACATTAAGATGAAAATTAGTGGGGTGAAGTTGAGTCCTGGGGAGGGGGTGCAGATGTCGACCAATATCTCCTGGACATATACGCGTCAAATTCGCAATGTAACATTAACGAAGAGTACATTCCATGAAGCCATATCAACATTACGTATGCAATATATCATCAAGAGTCGTTTGCTTTCCATACAATACCAATTCAAAATACTTGTTTCTATGTCGATGTGCTGGCTAACTGTTCCAAAGAGCGCACATATCACACTCTGCTCACATTGTAATCTCTAATTCTATCATGTTATCCGGTAAATTGAGACTAAATATTTCTTCATGTTGTCCCAAGTGCGTATTATCTCTTTTATAATCACCACTTGGAACAGACCGGTCCTGAAAATTTTTCCGTTTCCATAGTGTCCCACGAAAAATATTCTACTAAGACTGAGTCCATATTGTGCTAAATGCAAAAAATCGCACCCCACCTCCCGAATCTGGTCGAAATATCATATAAGAAAGAGCATCTCCTTATCGAAGTTGATGGTTATTGGCAGAATGAATACTGATTTATCGGCAGATACCAGGATATCCACCATAAGTCTAATAACAACCAATTGCCAGAACTTTGAAATTTAAAAATCGATTTACTCGGAAACACAAAAAATGCACTTAGGACAGAATGGAAATCAGGTCGCGATTAGTTAAGAGTTTAGAAATCGCCAGCGTCAATGTGTTACTTCCGTATAATAAGTGTTCATTGGATATCCCGTCCCATCCAGCCGCTTTCCCCGTACTTAGGCCCCGATATATTTGAATCAGTTCATCAGTTGAAACAGGAAAAATTATGCGATTGTCAATATCACTGCTTTGTTTACTGGCCAGTGTACGTGCAATAAATTCATTAACACAGTGGAAGTGATTGAAATCAAAGTCTGATTGGTATAGCGGTGAGTACAGATTTTCAAAATACGATGCCCAGCCTTCCACAACATCAAGATCATTCCGTAGAACCTTCCCTTCATAACAAAAGAATGCATTTTTATCGATATGATTTCTCTGTCGCTTTACATGTATCACGCGAAATAGATAATTCTGATCGATCTGAGCGCGTTCGTCAATTTCATTATTTAATTCGGATATATAATTTTCGGACGATTTTCTGTACTCTCTACGAAAATCACGTTTCGCTAATTTATATTGAGTGTAACTATTACATTGTGTACTTGCTCGAGGTCGACCTTCACGTATCCATTGTTTCCGGAGATCACGCATATATTTATGCTTAGTTTTCAAACAATCTCCCCAATATGGTTTCAGGCGTTTATTATATGATTTTTTTGGTAAACATGATTCAGATACTTTTGATATTACATGTGCAATTGACTGGTAAACTTCAGATATGTCTGAATCATCAGTGTATATGATTTTGTGTGCTGTTAGTTCAACATCAAGACTTTGTTTGTAAAGTTCGAGAATTTCTGGTTCAGATTTAACTTTACGCCAATTTATGGTTTTGTCTGTTTCTCTTTCGGCTGTACATGAAGATTGACTGCGTAGCTGAAACTTCAAATGTAATGCAATAGGTATATGATTAGATACGTTAATGGCGTCATCGTCTAAAACATGTACCTCGTGAATAAATGGAATAAATGTGGATGGAATAAAAATATGATCGACAATTGTTCCTTCATGTAATTGGCAGTAATCGCCGAAAGGAATGCATGTAGATAGAGAATAATCGTCACAGAATTCATAATTCACAGATACCATCTCGATTCGCTTAACCATTTTCTTGAATATCATATTTCGTTCATCAGATTTGTCAAATTGTCCGTTTGTGACTCCCATTACGATTACGTTACCATATGATTTGTAGGTGTCACATAGGTCATCAAGCTTTTTCGCATACTCTTCGTTATATTGTATGGTATAGTTTGTAGATGGTAGATATACTTGGAGGAGATATATAAAACTTTCATCCGTCATCCTAATTTGTATCCCTAAAATACGATCATCATTAATTGCAAGCGGACATATACGATTTGAGAATTTCTTATGCCATAGCAAGGCAACACCACCACTAGGTCTACCTCTCTTGTTGGGAATATTTTGGCGAGAATCGCATACGGCATGATACTCATTCATTGTTAAGCGAACCGAGGTAATCAAGATCGCACTGATAAAGCCAATGCTCACTTAAGCCTACAATATCATAAGCGCCATTCTTGAGCAATGATGCCAAGTAATGACCCGAAGATGTGATACCTGTACAGTTCCAGTTGAGTATGTTTAATTCAGGAGATTCCATCACGCGTTTGCATTCAGCTACTGTTAATGTGATACTATTAGTTGTTACATTTATATTTGTAATTAGACATATTAATGTCAACAGCAAAGTCGTATAACGCATTGTTGAAGCATGTATATGCAATGTAAATACAACATAAATAAATGAGCAGAATCATATATGCATGCATGCATTGACTAGTCACGATTTTTGTGGACCCACATTCTGCAGATTGCGCCTTTTGGCCAGAAGTTAGATGCGAGAACGTTCTCCAGATCATCGTCACAAATGTTGATACGAGCCGTGTTTCCTCTTAACATCCGGATAACAGTGAAACGTACGTTTTCGTACAGTAAGTGTTTCTTGATGTCGTGAATTGTCACTCGGTTGGAGAAACCACCAAGGAATACCTGTGATGTTTTAATCGGGCCATCTTGCTTGTTAAAGTAATAGTCATCAGGTTCATTGTCCGAATATCGCGGGCTGCTTGTATTGTTCGAGACGTTATGTCTGCGATTATCTTCATAGGATGGAACTCTGGATTCATATTCATAGGATACATCATTTGGGGCATTGGAATACGAATCATCAACTGAAGCTTCATCACTGGCCTGAAAGCGGTCACATGTGTCATCATAAGCAAGGAATGCATCATTCATTTTATTGAGTGTGTCTGATATATCGCGTTTGAGTTTTGGATACATTGTCCATTGAAACACTCACACATTCCACAAATACTTGGAGGTTATTGGTCACGCTTGTGGTGAAGTTCCGGAATTCATCTTTCATTATATTCACGTTATTTGTAATTGTTTCATTCATTAGTTTATCGCAGGAGTGTGTTGGTTGAACATGCTTTTTATTTACTAAATCCTTTAATGTTGATAGTTGTCCTTCAAAGCTTTTTTGTTTACGACTAAACTCCTCCAACCCATTTACTATGGTACCCACATTCGATTTGATGCCGACAATTTAACTTTTTAATCTGTTCACACCAGAGTATTTTTCATCTTGTATTCTTTCCATTGTTAATTTCACACTTTCTAAGTCTTCATCCATTGTTTTTATTTTAGTATTTACATTCGCAACATCTTTTTTGAGTTGGTTCACATCTTTTACAATACATAGTTTTTCATCAATTTTATCTAATCGGGCTTCCATTTGAGCTATTGTTGAATCCAACTTCGGAATACGTTCGGAGAAGTCTTTATGGAATTTTTCATTTTCCGTTTTTATCAGAGATATATCTCGGAGGATTTTAACAATCGAGCTGTTGACGTTCACATTGGAGGTTGCCTGGTCGTCGTCGATTACAGGCATGCTTGATATTGAAGGACGGCTAACACTTTTATTTCTAACACCTTTACTTATAACGTCATTGATGCTATCCCCATCGTTATCGACCAAAAATTTCATTAGTTTGTATATATCCACTGCCATTCTCATATTACGACTGTTTTTGTCAATAATATGATCACCGGTTAAACTTCGAACAACGCGTTGTTTCATTGATGAGGAAGAGTCATATGGAAAGCTATTGTCAATTGTTGCATGCATGAATACGTTGTCGCGGAGAGTATCTAAAAGTTTATCTTGGTTAGCAACAAATTATATTATTGTGGACGTAAACACATCTTGCGTTGTTGAGTTAATGAACAGTAACACAGCTTTTAGATTGTCGGTTATTTTAGTAGAGTCCTCTTGTTTACGGGTGTATTGCTGTGACTCAATGCTATCGTACCACACCGATAAACACATCGCTAGTGACCGTTGTCGGCTTGAATCACCCATTGTCAGTTGTCGAATTTTCACAACCGCTGGTTATTGAATGTCGTCGGGGAATCCCCTAAATAGCTGATCAAGCGTGACGATTTCACACGACGAGAATTTCTGTACTGACAGCGTACACGTGAGTACAGTTCATTGGCCAATTTGGACAAGAGGTAATGGTGGCTATACCATTAAGCATGATTACGATAATATTGAAATGACGAAACATCATACCGGCACAGTCCAAACATCCCGGTTAAGCGAATCTTGATCTTGTCACCATCTTGTACCTGAGAAATTCCGCAAACACTAGAACATATTCAAACATCGATACCTTGTCCGATTTTCGAGAAAACACGCATAACTTGAAGACAGAAACAATTTGACATTTCTTGTTTACACGAAAGTAGTAATTCAGAAGATGTTCAAAGAATTGTTGATGGACGGACGGATGGACAGACGGACGAGTAGTGATGACTATAGCTCCACCGGCGACTTCGTCTCAGGTGAGATCATCGTTAGACGTAGGTGACGACTCTTTTGATGCCACAAAGGATAAGTTCCGACCAGGACATAGATATGGGATAAACAGAGTCCAGATATAAAGAATTACATAACACCAGCTCGATGCCATTTTAACCCATACAGCTGCCCAGTTCAGACCAAATTTGTTGATATCGGTTTCAGCTGGCTTCTTGTCTTGTTTTATTGCCCAAAATTCCCATAAATGACAGTTTGTAAGCATCATGGGTCATCGGATTTCTGCCATTTCAGACAGCTGGGTAAATCCCAGAAGATTAATGTTGCGTGTATCAAATCTCTCCAGATTAGGAGAATAATCACTTGATGTTATTTTTGAACGTGCGGGGTTTGTTTTACTTATTTCCTTAAAGCTAACCGGTTTTCCATTATTAGCAATCTTGCTTCTAGTCGATTTTATCCTGAACTTATCTGGTTTTGCATTAAGAGAGGAAACTGTTCCGATTGGTATTTCGTTGGCAGGTTTTGCATGGTGACTCTCGAAAGGAAACTGTTCTGATTGTTATTTGGTTGGATATATTGTCAGATCCTTGATTCGACCTTATAACGTCTATATGACTTAATGTGTTCTTTAATGAGATAGATTTCCCTTGGTATTATTATTGTCCCTTGTCGATATTAGAACAGAACTGACAGGTTTTGAATGACTGTCATGGGAGGAGACTGTTATTTGCTTGGTTTTCTTGTTGATTCCTTGCCTCGCTGATCGTTTTAATATTGTTTCAGATTCTTTGTATCCCGCGTCTATATTATTATAGTCGCTGAGTGATTTGTCCTTATGAGATATATTTAGAAACACTAACAACCATGTCGACACGAGAAGACATAGAATTAATGCAGAAGTCCGCTTCAATGAGATTCTTGCCATAAGCGTAACATATCCAACACATTACCCTGCAAAAGAATAATATACAGATATAGTATTCATTATATAAAATATATATAGGAATTTGAGTACATGTATTGTATGATTATAAACCGGTTACAACATATTCCAGTAGACACATTTCGCACAATGAACGACAACAGACAAATGTGCCGCGCCATATCAAATCCAGTCGTAAGTCGGGATTTGTTTACCCTGTGCCAATGCATTCTCTTATATATGCGAGTCGACCACAGGTCGCCTCGCATATATAAGAGAATGCATTGGCCTAACAATTTTTTACAATTTTAATAATTTTTTCTTGTATTCTTTAACAATTTTATAATTTCACCCATACAGAGCCCCAGACAAACATGAGCAGACGACACTCTTCTTTATGCTTCTATATATGTGTGGGGCTCCCTGCAGGGTAATGGATGTTTTTTTTCTTATGTCCTAAAAATTGTAAGAAACATTTATTTAAAAAAATGATAAAAAATTGTTAGGCCAATGCATTCTCTTATATATGCGAGGCGACCTATGGTCGACTCGCATATATAAGATAATGCATTGGCACAGGGTAACAAAAAATCCGGACTTACGACTGGATTTGATATGGCGGGTCACAAATATTACGAACATGGACGTTACTATAATGTGTGTTCTTTCTATTCGTTGTAGTTTTCCCCTGTCCGTTGTTACGATTACTGTTTTGGATTTTCAACAAAACTCATAAATACACCACAAACTATTAACTGTTATATATTAAATGTGTTTATTGGAGAGTGATCATTAATAAATCTGGCTCAAGAGTACTGTCGCCTATGGGAAACCATTTAGTTCAGTGATTCCTATAAGAAACATTTGAATTTTTACGAAATTTCACGTCTCACCATGATAATTTGTTAATTTAATATTTTCTTGTTTTCAAATGAGTATGGCAAAATGTTGGAAAAATTTAAAGAAGAAACTCCTGGAACCGTTTGTAGATAGTAAAGGAAGTGATAAATCTGGGAGTTACGCATGGGCAATAGATACCATGAGGGGATCAGGGAGTCTAAAGCCCCGCCCCGCCCCAATTTTGAGGTGTGTTAGCCCCCCCCCCCCCATTGGGGAAAGCTAACGATAGTTGACGTGATAGCTTCCGTCATCCAGTAGCTCCTATCGGGGACCGTAGCCCCACCCAAGTTGGGGGGTGATGGCATCACCACTAGAGTTACTGCCGTTGCAGACTGTCATGGAAGGTCTGTTAAATAGACAGTATGCTCTGCCATCTGGTAAATTTTCATGCCTGATGCTTTGTCTGATGTTGTATCGTTATGTTTTTATGCTTCATATTGCTACTAAGGTATTTTTAATATTAATTTTCTGTTAATTTGTATTATAAATTGCCAAATAACAATAATTGCAAACATAATGTGCGGAAATCTTGGGCAAAAGGAAAAATTGTTCACAAATTACGAACAAGTCTACCAAGTCGCCCCTAGTAGTAGGATGTGGGTACAAACTTAGATAACAGCAGAATTGGAATCAAGCGCTCTGATTGGCCAGTTTGAGTCTTATATCGAATATTATGCCAAGAATCAGTACCAATAGAGGGGGTTTAATTCTGATTAGGCTGATCTGTGTTGGAAGTCACAGGGGACATAGCTCGATATAGGCGGTTGTGCACGAAGTTAGGAAACTTATCTGATACCATCGTTGATAAGGGAAGGCAGTAACACTACTGAGCTTGATATTTGATATGTAGTGTGTAGGTACATGTACACATAGGCTTTAGACTGGGAGTAATACATTCCAGCAAAATAATAAGCCCAGATAGTCATAAAACTTGGCTGGTCAGCAGATAGGATAGGCAGAGTTCTGTTTATGTATAGCCAAGCCAATGTCTCAAACTTACCAATTCAGAGAAGATTCAGTTAGGTACAGAATCCATGCATAATAAGTACTGTATTCCGGTGAAGCGGTAGATATTGTCGGCGGTTGTGAATTGTTAGTATGCAATGAATTTGTTGCGTGGCCGAGTGGTTATTAGCAAAACCAAACTGGGGGCAGAGTGTTTGCGAATTACAATCTGACCGGGTTCCGCCCCTTAAACTGTCAGTGGACGGCACACTCCCAGTTTGTTTTTCTTTCCACTTCCAATTATTTAGCCACATACATTTTGTATCAATCAAAACTGTCCAATTCACAACAACTTAATTTGATGCCACTCATTTTAATCATTCTCTCACACAAACTTTCCAAGTACCGTTATCAGTCAAGCACATACTAATTAACTCAAATCAAACACTTGGTGAAGAGAACATCTATATATAATTAGGCAGTGCCGTGGGTTTTACATTCAGTCGGGATATTTTTAGTAGAGAAACTCACTAACTTGCTCTCTTTAGGTTGTAGTTGGGCGGATATGTGCAAAATCGTTCATTTTAATGAATAAATTGTGAAATTTGGCCCAGACATTCCCGGTTGTGTCCTTTGAAAATATTTTCGGTAGAAAACTAGATCGGACCATTTTTAGGGCGTTTTTGTGGTTTCCATGGCAACGAACCCCATTGCACAGAAATATGTATACAGGAGCGGAGAATGTGGGTAGATCAGAGGTATTTCCTTCTTGAAAATCCACGCTAGTGACAGAAGTATTATCCGACAACTAATGGACTGATTGGTTGCTATGGCAACACAATATACACAATCACGTGACCAATTTGTAGCTGAATGGTGCGATGGTATTCAAAGAGATGGACTTCAATTCAATTGGTATTTAGAACTAAATCGTGGTTACTCTTCCGGGAATGTAGTCAAACTAAATATTGACCGTATACTGCTATAATAACGGAAAACATATCAAATTGGGACTACTTAATATACCCAAAATTCTCTCGGAAAAGTGGACATTTCTAGAAATAAGGTTTCCACCCATATGTAACTCATGGACATGTTAATAGATAGAGAGGTAATGTCAGTGTTCTCGAGCATGATGGTGTGTTCTCGGAACAATGGAGGAAACGTTTTTCCTGACATGAATCAATCAATGTTGATGAATTTTGATGTTGTTGGGCACATAATATGGCCCATCTCAGTTCAGTTTCAAAGTACTGTTCAAAACCTGGCCAGAATCCCAAAAGAAGTTTTCGGTAACATTCCATACTGCGTCCTTTAACATGAATGTGACATGCCGTATAAGGTACTGGGACATCCATACTTGAACATTTAGTTGTTATGTTACATGTTTAATAACCAATTATTTGTCACAATTTGCTACCTTTTCGGAACAGCAGAGAATAATGTTCGGAATATATGTGAAAAATAAACTTTTTTTTATAAAATATGGTTGCTATCTTGGGTAATTTTGTCTAAAAACACACCATTGTCACCCGTTTAAGACCGATCAAAACAATAAACATATTTGATACCAAAGACAGTTCGATTTTACTTGAAAACATCGTCTAAACCCGAAGTGATTTTTTTTGCCGATTTTTATGTCAAGTTTGTGATAGAAAAGTCCAATAATTCTGGTAATGTCAGTGGCTATCTAAAATACTAACATTCATGCGACGTGCATCAACAATGGTAGTTTTCAATCTATAAAATACACAATAGCCAAGTTGATAAATTAACCCCAACTTTTAACCGATTGCATGACATGCTGGGGAGATATCTACAATTTTCCATATTTCGGGCGTCATTTTGGCAGCCATTTTGAGCCAAAGTGACAATTTTGGCTCCAATGAGTCAGTTTGAGTTGGAATATTCATAAGTAATGGTATGCCTTACTTACGGTGCACCGTTCTGCTCACTTCTTGTTGAAATATGACTGCAATCCCAAAGGTTATTTTTTGTTTGTCGCGTTCTGTAAAATCTAATTTTTGATGAATCGGAAGAGACGGGGACCACATGAATGGCATATTTCATTGCTCAAACGATCACTTAAATGAACAGTAGAACATAAAGTCACAATTATCAGTGAGTTCCATACAACAGAAACTGATCTAGAATTTATTAGTGAAAACATTAAATTTTCCACTTCCGGTTACCATGTTGGCCACCATCTTGAACGGGGAGTTCACATTTTACTATGAAAAGTGGAATTATATCGTAGCTTCACAAAAATATATACATATGTATACATAAGACAAGATTTTCTCACTATAATTTGTATCAAATTGTCTGGTGTCCACACGGCCACTTTTTTCATGTTAACATTGATTAAGTGCTGTGGGACATCATAAGGGGGGAAATGAGTCAGGTGAAGTTAAATCCTGGGGTGCCTGGATACCTATCAGCTCCTGTACTAGTGTACATAATGGCAGAGTTAATTGGGGAAAGTTTGTTCCCATGGCAACTAGGGCCTAAATGTTGGTATGGTGAGACCTGATTTGGTGAACAAATCTGAACCCTAGTCACCCAAGGATCCTTGTTTAAAATAATTAATATGGAGGGAAATAGTTATGGCCCTGGCTTCGCAACTATTTGACCCAGTGTCCTCATTTGAACAAATCGGAATGTGAGTCACATCCACACCAAATATGAACCCATTCGTTCTTATGGAGATGATGTTTAAAAATTGTTGACGGACTGACGGACGGACGACGGACGAGGAGTGATGACTATAGCTCCACCGGAGACTTCGTTATATGCTGATGATCTTATTTTACCATGTGAGAGTGAATGAGGACGGCAATTCTGCAGCAATTAACTAGGCCCCCATCTAGAGGTCACCCCGAAGATCCATATGACGTTTGGTGATGATTGAATGAGGGAGTTGGCATCTTGGGTGCGCCGAAGGATTTAGTCACACAAAGAGTAAAATCCAAAATCGCCATTGGTGGCCATGTTTTTCAATGAAATACGGAACAAAATTACGGCTCACATCTCGTGGTCACCCGAAAGATCAATATGAAGTTTGGTGACGATCAGATAACTGAGATATGTATGGTGTGCCAAAGGATTTAGTCATGCAAAGAGTAAACTCCAAGATGGCTGCTGACAGCCATATTTTCATCAAAAATCGTTCAAATTTGCTAGCTCCTATCTAGACTCCAGATGTGATCTAAAACATGCTTGTAAATTTTCAATAACAATTCTGAAATAAATGCGGGCTGCAGAGTATGGCGATGGATTCAGATTTGAAATCTAAGATGGATGCTGGTGGCCACATTTTTTATTAAATGTCGGAACAAATTGATGACTCCTAGGGTCATCCAGAAAATTCATATGAAGTTTGGTGATGATTGAATGAGGAATGTAGAATGTATGGTGTAGTAAAGGATTTAGTCATGCTAAGAGTAAAATACAAGATGGCGGCCAGTGGCCACGTCTTTCAAAATTGGAAAAATTGGTAAGCTCTTATCTAGATGTCGCACCCTGGTGATCCATATGAAGTTTGGTAATGATAGGATTAGGGAAGTGACCTGTATGAAGGTGCGGTACGTATACAGAATTTAGTCATACAAGGAGTTAAAACCTAGATGGCCACTGTCGGCAATTTTTTAAAACAAAATATGGAAAAATGGTAAGCCCGCATCTACAGGTCACCCATAGGAACCATATGAAGTTTGCCTTGGTGATGATCAGATGGGGGATGTGACCTGCAGGGTGTATAAAAGAATTAGTGATGCAAGGAGTAAAATCCAAAAATCCTAGTTTTCTATCTACATGTAGTTATACCAACAACAAGATCATAGAATAATCAGCCTAATTGCACATATGGTAATCCCTTCACATCTCCTAATTACCAAAATAATTTTAGGCAGGTGGGTTGTACCACAGAGAAATGGGCAGGTAGTCACAAACCCTTTAATATCGTCTAATTAATCAATGATTTTTATCAAATATGGCATATGGATTTTGGCAATTATAAACATTAGTATTCTACTTAACTTAGTATTTCATAGAAAAAGATAACTTGTCTCGACTTAAGTTAAGTATAATTTCAATAACTCGAATAAGACTTGAAGGTGAGATGTTGAGTTAGACAGAACAAAGAATTCCAAACAAGCTAAACTATCATTAATAATGGCATAATAAAGTGCCTTATTAATACTTAAGTCTTCTCAATCAACTAATTTTATTGAAATAAAGACGAAAATGTCAGTAGAAAAACATCATTTTTCACCTCGAAGACATTTGTTTACGACATTAATATTTCATGGGGGCAGCCACTTTTAAATCATGTGAATACATCAGCTGGTAATAGAGTGATCTCCCCTGATAAATAATTTATTGATTTTTCTTTGAACCGCCAACAATCGCTATGATCTATATACATTTGTATTGCAATTTTTTTACTTTATAACTTCCCAGTGAGGAACAAAATGTAAACATGCGTGGTCGGAACTTTTTAATTTAGAGTAATTTTCACAAATTTAACATTGATAGTAAACTAGAATATATTCTGAACTATACTACTGTCGAAAGGGAGATAATCCATCGCTGTGACATGTTTTTGTGCGGAATAATATTTCTAACAAGTAAATTAATTGAGGTGCACATATAGTTGAATATAAAGAATATCACGCAGATGTTATTGTCATCTAGTACACTCTTTGCTTTGAACGTGCAAATAAATTCATTTTGATGGGAAAATCGTTTGACTTGAAAACCAGTAAATGAAGCTTTGGAAGAAGCATGACAAATTGCACAAGTAAGTGTCGTTTTTGAAAAACGAAAGTAACGGTTGCTTTGCACCAGTTATGTACGCCAGCTCTTCAATTAATACACAAGTTCAAGTACTGTAATGCCCTGAGTAATCGACTCCTAACCACAGCAGAATTATGGGTAATTTTTCAGGATTTAGTTGTTGCCGTATTTCGGACAAAATCTTGAAAACTTACCCATGCATAATTCTGCTGTGGTTAAGGAGTCGATTATTTAGTGCATTACTGTATGTATTGATGGTAGATATTTGGGACATCTGCGTGTTATTTTGTATTTGTCTCCGAGACATGCCGAGCGTTGCCCTGCGCGGTACTATGTAACACACAATACGTCAGTATTTAGAAGCTACATGTGTTTTTGAGACAATGAGCATTTCTATTATGTGGATTGTCTCAAAAATAGATACAGCTTCAAATGTGTAGCTTTGATTATGAAATGTTTCGTTTTTGCCATGTCGGAGCATGCAATCTCAGTGGCACGTTAGGGTACGTTCATATACGCTGCCAAGTCTGCGCTGTATAGTTTGCAGGCATTTTGTCATAGAAAAGGATATGGTGCCAGAATATGAACGGAAACAAGCACATAAAGTGCATCTGTACCACAGCTAACTACATTCAAAGTAAAATCTCTGTAGTTCCAACTGTGGCGATGCTACCGGAATTTGCTTGTAAATATCATGCAATTATCTAGCAAAAATGAATCATACAGATATTCGAAGGCAAATTCCAGTAGCAACGTTACAAGTGCAACTACATACATGTTACTTCTCGTGTCTTTCTCTTTGGTAAAGATGCATGTTATGTGCATCTTTCCGTTCATATTCTGGCACCATGTGGTTTTCTATGACGAAATGTCCGCAAAAACATATCGTCCAAACTTGCCAGCATATGAGCGTACCCTTAAAGATGCATGGTCCCATTTGACCAAAATAATGATAATTTTCTAAGCTGATAACTGTCAACACGACTATGAAAACAACAGAGTACAATCAAATAGAGGTTTCCCTATTTATAGACGGTAACTCCGCAGGGAAAGTGCGGAAACAAGTTTTGATGC
Source organism: Siphonodentalium dalli (assembly GCA_032622095.1). Taxonomy (NCBI): domain Eukaryota; kingdom Metazoa; phylum Mollusca; class Scaphopoda; order Gadilida; family Siphonodentaliidae; genus Siphonodentalium; species Siphonodentalium dalli. The sequence goes on from CP136064.1 coordinate 8,205,898, forward strand.
CCGTGGGCAGTAGGGCATATCGAGGTGTGCATACGGTCCAATGTTCGATGCTCTGCTCCTTATAATTTCCGAGATAGTAAAGTGACATTTTTTCATATAAGGGAGATAACTCAGCTGGATAAACGCGGACAATATTCGCTATACGACAATTAGTTAGATCTCATTACCCCAATATACATACCAAATATTACTTCTGTACTCCTCATACTTTCGGAGATTAAGGCGCCGAAAAATGGTTAAGTATAATAATAATAATAACTAGCGGCTTTTCGAATTCCCGGTGGGAAATTCGTATACTTCCATATATTAAAGGTTTGTAATGATTCTCGTTTTACATGTATTGCGCTTCACCACTATCTATTTCTTCTTCTCTCTGCCTATTTCTCGCGTTGATGCTAATTTTATGTTTTTATTTTTATGGTGTACTCCTGTTTGTTTGTTTTCACTGTCATCCGCAGTTGACCAAAGTCTCAGATACTGTGTTTCTCTGGTACTTTGTGCACAAGTACTTTTCCCAGTGAATGTTTGAAGTCACGTTATATCTCGGAAAATTCAATTTACATGACTAAATAGTAGCATGTGATTGCCCCTATACTTCTGAACTATGAGACTGCTTCAATGATTCAATACCAATAGTTATTTCTGTACACGCACCAATAAGATGGACACCTCTGCCACATTACAGACATTGTAATTTGTATCACGATGCAGACAACACAATTGAGTGCACAAATAGTCATACTATTTTTCTTGATATAAACGGTAAATACTGGTCCATGCTCACATACAAGATACGATTGAGTTAGTGGTACGTACGTTTTGCGATATAATTATAGCGTCGCCATGAGTAAACTATTCGCTCCAAAACTCAGGAAATCGCACTCAAGTGGCGTTGATACTCCAAATAACATCCACTCATTAAAAACGTTTTATCCCCATGTTGGATTTTTGGAGTATTTTTTCACGTTTGGTTTTCGGTGGAATTTACATATTTAGACCCACCTGAATGCGAGCTCTCCATTGGGCAGGTTGCTTATATAGTAGAACGCTCAAAGTTTGGAAAATTATCAACGGTATATCAAAATACCTTCTCCTGCATTAGCTCGCTCTTTCATTAACCCGTTTTTGTCTTATTCGGAGACGGAAAACATTTTGGTTATTGGATAGAATATGGGTCCAGATTCAAATTTTGAGGGCCCAAATCTCGGCCATTTCTTAACGGATTTACGATCTGTTTTCAGTTTTGTGATCATCGTGTATGGTAGATGTTATATTCATCTGATTCGGAAAAGAATAAAAAATTGGTACCCCGGACCGCCCCTCCCCTGACCCACAACACTGAACGACACTGGCAAAATTTGGCACACCGCGTGTTCTTTTCAGCCTACACGCATTTGCGTATCAGATGACATTCAAAGTTCGACATCTTCGGAGGAGATGTGTTAACAAGCACATGGGCCCAAAATTGCAAAATTTGAGGGCCCGTAACTGTCGATTTTCAATAGAATTTAGAAATTCTTTAGTTTCTTGATCAGCTGTTGTTGCCGATGTTATATTCTAAGTTTCATCTGATTCCGAGAAGATTTAAAAATTGGTACCACAGACCACCCTCCTCTGGCCCACAATACTGAACCGACCCTGGCAAAATTTGGCTCACCGTCTGCCCTTTTCAGTCCACACACATTGGCGTATCAGATGACATCCAAACTTCAACACCTTCGGAGTAGATGTGTTAAAGGCACGTGCGGCCTTAATTGTCGAAAATATTCATATTTGTTCCAAACACCGTAAACAGAAAAACATTAAAACGCATACAGTTCCGTTCATATATACCATGACCATCGCATAAAAAGCATGTTATCATAAAGACCTACTATATTTTACCTAAGCAAGAGCCTGATTGTGTTACAGAAGACAGCACAATGCTACTGGCTAATCACACACAAATTGCATGAACGCTCTTTATTAGTTCCATATCAGGTATTCACCAACAAAGAACGCTCTTTATGTTTACCATCATAATATAAACAAACACCAGAAAAGTTACTTTTTATGCTTTTGTTTACATAACAATGGTCAAACATATGACCATAACATACTGTTTGTGCGATATTTCTTATTTATATACGGACAAAGACTATCTACATTTTGATGTCCTTTCTGTTTGTGGCGGTTTTTGACAGGTGGAGATATTTTCACAGGACACCCACCACCAAGGCCAACCGTGTCTTTAACAAGCACATGGGCCCAAATTGCAAACGTTGAGGGCCCGTTACTCTTGCATTTCTTCTCGGATTTCAAAAATCTTTTTCGGTATGGGTTTGTTTTCGTTCAGGAAGTACATATACTTAAATAGATAAATGTCAATCAAAAACATTTTTTGCGAAAATTTTGCCCCCATCCCAGTGTCAAAATATATGTCCGACCGTGTTCAATTTTTCTTCCTCGGACTAAGCTGATAACGGTCAACACGACTATGAAAACAAAATGCCGTTATCTGGAATGATACTGGAGAACAACAGAGTACAATCAAATAGAGGTTTCCCTATTTATAGACGGTAACTCCGCAGGGAAAGCGCGGAAACAAGTTTTTATGCCCGTGGGCAGTAGGGCATATCGAGGTGTGCATACGGTGTGCATGCTCCTTATAATTTCCGAGATAGTAAAGTGACATTTTTTCATATAAGGGAGATAACTCAGCTGGATAAACGCGGACAATATTCGCTATACGACAATTAGTTAGATCTCATTACCCCAACATACATACCAAATATTACTTCTGTACTCCTCATACTTTCGGAGATTAAGGCGCCGAAAAATGGTTAAGTATAATAATAATAATAACTAGCGGCTTTTCGAATTCCCGGTGGGAAATTCGTATACTTCCATATATTAAAGGTTTGTAATGATTCTCGTTTTACATGTATTGCGCTTCACCACTATCTATTTCTTCTTCTCTCTGCCTATTTCTCGCGTTGATGCAAATTTTATGTTTTTATTTTTATGGTGTACTCCTGTTTGTTTGTTTTCACTGTCATCCGCAGTTGACAAAAGTCTCAGGTACTGTGTTTCTCTGGTACTTTGTGCACAAGTACTTTTCATATTGAATGTTTGAAGTCACGTTATATCTCGGAAAATTCAATGTACATGACTAAATAGTAGCATGTGATTTCCCCTATACTTCTGAACTATGAGACTGCTTCAATGATTCAATACCAATAGGTATTTCTGTACACGCACCAAGAAGATGGACACCTCTGCCAAATTACAGACATTGTAATTTGTATCACGATGCAGACAAAACAATTGAGTGCACAAATAGTCATACTATTTTTCTTGATATAAACGGTAAATACTGGTCCATGCTCACATACAATATACGATTGAGTTAGTGGTACGTACGTTTTGCGATATAATTATAGCGTCGCCATGAGTAAACTATTCGCTCCAAAACTCAGGAAATCGCACTCAAGTGGCGCGTTGATACTCCAAATAACATCCACTCATTAAAAACGTGTTATCTCCATGTTGGATTTTTGGAGTATTTTTTCACCTTTCGTTTTCGGTGGAATTTACATATTTGGACCCACCTGAATGCGAGCTCTCCGTTGGGCAGGTTGCTTATATAGTAGAACGCTCGAAGTTTGGAAAATTATCTACGGTATATCAAAATACCTTCTCCTGCATTAGCTCGCTCTTTCATTAACCCGTTTCGATTTGGCGGGAAAAATAGGTTAGTGATACGGCACTTAACTATTCCCATTTACCTTATAAAGCCTCGCCACGAGTAAACCTTCGGCTTTAGGGCGATTGACACAGACATGACTAAGTTGCGCCTGGACACTAGCTATCACAACTACTTATCAAATTTCTTTTATCTTGATGTCTGATTTCTTGACAAATTTCCCCCCTTTGATTTTCGTTAAAATTTGCCAAAAGTTTGAACCCACCCGAAGCGATGTCGCTTTTGGGCAGGTTGCTTTTATAGTAAAGTGGTCAAACTTTGGTATCTAACCTACATTATACCGCCGTATCTGCTACTCCATTAACCGTGCTCTTTAACTATCCCGTTTGGATTAGGCGCTATAAATAGATAATTATTTGTCCCTGTCGCAAGTCGGTAACCGTAGGGCCAAAAAACTGACAAGTGTATATTCGGGTGTGTATCACTCTTCCCATTCGGAAAATGCAATAAAAAATTCAAAGCGCTTGTTTTTTTGTTTTTTTTTGCTAAATCTGCCGTTTACATCCGCCACCGGTCTGCCTGGTCCCACCATCCGGTCTGGTCTCACAACCCCGGCATAGTCCCACCGCTTTTCCGGGCCTGGTCTCACCCTATCCTGCGCTCCAGCTCCTCCAACGGCCATTTTCCTTCATTAGGGAGAGAAATTTAGTATTTTGAACATTCAGGGGTCGGTAATTGTCGACCGATTAAAAAAATATTTGCGGCATCGTTATCGGTGTAAAATATAGACTATGACATGTAAGTGTTGTCGCAATCGAAGAGAATTTATTTTGTACGACTTTGAACACACCACCCCACTTCCCGGGTAATACGCGGACAACGTCCATTTTGTGAAACTAAACCACGTTTAAGTTGCTCTACATCATAACATTTGTCCCGTTCCGCTGCCTCAATGCGTTCCAGATATACTCTACAATTGTCGATAAATGTGAGAGGCCGGTTTAAGGGCCATAACTCCATAAATCGGGCACGGACAAAACTCGCAATGCCTCAACTGCCGATTCCCGTGGGAGTTTTACACACACAGAAAATTTCAGCATTCTACATTTAGCGGTTCCTGAGATTAGGCGTTACAAACTATGTAAGAAAAATAATAATAATAATAATAATAATAATAGAGAAAAATGGAGAAAATTAAAAAGGGCCATAACTCTGCAAAGGAGTACATTTTCAGTACCTCTTAGAAATTTCGCGTTTCTAGTGCCATTATTTTTCCCAGTATGTCCAATTAAACGGAAAACTGGGTCAACAGAAATACAATATACTCCCATATTAAAATATGGAAGTATAATGAAAAATAATCGATAAAGGGCCATATCTCCGGCAAAAAACATTGCGCCGAATTCCGGATACCATTATATTTAGTAGACCTCCGATGCCTACATTCGCTAGAGATTTCGCGTTCCTACTGCAATTAGTTTCTGAGTATTTCCAAATAAACGGAAAACGAACCCAGTAGAAAAACAATATACTTCCTTGGTTACACCATGGAAGTATAATAAAGACTTATCATGAACATTATATAGAAAGTAATCAGTTGGTTCCGATAATTACGTTAACTAATTCACTATAGGCGAGAGACGTCGGTAAGAACCGAGTGAGCGTTAGCGCACGAGTTTCTTACATAAACGTCTCGTCTCGAGTGAATTATTGAACGTAATTCTCGGAGTTATTGAATACTGTATTTATTACAGTTCTGCATCAATTTGGTTCGCCAAATATGATTAAAACACCCCGAATGAATGCACCAAGTCTCGATGTGCAGAAAGATCAACCATCGAAAATTCACTCTAGATCAGTAAGCGACGTAACGTCAATATCGTCACAAGAAATGTCACAATTCACAAGTGAATTACCATTTTTAATTAACTGCGTATTCAATAAAAATCGCGAATAGCAGTGTAACAAAACATAATATCATGTAAGCACACTGTGTCTCACAGTGTGGGCTTATTCACACGCGACTGGAAACTACCGAAATAAGCTTTGCGCTTGGGGTCTGATCCCCTCCATACAACTAATATTCATATTATACATCATATTTTGTATTGTACATATTTAAGTGTATGCAATACATACTGTTTGCATCAAGGATGTGTGGTCTGAAGTTTTGCAGCAAATAAATCATTGAGAATAATTGTATATACTACATACCTCGATCGTGAGTACACTGTATATCCCTGCCACTACCCCGCACCGTGCTGCATGCGAGCGTGTTAAATTATCAATATACGTATATGCATGTCCAACAGTGCACTGCATATACGGTTACATCTATTTTTCGGGTAGAGTTTTGTTGTCACATTCCCGACAACAACGACAGTCGCCTGGATCAATAGTCGACCCAATACTATTCTGCACTGTCAAACGGCACAATTGTTCTGACACTTAGGTAACCATTTAATGATTCAATGCATGGCTTGAAAACAACTATGAGCTGCTGCATTGAAACCCAGCTCCGTTGTACTACCTCGACCTTCTATTTCCCCGAATGGGCATTTATTCTATGCTTTATACCATAAGGGTGGATACACACATGCATGTAATCTCTGTAATTATCGTGTACTAGCATGATTACCCGGCGTTGCCCAGGTTAAAGTGATGTGAAACCCTCTGCATATTGTGGATATATGGTGGGAATAGAGGATACTCTTGTTCACAGCGTTACACATATTCTGATAAATTATATATCCAAATAACATCACAAAACAATTCTTACACCAGGAATATAAGTAGTAGCTCACCTTGTCGGATCGGAGCGATTGCCATTTTGTTTATCGCGATTGATCCGTTCCACCAATAAAGAACTATTTATTTGTTGACAACTGCGTATACTTCAGACGTTATAACATGAACATCATAAACACATTAGTTCGCAAAAATAAAAGACGACAATTTGGTTTTACATAGAGATGTATCAATCAATATAGTGGGTTTGACTAATATTTTTAGGACACCTGGTTATCATATCTCCATGAAGATACAGGTGTTTCAAAGAAATGTCCAGGTGCTCCTCTGTCCATGCATGGTGCTATATACTGGCTATTTATTCTCAGTTTAAAAGAAATGTTGCTATGCAACAGAGCGAGATTTTGAGTTGTTCATGTTAGGCGATGAGTCTGTTCTAAAACATGAAAGATATCCTCTGTATATTGGGCAGATATAACCCTGTCAGATGTCAGTATTGGATGATCATGAAAAGTCATGTGCCACTGACTCCGTTTTCTTTTATCTCAGAAGAAATTATATTTTACGGCACACTGTGACCACTATTGTTGAACAGGCCTTCTATACATTTCCATATCTCTTGAAAAGTTTTTGTGGAAACTATATTGAATGGAGCAGACTCAGTTGTGTTATAATATTAACATGAGCTATTCTATTATTTTAACATGCACCATTATCTTCCTCGTAAAATGTTACCACTGTTAGAACGCCTTGGTGCCATCTCGATTGTACCCCGTGAAGTTATATATAGAACACATACAGAGAGACATTTATTTGCAAATATATATAGGCACCAAATGTGATGTTTTTAACACGCACGACTTGATTCCTCGTATCATTTGAGAAGAACCTGTATGAATTCGATGTTAATTGGCACAAAACATATTTCTACAGTTTTGGTGACCAGCCCGTCCCTATTTCGGACTCAAACGGCGCCACATTTGACATCATTAAACCACAAACTTAGACTTATTATGGAGATGAATATAATAAAATTGTTGAAAATTGACGAGTATACAAATTCGTATCAAATGTAAGGCCCCAATTTCTCTCACCCAAACGGCACAAATTTGGCGTATTTAAACCACACGATTAGATTTCTCGAATCACGGAGAAGAATATGTATCGGTCTGGTGGAAATCGGCGCTAAACATATTTTTTATCATTTTTGTGTCTCTCTCATCCTTTGTGGGCCCTGTCTCGAATGGCACCACATTTGACATCTTTAAACCACAAAATTAAGACTCCTGATATCATGGAGATGGTTATTTATAAGTTTGGTGCTAATCGGCGACTAAACAATTTTTTTTTATCAAATTTAGTGCCCACCCACACCATCTCTCAAACAAACAGCATCAACATAGCGTCTTCAAATCACATTATTTGATTCCTCGTATCATGGATAAGAATGTGTATCAATTTGGTGAAAATTGGCGCTAAAATTATTGTGTATCAATTCTGGTGCCCCTCTCCTTTTCAGTGCACCCCTGACTCGAATGACGCCAGTTTTAACAGTGTAAGCCACACCATTAGACTCCTCCTACCATGTGGATGAATTTGTATAAGTTTTGTATCAATCGGTGACTAAACCAATTATTATCAAATTTAGTGCCTACCCGCACACATCCAAACGACACCAATTTGCGTCTTTAAATCATACAATTATATTTCCTGTATCATGGAGAAGAATGTGTATCAATTTGGTGGAAATCGGCGCTAAAATTAGTTTGATCAATTTTGGGGCCCTTCTCCCCTTCCGTGCATCTCTGACACGAATGGCGCAACGTTTGACATATTTAGACAACACCATTATATTTCTCATGTCGTGGGGAATTATTACATAAAAGTTTGGTGGCAATCGGCGGCAAACATTTGTTCTGCCCCTCCCCTTTTCAGCCCCTGACAACAGCGTCACTTTAGAAAATTCTAACCCGGACCATTAACTTTCTCGTAACAAGTTACCCCTAGTAGACCGTTTGGTGCCATCTAGATGGTCCCTCGGCGCTAAACTTAGTTTATCAATTTTGGTGCCCCTCTCCCCTTCCGTGCACCACTTACTCGAACGGCGCCACTTTTGACATATTTAAACTGCACCACCGGATTCCTTATCGCATTGGGATGATTATATATAAGTTTCGTGGCAATCGGCGACAATTTTTTTCTGCCCCTCCCCCTTTTCTGCCCCTGAAAACAACGGCGTCACTTTAGAAAATCCTAACCCACACCATTATCTTTCTCGTAAACAGTTACCCCTAGTAGACCCATTTGGTGCCATCCAGATGGTCCCCTGTGAATTTCTATAGAACACAGACAGACATTCGCAAATATAGATATATATAAAATTTATGAAAATTGGTGAGTATACAAATTTGTATCAAATTTAGGGCCACCATTGCATATCTCTCACTTAAAAAGGCACCAATTTGGCGCATTTAAACCACACGGTTAGATTATTCGTATCATGGAGAAGAATATGTATCAATCAGGTGGAAATCGGCGCTAAACATATTGTTTATCAATGTTTGTGTCCCTCTCACCCTCTAGGCACCCCTGACTCGAATGGCCCCACTTTTTACATCTTTAAGCCGCACAATTAGACTCCTGATATTGTGGAAATTATTATTTGTAAGTTTGGTGCTAATCCGCGACTAAACAAATTTTTATCAAATTTAGTGCCCACCCCACCCCACCCCCATCTCTCACCAAAGCAGTACCATTATGACGTCTTTAAAATCACACCATTAGATTCCTCATATCATGGATAAGAATGTGCATCAATTTGGTGGAAATTGGCGCTAAAAATATTGTGTATCAATTTTGGTGCCCCTCTCCCTTTCAGTGCACCCCTGACTCGAATGACGCCACTTTTGACAGCTTTAAACCACGCCATTAGACACATCATACCACGGGGATGAATTTGTATAAGTTTCGTGGCAATCGACGACTAAACCAATTCTTATCAGATTTGGCACCCACCCACCGCCCCCCCCCCCAAATCTCTCATCCCAACGACACCAATTTGGCGTCTTTAAATCACACAATAAGAGTCCTTGTATCATGGAGAAGATCTCAGAAGAATGTGCATCAATTTGGTGGAATTCGGCGCTAAAATTATTTTGATCAATTTTGGTGCCCCTCTCCCCTTCCGTGCATCCCTGGCGCGAACGGTGCTACTTTTGACATATTTAAACCACACCATTAGATTCCTCATATTATGGGGTGATAATATATAAGTTTGGTGCCAATCATACTTTTCTGCCCCTGACAACAACGGCGTCACTTTAGAAAAATTCTAACCCTCGCCATTATCTTTCTCGTAAAAAGTTAGCCCTATTAGATCCCCTTTGTGCCATCTAGGTGGTCCCCTGTGAATTTCTATAGAACACGGACAGACAGACAGATAGACATTCGCAAATATAGATATAGATTTGGCGTTTTACATGGATCATACAGACAATGTAATATGTGTCCACTGACAACCCAATCATTGCCGACGTGTTGACAGCACTGAGTTCTAGTTCCAATTAAGTCGGAATGCAGAGAGCCCGTTATCTTGGACCGAGCCGCCAGGCCACTTAAAATAATTGTTCGTGGGATAACCCATATGGTGGATGTTCTATTTAAATAATTATCAGTCCTCTCTTGATATCTATAGCAGTGGTGGATCAGGATTTCGCCGACGCATGGGGCTATATATGATCCCGAAAGCTACCAGGCACCCCGGCTAACTCTGAGCTATTTAAGTAAAACATATCATATTGTACCTTCTTGCCCAGATTATTCCGACCGATACATTCAACTAAGTCCCTTAGCGATTTGAAGCTTTCGATACCCCACGCCAAACAAGCATCATGGTCGAAAATGTTCAATATTAAGCCTGTATATGTCAGACGTGTCGCTTCTGGTGTTCGTCCATTAATAAAGTGCCAGATATCACACAGACTTGACTAATTTCCGCATCCGATAGAGAAGACATGATTTGGACTGCCCTTAAATGTCCTGATAGCAGACAGTTTGGCTTCGCTTATCACTACTCACTTGTCTGGCCAGTTAACAATGAACCGCTCGCGCGCAGGTGATTACTGTTGTCAATTATTGGTGTGGTCATGTAGTCCAGTGCATTTATAGTTTCACCTCAAATAAATTGCAACACAAAGTTTCTCAGTGGGAACAAGTACTTTAAACCATCACAAATAATATACTAAAAATCAACAAGAATCAAGAAATGCGAAATTGATGAATTTCGTGAAATAAATTTGTCCAAATTTGGTAAAATACTCATTTTATAGCTTTTTAAGGATGTTTATAAAAAACTTCCTTTCACACGTCCTTCCATTTATATAACCATTTTGTAGAATGCACAACCCTGATTACAGAACAGAAAACCTTTCCTAGATACGTTCAGTATTGTTTGAGTTATGTGCCTCCAAAATTTATTATGGTCTTGTATTTTAAAAAATAAAGTAAAATGAAGGGATTCCTTGTTGTTTTAGTCATTTCCTCTCTAGGTTGTGCACAAAATATGATTTCTTTATGCTTCTCTGATTGAGAGGACAAAAATATTCTTATACAAAATGTGTGTTCCACCATTGTATGGAGAGCCAAATTTGTCTGTAGTCCAGAACCGGCGTGATGAAATAGCATATTTGATGTCATACAAATCAATAATTATATATCCATATTCCCTGTCTTTCTCATAATCACTTAAGTATACATCGTTAAACACATTGTAAAGGAATTTCCCAAATCATGGTGTAGAAAATCAAATTATGGCCCTATGAATCTTTAGAAAAATGCCATTTTGGGGTGTTTTTTGTTCATTTTAAAGGTTTTTGTGTATAAATTGTAAAAACAATGTATGTTTAATGTGCAAAATCATTTGAACTTTCCTCCTGAAACATTTTAGTGTTGAAATAAAAGGCTTATGTTGGATATGCCATGCTGATAAAGTTCTAAATAAACATCTAATAATTATTAAAGTACTTAACTGTTTACCATGCAAGAATATTCTGCACAAACTGGAATAAAACAACCCTTTGTCTCCAATGACTAGAATATGGTGACAAGATCATAGTCTTTGTGATTTCACCTACCCCGTTATCAACGTTCAAATTTGGAGTCAGTTTCTTGAAAAATATGTGAAATCCAGTGACTGTTTATTGGCATAACCCCAATGTAATCATATTTTTTCCAACCTTAGTGTTTTAGGAGGAACGTTCAAATGATTTTACACATTAAGCACTAATTGGAATCATTGTTGGTTACTATTTGTGCACAAACAAAAATTTAAATGGACAAAAACACCACAAAACAGTCCAAAATGGCATTTTTGGAAAAGAGTCAATACAAGAATTTATAGGGCCATAAGTTGATTATGGCACATATGTGTTTAGCAATTCCAGCGCAGTGTATTTAACCCAGTATACGTAAGAGGTTATGAGAAATACAGGGCATATGGATATCAATTTATTGAGTTGTATGACCTCAAATATGGTATTTCATCACACCAGTTCTGTGTCACAAGGCAAATTTGGCTAAGTCCATACAATGGAACACATATTTGTTTAAGACTATTTTTGTCATCTCGATCATAGATGCATAAAGAAATCATTTTTTGTGCACAATATAGTGAAGCAACTAATACAACAGTAAGATATCCCTTCATTGTTCTCTAGTTTTTAAAATACTAGACCCTAAAATATGGATTTTAGCTAATTCTTCAGAAATTGAGGCTCCGAAATTAGACAAACTCCCAATTTTGGAGGCACATAACTCGAAACATTCTCAACGTATCTGGAAAATGTTTTCTGTTCTGTAATCAGGATTGTGTACTCAACAAAATGGATATATAAATGGAAGGACATGTGAAATGAAGTTTTTTATAAACATCCTTGAAAAGCTATAAAATGGGTATTTTACCAACTTTTACTAAATTTATTTCACAAAATTTATCAATTTCGCCTTTCTTGATCCTTTTAGATTTTTAGTATGTTTATAATTGGTTAATAGACTTATTCTTGCTAAGAAACATTGTCTTGCAATTAGTTTGAGGTTTGGCACTTATTCTCATAAATGCACTGAACTAAGAGGCACGAAGATCCGTATGAACATGGGAGGGAAAGATGTTATGAGTTACGTATTCAAGCGAACATCCCAAGCAATAATAATGAGTGCTCCGTCTCTCAAGATCGACAACGACGTTGTACACATCGACCCACAACTCTTGTTTCAGAGGCTTATCACTGTTGCCAAAGCGCCGACCAGAGGTGATGTAACCTGCTGTGTCAGACTTTTAGGTCGAAAAAGATTTCATTTTATACATACACTATCACCAGGTGCAGTGTTGGAAGGGGCTTAATTTGGAACCAACTGATTGGGGATGGCAGGTTAAGGATGGGGGGCTTAATCCTATCAAATGTGAGGAACCACCAGCTCCAAAAGAACTGCTGAACATCATTCGTTGTAAATGTAAAACGGACTGCAAAAGCAGTAGGTGCACATGCCGAAAACATGGAATTATGTGTTCTATGTCTTGAGGGGAATGCCAAGGTGTTGACTGTTCAAACACACACCCCTTCGACAACAGTGAAATGGAGGCCTGGACTGAAAATCAGAACGATCTATCCAGGCTTATTATTTTTTCAAAATTCTATATTTTTTTAATGAATTTCTATATTTTTTCTCTTTTTTCACTATTTTGCCACATGATATGGACAACTTAGTGTCATTGATACCACAACCTGGCCCAAAATTCATGGAAAATCCCATATATAACTGACTGACAACAGTCCCAAGTCCAACTATGGCAATTTTCTAATGCATAAACATGTAATGTGAAATTCCATTTTTCTCTGATTTCTTCTCATTTTTACATCTTTTCACCCTAAAATATTTTGATTATTTGCTTGTAGTAACAACACGAAAAAAGCCCACAATTGTGGATATAACTATATAACAATAGTTCCAAGCCCAGTTATGACAATTTTACAACTGCATCAAGAGTTATTGCAGACTTCCAGTTTTCACTGAATTTTGACCAATTTTTCAACTTTTTGACCCAAATTTCGAAAATTTAATAAATATTTATAGAATAAAATGATACAAAATCTTGGATACAACTGTACCACAGTTTATCATTGTGAAAATATTACAATTGTATGTTTACATCAAGAGTTATTAACAAAAAATGTTAATCTCCATTTTTCACCAATTTTTCATCATTTTCGCCACTTTTTGCCTCAAAAAGGCTATTTCGCATGTTCAGATTTTTGTTGATTTTTAGCTGAGTGTACTATATGATGCTCCCAACCAAAATAAAACAAAATCTTTTGTGTTAAAATTATTTTGAGGTTCAGCCCTATTTTCTCATAAATGCACTGGACTAATGTAAAATACATGTATTTCACATACAGAAATTACATGCATTTGTGTATCCACCCTTAGTCGACATACTATTTTGGCATCAAAATATTTAATTACACGGCTGATGACCTTTTGAGTTCATTTAACCTCTTGCGCCATTTAACATGTGACCTTTCACCGTACATGGCTGATTACATTTCAAGTTCATTTAACCTCTGAGTTCATCTAACTTGTGACCTTTCACTGTGCCTCGATTTGAAAGTTTGTCAGCCGGTCTCATATCGACATCGACTCCCGCCCAAGCGGGATCCATTACTCCTCGACATTTCGATCAACCACCCACCCACCCAAGAATTTGTACTGTAAAATTCCTATCAACTTTTAGCTATTAATTAATGGACATAGAGATCAACATTACTGTCCGTCATGTGTCATAAGTAATTAACGTATCTATATATTGTACTGGATAATGGTCATACATATTGGTTGAGTTGGCGGTAAAATAGCATCAATGAGGCGTCTTCCAGGAATATATGGTGTGTATTGGTATGTGTATGAATGAGGTATGACAGGGGAGTGCTAGGGTTATTTATTTGTTCATAAGTATCAATTCATTGTGAACATTATCCAGCAAAATAAAATATTTTGATGCCAAAAATGGTGCCTTATCCCTTCTCTTTGTGTCCTGCCTATAGGGCCTTAAAGTCAGGTCAGGGTATTTATCTAGAATGGTCATGTCTGCAAATGTATGCACAAATAACTCCCACGGGGACCTCTATTCGAAAATTAGTTCACTTCTAACAAACATCTGCACAGTGCTTACAGATCCCACGCAATACAATTCCTTGTCAGAAAAGACAGCATTTTAATTTGCATACCAGTAACCAGTAACCATTCAAACATAGCACGTCATCATAATAGAGTTACTGTTCTTCTGCGTCGGGATTTTTTTTACCCTGTGCCAATGCATTCTCTTATATATGCGAGTCGACCATAGGTCGCCTCGCATATATAAGAGAATGCATTGGCCTAACAATTTTTTACAATTTTAATATTTTTTTCTTGTATTCATTAACAATGTTATAATTTCACCCATACAGAGCCCCAGACAAACATGAGCAGACGACACAGACCAATTGAATACCAACTGCATATCAAAAACCTTTGCTTTATGGGACGTCTTATCCATCTACCGTTCGGCCATCAATTACCATTACGACTGTTTGTCCTGAAAGCACACCTCTACAGACTATACAGTCGCTCCAGTAGTTTTGTACAGGAAATGTTCTCCATATTAGCCAAATACGATCTTTTGAACTATTTGAACGACTACCTGGACATTGGGGTCTTCCCAAAACTGTCAACGTGGATAACTCTTGTGAAGGCAGCTGTCAGGGGAACGTTCATTTCCGCGTGGCAGACCAAAGTTTCGTCCGATCCATCCTTGCGAATTCTGTGGAAAGTTCACCCTAATCCCCTATCAAACTGGGCAGTCTGGAAACTTCTCCATGGAAACGCTCACATGTTGAAATATCTCAAAAACTTAGTACTGCTTCTCAACAGGACTACCTATGCCAACAATTTAGTGTGTCATCTCTGCAGCGAAGTGTACTCGAACGAAATCGACCACGCCATGTTCGTATGCTCTTCTCCAGCCGCACTCATTATTAGAAACTCTTTTTGGGAAGGGATTATCTCTCGTTTCGGCATACCCGAATATGTTCACCTTGCGTCGTTAGCCAGAGATGACATGGTAGCAACCCTCCTCGGAAGTTCTCTGGAAACCCTAACAGAACACATATCTCACTGTCTCAAGGAACTAGTACTATATTCTGCGAAGTTCCTGTACGTTCTCAGCACAATGATAATGAATGGCGTACAGCAACCCGTGTCTCGTCCATTGTAATTATCTTCTCAACACCCACGCATGTTGTAACGACTAACTGTCATATCTGTTGGACAAATCAGATTTTCCTGCAACAAAAGCTGTTGTGAACATTCAAATGCAGATATGCTTCACTCTCGTGGTTTCCAACACCTCTCCATACTTGTACATAACGGCCCACCACATTGGTCAGGGGAGCCCACTTTAATCCAACTGTATTTATATGTCATGTGTATCGATCTCTCCTATACTTGGAGGTAATAAAGATATCTCTCTTTCACTGTCCTTCAAGTTAGTGAACATTAAATGTGAGTCACACCTCTGTGCTTGCCTTGAGGGCTGATTGAAATGCTGCGCTGATGAGTCATTTAAGCATACCGATGCTAGTAAATAAATTAAGAAATTGCCTTTAATAAATAAACAAAGGTTCAACAAACATATTTCTTTCAAAAAGTTGGTAAGTGTTTTCTCCTGTTTTGAGCCTAATTGACAGTATATGCTATCTGCACAGTATAGAAGTTACTCTCCATCGTAGATCCATAACTCCGTGAACAGTGCTTTGAAGCCACTGACAATCCGAGCCAAAACACTACCAAACACAGACACCTTGTAAAAAGATATACGTTATATTATGCTGATAATTAGTTGTCAGATATCTCTCTTAAACCGGTTCGGCGTTCGAAAGGTTTAAAAAAAATTAAGAAATTGCTATTAAATAAATAAACAAAGGTTAAACAAACATATTTCTTTCAAAAGTTGGTAAGTGTTTTCTCCTGTTTTGAGCCTAATTGACAGTATAATCTATCTGCACAGTATAGAAGTTACTCTCCATTATAGATCCATAACTCCGTGCACAATGCTTTGAAGCCACTGACAATCCGAGCCAAAACACTATCAAACACAGACACCTTGTAAAAAGTTATATGTTATATTATGCAGATAATTAGTTATCCGACATCTCTCTTAAACTGATTCGACGTCCGAAAGGTTTAAAATAAAAACTGCTTTAAAGAGAAACTAGTATGTGCGCCCAAACTGTAATTAATGGGGCATTCGCCATGAAAACTGAGATGTCCACACGACGACGTAACCATCGTGGGAAATATGGGAGATAGAAACAAAGAGAACAAATGAACATTGGCTGCGGACACACGTATCACAGTAGCGATGGCATAGTAGGTGTGACAATTAATTGTGGTGCGATTTTGGTGACAATTGGTCGTCATATTCCTGTGCCATAGCGAGACATGTCGCCCGCCGCACATTCACACAATGAGTTTTTCCAAGCTCTATCAGCGTCGAGATCGACATCTCAATGATTTATCAAACCGAATGTCTTGTCGCTGTTGATCGTTACTCAACACGCAATGTTACATTTTTAATACTAACACACAAGACAATTCTGGACGATCGGTCGTGCAATTTTATGTATCGTAGAGAATACAATGTGGCTAAACGTAATGAGTAGAGATCAACCTTGTTGAAACTCAATGGGTTAATTGGTCAGTCGACTCACTGTGCGAATATGCGGCGTGCGACACGACTCCCTATGGCATATAAATTATGTTGACCAATTGTCACCAAACTCTACCATAATTAATTGTCACACCTACTATGCCATCGCTACTGTGGTGCGTGTGTCCGCGGCCATTAGATGCTGTGGTGCGTGTGTCCGCAGCCATTAGATACTGTGGTGCGTGTGTCCGCAGCCATTAGATACTGTGGTGCCTGTGTCCGCAGCCATTAGATGCTGAATTAACCAAGTTTAGCTCTGATTAGCTTATCATTAAGATTCTGATTCTTCTTAAATGCGATTATCACTTTATTGTTGAGTGGTTCAGCCGGTTCTCCTTCCAACTTGATCGCCTTCTCCTTGTATCTTCGCGCAATTTCTGTGTTGCGGCGACTATATACAAGAGGAAGACATATCAAGCTGCTGGGCGGAGCTGGTTGAGGAAGACATATCAAGCTGCTGGGCGGAGGAAGACATATCAAGCTGCTGTGCGGAGGAAGACATATCAAGCTGCTGTGCGGAGGAAGACATATCAAGCTGCTGGGCGGAGGAAGACATATCAAGCTGCTGGGCGGAGGAAGACATATCAAGCTGCTGTGCGGAGGAAGACATATCAAGCTGCTGTGCGGAGGAAGACATATCAAGCTGCTGGGCGGAGCTGGTTGATAAACATTAATTCAATCAGGAGTTGTGGTTTTGATTGTGGATATCCAAACTTATTCTCGCTGCAGTCTCATCTAATTAGAATCCTCTTCTGTATATAAGAGAATGCATTGGCCTAACAATTTTTATCATTTGTTTTAAATAAATGTTTCTTACAATTTTTAGGACATAAAATAAAAAACATCCATTACCCTGCAGGGAGCCCCACACATATATAGAAGCATATAGAAGAGTGTCGTCTGCTCATGTTTATTGGGGCTCTGTATGGGTGAAATTATAAAATTGTTAAAGAATACAAGAAAAAATTATTAAAATTGTAAAAAATTGTTAGGCCAATGCATTCTCTTATATATGCGAGGCGACCTATGGTCGACTCGCATATATAAGAGAATGCATTGGCACAGGGTAAAAAAATCCCGAGTTACGACTGGATTTGATATGTGGTTTTGAGTGTGGATATCCAAACTTATTCTCGCTGCAATCTCATATATTTAGAATCCTCTACTGTTCGCGGAGAGGCACTGTCTCTATGGGCATGAAACGAAAGACAGTGATAACGTTACATGTATATCCCGGTGAACAGAAATGGTTGGCAACTGGCTTGTCCAACTTCTGTTTGATGCTTGAGAGATGTAACCGCATGCGGACTATGAGTTCAGTTTTGGTCTGGCCTACATATTGGAATCTGCAAAACTGACAGGTTATAAGATAAATTAAATTTGCAGAGTTGCAATCCATTTGGTGAGTGATCCGATATTGAACGCGAGTCCTTTCGCTCTGAACGACATTCCCTATCTGAATATATTGTCTGGTGTTCATGGCGCAACGCTTCTTTTTGCAGTAAGTGACCTTTCCGTTCGAGATGTAGCGGCTGCTCGGGTGCAGTTTGAAATAAGTGAAGGTGATTTAAACTGACGAAATTCAAAATTAATTTCGGATTTAATTTTTCTGAGTTGGCGTATTGAGTAGCCTCGATGAATAAGAGATTAAAAGAGAATGTTACAAGCTTTATTAAAATCATGTTGATCTGAACACATTCTGAGAAAGTGGATAATATATCTATATATCTATATCTATTTTTGCGAATGTCTGTCTGTCTGTTTTCTACAGAAATTCACAGGGTACCATCTAGATGATACCAAAGGGGTCTACTAGGGGTAACTTTTTACGAAAAAGATAATGGTGGGGGTTAGAATTTTCTAAAGAGACGCCGTTGTTGTCAGGGGCAGAAAAGGAGGAGGAGCAGAATCTGTTTTTGTCGCCGATTGCCACGAAACTTACATATAATCATCCCCATGATATGAAGAATATAATGGTGTTGTTTAAATATGTCAAAAGTGGCGTCGTTCGAGTCGGGGATGCACGGAAGGGGAGAGGGGCACCAAAATTGATAAAAACTAATTTTAGCTCCGATTTCCACCAAATTGATATATATTCTTATTCATGGTACAAGTAATCTAATTGTGCGATTTAACAACGCCAAATTGTCGCTTGGGTGAGAGATTGGGGGGGGGGGCACTAAATTTGATAAGAATGGGTTTAGTCGCCGATTGCCACCACACTTATACAAAACCATCCCCATAGTATGAGGAGTCTAACGGTGTGGCTTAAATCTGTCAAATGGGGCCTCATTCGAGTCAGGGGTGCACTGAAAGGGAGAGGGGCACCAAAATTGATACACAATATTTTAGCGCCAATTTCCACCAAATTGATACACGTTCTTATCCATGATACGAGGAATCTAATCGTGTGATTTAAAGACGCGATATTGGTGCTGTTTGGGTGAGAGATGGGGAAGGGAGAGGTGGGCACCAAATTTGAAAAATAATTGTTTAGTAGCCGATTACCACCAAAGTTATAAATAATCATCTCCATGAATTCAGGAGTGTAATTGTGTGGCTTAAGGATGTCACAAGTGGGGCCATTCGAGTCAGTGGTGTATACAGTTGAGAGGGACACAACAAAATTATAACAATATGTTTAGCGCCGATTTCCACCAGATTGATACATATTCTTTTTGGTGATACGAGGAATCTTATCGTGTGGTTTAGATACACCAAAAATTGGTGCCCTCTGGGTGAGGGATATGGGGACCTTAAATTTGATACAAATTTTCTCCAATTTTATATATATGCATCTCTAATCTCTAATGAGTCTAAGTGTGTGGTTTAACGGTGACAAAAGTGGCGCCGCTTGAGTCCGAATTAGGGACGGGGACGGTCACCAAAACTGATAAAAAATAGTTTTAGTACCAATTACCATCAAATTCAGACACGGTCTTCTCAAATGATACGAGAAATCAAATCGTGCTGTGTCTGTGTGCGTTCTATATATAACTTCATGGAGTACAATCGAGATGGCACAAGGCCTTCTAAGAGGGGTAACTTTATACGGGGAAGATAATGGTGCGGGTTAAAATTTTCTAAAGTGACACTGTTTGTGTCAGGGTAAGAAAAGGGGGAGGTCGGCAAAATTAAAAAAATATGGTGAAATAGTTTTGTCGCCGATTTCCACCAAACGCATACATAATCACCCCCGCAATATGGCGCTGTTCGAGTCAACGTTGCAGGGGGCAGCAACGATTGATTTAATAAACTATTCTTAGCGCAGATTGCCACCAAATTGATATATTATTCTTCTCTATGATACGAGGAATATAATCGTGTGCTTTAAAGACGCCAAATTGCTGCCGTTTGGGTGAGAGATGGGGGGGGGGGGTCATAACTATTCTAATAACTTGTTTAGTTGCTGATTACCACCAAACCTAAATATAATCATCTCCAGTTTTTCATGCATCCACGAGTCTAATGGACGTGGTTTAAATGTGTCAAAAGTGGCGCCGTTAAAGTCATGCACGAGGATGTCAGTTTCACCAAAGCTGATAAAAATATATTTAGCACAAATTTCCACCAAATTCATACACGTTCTTCTCTGATACAATGAATTAAATCACATTTGGTGTCGTTTGGGTCATTGATAAGATTGCTATTCGCCGATATCAACCTATATAAGTTATATATAGTCACCCAGGTCATCTCCATATCATTTTAAGGAGTTGTGTGCATTCAAATTTCACAATCTCGACATAATTATGGTGACCCAATTAAGTCACTTGAACAATTATATCTTCTCAACTGTCATATTGATATGGGGATGGCAATTTGGACATTCACACAATGAGCTAGCAAAAAGAGATACATAGAAGAAGCATTAAACGTATATTTATCATTCTATTTAAGAGAAACATATATTCTTGCAAACTGAAAGACCTCGAACCGTCAGAGGATTGCACAATTGAGTCTGTTCCATTCTATACAGTTTCCATAAAGAGAGATATGGAAATGTATCGAAGGCCTGTTAAAAAATAGTGGTCAGTGTGCAGTCAAATATATTTTTCTTCTGATATAAAAGAGAACGCAGTCAGTAGCACATGACTTTTCATGATCCTCCAATACTGACATCTGCCAAGGGTATATCTGCCCGACAGCGGATTATTTTTAGAACAGACTCATCGACTGACATAACCAACTCAAAATCTCGCTCTGTGTCTGGCACATGTAGATGATATACGTGCGCAGCAACATCTCTTTTAAACTGAGAATATTTAGACAATATATAGCACCATGAACAGAGGATCACCTGGAAATTTCTTTAAAACATTTGTATCTTCATGGAGATATGATAGCCAGGTGTCCTCAAGATCTTAGTCCAACCCACTAGATTGATTGATACATCTCTATATGTAAAACCCAATTGTCGTCTTTTATTTTTGCGAACTAATGTGTTTATGATGTTCGTGTATGATATTGTAACGTCTGAAGTATACGCAGTTGTAAATAAATAAATACTTAATTATTGGTGGAACGGATTAATCGCGATAAACAAAATGACAATCGACAAGGTGAGCCACTACATATATTCCCTGACTGTGTAAGAATTATGTTTTGTGATGCTTTTTGAATATACAATTTATGAGAATACGTGTAACACCTTGAGCAAGAGTATTCTCTATTCCCAACAAATATCCACAACATGCAGAGGGTTTCACATGGTTAAATAAAATAGGTTTAAAGATCCGGGCGGCGTTGGCGTTGGCGGTGGGTATGCTGTTAAAATATTCACATCCGTCAAAAACCACCATAAACAGAAAGAATAGTCAAATATATACAGACCTTGTTCTTATACCAATCAGCAATATGGCATAAACGTATGTTATTGTCAATTTGTTTTCCTTTGTTATGTAAACAAAAGCAAAACACGTTACAGAACCTGGCTTTTGTTTAGATCCGGATATGGTAAACATAAAGAGCGTTATTTGCTACTGTTTTCCTGATATGGAAATAATAAAGAGCATTGATATCATTTGTGTGGGATTAAGCAATAGAATTACGCTGTGTTATGTAAACAGAAGCAAAACTTATGTAACACGAGCAGGCTCTTGTTTACGTACACCAACATACGTCTTGACGACAATATACTATTTACGCGCTGATTATGTTTGGCATATGAACAAAACTATATATATATATATTAAGATTCCTTCTGTTGATGGCGATTTGAACAAATATGAATATTTCTGCAACGAACGCCGCCCGTGCCTTTAAACTATTTCTGATCATGTGGTTATTTGACGCGTCACTGTATGCAATTCGATCGTCACAATACACATCGATAGATTCGGGGGTTTTGTTTTTAAATTATTGATCTTGACAATATTAATAGATGCAATGTCTTTTTTCTTCCGAGTCTGTGATCAACGAATTAGGAGGTCGTCATATCATGCCTCTTTTGGCGGACAATGGGTTAAACATGTCGCCGCGATGTCTGCGTACAAGGATGTTGCTATAACTGGGCAAACAGCACGATCATCAACAATGTTGAATCTATTTACTTGACTGCAATAACAAATCCGGGTAGCTCGCTCAATATAAAGGTGCTTTCCACCAGACCGAAATCAATCTACACAGTACCCAGAACAAAGCTTGGTTCAAAGATGACTGGCACTATGTATACCGTCGATGGCAAGGAGGTACAAACCACACCAACAGTAAGTGTTGAATTTACCTAACAATTTGTCTGCAATCGTTCATCTGTCCGTGGTCGTCCTGAAGAAAGCAATGTATACATGTAAAACGTAACGTTGGTTCCACATCCCCACCTGTACTTTTATGCAATCCCTATGATCACTACATATGGAATGTTTTAATTAACTGTATTTTCGATTGTTTTGTTGCTTTTACGAGTGTTTATACGCCCGTTAACGGGACGTATTATGTTATTGGTCCGCCCATATATCGGTCCGTCCGTCTGTCCGTCCATCCGTTCGCTGTTTTCGTTGCCGGATGATGACTTTAGTAAGTCTGAACTGAATAGAATGAAACTTGGTATATATATTTACCAGCACAAACTCCAGGTCAGGTTCGAATGTGGGTTCTGCCCGCCAATTTTCACATGAGTTACGGCCCTTTTTGTTGGAATTTGGATTCAATTTTCGTTCCCAGATGATAACTTTTAATTTTGGTTCGTGGATGAAACTTTAGTGAGTCGTCTCAACTGAATGGAATGACAAATTTCGGTATGTGAGTTTATACTAGCCCAAAATACAGGTAAAGTTCGAACTTTGGTTCCGCCCTCCAAATTTTACCCGAGTTAGTGTCCTTTGTTGAAATTACCACGGGCGAATTTTGCCCCGCCATAGCGATGCTCTTGTTATTAAAGGCCCATATCACTTTTGAGTTATGGCTGTTTCTTTTCCGAGATATGAATAGATATATTTATTCACTGCCTGTGCCATTAACTAGAAGCTGAAATAATCATTACAAATATTTATTTATTGACTGTGCCATTACATATATAGAAGCTGGAATATATATTCCGCCACGATACGGACATGTCAACTTTAAACGCATACATACCTCTTTTAGCCAAATATTATTTATACCCAGAACATAAACTATTATTCACTGTTTGTCTCAATTTGCCTGCATGTAATAAAATCATTGTTATTAATCGTCGTATCGGCGCTAAAGTGTTCTATATCCATTTTGGCGGGAAAATGAGATAATGGTAACGTTCGATTCGGCGCGGTATTTTGTGTCGGAAAAACACAAGAAATTGAGTACAGCATATATACACCAGATATGAATTAGCGAGAGTCAATGCAAATATGTTCCATCTCCCGAGTTAGTGTTTATATCAGTGCTGTATTGTTATATCTCCACTGTGGACCAATGAATCGATTTATTTTGTAACACGTGATCGCATAAATTTCAGTGCTTAATGCTCTATCTCGAACCGACAATGGTAACAAAATAATGGCCGTCAATATGCCTGACTGGAAATAACGCTTTCGTACTCTTATATATAAAAATCTGAATGTGAGCTGATTTCAGCACAGCAAATGCCATAATGTGCGAGTTCTTTTTACTGTGGAATGATTTAAAAACCACTTTGGCACTCACGAAAAAAACCTAATTGTTCAGCAAAGTCTTCTCTCTCCAAACACATGTCAACGTAATTACATGAATAATACTGACATTTAAGAGTACATTCATACGCTGGTAAGTTTGCACTGTGACAGAATATGAACGGAAACATGCACATAACATGCATCTTTACCAAAGCTAATGACATGAGAAGTAAAATTGATCTAATTCCACTTGTAATGCTGCTACTGTAATTTGCAGGCAATTCTTCAAGGATTGTCCACTTATAAATGGACAATCGGTACCTAAAATGGTCATTAATAAATGGACAATCCAACCACGCGAGGCACGCGAGCTCGGGATTGTCCACTAAATGAAGACATGTTTTGTTAATCCTGCATGAAGGGCAATAACTCTATAAATAATGTTAATTTGCTAAATAACGGTTATTTGTATGAGAAGAAGTGTTTTTGACGAAATAACGGAGAGATTTGAAGAAGAGTTTTTGACGAAATAACGGACATATTCGAAGAAGTGTTTTTAAAGAGCGTACACCAAACCTCTCCCAAGCCCACCCACCCACCCAAGGGAAGAATTTGACTTATATTTCACAAAAGTTGATCTGTTGTGGTGTTACAAATTTCTCATACAAATCACCGTCATTTAGTAAAAGTACATTCTTTATAGAGTTATTACACTTCAGATTTAATATGAAGCTAACATGCAGGATTATCGATATATGTCGTGATTTAGTGGACAATCGCAAGCTCGCCATTAGGTGGTAATTTGCCTTCAAATACCTGTATGATTTATTCTTGCGAGATAATTCTATGCAGTTTACAGGCAAATTCCGGTAGCATCGTTACAGGTGGAACTACAGAGATTTTACTTCGCACGTAGTTAGCTGTGGTACAGATGCATCTTATATGTTTGTTTCGTTCATATTCTGGCACCATATCGTTTTCTACGACAAAATGCATGCAAACCATACCGTGCAAACTTGCCAGTACAGTGTTTGAACGCACCCTAAAGCAAGACAATTTAGACATATTAGTTTTTCGTTTCCAAGGATAAAATGAAAACAACAAAAGGTGAAAATAAAGCAGACATATACGTAAACTAGAAGTCAAATTTTCAAATCGAGTTTCCCACCAACAAAAATGGATATAGAACATTATAGCACCGATGCGACGTAATATTAACGATCGTTTGTTTCACATCAGTGTGGGAAGTAAAAACAGATTTATAACTTTGGTAAGTCTTCTTATGGTACATGTATATACAGAGTCCGCATAAAGTCGTGAATAAAGTATGTGTCCACCTCTGATGACCAACGCAATGTCGAAAAGCGGCATTATATATGTTAAAGATACGCGTGGCGTTGGCGGTGGGTATGCTGTTAAAATGTTCACCTCCGTCAAAAACCGCCATAAACAGAAATAATAGTAAAATATAGACAGACTTTGTTCTTATGCCAATCAGAAATATGGCAGAAACAGTATGTTATTGTCAAATATTTGTCCCTTGTTATGTAAACAAAAGCAAAAAACGTTACAGAACCTGGCTTATGTTTAGATCCGGATATGGTAAACATAAAGAGCGTTATTTGTTACTGTTTTCCTGATATGGAAATACTGAAGAGCGTTTATATCATTCGTGTGTTATTAACCAATAGAATTGCGCTGTGTTATGTAAACAGAAGCAAAACTTCTGTAACACGAGCAGACTCTTGTTTAGGGTACGTTCATACGCTGGCAATATTGCACTGCAAACTGCAAAAATGCCAGCTGCAAAATTGCCAAAACGGATTAATTTCTGCCCGCTGTCAACAAATCAACGTTAGTAGTGATCAATGAACGACAGCCGTTTTGCGTGATTGATGAGCTGTTTGCAATATATCAGAACACGGTGCGTGTTGGTATTCTTAGGCCGGTCAAAATAATGTCACTTGACAAGTTGGAATGTCATATCACCACGGCCAGCTCTCTCGGTGGGATGCTGCTCATATATGAGTACAATAAACGTCACCTAGACAGGAGATGGTGCGTCCGCACTTGGCTCAACGAAGATAACCGACGAATTCAAATCTTCCCGGGTTTCATCCCAAACTCCAAACTTGGCATGAATAATAATATAGGCCCATATATGCTTTACCAATGCCAAAAACTAACATCCCATTATCCCTACTGTTAGACCCCACCCACCGCCACGACGACACAACCAGTAACATTTAAACCACTACAATTACATCGATATCGCAGTCTTGGTAGATGGTGTTAGCACGTAATCGAACCCAGCTTGATCTGAATTGAGTGATATCTCAATGTGCCATTCTGATCGATACATGACCATTTCGATAACAATTACGAATTTGTACACTGAAGTAAGCACATTTGAAGCAATGCATGGATATTCATAGTGAGTCCTGCCACCACTTCCCCAATAGCTCCCACATTTATGACACGGGAAGCATCACTTTTGGTACTATTTGTATCACGCCATATCATCATATCCTCATATAACGGAGATCCACATGTATAATTATGTGTGCATGAGAATCACAGAGAACACACCCCGATCCCATTCGATCGTATCAAGGACGGTACAGACACAATCAATTATTGTTAGTGGCCTTGTGTTGTGACCACCGGCAGAGAGGTCTACACCCGTTATCATATACCACCGTTGATTGTTGACGACCAGCCACGAGACAGCACGAGCTAACAAAACAAAACAAAACAACCTTTGCAGCTGGCATTTTTGCAGTTTACAGTGCAATATTGCCAGCGTATGAACGTACCCTTACGTACACCATCGTACGTCTTGGCGACAATATACTATTTACGCGCTAATTATGTTTGGCATATGAACAAAACTATATATATTTTAATATTCCTTCCGTTGATGGCGATTTGAACAAATACGAATATTTCTGCAACGAACGCCGCCCGTGCCTTTAATCTTGAGGCTAATTTTGGATAATTGATTTCTAACGGAGCCGAATTTGATTACAGATAAAGATTTGGCCATTTCAATATTGTTCCGTTTAACTCTTCTTTCGTGATAACTGTTAACTCATATCATTATTGTGATGTTTTCGTGTTCAAACAATCCAACGATGGATACGATCATATTTAATGTTATGCATGTCTTTAATGGCAGCATTCCCGTCTGAATGACGCGAAGTTATCAAAATAAATAAATAGTTTGTATATACACGTATCAGGAATGTTGAGAAGAGTTAATTTGTTAAAATCCATGCAAGTAGAGGAGATACCTGTAGATATAATAGGAGAATGATTAAATTAAAAATATTTTTTTTTTAAACGTAAAATTGATTAAAAGGGTTAAAATTGTTTAACTCTATAAACTTAGGGGACTGTACCAGGTATGTCATTTGAATATTGCACTGATAGGCTATCATTTGAGAGAAACAAGTCTGTAAACAGCAGAAACCAGAGACTATCATTTGAGAGAAACAAGTCTGTAAACAGCAGAAACCAGAGACCTATGTGGGATTTGATCAACTCTGGGCAACTACTGTCCACACACTATGGAAATGTAATAAACAACAGATGGCTGTTAAAGTCATCTCATTTCTGCAGTGCAGTGAGCTGTGAGCATCAGATTAATAGCACATCAATTCATAGGACTGTGAAACTTTATAAAAAATAGTGCTACTAAATGGGCACATCCACACCGGCTTGGTCTTTATTATTATTAGTTATTTATTTTATTAATTTTATTCATTATATTTTTTGTTTCTCGTACTTCACAAATAATTCACTGACATGAGCGATATAATACACTGACATGAGTGATATAATACACTGACATGAGCGATATAATACACTGACATGAGTGATATAATACAACTACTTGTAGTACATGTAATAATTTAGAACATATCCCAATCGACATATTAAAACGACATTATTATAACTATTTATCCCAATCGACACATTAAAACGACATTATTATAATTTAGAACATGTCCCAATCGACACATTAAAACGACATTATTATAACTATTTATTTTCCCTCACTCTAGATGGTTGTATGACATAAATTCTGGATGTGGATGTGCCTAAAATTAAATTAATATATTAGTATTACATATACTATTATATAATTATTCTACCTGTTAAATGTGCTTTTGTATCTGATCATTCTATTTATGTAAATCTCACACACCTATATATTTGTTTATTGAGATTAAAGAATTGAATTAAACTACCAACGCTCCATTCTGCACACCAATCGTACTCATGTGCATGGTACCCGGGATTTTATTATCGTACTCACCACCATGTGCATGGTACCCGGGATTTTATTATCGTACTCACCACCATGTGCATGGTACATGGGATTTTATTTGTTTACACATAAACACTAATGTCCAATGCTACAAGAACACGGGAATTATTTCTTTTTAACTTCACATAAAGTCTTAATTGTGTCTCAAACGATATTACAAGGGAACAATATATTAGCAGGCATTTAGCTCCTATATTTAAATGGTGTCGATTTGTCTTCACATTATGTTATAACTAACTCCTTTTCAGGTCCAAATCGAGGATAAAAAACCTGGAAAGTTGGGAAAGCACAAGATATGGGCCTCCGCTGGTGTGCTTGTATCGCTGTTGGTCGTCGGTGGAATCGTCGCTGTCGTCGTTGTTGCCCTTCACTTTTCAAATGACAGGATCAAGGTTTGTCTATTTAATTTTACATTTCGCGAACAAAAATACTGCGGTTGTTGCAATTTTTAATTAGATCTGACAAAGCTGATTATTATATAGTTAAGTAGTTGCCTCAATACATTATAATGGTGTGCATAAATATATATATATATAGCGTGTATATATGTTGTGCTCTTTTGCAAGATCAATAATATGTGTGAACATGTAGCTTGTGGCAACATGATGTACAAGCATCGAATAAGAGGCATTTCAAGTCAGGATATCTAAATTAGATGACTGTGCCAAACATGATGTTTGATCCCCCAAAGTGGTAAGAACTCTCCGGTTTGGATATCATTCAAAAGCAAATTACTGTTACGTATATTCGGATATATGGGGATATATTCATGGCCTCTAACTCGTGTTGAATTGTCTACGGTATTAAAAATAAAATATCTGAGTCTTGAACAATATGTCAGCAAATATATGTCGCTGGGTGAGTATCAGTCTCGAACTGGTCCATCCTTATCGAAAGTATCCATGATGTAATTATTTCTGGAATAATATCCCTCGGAGGCAAACCAGCGACTGAAAGTTGAAACAAAAGCAATATTAATTTCACTTAAAATATAAATTCAGGAACGGTCTGTGTCTCTTGAGCCTCAAAAGGGAGTCAAGATAAACGAGTCCATTAAAGTCAACGTCGATAAGAGAACCGAGGAATTCGACGTTAAGGAGCATGGGATGAAAATGATGCATGACTTCAAAAAAGTAAGTTTATTCTGTTGGTTTTCTACCTTTTATGCAAAGCCGTGGCCAGCCATCCACCCACTGGTCCTTTGAGCACCACGTTTTGTACGTAGACTGTCAAATTATATGACATTGCTTTTGATTTTTTCTCAGTATCGAAATAGGTCCATAGCTATCTGAACTACCTTTCTGCGAAAATTATGTAACTCAAACAGACGCATTGAAGTAATCAAAATACAACTGTGAATACGGATTGAAGTAATGAAAAATACAACTGTGAATACGGTGTTTGGGTTCCAAACACAAAACAGTTATTTGTACCACATGGAACAGAAAAGAGCGTTCCGAGATATTCTATTCCTGATATGGTAGCAATAAAGAGCGTTTTTCTGACTTCGGTCGGAAAGTTGAAAACGACTGAAAATGTCTGTGACTTTGGCAAGTGTTTTTCAAATCATATGAAGCCGGTTTTATCGATTTTTCTAAAGCATTCGATTGCGTTCATAGGGCCAGTCTCTGGACTAAACTTCTTGCACACAAAATCGAAGAATACGCTCTAAATGTAATAAAATCGCTATATGACGGTCTGAAACTATGTGTGCGTCTAAATGACGAAGAATCATGCTACTTTCCCAGTCATCTTGGCCTAAAACAGGGAGATAATATCTCCCCTCTGCTTTATGCTATATATGTGAATGATCTTGAACATTACTTTAAGTCTCATAATTTTAATGGCATTACTATAGACAAGCTTAGCGGATATGAAAACGGTATTTTACATAAATTGAGTCTACTGATATATGCAGACGACACAGTTCTGATATCAAATACACGAGAAGGCTTGCAACAGGCCCTTGCCACTTTCTCCAACTATTGTTTAAAGTGGAAACTCAGAGTCAACATATCCAAACAAACAAAAATTCATTTTCGGAAGAAAGCCGAAACGTAACACACCCCCATTTCATATAAATGGTCAGGAGATTGATTTAGTTGATACAAATATCTGGGAATAAATTTTCACAAGAACGGATCTTTTGCCCTTGAGAGAAATACCAGGTGCCAACACGCAAAAGGTGCAGCATATGCACTTCTGAACAAAGCTAGGTGTCACAAACTCACTGTACAAAGTATCCTAGAAATATATGAAAAATCAATTATACCAATCATAACATATGGTGCAGAACTTTGGGCCACGAAAACCTTACCTGCTTTGAAAAGTTTGAGTTGTGGTTCTTGAAATTTGTCTTAAAAGTAAAAAAAAACACCCACGTCCTTTGTATACGGCGAACTTGGAATGTGCCCAATAACTATAAAAATAAAATTGCGTTACTTAACATATTGGGCTAAGCTTGTCAGTATGCCAACCAATAGAATACCACTTAATCTGTATTATCGCATGTACAAGTTGTTTGATAATAATGTTTTTAACAATCCGTGGATTATTGGAATACGAGACACTCTAAATAACCTCGGAATGAGCAATGTTTGGACCAACCAAAGGGTGACTAGTATTCAGCGCCTAACGCGCTCCGCAAACCAGAAAATGCGTGATTTATACATTCAAGAGTGGTGGACCTCTGTTGATAAATCAAGCAAATTCGCGTTTTATAGAATTATTAAAAACACGTTCGAACCGGAAAAATATATATCACTTAGCGATAATCAGATCGTCCACAGCCTCATCAAATTCCGAACTAGAAACCACATGCTTCCTATAGAGAAAGGTTCGTGGAACAACGTTGAAATAACTCAACGAGTATGCACGCTATGCAGTGCCGAGATTGGTGACGAGTACCACATAATTTTACGCTGTAATGAACTTAGAGAACTAAGAGAAAAGTATCTTAAGCCATACTTCTATAAGAGGCCAAATGTATTGAAATTAGCCACTCTTTTCAGAACCCACAACAAGAAAACATTGAGAAAATTATCATTATTCATACGAAATGCGCTAAAAGTAGTACAATCTGAGTCCTCTTGAGGCTCAATTCCTAATTCCTATATACAACCATTCAAAATCCATATCCAATATAACCGAACACGAAACCGATAACGCCGAACACAACAGTAAACCGATATATATATATCAGATAAATATAATTATATACATATCAAGTGTCACTATTACTGTATACAACTTATATTATATCCACATGTGTATCCATGCAACAATTATATTTGCATCAATTTTTGCAATATGTTTCTGTTATATCTATTTTGATGATCAGAATACTAATAAATTGAATCGAATTGGTATATCAGTAGTTCGTTTATTTATCGACCTGTTGTCTCCGTCGCTCAAAATTTGGAGGTTCTAATGAGCAACATCTGTTTAATGATGGTGTTTTATCGTGCTTCTAACATGGACATTATTCGTATGTGCATGGCTCCCCAAACACAACAATGAATTTATGTCATAAGCCCTTTTTGGGCATTCGGATTTCATTTCTTAATATACTGCAGCAAGCAGTTACATTTATATAGTAATATCTAGTATTATTCATTAGATGGGGTGGACGAGAAGAAGCACAATTTATAGCTACGTCCACTCCATGTAGGGTAAAAGGGCACCCAACTCGGGGATAGTGAGTTGTGTAATGAGCTGTATAGACATACATATATATCACACTAACCCTGATCTGGACAATCTAGCAAAAATATTGATTGTGTCACTTTAATTATCCATATCTTTATTTCACATTTAAAGGTACGGTTGGCCTTGGCGGTGGGTATCCTGTGAAAATATTTCCGCTCGTCAAAAACCGCTACAAACAGAAAGAACATCAAAATGTAGATAGACTTTGTCCGTATACAAATAAGAAATATCGCATAAACAGTATGTTATTGTCATATGTTGACCATTGTTATGTAAACAAAAGCATAAAAAGTTACTTTTCTGGCGTTTGTTTATATTATGCTGGTAAACATAAAGAGCGTTCTTTGTTGGTGAATTCCTGATATGGAACTAATAAAGAGCGTTTATGCCATTTGTGTGTGATTAGCCAGTAGCATTGTGCGGTCTTCTGTAACACAATCAGGCTCTTGCTTAGGTAAAATATAGTAGGTCTTTACGATAACATGCTGTTTACGCGATGGTCATGGTATATATGAACGAAACTGTATGCGTTTTAATGTTTTTCTGTTTACAGTGTTTGGAACAAATATGAATATTTTCGACAATTAAGGCCTCACGTGCCTTTAACCGTATACCGTAATATTATTGTATGCACTTTGTCAATAGACTATATATCTATATACATGCAGTACGTAAAGAGCGTGCGATAAACAAAACACTGAACACCGGGCACTGAACCCACATGGATTAACGGTGATAATATAACACTCAACACTGGTGATTTGTAGCGACGATCCACGGTGAACTTGCGTGGAACACATTATCATGAATCAACCGAAATCCTGGAGATTGACCAAGATTCACCGCGTACCACTGTGAATCGCCGCGTACCATTGAGAATCGCCGCGTATCACTGATAATCGCCGCGTACCACTGAGAATCGCCGCATATCACTGAGAATCACCGCGTACCACTGAGAATTGCAGCGTAGCACTGAGAATAACCGCAAACCATTGGAATCAACGCGAACCACTGAGAATCACCGCTTACCACTGAGAATCGTTGCGTATCAATGAGAATCATCCGTACCACTGATAATCACCGCGAATCACTGAGAATCACCGCGAACCACTGAGACTCACCGCGAATCACTGAGAATCGCCTCAGAACACCGACAAATAATTTAGTTTACGTCATTTCGATTTATTTCATAAAAGTACAATTGCGCTCGCTAATCCCCGCCATTCAAACTTTCGGTGCTGAGTGGGTCACCGTGAGTCACTCTCCCAAAAACATCATCGGTGTTGGGTGTTTTGCTACCGTACACTCTTTAGATACTGTATGATACTGTATGAGCCCAGATTGAGTCGAGTTAGTGCTTGGAAAATTTATGTTTTCAATATCGTCAACAGCTTTTTGCCTTCTGCGTGAAACCATATTGTGTCATACTTTTGGCGCTTAATTGTTGGTGCAGAATTAAATGTTTTGAGACACACGATATTTTCATTCATCGTGATGTTGCATTTAATTTCAGGGTCTGACTGTGTATCGGATGCCGGATGGACATGGGTCTCATTACTGTGTTCTCACCTGGCTAGAGACGGACAAGATCCGGAGTCCAGAGGATACATATGCGGCTCTGAATGAGGTGAGCTAGAAGAAAACAGCCACATGAAAACGGCTTATCGTTTGTAAACAAGCCATTGCCAGGCTTAGTATTTCAGTTTCTAAAATAAAAAAACATAACCAGAACACAACGTTTTTCGAATTATTACATGTGTAGTTTGAAGTTGTTTCAGGACAACAAGGATTAAGGCTGTATTATGATAAATAACATAAATTCAAATAATTTAAACCCCCGCCAACATGAAGAGCGACACCTCACTTAATTTATGTTGTACGTATAAACATTGTTGCGAACATATATTATGTTTTTCTTTATTCCCATTCATTATACATTATGCACCAACTGTCTTCAATCAGTCCATAATGATCACTCGCGGAGACGGCGATAATATAAGCCATTTAGGCTATATGTTTTCAATGTTTGCAGTTGTAATATTGAGTAAGCCAGTCTAGCTATGCTGTCTACGCGTTTATATCTTTCAGAAATAAAGTAAGGACATTCGAAGATAAGTCATATGGCAGTTTCCTCTGGCGCAAAATAATTTAGGCAAATCGGCAAAATAGTAATCATGTTTATCAAATTTAAGATTTCTACAGTTGTTGTGCAGTTTAGCCAGTAGAATGTTACTCTCTTGGTATCCAACGAAAACCACATGCAGTAAATAGAATATTATAAATTTTATTCAAGATGTCTTCAGGTTAACAGGTTATCTTAAAATCCAATTTAATAATTTAATGTATATTTACGTTATAGCTAAATTAAGTTACGAATTTTCATGTACATGACGTAATCAAATTCATGGACGGATAGCGGAATGGGCAACGCGTGTAAGTAATACGTTGATACGGAGCGTGACCACAAGTCACTCAAAACAAAGTATTTTAGCAAAATTTAGTACTTCGAGTCCGTTTGTGAGAAAATCGTGCCGTTAACATTTGTTACAATTCACAGTAAGTGCATATCGTTCGTTAGTATACTTGGGCCATATTATAATAATAACGTTGGGTATGGTTCATTCTGCTTTATTAGTTTATTGGTAAAAAATATATAAATCAAATATATCAGTATGTATATCTGCATGTGTGCTTTGTACAACTAATTTGTTATAAACCCTATAACTAATTTAAACTCCCCAACCTCGCTCAAAATCGCAGCCAATTGTAAACTGTACAATATTAATCCAAAAGCAATTGTTCACTGAATTTGTCCAAATGTTGTATTTTTATTTTACACAGGAGAAAATAGACCGAAGTAAAATCCAAGCAGCTGCTTACGGTAACAGCAGCGATGATGAGGTGAGTTCTAACACGGATGATGGGGTGAGTTCTAACACGGGTGATGAGGTGAAATGGCGAGAACTATTTCCCGATGTGAAGTATTTTGAACAGCAAGCAGGACTATTTACCGAGGCCTCAGGTCAACTAGATACATGTGGATATTAATTTATTGAGTTACATTGGCTCAAATATGGCATCTCATTAAACGAGTCCTGTTGCACAGGCGAATTTAGCTGTGCAAACAATGGAACACACATTTTATCTGAGAATAAAATTTATATTCTTAATCATAGAGAAAGTAATCATTTTTTGTGCACCATAAGTGAGAACAGTACTAACGCAACGAGAAAGCCCTTCAGTTTTCTCAAGTTTTCAAAATTCTCGACCATAAAGTATGGAATTTGGTTCATTGCGAGATATTGAGGCTCAGAAATCAGATAAACTCCCGTTGTTGTAGGCACATAACTCAAAAAATACTTAACGAATCTGGGAAAGGTTTTCTGTTCTGTAATTAGAAATGGTACCCTATATGGTCATGAAATTGGAAGAACTTGTTAATTTGAATTTTTTTTTAAATACAGCCCTGAAAGTTCATAAATTGCTGAATTTACTAAATTTTTCAAAATTTATTTAACAACTTTCACCAGCTTCCCTTGTATTATAAAGGGTTTATGTACTTATTTCTGTCATAAACAATTACGCTGCAATAAGTTTCGGGTTTGGAATTTCACTCCGATTTCTGCCAGATCCAAACACTATCGTATTATCATGTAACAATGTATATGTCTATAGTGATAGGAACAATTGGATATATGTGTGTGTATTTCCTCACGACATGCTGCATGACATTATATGGACGTTCCATTTTATGCAGTTTACATAGTCATGGCAATGCTTTAAATTGAAACTTCAATCCGACACTATCCAGATATATATAATGTTGATTTTCTCATAACGATTATAATTTGTAACAGGATGACGACGAATCATATATTACCATTTGGTACGAGTTCACACGGGCGAATGTGGAGGAGCGTAACTTCCTTGGTGATGATATGAAGGCTGTGTGTGCTGATAATGATTTGTTCTGGGCTATCAAATCGAACAAGCCAGGTAACTATACAAAGTTTGCCAGCTTCTCAATAGCTTTCATATTTTGAATGATCATGTGTGCGATATTCATTTCAAACCCCTTCGTAACATCGCATAAGAAAGTCCGACCACTAACATAAAGAATTAAAATATGGTGTATGTTCTGTACCGTATTTACTTAACCCTTTACCCAACAGAAGGGCCCTGTGCCAATGCATTCTCTTATATATGCGAGTCGACCATAGGTCGCCTCGCATATATAAGAGAATGCATTGGCTTAACACATTCAAAATTATAAAATTGTTAAAGAATGTAAGAAAAAATGGTAAAAAGTGTTAAAAAAATATTTTTTTTAGGCCAATGCATTCTCTTATATATGCGAGGCGACCTATGGTCGACTCGCATATATAAGAAAATGCATTGGCACAGGGCATAACTGTAACTATCACAATGTGGTCAAGGAGCCGGTTCCAATGATATCCATATGTGTATGGTTCTATTGAGACAGACCGAAGATATTTTAGGCTGTTGAAGCTTTATTTGGCCGGTTTTGGCCGGTTTGTTGGGTAAAGGGTTAAGGCCTTTCCACTGAAAATGTCATACTGAGTTAGTTAAATGCTGTGAAATTAGTGTCCAAATAAAGAGCACAGGGAATCTATAAGAGATCATTTTACGAAATTTTAAATTTCCACCTCAGTCCAGAGTCCGAAAACTTTATCATTTAAAGGGGTACTGTACGCCATTTTCATTAAATTTCCGGTGACAACAACGATCTAATATCGATAATAGATAGAAACATAAGTAATTTGAGTCGAACATGTATTCTGTAAACGCTCAGGTTAATAGGCTATCTTAAAATTTAATAATTTAAAAGTTAATAATTTGATATAAATTTAATTTATGACTGGAGCCATAAAATGGCGTCAATTAAATTACGAATTACCGTAATCAAAAATAGTAATTGAGGGATACTGGATTTTTAAACCGATCGCACACACGATTGCTTAAAATATTATGATGATACGGGGAGAACACTCAAGCCACTCACTGACTAGCGACGATACAATAACTTAAATGATTATATGGGACTAGTATGCATATAATATAACTTTTATTTGATTCATTTGGTTGAAAACTTTACAAAAATTACTCGACAACGACAATTTGTATTTTTGCATTCCGGTAAATTTGTCATCCGTAACATGACTTCGTACTCAACAGACTTTCAAATAATGGAAAAATTGTTACCTTATTCTCCGACTCGGAGACTATAGAAACCAACAACAACATGTGGCGTACAGTACCCCTTTAAGCAATATAAATATGTCAGACAAACTTGCATCCATACTCTATAGAACGCAACAAAATCAACATCCATTACTTATATTTACACTCAACCGAGTCAACTGGCAGATTATAAGATCATTTAACGTCACGTGACGTAATTTCGAACAATCAACGTCCTACAGTCATGTCCAGAGTTATGACCGACAAACTTGCAGCCATACTCTATTATATAGAGCGCAACAAAATCAACATGCAGTATGTATATGTACACTCAACTGGCCGATTAAAAGAGAATTTAACGCCCATTTCCAAGATCATTCTTGAAGCTCGTTGCAAGTTGCGCCTACACAATATGAACACAAGTAGGGATATGTTTGCGACGTCACGTAATTTCGACAAATCAACGTCCTACAGTCATGTTCCACAGCGCGAATGCATATGGGAGCGTAAATATGGATGTGTGAAAAACATAGAATATTGATACTATCAATATATACTTTAAATATACTTTTATAAACGGACTGAATGTGCAACACAAAGACGTATAGAAGACATAATATCGATAGAAACGTCTTCGGCGTGGAATAATAAATATCATTCTTCGCATACTCTCGTTATAGTAAACATAATAGCAACCACCAATGGTGCTTATACCTAAGGCAGGTGAATGACGTCATATAGTTTTTTCTAAATCCATCAGTGATTTTTCAAGATCGCGGGTATAGATTTTGGAGAAATTGTCACGTTACTTCCGGTTAGCAACCGTGTGGAGATTGCAAAAAAAACGCGGAATTGGAAATGAAGCATCGCGATAAAAATGAAAGTAACAATTTCACGTGTGATTTAGGTATATTAATTTCATTTAGACCAATTTCGTTGGTTCGCTTAATGAAAACGAAAAATGAAGAAGTCATGACGAGAATCCAGACAAGATTTTACAATCCACGACATGTCTTGTCAAGTTGACATGTCGTCTCCGTCGTGACCACTGCATGATGTTACATAAATTATTCTTGGCGTTATGACGCCGAAAAAAGGCAAATTTGAGGCACATCATGTGCGGTTGCTCCACTACGTGTCACGTACGATTCATAGTAGCCTTTGTCTTGAACAATCTTGTTAGCCTAATATTGGTATAGTAAAGACGAACAGCACATGTCTGGAACATTCTTGTTACCCTACTCTTATTATTGTAAACATAAACAACCTAATGTCTGGAACATTCGTGTTAGCCTTCTCTTGGTTTAGAACATTTGTATACCCCCCCCCCCCCTATAGCCCTGACAAGTTTTGCAGAGAATATAATCATGGAGATCATGTGGAGGTTGTCATGGAGATCGGTTCGGAAATAATTTGGATGTCGTCATTTAGGGTATTTATTCATCTACATTATCCATTTTTCCGAAAATAAAGTAGATATAATTTGGAGATTCAAAATAGTCATATACGTTTAATATGTATTCCCATTGCAGCGGTGTCCCATGAGAAAAAGATCCGGAAGAAGAGGTGGTTCGTCAGACTGAGGCGTGTATGGAACTGGGTCAAAGACTCGTGTACTGTACGAGTCGGAAATCAATGGGTCAAAGCCGAATGCTCGTCAAGCTTCTAGAAACAGTAAACTGTTGTGATCTTTCTGCATAATACTTGTTGCTCTACATACTAGATCATGTCGTGAATCTCTACTCTGGCTACGCCCACACCTATCATATTCTACCTGTTTAAAATCTGGGAAAGTCTATGACATTGCAAAAACAGTACAGGAATATATTTCTTAGCTAACACATGTTTCTTAATAGTGTATTTCGAAGCAGGTGAATGTTCCAGCTCCAGATTGCATGATTTAGGTGTCTTTGTTAAGCCGAGTTTGGTTTACATCGCTTACAAACATGGAATTTATCCGGGGTAATCATTGCAATGTTTATTACGATATCGACTCACAAAAATAATGCAATCTCAAGCTCGGACCACCCCCTACTGTGAACTAGATTATTAAGGAACAAGTATTAACAACCGAAATTTATTTCCTGCGTTGTTTGTTCAATGTTATAAAGTTCCCCGTAAGAACAGATCAGAACGTCAAAACGATCACATGGTTTGAACGGGTGGAATATTATCTCTGCAAGCGTAGCCAGAGTAGAAATTCGTGACATGATCTACTCTGCATGCATGTGAATATAAATGTACCTGCATCAACGTTATACAATGACTTGTCTCGTCGAACAATGGAGATTCAATATAAATCCATGAACTGATTATCCACATGGTACATGTAACTGACTATCCACATGGTACATGTAACTGACTATCCACATGGTACATGTAACTGACTATCCACATGGTACATGTAACTGACTATCCACATGGTACATGTAACTGACTATCCACATGATACATGTAACTGACTATCCACATGGTACATGTAACTGACTATCCACATGGTAATGTAACTGACTATCCACATGGTACATGTACATGTAACTGACTATCCACATGGTACATGTAACTGACTATCCACATGGTACATGTAACTGACTATCCACATGGTACATGTACATGTAACTGACTATCCACATGGTACATGTAACTGACTATACACATGGTACATGTAACTGACTATCCACATGCTACATGTAACTGACTATACACATGCTACATGTAACTGACTATCCACATGATACATGTAACTGACTATCCACATGGTACATGTACATGTAACTGACTATCCACATGCTAGATGTAACTGACTATACACATGGTACATGTAACTGACTATCCACATGGTACATGTACATGTAACTGACTATCCACATGGTACATGTAACTGACTATCCACATGGTACATGTAACTGACTATCCACATGGTACATGTACATGTAACTGACTATCCACATGGTACATGTAACTGACTATCCACATGGTACATGTAACTGACTATCCACATGCTACATGTAACTGACTATCCACATGCTACATGTAACTGACTATCCACATGATACATGTAACTGACTATCCACATGGTACATGTACATGTAACTGACTATCCACATGCTACATGTAACTGACTATCCACATGGTACATG
Organism: Siphonodentalium dalli; assembly: GCA_032622095.1. Classification (NCBI taxonomy): domain Eukaryota; kingdom Metazoa; phylum Mollusca; class Scaphopoda; order Gadilida; family Siphonodentaliidae; genus Siphonodentalium; species Siphonodentalium dalli. The sequence continues at coordinate 8,246,585 of CP136064.1, forward strand.
TAACTGACTATCCACATGGTACATGTAACTGACTATCCACATGGTACATGTAACTGACTATCCACATGGTACCTGTAACTGACTATCCACATGCTACATGTAACTGACTATCCACATGCTATATGTAACTGACTATCCACATGCTACATGTAACTGGATAATTCTGAATAAATTGTTTGATGCTAGTTTATGTGTTATTGTTATACCATTTTCATCCATAGAATCGATCTCACAAGGGGGTATAATCGTGTGAACCCTTAACACTTACATGACGGGAGTCGCGGTAATGCAGCATTAAATATCCTGTGCTAGTGTAGTATCTTATATATGCGAGTCTCCCATAGGGACCCTCGCATATATAAGAGAATGCACAGAAGGACAACAGAAGTGAAAAACTTCGGCTACATGTACAATTATCGACAGTGTTATATGCCGAACACAAAAATCAGAAATCATTCAAATTACAGAATTAACACATTCTATACTAAAGCATTTATGCCCATATGAAATGTTCATATAATAAGTTCAACAAACGACCATTGAACTTATTATCTAAACCTTTCCTTCAATAAATAGGGTTCCTTCTGCACTTTTATTTATCTGTCGTCTGCTTTTATCACCTTAACACCCCTCTAAATGAATAATAGATTATTCCAGTGTATATTTTTATAACTGAACGGGATAATCCATTTAGTGTAGAAAGGGTTAAACACAGATATCTCCTTTACAGTAGCACGGTGGGGAATCACGTGGTATCACGGTTGGGAATCACGTGGTATCACGGTGGGGAATCACGTGGTATCACGGTGGGGATTCACGTGGTTTCGGGGTTGGTGAGTACCACACATACAAAATGACCGAGGCTGGTGTAAACGCACAAATAACATAAATTTACAAGAAAAAATGTCAGAAATGGGAACGCGCTCAAGATCATATATAAAATACCCATGATTGTAATTATAGAATATAAAATATATTGGTTTCACGAATGACCAACTCATAATTCCGTTAAAACAACTAATCCTTCAAATTATTACAACAACTATATACGGCTTATCACTGAAGGTTTCTCATGCATCTCACCAGAATTCCCAACTACACATTTTACCGGACTCGGCCTCCGGGTCGAAGTTCGACTTTTAATCCGTCCCAAAAATTCCCATTTCTATAAATAAACGTACATGGTCCATGTATACAAAGAATCAGCGAAACATTATACACGCGCAGCGCGAAATGAGGAACTGATACAAAACATAATATTTTGACTGTTACGAGCACACATGCTAGTTTATTTTTTAAACAAGTTGATACCTTGTTTGTTTGGAAATATACTCCGTGGTTTTCTATAACATTCTGACCAAAGTTGCCAGTCGGAGGTGCGTGAAATACACCAGTACATACATCTTGGAGAATCCTTCGACTGAAAACTTTGGTCAGAATGTTCGAGAAAACAAATGTGAATTTGGATACAAATTAGGTATCAACTTGTTTGAAAAATAGTAAGGCATCTGCTCGTAACTGGCAAAATACTATGTAATACGTCATATCTTAGTTTATTGCCCTTTTCTCCGTTTCTGGTAGCGTTTTCGACCGCTTCGGAAATTTTGAATGCGTGATACTCATCAACTCGAAACCACGTGATTCCTCACCGTGAATAGATCTACCAATTTACTGACACTGAGGTCTCATTCTGAGGCATATATTCCGACCGATCTGGCTCATGTTGGTTGCATACGGGGACCTTTATCACACAATAATGATAGAAATAAAATAAAACAGGACAAATCAAATAGAGAGCACTATTTTAGATGATACATGTAGCCGATACCTTAATCGGTCACTATTCTTTGAACTGTCAATATAGTGGCCACCAAATATTACCAATATATCCTTGTGCAAATAGGTTCATAGTTTACCTAAATATTCACATAGGTTCATAACTTCATATTGGACTTATTTGATTCTGAAATAAATAATAGTGGACTTTACCCATTAGACCATTTTATGGCGCGGGCCACAGTGAAAACACATTGTAAAGAGCGTGAATCTGGTAAGTCGATTTAGCCTCATACAGAGTGTAATTCAGGTCTAAATACGCCCCCATATGTGCTTATTTGTAGCCTATTTTAAGGAGACCATGCTGAATAATACAATCTCCATTTTGACATCGTTTATTACAGTCTGTGCTCATGACAATAAGCACATACCGGGGTTATTTTAATGAGCTAATTAAGCTGATATAACATAGTCGCATAAGAGCAACGTAGTTTATCCCAAAGGGTTAAACAGATGTGGAGATTTAAACCAGAATTTTATTAGAAACGCAAAAGATGTTCGGTAGCGAAATATTTCACCGATAGATCATTACGCGATCAATACGCCATACCGCATGGAATTCCAAAAAGTAAGCAATAGAATAAAGCGACAAAGTATTTGGACAAATTTACAACATAATCATGATTGCGAGAATTTTGGTCAAAATGTTAATTAGGTTACGAATCAATTGGGATAACTCTTGAGCAGGAATTGGGAGAACTTACACGTAGGGATGAGCGACGCGGTTGGTGTCAACTTTCTTTTCAAGTTATCGATCGAAGAGGACGGTCACTATTTTTTCAAACAGGTACAGTTCGTCTTTTGTCTTCGCTCAGTATGGTTAGAATACTTTTTCTGGGACATTCTTTCGTCAATAGATTTGGTGCTCATTTATATCATGGTGGGCCTGGGAAGAAACGTTTTCCGCAGTGGCATAATTTTGCTAAAAACTTGAATTTGTCCACGCACGCCACACGTGGCTCAGGAAAAACACAAAATGTGTGCGTTAGATTCGTCGGTCGTTCGGGGGCTACCGTATGCGATTTGAGAGCGGACGCGGGCGTTTGCCATACCCTCACACAGTTTAAGCCCCACCTGGTATTATTGCAAGTGGGGCCTAATGATTTATGTAAAAAAGGGCCCGAGGTGGTGTCGGGGAAAATTGATGATTACCTCCATGACCTCAAAGAGAAGTATGGCGTCTCCTGTATCATGGTCAATAAACTTTTTCGCCGCACAAAATTGTTGCGTCATTTCGCTGTCCCGGGCGTCACTTTGGAGATCCTCAATCAAAGAATCCACACAGGCCAATGTCATGTTACAAGCCTACACCGATGTTCGTCCAAGGACTCTGCTCTGGCGTCAGCCCAGATTGGAACGGTCCGTCCAGCATTTCCTGGGCGATGGGATACATTTCACCGAGAAAGGGATCAATAAATATTATTGGGGTATCCGTGGGGCAATGCTTCATTTCCTCAATCATTTCTGACTTTGTTGGTCATTCCATCCACGATCACTAGTAATATTTATTTCGGTGAGTGGTTTTCTACTTCTAGCAATTTTGTACGCCCTGCAAAATCTTGGTCGTATCATGTAGTCTGTCTGTCCGTCCGTCGGTAACAATTTTGGTTTCCGATCGATAACTCCAGTTTGGATTATTTGAGCTGCACCAAAGTTGGTAGGGGTTTTCCCCAGATAAAGATACGGGCCAAGTTTGAAGATGGGTTCCGTCCAATTATTCTTATAAGGGATACGGCCCCTTTTTCGACTTAGAATTTGAAAGTCTGTTAACATTTTTGGTTTCCGACCAATAACTCTAGATTTTATGAGTTTATCTGAACCAAAGTCGGTATGTGTATTTCCCAGTCAAAGATACAGGCCAAGGTCGAATCCGGGTTCCATGCAGTTAATTTTACATGAGTTACGGCCCCATTTTTCTACTTATATTTTGACCAATATCATAACATTTCAGTTTCCGACCGATAACTCCAGTTTTGATTATTTGATCTCACCCAAAGATGGTATGAGTATTTCCCAGCCAAAACTACAGGCCAAGTTCGAATATAGGTTCTGTCTAATGATTTTGACGTGAGTTACGGCCATTTTTAGACATAGAATTTGACCGCATTTGGCATTGCAATTAGGGGTATATCAGATTGTATTCCAATGTAAGCTCCAGGTATTATTTTATGTTGCGGTAATGTACAATTGGAGATGGCTAAGGGAGTATTTTTCTACGCCCTAGCGACGCTCTTGTTGTATTTTATACATGATTACTTTTGTTATTTGACGTATGTATATGTAGCACGATGTTCATGCAAGCCTACTATATAGCTTTAAACTTTTAGCATATTAACCGCATTTTGTACCAGATAACTTTGGTCAGTTTTCATTCTGTAGCACGATATTCATACGTGTCTACTTGATAGCTTCCATATTTAACCTTCGAGAGATCACATGATGCACCCTTGCATGGTTTCCACCGCTGTGGCATGCAATTTTCTTTCGCGTTCATATATTATATTATTGGACTTTATTATTGTATACCGAGGGCCAGATGATGCACGCATGTTTTCCATTTGGGCATGCTTTCTTACTTTCTTGTGATTGATGTCAACCTGGCGTCGATATCATTCCTTTTACTGCTGATGGTCCCTCCACATTGACATTTTATATAGCTTGTCTTCTGTTCTTTTCATCTATTCATGCCAGGGAACATGGGTAGCCTTCCCTGGTATTATATGCTGATTGTCTCTCATAAGACGTGTATCGCGTTCTAAACGTAGCGACTCGACTCGCTGGTCCATAATATAATTACTGATTAATAGTATATGCAGGTACATTTATACAGACTGTGCGTGTATCTTTATCCAGACTTTATTTTCGTAATTCTGGGGCCTGTTTCATGAAGCAAGCTCATAAGATTATCTTAAGATGGACTTAATCTAAGATCTAAGGTGGATCCTATGATGTAACTTTTCCGTTTCAAGAACGCGTTTCACAAAAGAAGATTAAGTCCTACTTAAGTAGTATTTTAAGTTCGCGCGCTTTTAGACTGGCTCTCGACAATTTATTACAGCTATGCGCAGAAAATGTTGGTTCTGTGTATGTTATATGCCCAGGTACAGTGTCTGGTGACAGATACTAGGGCGTGTCTAAGAATAATTATGATATTGTAATCCAAGGGTGATAATCAGTATAATGACAGGTGCATACTTAACTGCACGAGCGCGCTTTTTAACATCTCGGGCGCTTCGCGTATATCTACTACCTCTCTCTTTTTTAACTGTGTTTTCGCGTCAGACTCCATCCACACATAGCTGAATGCTTCCAGTGCCTATTTTAAACAAACGTAACGAGCTCAAATATTATTATTTCAGTTATTAAAGGGACTTATACATCGTAACTCAGAATGTGAACCTTCACCCATATAACATGCCATTAAGGCGACGCGGGACATATGTTCGCCCTTTCAATGCCGATATTAGGTTATAATACATTATACGTCTTTGAAGCATATATAATACCAGGAAACAGAATATGTCGCCACGACGGCATACACATACAATACACCACGATGGAAGCACTGAACTAAACGCTCTTGATTGATTGCCAACATTCATGGAATACTAACACGAAACGCTCCTTATTTATATTGCTATAATGTGAACAGGACTTCATATCGTGCTCCAACTAGACTTATTTCCAATCTGAGACATACTTGTTGCAGCCATATATAAATGATGTTAATGCCATTTGCTCTGGTTATGTTGACAAATATGCTAAACGCCTGTTATAGTTAACAAACTGCGTATGAACTTCGAAAGTACGTTATGTTGAACGACATTTTGCATATATGTTTTAATAAAAACCAAAGCAACGACTTCTAATAAAGAGCGTTTATAATTAACAAAACATGAACAGACGGCCGGTTCAGAGGCCCCTGGGGAAAATTACTAAACTACCAATATAGACTATACCACTGGTATAGTCTATATTGGTATTTTAGTAATTCCCCAAGTGGTTTGTGGGCCGGTTCACAGTTATATGTTCTTTCGCGGATCCCGGTGTGCCCGCGCGGTCCGTTTACTATATATATACATGCTCTCTATCTTTGTATTTCATAGTTAATAAACATGTGATGCAGATGTAATAAATGTATAAGATCTGAAATTCGTGTGGGTGGGTTATGATAATATACATAATAATAATAAAATAACACATATTATGTATTATTATCTTGCCGATATATATACGGGGTACATATACAATATATTTTACAATCAAATTATAACATAATAATATAGAAAGGCAAGTAAATAATAATAATAATAGCTGACATAATCATTTATAAAAAAAACCTGAGTATAAATCATTCACTATTATCCTCGATGTCTCAATATGATTATTGTCTACAGTGCGATTGGGTGATTTGAATCGCAAATGATGTCCAACTCTATGGAAATATATTCTTTTTGTTACAGCAATTAGACATGTATATATAGTGCGGTCTTGGTGGACACACCCCCACTCTTGCAACCACTGGCCACGTCACTCCTATAGTTTACCAGTTGGTTATTAATTACTACCATTTCTGAAACACCCCTCCGTGCTAGCAAGATGTTATTCAGTTAAATGTGTTTATCTATTATATATTTTGGAAGATCTGTGTGTCTGTGTGTGTGTCTGTGTGTGTGTCTGTCTGTAATCGATGGACGCAAAAACGACTGAGCCGATTTCGATGAAACTTGGTATGTGTGGGTATTTTCGGTCGGGGAGTGACATGGGCCTATTAATTTGACCGTGCGACGTGACATTGACCTTGAAATCGGGTAATTTCAAGGTCAAACGCCCGAATATCACGGGATTTCGATGAAACTTGGTATGTGGGGATACATTGGGCCGGGGAGTGGCATAAACCTATTAATTTGCCCGTGCGACGTGACCTTGACCTTGAAATCGGGTAATTTCAAGGTCAAACGCCCGAATATCACGGGATTTCGATGAAACTTGGTATGTGGGGGTACTTTCGTATGGGGAGTCTCATAAGCATATGCATTTGCCCGTGCGACATGACCTTGACCTTGAAATCGGGTCAATTTTAAGGTCAAATCGCGAATTTTGATAGGATTTCGATGAAACTTGGTATGTGGGGGTACTTTCATATGGGGAGTCTCATAAGCATATTCATTTGCCCGTGCGACGTGACATTGACCTTGAAATCGGGTTAATTCAAGGTCAAATCGCCAATTTTGATGGTATTTCGACGAAATTTTATTTTACATTTGTCCACTGGGTGTTTTGGACGGGTCAAATCGTGATCCCGACCTGACCTTGACCTTCAAATGATCAATTCAAGGTCAAATCGGGTAAAACCGGGTGGATTTCGACGGGTACTTTTGTTGGGTACTTTTGTTCGGGCAGTGTTTTGGACGGGTCAAATTGTGACCCCACTTGACCTTGGCCTTCAAAATAGACAATTCAAGGTCAAAGCCCGGACGAAGTCGGGTCACCTTCTAGTAATAATATATACATGAACTAGATCCATCCACAGTTCGGACCAACTGCGGATCACAACGTCATGTCTTAACTTTAAGATTATCTTATGACACCTCACAGCAGTCGTAAAGTTAAGACCAAAGTTAAGACCATCTTAAGTTAAGACCCTGTTCGTGAAACGCCCTTATGACTGAAGTTTGAACTTATGACCATCTTAAGTCCCAACTATGTCATGAGTTGCCTTCATGAAACAGGCCCCTGGCCCATAGCACGGGAACGTTCCATCTCGTTTTTCTATTGACTCACCACCGTTCAGTTTGGCGACAGACCACGTTATGTCGACCAACTAGTATTCTTCTTGGTGAAATATTATGGTTTTAGCGCGGGGCAGTAAGGTTATCCCACCATCGCTCTGTCATTTCTTTACTCTACACTTTCGGCTTTATAGGAGTCTTCACGGTGCGACAACCATGTCCGTGTGCATACCGGTATATGATGAAATATTCCTGGCATCTCCGATGTTTGTAGTATGTGGCGGCATTAAAGGCTTTCTTGTGGTTGTTCGACAACTTCAATATAAAATTTTACGTCACTGCAGGACCTTCTTCTTGGCTTGTTTATCGTGCAATTAACAAATTCTCGTTCGTTAATGTCAGATCTTATCAGATATTATCTGTAGGGCAATTTCCTACAGAATAACTACACCACTTCGGACTTTCATCGAATGTTTTCGGCGTGGGTATACTTTGTCTCTGCTGTTATTATTAATGAAGTGTTTAACAGTTGATGGTCCATACATTTCTTGCAGTGCTGCCAGCCTGGTGTCCTGGAGTGCCAATTGACATCTACGTTCTCTACATGTACATGCACTTTGGTTGGATTTCACTTTCCTTCACCCGGGGCGACCGGTTCTTCAACGCTTCAATTGAATAATAACTGAACCCTGGCATGGTCATTGCTGGATCCAAATTTCCAGAGTTAACTTCAAAATTGAACAATTCCTAATCATGTCCAGTACATACACAATTGGTAACTTAGTACGGCGGTTACTCCGCATCCCGGTCCTTGGCACTCTGGGGTACAACAGGCTATTCAGTTGAGTTAATGTTCCATACTGCGTGGTGTAATTTTCTTTTTTCAGCTATCAGTTTCCATATGCCACGGAGAGGCAGGCGTCGATCCCCTCCAGTCGCAAGGACCACTAGGAGCGCAGGCCGCCTAAGAGATATTAACAGGTCGAGCCCAGTATCCACTACCCGCCCCACGCGGGCCAGCGAACGCTCGCGAAGTACCCCAGCCAGGCACGCGGCTATGCCTGCCACCACGAGGTGGCGCATCACTCCGCGTTCATCGGGACAGCGATAGTTCGGCATCCCCAGTTCACAGAAGGCGCGCTTCTACCAGTACCCGCGGTCAATCTTCAAGGGGACACACAGCCCCGCGTGGTCGACCATCCACGAGATTCTACTTTCATCAGGTTTGCACTCGACGCCCGGTATATGTAGTTCTGTCTCGTCAGTACCCGTTGCCCTTCACTCTTCACAGGTGCACCGAGCCAAGAGACGTCGCGTTTCTACCTACAGTATAGCGGATGGATCGACTTCCGACTCGGATAAAAGCCATGGGGGACGGTTTCCATTTCCTACGCTTGAGCGAGGCAATGCTAACCTTCCTCTGTTTTCTTCGGAGGGATCCGACGTGGGGCCATCTTTTCAATCTCAATCCATTCCACTCTCATCTTCAGTTCCCACCAAGACAAAACGTAAAATATGGGCCCACGAATACGTGGAATTTTCTCATTTACTCCCCAGTGCAAAAATACGGGCACCGGCCGATCTAGCTGGGTGGACACTTCCGTCGGTAGAGTTTTGGCATCATTACCACCTGAACCCAAAAGCATTTCATCTATCGAGCGGTGGGTCGATGTGTACGAGGTATACATGTCAGTGTACTTCGAGAAGTATCCAACGTTGGCCATTTCTATGATTAAATATCAATCCAACATCCGTTATCTGGCCAAGATGGGCCTTAATTGGGCCTTTTATGACAAATCTTTTCGACAATTGAAACAGAGTAATATTGGTCTTACATGGGATACTTGGAATTGGGAACTGTTCATGAGAGCGAAAGAATTGGGATCGTCAGGCGTTACACGATTGGTTCATACAGGACGAATTCCACCATCTCAACCAAATGGGGTGCCCCTTAGTTTTTGCCGAAAGTTTCATAATGGGCAATATTGCGAATTTGGCGCGTGCCCCTATAGGCATGATTGCTTCCTATGCAGCGGCTCCCATCGGGCGGGGGCACCGAGGTGTTCAATCCATAGTAGGGAAGCATCAGTACCGCCAAATTCTTTTCGAGGCAGGGGTCAACACAGGGGACGTTCATTACTGGGCCACCCTGGGGGCGCGGTCAATCAACTTCCAACTCCAATCCACGTGGGAAGGCTAGCGGCCCTGCTTACTAGTAGTGGTTATAACATCATAGACCGGGAATATATGGTCATGGGCTTCGAGGCGGGGTTCGACATTGGTTCTACTTGTACCAGCCTTCACACCTCTCCAAATCTGAAATCGGCCAATGATTACCCGGGAATAGTTCAAGGGAAGTTGACTGATGAAATTAATGCGGGGCGTATTCAGGGCCCATTTGATGCCCCACCATTCGGCAATTGTGTAGCCTCCCCAGTGGGAGTTGTAGAGAAATCTACGCCGGGGACGTATAGGATGATCCACCATCTCTCTTTTCCCCATGGGGACTCCATTAATGATGGCATTCCAGAAGAGATCACTTCGGTCTCATACCAAACTATCCAACAGGCCATTGCGAGGATACGCGACATGCACGATCGTTGCTTCCTAGCGAAATTTGATATACGAAATTCGTTCAGACAACTCCCAGTCAAACCATGCCAATACCCCCAGCTTGGCGAAAGCACTCCAAATATGCGCACACCTTGGGGTCCCTTTGGCCAGGGAAAAAACGGTCACCCCCGCTCAGACAATCATATTTTTGGGGATAGAACTTGATGTTCCTTCTAAATCAGCCCGCCTACCTGAAGCGAAATTGTCCAAATGTTCAAGCCTTATAAAGTTTTTCCTTGCTATGCATAAGGTTACTCTCAGGGAATTACAATCTCTTATTGGGTTACTCAGCTTTACTTGCTCGGTAGTGGTCCCTGGTCGCGCCTTCCTTCGTCGCTTGATTAACTTAACACTAGGGGTTCGTTTCCCCACATCATCAAATTCGATTGACTCAAAGTGTTAAAAAAGATCTGCTAATTTGGATGGCTTTTTAAACTCTTTCAATGGCCGGTCATTTTTTCTTGAAGACCCTTGGATCACTAATGATTCGATTAATTTATATATTGATGCTTCAACATCGCGCGGTTGTGGGGCCATTTTTGGAACTGAGTGGTTTGTCGTCCCCTGGGAGACCGGCGAGGGGTCCATGAACATTTCTGTGCTGGAATTGTACCCAATTTTACTTGCAATTAAAATATGGGGGCCACAACTTAAGAACCATAAAGTTCTTTTTATTTGCGATAACGAAGCAATAGTCACAGTCATAAATAAACAGACTACAAAGGACACTTCGGTCTTATGCCTTTTGCGACAATTGGTCCTGTCCTGTTTAGTCTACAATATCCATTTCCGCGCTCGTCATGTTCCGGGGTGTTAAAATATTCCATGCGATAACATCAGTCGATTTCAGTTTCATGAATTTCGTCGGGCCTACCCCCATGCCGCGGAACAACCCACACCAGTACCAGCAGACTATGCGTTGCGCACTTGGCTCAAACAGTAGACCAGCTCACCCAAGACAGCTTAGCTAACCGCACACATCGGTTGTATAGAAAAACAGAGGATCAGTACGTTGCCTTTTGTCAGCAAATCTCAGCGCGGCCCTTCCCAGCAAGCACGCGCACAGTATCCTTGTTCGTAGCCTTTGTGTATAACCAGGGGTATGCCTATCGAACAATTCGTTCCACACTTTCGGCTCTTAAGTATCACCATAACTTCCAAGGTTTTGCAGATCCATGCTCTCATTTTGATATTCAAAAAATGCCCTTGGGCATTCAACGTAACAGACCCACCAAGGACGGCCGTATACCCATCACGCCACGTATACTGCGACAACTTTGCAATTCACTATTACATCTGGCCGAAGGGGGTTATGCATGCCAGCTGTACCGGGCAATCTTTGTGACAGCATTTTATGGGTTCGCTCAAATCGGCGAGTTGTGTCCTACCTCTGTTGCACTGCAAGGGAAAGTAATTCAGTATGCAGATACCGCACTTGTCTCCCCCACCAAAATTGCGATAACTTTCCGGTAGTTTAAACATAACGCAAGTGGTCGGCCCCATGTTGTATACATCCGGTCAAAACATACCGGTCCCTGCCCCGTACAGGCATTACTACAATTTCTGGGTTGTCGCGGCGGCGGTGATGGGCACCTCTTCAGCTGGCCTGATGGGTATCCAGTGTTGCACAGGCAGTTTACAACCGTTTTTCAGGAATGCCTACAATTTAATCACTTGGACCCCCACAAAGTAAAGCATCACAGTTTCCGAATTGGGGCTGCATGTTGGGCGGCCGGGCTGGGATTTTCTGATGCCCAAATAAGATTGATGGGCAGGTGGCATTCAAATGCTTTTCACACATACATTCGTAGTATGGCTCATTGATCCCGCCTTTGCATGAGCGCGGCGGGATCTCACGCTTCCAATTACAACTCCGCTTGAGCGAGGTGCCATTGGACGCGTTGGGGCGGCACATGATTATTCCTGGCAGTCTTTTAATGTCTAGTCACGTTAGCCATGTAGTATACATTTTTGTCCCCAGGTGGCGTGTAGTCCATTGCCGCTGTTCCTACGTCAACGGTTTTCAACAATTGGTTAATTGAATAATTTTCCGGACATGTTCAATGACTTTGAGTCGGGGTTTTCTACAATTTGTTACTTTACGTAATTTTTCCTCCCCATGCAAAGACTTTGATGCTATGTTCGTTCCAGCAACTGTCCTCTCCAGCTCATTTTTTTTGGCGGGGCCAAAGAGTGCCAGAACAAACGGGACTATTTGGCTATGGCGGTTATTGCGCCTCAAAAATTTGTTATAAAATGTTTTGTTATTAATATTCAAATGTATCGGCTTCCTGTAATTGTTTTTTCTTAACAGGTAGCTAAAACCGCATTCCATTGTTTGTCTTTATTTTAACCCTGTGGGATAAATATATTATTTAACCTCAATATACACTCTGTATGAAAGCGGTTTAAAACAGTTCAATATGGATTGTAATTCAATTGAGAATTGGTCACTAAAACAAGCATTCTGATTGGCCGAGAGCGGTTAACTTTAGTTTTCGATTCACCGACATCGGCCGCTTCAACGTGCATCAATTCTGAACGTAGCACTGTAAAATTTCATCGGCGCAGAACGGAGTAGCGAAACGAGCCAACCAGCCCCACAGCCGGAGTGGGCATTTTGAGTATTTAGTGTTTGGGACACAAAAACGTTATATTCGCCAAGGTGTCAAACTACATGTATGAAACAAGTTACAGTCTAAAACAAAGCTGTACTATGATTGATTGATTGATTGATTTATTGATTTATTGATTGATTTGTGGTTTAATGTCGCTCACAGCCACAAAGGCCATATCACGACATTGCCAGTTTTAGTGGTGGGGGACATCCGCACACTTTCGGCTAATCTAACAGTGATTTCAATGGCTGATAAACTCGTCGACATGTGCGGCAATTCACCGACCATCAGCGAGTAACTAACAATTTCACCAGATAAAGATTTCGAGTTACAAAGTCCACGATTTAAACTTGTGGATTTGAACCCTTATCGCCAGCGATGGAGGCGAAACGGCTTGGAGTTGTACCCCTAACCGATTGAGCCATACCCTGACGCCATACTATGTTGATCTACAGTTTAGTTTTGAAGAATACGCACCATGCGGCAGTGCTGTAACATTGGCGACGAGTTTGTAAATTGGTGAACATTTTGTGAAAAAAAATAAGTGGTTTGAACGGGGGGGGGTCGGAAAAAATTTAAGGCACGTATGCTGATTTTATCCTTTCGATCCTTGTTTTGGGACCCACCCCCCCCCCCCCCCCCCCCCCCCGCGTACACATTTTTTTCCGTTTTCGGGAGTTTTTTTCAACCATTTTGGGACACCCACCCCCTTTTAACACTGACAGAGAGATTTGCGCATATATGAATTTATGTGCATGCTATTATGAAAAAAATGGAATTAGTCTCTGATGGAATATGCTTTTCTTCAGTGTGTTTTGTCATCACCAGGATTGCAGCAAATGGTTGAATCAAGTTTGGTAATATCGTCATTAATACTTCTGTAGAATTATGTCAAGTTCAGTTCTATATGCACCATGACTATAGTGAAGTTTTGTTGGTTTAATCAAATTTGAAAACAAAAGTTGGTGAATTTGACAATCAGAGTCATGTCTCTACAAATCAATATGTAAATGGTATGGAGCTTCACATGGTATATCCATGGTTATATGGTATGGAGCTTTGCATGGTATATCCATGGTTATATGGTATGGAGCTTTGCATGGTATATCCATGGTTATATGGTATGGAGCTTCGCATGGTATATCCATGGTTATATGGTATGGAGCTTTGCATGGTATATCCATGGTTATATGGTATGGAGCTTTGCGTGGTATATCCATGGTTATATGGTATGGAGCTTCGCATGGTATATCCATGGTTATATGGTATGGAGCTTTGCATGGTATATCCATGGTTATATGGTATGGAGCTTCGCATGTTATATCCATGGTTATATGGTATGGAGCTTCGCATGTATTATCCATGGTTATATGGTATGGAGCTTCGCATGTAATATCCATGGTTATATGGTATGGAGCTTTGCATGGTATATCCATGGTTATATGGTATGGAGCTTCGCATGGTATATCCATGGTTATATTGTATGGAGCTTGCATGGTATATCCATGGTTATATGGTATGGAGCTTCGCATGGTATATCCATGGTTATATGGTATGGAGCTTCGCATGGTATATCCATGGTTATATGGTATGGAGCTTTGCATGGTATATCCATGGTTATATGGTATGGAGCTTCGCATGGTATATCCATGGTTATATGGTATGGAGCTTCGCATGGTATATCCATGGTTATATGGTATGGAGCTTCGCATCGTATATCCATGGTTATATGGTATGGAGCTTCGCATGGTATATCCATGGTTATATGGTATCGAGCTTTGCATGGTATATCCATGGTTATATGGTATGGAGCTTCGCATGGTATATCCATGGTTATTGTTGGTATGGAGCTTCGCATGGTATATCCATGGTTATATTGTATGGAGCTTCGCATGGTATATCCATGGTTATATGGTATGTAGCTTTGCATGGTATATCCATGGTTATATGGTATGGAGCTTCGCATGGTATATCCATGGTTATTGTTGGTATGGAGCTTTGCATGATATATCCATGGTTATATGGTATGGAGCTTCGCATGGTATATCCATGGTTATTGTTGTTACGTTATGGAGCTTCGCATGGTATATCCATGGTTATTGTTGTTACGTTATGGAGCTTCGCATGGTATATCCATGGTTATTGTTGTTACGTTATGGAGCTTCGCATGGTATATCCATGGTTATATGGTATGGAGCTTCGCATGGTACATCCATGGTTATATGGTATGGAGCTTTGCATGGTATATCCATGGTTATATGGTATGGAGCTTCGCATGGTATATCCATGGTTATTGTTGGTATGGAGCTTTGCATGGTATATCCATGGTTATATGGTATGGAGCTTCGCTTGGTATATCCATGGTTATTGTTGTTACGTTATGGAGCTTCGCATGGTATATCCATGGTTATTGTTGTTACGTTATGGAGCTTCGCATGGTATATCCATGGTTATTGTTGTTACGTTATGGAGCTTCGCATGGTATATCCATGGTTATTGTTGTTACGTTATGGAGCTTCGCATGGTATATCCATGGTTATTGTTGTTACGTTTTATCAAGTCAGCAGATCTAGTATAATATTGACGACCAGTACTCTATGTGCTGTTATCCTTTCGATCCTTGTTTTGGGACCCACCCCCCCCCCCCCCCCCCCCCCCCCGCGTACACATTTTTTTCCGTTTTCGGGAGTTTTTTTCAACCATTTTGGGACACCCACCCCCTTTTAACACTGACAGAGAGATTTGCGCATATATGAATTTATGTGCATACTATTATGAAAAAAATGGAATTAGTCTTTGATGGAATATGCTTTTCTTCAGTGTGTTTTGTCATCACCAGGATTGCAGCAAATGGTTGAATCAAGTTTGGTAATATCGTCATTAATACTTCTGTAGAATTATGTCAAGTTCAGTTCTATATGCACCATGACTATAGTGAAGTTTTGTTGGTTTAATCAAATTTGAAAACAAAAGTTGGTGAATTTGATAATCAGAGTCATGTCTCAACAAATCAATAT
Organism: Siphonodentalium dalli; assembly: GCA_032622095.1. Taxonomy (NCBI): domain Eukaryota; kingdom Metazoa; phylum Mollusca; class Scaphopoda; order Gadilida; family Siphonodentaliidae; genus Siphonodentalium; species Siphonodentalium dalli. The sequence continues at coordinate 8,262,401 of CP136064.1, forward strand.
GTAAATGGTATGGAGCTTCGCATGGTATATCCATGGTTATATGGTATGGAGCTTTGCATGGTATATCCATGGTTATATGGTATGGAGCTTTGCATGGTATATCCATGGTTATATGGTATGGAGCTTCGCATGGTATATCCATGGTTATATGGTATGGAGCTTTGCATGGTATATCCATGGTTATATGGTATGGAGCTTTGCGTGGTATATCCATGGTTATATGGTATGGAGCTTCGCATGGTATATCCATGGTTATATGGTATGGAGCTTTGCATGGTATATCCATGGTTATATGGTATGGAGCTTCGCATGTTATATCCATGGTTATATGGTATGGAGCTTCGCATGTATTATCCATGGTTATATGGTATGGAGCTTCGCATGTAATATCCATGGTTATATGGTATGGAGCTTTGCATGGTATATCCATGGTTATATGGTATGGAGCTTCGCATGGTATATCCATGGTTATATGGTATGGAGCTTGCATAGTATATCCATGGTTATATGGTATGGAGCTTCGCATGGTATATCCATGGTTATATGGTATGGAGCTTCGCATGGTATATCCATGGTTATATGGTATGGAGCTTTGCATGGTATATCCATGGTTATATGGTATGGAGCTTCGCATGGTATATCCATGGTTATATGGTATGGAGCTTCGCATGGTATATCCATGGTTATATGGTATGGAGCTTCGCATCGTATATCCATAGTTATATGGTATGGAGCTTCGCATGGTATATCCATGGTTATATGGTATCGAGCTTTGCATGGTATATCCATGGTTATATGGTATGGAGCTTCGCATGGTATATCCATGGTTATTGTTGGTATGGAGCTTCGCATGGTATATCCATGGTTATATTGTATGGAGCTTCGCATGGTATATCCATGGTTATATGGTATGTAGCTTTGCATGGTATATCCATGGTTATATGGTATGGAGCTTCGCATGGTATATCCATGGTTATTGTTGGTATGGAGCTTTGCATGATATATCCATGGTTATATGGTATGGAGCTTCGCATGGTATATCCATGGTTATTGTTGTTACGTTATGGAGCTTCGCATGGTATATCCATGGTTATTGTTGTTACGTTATGGAGCTTCGCATGGTATATCCATGGTTATTGTTGTTACGTTATGGAGCTTCGCATGGTATATCCATGGTTATATGGTATGGAGCTTCGCATGGTACATCCATGGTTATATGGTATGGAGCTTTGCATGGTATATCCATGGTTATATGGTATGGAGCTTCGCATGGTATATCCATGGTTATTGTTGGTATGGAGCTTTGCATGGTATATCCATGGTTATATGGTATGGAGATTCGCTTGGTATATCCATGGTTATTGTTGTTACGTTATGGAGCTTCGCATGGTATATCCATGGTTATTGTTGTTACGTTATGGAGCTTCGCATGGTATATCCATGGTTATTGTTGTTACGTTATGGAGCTTCGCATGGTATATCCATGGTTATTGTTGTTACGTTATGGAGCTTCGCATGGTATATCCATGGTTATTGTTGTTACGTTTTATCAAGTCAGCAGATCTAGTATAATATTGACGACCAGTACTCTATGTGCTGTTATCTTAGTATTTCCTTTTTTATTTTAAAGTTATATTTTTAATCAGCCGAGCTGAGCCCAGTTGCTGTTTCATAGTTTAGTGATGAGCCTTCCACTTATTTTCTTTTATAGTGCTATGCTAAATGTTATTTTTGTTTGTTTTATATGCAGATTATGCAAAAACAAGCCATATTTTTTTGGAAAATTGTTGTTGTTTATACAGCTGGTTTTCTTGAAAATTCCCTGAATATTGAACAAACTAATCAGCTAAACCCTGAAGAAGTGTTCTGTCGGTATATTTTATTACAGGTGTGTATATTTGATTAGCTTGGTTTAATATAAGATAATATGATAATATGCAAGGCATACACAGAACGACCCCGACATAAAAGTAAGAAGACGGACAATGCAAAGGTTCGTGCAAATAGTCGTGGAACTATATGCGTATATATTAGGCACTAGCAGGGTTACCCGGCGTTGCCCAGGTTAATGTATGCTGTGGATATTTGTTGGGAACAGAGAATGCTCTTGCTTAAAGTGTTATACGTGTTCTCATAAATTGTATATTCAAATAGCATCACAAAACATGATTATTACAGTCATGGAATATAAGTAGTCGCTCACCTTGTCAATTGTCATTCTGTTTATCGCGATTAATTCGTTCCACCAATAATGAAGTATTTATTTATTTACAACTGCGTATACATTAGACGTTATAATATGATACATGAACATCATAAACACATTAGTTCGATAAAAGATGATAATTGGGTTTTACATATTGAGATCAATCAATCAATCTAGTGGGTTGGACTAAGATCTCGAGGACACCCGGCTATCATATCTCCATGAAGATACAGATGTTTCAAAGAAATTTCCCGGTGCTCCTCTGTTCATGGTGCTATATATTGGCTAAATATTCTTAGTTTAAACGAAATGTTGCTGCGCACATATATCAGCTACATGTGCCACGCACAGAGCGAGATTTTGAGTTGTTTATGTCAGTCGATGAGTCTGTTCTAAAACCCTTGTCAGATGTCAGTATTGGTAGGATCCTGAAAAGTCTTGTGCTACTGACTGCATTTTCTTGTATATCAGAAGAAACTATATTTGGCTGCACACTGTGACCACTATTTTTGAACAGGCCTTCCATATCTCTTGACAAATTGTAACTTTTTGTGGAAACTGTATTGAATGGAACAGACTAAATTTTGTTATTATATACACGTGTATATGCAATCCTCTGACGGTTCGAGGTCTCTCAGTTTGCACGAATATATGTATCTCTTCAATAGAATGATAAATATACGTTTAATGCTTCTTCTAGTTATCTCTTTTTGCTAGCTCATTGTGTGAATGCCTTGATTGCCATTCCCATATAAATATGACTGTTAAGAAGATATAATTGTTCAAGTGACTTATGTGGGTCACCATATGTCGGGATTGTGAAATGTGAACGCACAACTACTTAAAATGATATGGAGATGGCCTGGTGACTGTATATAACTTATATGTGGATATCGGCGAATAGCAATCTTATCGATAGTGCATATCCGCTCACCATCCTTGACGCAAACGACACCAAATGTGATTTAATTCATGGTATATCATTAGAGAAAAACGTGTATGAATTTGGTGGAATTTGGTTTATTAAATCAATTGTTGATGCAACGCTGACTCGAACAACGCCATATTGCGAAGGTGATTATGAATTCGTTTGGTGGAAATCAGCGACAAAACTATTTCACCATATTTTTTTAATTTCCCCTCCCACAAACAGCGTCATTTTAGAAAATTTTAACCCCCACCATTATCTTCCTTGTAAAAAGTTACCCCTCTTAGAACGCATTGGTCCCATCTCGATTGTACCGCGTGAAGTTATATATATAGGACGCACACAGACAGACAAAAAGACAGACAGACAGCACGATTTTATTTCTTGTATCATTTGAGAAGAACGTGTCTGAATTTGATGGTAATTGGTACTAAAAATATTTTGTATCAGTTTTGGTGACCCTCCCGTCCCTATTTCGGACTCAAGCTGCACACACTAAGACTCATTAGAGATTAGAGATGCATATATATGAAATTGGTGAAAATTGGCGAGTATACAAATTAGTATCAAATTTAAGGTCCCCATATCTCTCACCCATAGGGCACCAATTTGGTGTATCTAAACCACACGATAAGATTCCTCGTATCACGGAGAAGAATATGTATCAATCTGGTGGAAATCGGTACTAAACATATAGATATAATTTGTTGTGTCCCTCTCATCTCTATACACCACTGACTCGAATGGCCCCACTTGTGACATCCTTAAACACACGATTACACTCCTGATATCATCGATATGATTGTTTATAAGTTTGGTGATAATCGGCGATTAAACAATTTTTTGTATCAAATTTGGTGCCAATCCTTCCCCTCTCCATCTCTCACCCAAACAGCACCACTATGGCGTCTTTAAATCACGATTAGATTCCTCGTATCATGGATAAGAACGTGTATCAATTTGGTGAAAATTGGCGCTAAAAAAATGTGCATCAATTTTGGTGCCCCTGTCCCTTTCAATGCAACCCTGACTCGAAGGAGGCCACATTTGACAGATAAAAGCCACACCATTAGACTCCTCATGGGGATGATTTTGTATAAGTGTGGTGGCAATCGGCGACTTATTATCAAATTTATTGCCCACCCCCTCCCAATCTCTCATCCAAAAACAACAATTTGGCGTTGTTAAATCGCACAATTAGATTCCTTGTAGCATGAAGAAGAATATATATCAATTTGGTGGAAATCGGCGCTAAATTTAGTTTTATCAATTTTGGTGCCCCTCTCCCCTTCCGTTCATCCCTGACTCAAACGACGCCACTTTTGACATATTTAAACCACACCGTTGGATGCTTCATATCATGGGGATGATTATATGTAAGTTTCGTGGCAATCGGCGACAGAAAAAAAATCTGCCCCCCCCCCTTCCGGGCACCCCTGACGCGAACGGCGCGACATTTGCCATATTTAAACCACGCCATTAGATTCCTCATATTATGGGGATGATTATATATAAGTTTGGAGGCAATCGGCGACAATTTTTTTTTTCTGCCCCTCCCCCTTTTCTGCCCCTGACAACAACGGCGTCACTTTAGAAAATTCTAACCCCGACCATTATCTTTCTCGTACAAAGCTACTCCTAGTAGACCCCTTTGGCATCATCTAGATGGTCCCCTGTGAATTTCTATAGAACACAGACAGACAGACAGACATTCGCAAATATAGATACACGCATGGCAGCGTCGCGAATGCTTGATTAATAGTATAGATCGTTTTGGATGTCAGTGGACTTCGAAATTATATATCCCTTAATATAGCCTATCGGCCTTTGATAAAAAAAAGCCTCTATATTTTAATGTATATACTATAGACTACTATATACTATAGACTACAATGTACGTCGCTGCGATTAAGCGAAGACGACATGACACGTTCAGCCATATCTGGATTCTGGCCGGGGAGACAAATGGCGTTTCGACGTCATGACGCCGTAACTGCCTTCATTTAGCTAACTAATGAACTAATGAAACTGATCTGATGTGAACCTTTGCAGGTCATATTCATAACAACTTACTGTTTATAAATAAATAAATAGTTAAATTGTCCATTGCCACATATCGGAAGTTGTGAAGTAGTATAGTAAATTCGTTTCATTGCTGATTCCGCGATTTTGGAAACCACTGCCGGAAGTCATGATCACGTGATTTTTTCACGAAAATGTTGGTTCGCTACAAATTTCACCTATACGGTATACTGTAAATTATGTGTGACGTCACAAATAGGTACGCCCGCCTGTTACCTATACACGACCGAGCTCGGTGATAGCGCGCCGAGCAGGGTCGTTATTAAGAGTCTTTGTTTAAAAAATTGTCGTTTCGAAATTTATGTTTGAATTTACCTTGGACTGACAGCTAGGTCTGACACCCACTTGCAACAAAATACAACTGCAGTCATTTAAGCTGTTAGAATTACATTATTTTTCTAATTCTAACGTGTTTTAAGCCAAACTCATTGCAAAAACAGTCAAAAAGACTTGCAGGAAAAAAAAGTTGAGTTGCCGAGAAAATTGTTTGTTGGTCTCATCGACAACCCACCAACCCCGTCGTACGTTACCGGGAACAAATCCCCACACGGTTTGAAGCCCATTTTCTTAGAAGCTGTGTGATATGCTCAATGATCCCAACTTTAACTAACCCTTTTCATGATTTATATAATAATATTTTATGTTAAAGGTGATGCTGCGATGGCATAATCTCCCGTATGATCCCGTGTGAGCCTTGCATGGCTCTGGTATGATAAATATATTTATTATATACTTGCCGATAAATTATAAGGTTTTAGCAGTGATTGTAGTCAGGTTATACTTCATAGTGAATGATTTCCTGCACACATCATGCACTGACATGCATTGGGGGCCATCGGCAAGTAACGAAAGTATATAATAAATACAAAATCTATACTTTTTCAGTGTTTTAAATATGGGACTATATTTTGGGCGTAATGTGTCAGCCTGAAATTTCTGATGTATTGACATTCATTGGGGGCCATAGGCAAGTAACTAAAGTATATAATAAACAGAATATCCACACCTTTTCAGTGGATATGGGTTAAATCTCATGAGTGATGACAAAACATTTGAATTTCCAATCGTGGCTAAAGAAACTCGTGGAAATTCAATGTTTTGTCATCACTCATGAGATATAACCCATATCCACTCCACTGAAAAAGTGTGGATATCCTCTATATATGTGTGTGTGTGAGGGTGTGTGTGTGTGTGTGGATATGTAAAGGACACTTGCATTATATGTAGATGACTTTAACATGGCGCATTTGAAATTATGCAGTCCCCTCCCTACATGGGACTATAATCGAAGTCTACATTAAATTACAGGTGTATATAGACGATAAAATTTGAAGGCAGTTTTCCATAGGTGTATAATTTAAGTGTACCAGTATTTAAAAGTTATCACCATGTATGGTGAGAGATTTGAAAGAGGATTGGGGAGATCTATCTCACTAATAACCAATAACTAAATTTAATAAAACAAAATATTATGGACAATATAGTCTAACAGACAATCAAATATAAAACTATAAAATAACATCATAAACATACATGAGTGGCACGATTGGAGTAATTGTTTTTGAGTTTGATGCTAGTTCTCCAAGGAACACTTTCCTTGTTTCGTGCAAATTGGCTAGAAATATGTTCAAAGTCGTTAGTAAGCTTTCCTCTTCGTCTGACATGAGCCAGATAAGATTTTTAGTCAAGGTTAGCAAACTGAGGGCAATAGGTTGTTACCTCATATATGAAGTTAGTTCTTTACGTATTAACATTATGGCAATCTATTAAAAAGTTAATTTAATTCTAACAACGCATTGCCATAATTAACATTTCCGAGATTCTTCATCTATGTATTAGAATATCGGTCTTTTCAATTTCTTTGCGAAACTTGGTCAGTATGGGTGTTGATATGTAATAATAATAATACTAATATTATTATTTATATAGCGCCTATCCCCCGTAAGGGGCCCTAAGCGCTGTACACATTATATAAATACACAAGAAATGCACATGCAAAATAATCAATAGATATGTGGAATTATATATACTAGTAATCAGATTTTGTTAGTTTTCTTTGTGTCGGGGTAGCGTCGTCGGAACATATAAGATTTTAACGCGCCTCACCAACATTACCATCCAAAACACGATCTTAATGTTCAGGGACATCACGCGCCTCACCAACATTACCATCCAAAACACGATCTTAATGTTCAGGGACATCACGCGCCTCGCCAACATTGCCACCCAAAACACGATCTTAATGTTCAGGGACATCACGCGCCTCACCAACATTACCATCCAAAACACGATCTTAATGTTCAGGGACATCACGCGCCTCGCCAACATTGCCACCCAAAACACGATCTTAATGTTCAGGGACATCACGCGCCTCACCAACATAACCATCCAAAACACGATCTTAATGTTCAGGGACATCACGCGCCTCACCAACATTACCATCCAAAACACGATCTTAATGTTCAGGGACATCACACGCCTCGCCAACATTGCCACCCAAAACACAATCTTAATGTTCAGGGACATCACACGCCTCACCAACATTACCATCCAAAACACGATCTTAATGTTTAGGGACATCACGCGCCTCGCCAACATTACCATCCAAAACACGATCTTAATGTTCAGGGACATCACGCGCCTCACCAACATTACCATCCAAAACACGATCTTAATGTTCAGGGACATCACGCGCCTCGCCAACATTACCACCCAAAACACGATATTAATGTTCAGGGACATCACGCGCCTCGCCAACATTACCATCCAAAACACGATCTTAATGTTCAGGGACATCACACGCCTCGCCAACATTGCCACCCAAAACACGATCTTAATGTTCAGGGACATCACACGCCTCACCAACATTACCATCCAAAACACGATCTTAATGTTTAGGGGCATCACGCACCTCGCCAACATTACCATCCAAAACACGATCTTAATGTTCAGGGACATCACGCGCCTCACCAACATTACCACCCAAAACACGATCTTAATGTTCAGGGACATCACGCGCCTCGCCAACATTACCACCCAAAACACGATCTTAATGTTCAGGGACATCACACGCCTCACCAACATTGCCACCCAAAACACGATCTTAATGTTCAGGGACATCACACGCCTCACCAACATTACCATCCAAAACACGATCTTAATGTTCAGGGGCATCACGCGCCTCACCAACATTACCATCCAAAACACGATCTTAATGTTCAGGGACATCACGCGCCTCGCCAACATTACCACCCAAAACACGATCTTAATGTTCAGGGACATCACGCGCCTCGCCAACATTGCCACCCAAAAACACGATCTTAATGTTCAGGGACATCACACGCCTCGCCGACATTGCAACCCAAAACACAATCTTAATGTTCAGGGGACCTTCCAGTGTTCACCTATGAATTCACCCATGAACTCTGTCTCATAAATCCAGGGACGTGGCAAAAAGAGGATTTAGGGGGGTTTCTCCCCAGCTTTGGTTGAACATTTTCAACAGTTGGAAATATCATACCTGACACAACATTAGCTGTTTCTGTGGTTTGTTTTCCAAAAATGTATTGTCAAAATTGTGGACTGAAATGGCCATCAGTTGGAAATTTTCCAACCTTAGAGAGATGTCAGGTTGGAAATTTCTAAAACTCGGTAAGCTTCCCCCGTGCCCAGTCAAAACAAGTAGTTAATTTAAGAAAACAATAGTTTCAGTTGGAAATTTTCCAACCTAAGTGGGGGAGGGGAAAGTTTTGAAATTTCCAACATCACGGAAGACAGACAAGATGCTAGGATTTTGCGATTTTCTTGTTCAAATTAAAAAAAAATTGGGTCCAAATTATGGACTGAAATGGTCATCAGTTGGAAATTTTCCACTTAAGTGGAGGCAGGTTTGAAATTTCCAACACTTGGGAAGCTTGAAGCCAATCTATAGATACTAGGATTTTGTGAATTTCTTATTCAAATTTCAAAATGTCTCACGCCAGGGCCCGGGCCGAACTATGATCGGCCGGTGTATCCTAGAGTCTCGTCCGTGGCCGTATGAATTTGCCTGGAGGTAGGTCACTGTTAGGATTTATGCAGTTTCCATGTTCAAATCTCTAAATGTTCTCATACTGGGTAGAACCATGATGCTGTTCCTCCATCTGACTATAGTGATAGTAACCGAAAGAGCCATTCAGAATAGCCTACCAGGTTGGAATGCAAAGGGGATGGGAGGGGCGAATGGAATTCCGAAAAACTTGTGAGTTTGGTCTGATTCAATGGTGGGGGGGGGGCGCGCAGTTGGAATTCCTAAGGTGTACACCACAAACGGAGACCCTCTAGCCACGTCCCTGCATATATCGTACACGTAGCCATGCATTGTTAAATTAACAAATCGGTGTATAATCGTGCATAAAATTACATAACAATGAGAATAAAATTAAGTGAATCTAAATATAAATAAATAAATAAATACGGTGATAATGAGATTTATATTGAAAAACCTCTAACATCGCTCGTCAGACAGAGCAGCCTACATATAAATATATATAATTCTATGTAAATGAGGTGGGAAATGGGATATAGTAATCCGACTGCTGTGTTATATTTCTAAACGAAGTCCGTGAAATATTCATGCGTAGTTTATCAATAAACTGTATTTCTACCACTGGCCACACATATGACAGTCTGTTCTCCTGCAAATAAGGTCATATTGAGCCTATTTCAAAAACTCAAATAAGCCCGTATCGGCATTATTTTAATCTGAATTACGCTCATTATGAACCTAAAACGCGGCTTTTAAAACAGCTCAATATGGCACTATTTTCATATGAAATAAGCTCATATCGGCATTATTTCATGGGCACGACACCAGACTCACGACTTGCCAGACTCACGACTTACCAGACTCATGCTCTTTGATAATGTGTTTTCACAGCGGCCCGTGCCATTAAACAGAATAAGGGATATACCTTACTCGTATTTAAATTCGCGCAGTACTATTTTTCGCGCATCCATCGGTGCGCGAATTAAAAACTGACCGAACAATAGTACGACTCCCAAGTTTAATATAAACCACAGTTCATAGGTAATACAAGAGGGCTATATGTTGCTGAGTTTACATCTATTATGAACGGTTGAACAGGGGGGGGGGGTGTCGGAAAAAAATTTAATGCACGTACGCCTATACATGTATGCATATAATTACATTCGGTCAACCGCTATCAAGACCATTGCTCACAATGCCAAGCGACAAATCATGGTAACATAGACATTGTTGAACTTGTATAAGAAATACTAACATTCCAGGACGCCACAATATGATGGTGTATTTATAGTTACTAGTTTATTGTCTACACTATGTGAATCCGCCGCGATGGTGTTTAATATACGCATATACATACGCCAACAATGACTAAGAACAGAAACTGTCATCAGCTCCAATATATACGAAAATATCATGGAAATATTATGAAAATATTTTTGTCAGTTTTGAATTTGCGCAAACTAGGTGCGCGAATTTAAAGTGCGCGAATTCAAAACTGCGCGAAAAATAGTACTGCGCGAATTTAAATACGAGTAAGATAAGCTCACTATTGGCTTATTTCAGAATCAAATCAGTTTAATATGAACATATGTGAATATTAGGTCCAATGTGAACCTATATGTACGATGATATTGCATACGTATAGAATAATTATTTTGTTTGACATAGCTTAACGGGCGAAGTTGAACGTTTTTAATATAAACCCCCTATAAATAGTAATGCGCATGTGGATAAAGACAAAACAAGACAAAACGAAACAAAAACAGAAGTTCCGTTTTCTCTTAACATATCACAGTAAAGAGTGTTCTGTGTTATCTTATTCCAAATATGGTAATAATAAAGAGCGTTCGAGTCACACATATCACAGTGTTAGAAGCAGATAATATAGCAGATATATAGAGGATATCCACACGTGTTCGGTGGATATGGGTTATATCTCATGAGTGATGACAAAACATTGAAATTCCACGAGTGGCTTTAGCCACGATTGGAAATTCAAATGTTTTGTCATCACGAATGAGATTTAACCCATATCCACTGAAAAAGTGTGGATATTCTGTTTATTATATACTTTAGTTTCTTGCCTATGGCCTCCAATGATTGTCAGTACATCAGAAATTTCAAGCTGATATCACTCACTAGTGGGATATCACTCTAGAGTGGGATATCACTTATATCTCACTGCTAAAACCTTATAATTCATGGGCAAGTATATAATAAAATACATTATTTCTACGAACCCCTCCCTTAAAATTTCATTTATTTTATGTATTTATCGGCAATTTCAATTACATGACGTCATTCGTCTATGTGGCGCGCTGGTTGTTGCTATAATGAAAACGTGGTTATTAAACGAGAATTTGTGAATAGTATTACGAGATTAAATTATTTATAATGAAAACGTGGTTATTATACGATAATTTATGAAACCGTGTAACGTTATCACACATGTCTTGAACTTGGGTAAATTTATCATACTTTTGCAAACCTGGGTAACTTTTACACACAAAACTGGTAAGAGCAGTAGTTACTCGCTAGCGTTACGTGCACAATGACAAAAGGTCGATAAATAAACCAAATGTTCAATTTCGTAATGTAACTTATCGTAGGAGGCTTACCAATACGACTTTACATAATAGTGTTATCACTGAAGACGTACCAATACGACTTTAAATAATATTATCATCACTGAAGACGTAGCAATATGACTTTAATAATATTATTATCGCTGAAGACTTACCAATATTACTTTATATAATAGTATTATGAATGAAGGCTTACCAATATGACTGTGTATACTAGTATTAGCATTGAGGATTTACTAATATGACTTTATATAATATTATCGCTGAAGACTTACCAATATGACTTTGTTTAATATTATTTTCACTGAAGACTTACCAATATGACTTTAAATAATAGTATCAATATGACTTTATATCATTCTCCGATATACAAAGTCCCGCAAAAACGCTCTTTATGTCTACCTTACAAGGAATCGGACAACAATGAACGCTCTTTAATGCAACGTACCTGATAATACCTTTGGCAACACAATCCACTGTGTTGATTTTTCCCCTGTACATAAAATATTGAATAGCATATCATTCAGGTGACGGTTGTTTGTCGGCATCGGAGGGAGTAACATCGGTATGAACTGCAGGATTCGTTTCCATTACATCCATCAGCATGGTCTACTTCGTTTTTCCGACCGTATATTGCATCCGCGTTGCTAGGGCGCGTGTGGTCGTATATTATATCCGCGTTGCTAGGGCCCGTTCCGATCGTACATTGCATCCGCGTTGCTAGGGCCAGTTCCGGTCGTATATCACATCCGCGTTGCTATGGCCTGTTCCGGTCGTATATTACATCCGCGTTGCTAGGGCCAATTCCGGTCGTATATTACATCCGCGGTGCTAGGGCCGGTTCCGGTCGTATATTACATCTGCGTTGCTAGGGCCTGTTCCGGTCGTATATTACTTCCGCGCTGCAAGGGCGCGTGTCCTGCGTTTCATGTTCTCGGATAGTAAGCGTCAAGCGCTTCAAGTGAGTCGTTAGTTCCTTTACTTCAGACTGAAGTCCGGCAATGCACTGTCGCATGTCCTTAGTTCTATGGTCGACTATATTTTCTATCATGGTCCTCATACTTTCGATCATGATATCCGCTGGTTCAGTTTCACAATAGTCCCGATCCGACTGAATATCAGGTTTAGCGATATCGATTGGGTCACTGCGTTCTGCGTCACCGGGAACATCGACGCCATAGAATATAGACGGAGGATTAATCGATTGTCGTTTTGTTTGTGGAAGTAACTTGGGCCACACTGATGATATTTTTGGGACAGTATTAGGCTCACCCATCTGTTCTTTGCATTCTCCGATTTTGCGTTCAATTACCTCCAGCTCCCTTATCTCGTCAATGAAACCTGGAAATGGATCTAGTACATTAAGAGGATCGTCCAAGGAACCGTCTTGAGGCAGCTCTAGCTTTTTCAATAATCTTAATTCGTTCTCGTGCTCTTCAAACATTCCCTCGTATGTTTTAGTGAGTTCTCTGGACTGTTCAGTAACTTCTTGTATTCTCTTTAAAAACGTCTTCCTCTGCGGTTTTCTTACACACAGACCGTTACGTATCAAATCCATTTCTTCTATCATTCGACGCTCGATCTCTCCACGAACGGTAACATCGACAATATTGTGGCATATCACACAAACACGCATATTATTATTTCTGTTTTTGTCTTTGTTCTCTTTTTCATCTTGGGATTCGAAATGTTCATGTTTTTGAACACCCGACTCACCTCGTCGGTGCTGACCCATTCGTGTCTTGAAATTTCCGTGCTGACCACTGTACACAACTCTCTGGCACTCGGTACAGTTGATAGCATACACAATTTTCTTCGAATCACACGTGTACAGCACTTTCAGCAACTTGTCTTCCAGTATAACGAATGTTTTTCCTGCTTTGTTGGTGATTGCGGCAGTGTGGTCTTCTTCCACCTTCATGATCCTGCAAATCTTACACCTTGGTTGTTCACACGCGTGCGTTATACCTGTCATATCCTTTACCATGGCATGATTCGGTTGACCAACACCGTGCAGAAATATAATAAATTGTTCCAACTGGTAGATGTGCAATTGTTCTAGACATGATCGCGTTTCAAGATATGTGCGTAACTTGCCCCTTTTAGATGCTTCAAATTTGTGTTTCTCCAAGTGATACAGTAGGGTCTGACACGTCTGATATGTCCCTTTCTTGGGGTCGCTTCTAAATGTCATCTGCGTTTTGGCCCAGGTTAGCAAGTCAGCTATTTCATTATTCTGTGTAATCGGAATTCTCGGCTTCAAGTAATGAGCTGCGGTACCAGCTGTTATAATCATACATAACTCATCCTTATCTTGCTTACGCTTTTTATTTTGACTTTGTTCCTTCTTGAGACACAGCGGGCAATAAAACACGAGCAACGAATGCTTTAGACAGAATGAAGGCACTTTTTCGAGATCTTTGTGTTCGCTACAGACCAGACGTATCCACCCCGTCGAATTTGCAGCAGCCATAACCCTAAAAATAAGAGGCAAATTCAATACGATATAATGTCATCCGAAACATATGACTGCCAACTGTTCTCGGTTTCACCTCTGTAAAACGGGCATGGCCGAACCGGAAGGTGTCACCGACATCGGAGTGAATGGGGAAATGAGAACATGTACATGTACATGTATGTATCACGTCGAAATGCAGACGACAGAGAATATCAGTGTACGTCCATACGAAGCATGAACGTTTACCCACGTGGTGTCAGTCGGTTCTCCAAGTTCAGCCTGTTTCCACTTTTCATCTTATTTTACTTTTGCTAGCTCACTGGAATTTTACAGCTATACTCTAGTAAAACACCAAGGGTGGTATTCACCAATGGGGTTTATATATAACCTAGGTAGTTTTAACTATTATTTCAGTTATTATATATAATATATCACTATTTGTGTGAGTCGATCGACAGAGAGATTCGTGATTTTAATAATGAATATATTACTTATATAATCCTCCTGTAATATGATGCTAAAATGCTTATTGAAACATCTCATGTACATAGTGTATATATGTTCGTGTATGTTCTACCTTAAATGGTGGCTTTACGCATTAAACAATTCAATCCAAGCTTAATGCGAAGCTGTCCGTGGCCGTCGATGCATGAGAAGACATCGCCACAACATAGAATGATCCAATCACGAGATTTGACTGCGCTCACAGATGGACCAGTGTGGGGTTTACATCCACACATTGAATTTTTCAGAAAACATTTATATGAACGCCTTGAGCTAAGAAATTTAATCGTAGTTGACAAATCAAGTATTTGTTGATCACAAACTTTTTGTCTTATTATTTCGAAAGAAGTAGCTGATTTTACCGTTATTCCATTGAAGTGGTGTTGCAAATAATTTATTGCTAATGTTTTTTTTTAAATGCCCAAACGTACGCATATGTATAAACATGGATGTGACTACAGTGGTTGGGTGCTTCACCATCTCAACTGTGGTAATAAATTTCTACAATGACCAAATATAGGTGGAAATTACTATAATGGTGAGTTTCTACAACCAGTGTTTGATGTTTTATGTTTCTAATCAAAAGTCAAATATGGTCAAATATTTACAATAATTAAACTGCCCTTCATGAACATTGTTATCCTTAAACTGTGTTAGTAAAGCAATTTCCAACAGCTGATCATTTTCTGTACCAGTTGGAAAATATCAACCCGGAATGTAAGGGAGATACCATTGACTTGGTAGTGTCTTACTTCTTTAAGAAGGTGCAGTTAGAAATTCAAAGGAGAACACCAACCATCCAAGCAGACCGCGTAGCCACGTCTCTGTTGATTTAAACATGTTTATTCCAACACAAGTTACAAGGGAGTGAGAAACAAGTTATATCAACAATTTATATACATATACATTTAACCAAGACGAGATAAATATATAATGCGAATATTGGTGATGACTGATTGGTTATTTATGAGACTACCGGTTCCGTGATCTCCGATATAGACATTATGCCATTCCGTGAATAATTATGAATGATTATCGTTTAAGTGAACCGTTTGGTATCTGAATATATTTTTTCTAACAATGTTAAAAGTTTATTTCGACTTTTCCACAACACTCCCTTTTTCATAAGATTGTTTTGTTTCTTTTATACAGATTGAAAAGTTTTCTGATTTTATTTATTTTGAAATCTGATGGGTTTTGTTAACCAAAATTCAAATAGGTTCCCACTTTCGATCATAGTTTTGGACCGAAGCGCTATCAAGTTGGTTTGGTGTGCCAGACTATAAATATCCAACAGTTAATTTAAGAAGTTTGCATGAGGTAGTTTAGACAATTCCGTCCCAATGTGGTACAGATGAAACGTGTTTTGAAGGGCTATTTAGCAGTTATTGTCTCTTATGAAATGGGTATGTGAAAGTTTTTACGGTGGCTAGGTCATGTGTGTTCTATCCTTTTGAAAAGTTTTAAATTAGAATGTCTAAGCCATGAACCACTGAAACCATGAATGCTGAAGCTCTTAATCTCGTGGATTATAATGGGCTCATTCTTGGTATCAGTAACTGTGTGACCCTTCTTGTCGAAATTAAAATTAACAGGAACAACGCAAAAATTGGCAAAACTCACGTATACATATAACGTACATGCGCCTAGAAGTGGCGCCAGATTTGGTCGAGTGTGGTTGCGATTCATTTATCCGTCCATTGCCATCTTACTAACTCGGACATTCAGCGCGAACATACATACATGTCTATATCGACGGGAATGTGCACATTCCGAGTTCAGTTACACTCTAATAATCGAACGATTAAAGGCACATGAGGCCTTAGTTGTCGAAAATATTCATATTTGTTCCAATCATCGTATACAGAAAAACATTAAAACGCATAAAGTTTCGTTCATATATACCATGACCATCGCGTAAACAGCATGCTATCACAAAGACCTACATGTACTATATTTTACCTTTGCAAGAGCCTGATTGTGTTACAGAAGACAGCACTATGATATTGGTTAAACACACAGAAATTATATAAACGCTCTTTATTAGTTCCATATAAGGAATGCAGCAACAAAGAACGCTCTTTAAGATTACCATCATAATATAAACAAACACCAGGAAAGTAACCTTTTATGCTTTTGTTTACATAACAATGGTCAAACATGTGACAATAACATACTGTTTATGTGATATTTCTTATTTGTATACGAACAAAGTCTATCTACATTTTAATATTCTTTCTGTTTGTGGCGGTTTTTGACGGGTGAAAATATTTTCACAGGATACCCACCGCCAAGGCCAACCGTACCTTTAATGCATTTGCATGAACATATCTGAAATCGTGTTCATAATAAATTCATCGCGCGCATGTAAACGGGGTCCAAGTACGATTGTAATTGACAGCCGGCCACAGTGAATGAGTAATTTATTTGTAAACAAACATCTCTAATCGCGTAGTAAGTTCAAATATTTTAATCTGAATATGATTTTCATAATAACTTAAGCTAACAACTAATGCAGTAACCAGAAACATGGTGACGATTTATAGAATGTTCGCTTCATTGTGAACATACCTGTGATGTGTCTGATATAAAACTGATCTGATATAACTTGCGCACTGTCATTTGAAGTTAATCCGATATGTGCAATCTGTTTATAAGTCGCGCGTCCGTCATATCTAAATATAGTTTATTTCATCACTTCGAGTGTCACTTTGTGAAATAAGTCAAAGAGACGGATTCGATGATATAATATTACTAGAGTTATCTATCTTAGATAGTATCAAAGAGAACAAAATCATCGAATAAGTAGGGGCATCACTGTTAAAGGGGCATAAGGCATCTGCAGCGTGTATACAAAAACATCACGAAGGAGAATATTGAAAAATAGATATATAATATTTCTTATATAATATAATATAGTTCTTATATAATATAACTAGCAGGTTAGCCCGCCACTGGCGGCAATCGTCAGAAACATGACAATTGTTTTCGCTTTTCAATGAGTTAATCGTGCCTTTTTAAGAGAAATTATTATACCCTCCCTAAAAGGGGTATGATTTAAGGTACACCGGGCGGCGGAAAAAACTGACCCGATGATGTCGTTGTTGTTGGCATTCAGGACGTTGGTCAGAAACATGACTTTGTTTTGGCTTTTCAACGAGTTAATTGTGCCTTTTTAATCAAGAGAAATTATGGTACCCGTCCCTAAAAGATTTAAGGTACATCGGGCGGAAAGAACTGACCCGATGAAAAATTGTTGAGCCCGACGTTGTCTTCAAAAACCAAATTTCAAGTCGATAGCTCCACCCGTTTCCGAGATCTGGTCTGCGCATGCGCGAAGCTGACGTCGCACGGGCTCGGCGACCCGATAAAATTCGTATCCGGGGCAAGATACATTCACATACCAAATTTAAAGTCGATAGCTCCACCCGTTTCCGAGATCTCGTCTGCGCATGCGCTGCACGGGCGTCGCACGGGCTCGCCAATACGACAACGACGACCACCTGGTCAAACTACACTCACGTACCAAGTTTCGTCCCGATCGGTCGAGGTGTTGGTATCTGATGCAAAAGACGAAATTGTGAGTGTTGGTTTGTAACCGGGATTTCTGAGAAGCATTATTATTTGTCCATTATGCCTATATCCACACTAACTACCCCCCCCAGCCCTGACTGCCCTAAGTGTCATACATACTATAACAATGATGTTGTAAGAGTACTATGGCATCCAATAAATCTCCCCGCATAGCTAACCACTCCCGTGTTTGTTCCCGTATGTCTCCCGTTTGTTCCCGTATATCTCTCTGCAGATGCAAATAACGTTGAATGGAAAACAGACGCTCTTTATAGCGATGCGTCAAAAACAAAGGCTCATTAACTATCAAAGCGATTAACCCCCGCCGTGCCTTTGTGGTGATTTTGGGATTGGAGAACGGGTGCTCTGAGCTTCTCCAAAACGCCGCGACGACGTACAGAGATTTTACTTCGCACGTAGTTAGCTGTGGCACACATGCATTTTACATGCTTGTTTCCTTTCATATTCTGGCATCATATCGTCAGAGGCGAGCTGTAGAGGCGAGCGGACGTACTTCAATTAACTCCTGTGATTAGCCATGCGTAAATAATTAACGAGGCCAATGGAGCTGGCGAGCCGATAGATGGAAATATTTTCTATAAATAAATTGGGTTTCCCTGATTTGAAGTGATCAGCGAAAAAGATGTCAACACAATTTGTGTCGCTTGAAAATCAACTATTTATTCAAGTTTAAAACTGTGTATAATATTATCAGTGCATTGGCGAGACAGAGTGAGGTATTCGTTATAGCCGGCTTCGCGTTAAAACTGTTGCGTAGGCCTACCATTCGCGTTCGCGACCGTCAAGACTCAAAACGTGGAACTTCGATCTATAAACTTTGGGATACCGTCGCTTGTCGATTCATTCAATCATTGAGATTTGTTCGTCGTTGGAAACTGTTGACTTTCATTTCCGTGACAATATTTCTGTCAGTTTATAGGTGCTATGAAATAGACACTAAATAATCTTGACTAATTATATTCAAATGTATTTATGATAGTTATTCCATTGATGTGATATGACAGTCGACATTTTATGAATGTCATTGTCTGTCTTAAAGTGACATTTCATATTTGTATGGTGATTTGTTATATGGTGCTAAATTCCATTCATGGAATTTTTTATATACTATATTGTTGATGTTATTCAGGTAGGCGATCTGTGCGTCTGACCAACTTATCATTAGGAATAGTATATAGGTTTTAAATTGTCCACATTTTTTGGGCCATTTTGGATTTTGCCGTTTTTTTTCCGCACCAACTAACATGGGTCTCATGTAATTTAGCTCCATTTTCTCTTATGTGGATTAGCAGTTTTCTTTAACCTTTTTCTGTATGTGCACTTGTGAGTGTGTTTGGTGTAAGTAGTCGCTAGGCGTGTGATAATCTTTGTGCATTAGGCTCTCACCCCTGCATTTTTTCTTGCACTTGTGTGTTTGTTCGAGAATTGCATGATTGTGTTTTGAGAATTTGAGTTATTATATTTCAACTGCGCTTGCGTCTTTGAAAACTTTCAGAACTATTTAATTTCAATGGTGACGATAGTGCTCACACTAAATATTTATAACTCAGTTGTCATTAATTTTTTTAAATATTTATTGTCCGTGGCCGCAGTACCTTGAGAATAGGAAACTTGTTTCAACTTCAACTTCAACTTTTCAGATTTGTCCGCAGTTGTTATACATCGGAGTTAGGCAACTTGTTTCAACTTTATAACTTTTCAGATTTGTCCGACGTTGTTATACATCGGAATTAGGTAACTTGTTTCAACATAGAATATTTTCAGCATATATTTGTTGGACTTTGAAATTTTTTTGTGTCGTCCGCATTTATTATTGAAATTAGGTGACTAGTTTCGACTTAGAATATTTTCAGCATATATCGTCAATATTTATTGCCGACTCTGGACATGCTATTTGGTGATGTTTAAATAAATTGCAATTACTCCGTAGTCGGACTTAGAATATTTCTATTTCAGTTTACGCTCATGTGTACTTGTATCAGACTTAGTCAGAATTTCAAACATTTCAGCTTTTCCAGCCAACTTTGTCTGAAATTACTTTACATTTTTTCCATGTCTAGCTGATATTACTTTTTTTTTCAGCTGACTTAGTCTCAGTTACTCCGTGATTAGTAAATTTAGTTAATATTGACTTACTACAGGCATGACTTGGAAATTTTTAGTAAATTTCTAAAAAATTAGTTATATACCTATATTCTATATTCTCCTTAGTCCTTATATGATTTTTATAATCTAGAACAGATATTATATTCAATTAATTAAATTATAATTAGTTTGTTCATTATAAATGATGACTTCCTCAATGTCTGAAGAGGAAATGATACAGGCTTTAAAAGCCTCAGGGAAGTATAATGTTATTCCAAGTACATCTACGCCGAAAACTCCCATGAAAAATTTTCTTGATTCAATCAAGAAGCAGGGAGCAACTCCCGGTAACAATGAACTTCCCCCTGGGAACACTTCTTATTGTCTCAAGCAGGTAAGTACTTATGTACCCAGGATATCTGGTTTTTCAGGAGACGATCCACCTCTTAATGGTGACGTCACTTATCGCGAGTGGAGATATGAGATCCGTTGCTTGTCCAGCGACCCTGAGATCTCAGATAGTGGGCTTCTACAGGATATTCGTAGATCCATTCGGGGAATGGCCCGTCAAGTTATTATTCCACTAGGGGAACATGCCAAGGTTTCACAACTTTTATTAAAGCTTGACACTCATTTTGATGAAGTTTCATCAAATGGTATGCTAATGCAAGAGTTTTTTAACTCTACTCAGAAGCCAGGTGAGTCGGTTACTGCTTTTGGTTGCAGACTAGAATCCATTTTAGAATCTGCAATCGATAGTGGGAATATGGAGCGCTACGCCAAGAATGACCTGCTCCGGCATAAGTTTTTCTCTTCTCTACATTCCGAGCAGTTAAAGAGCCAGACCCGTCATAAATATGACAATATCTCTGACTTCGACATGTTGCTGCGAGAAATTCGTATAGTGGAAAAAGAGATTAGCGTCCACTCCATTTCTGGTTCCTCGAGAAGTAAAGCCCAGCAACATGCATCGCAGACAGATACACCACCAGACATGTTTGATGTGATGGAGAAGAAGTTTGATAGGAAACTAGATGATTTGGAGAAGCGACTGGATACAAAGATCGACCAGAAGCTGGACTTGATTTTGCAGCGCCTCGATCAGACTGCAGTTTCCCAACCACCACCACAGTCTAACTTTGGATTTGGACGAGGACATGGAAACTACACACCACAGAGAGGTTCAGGTTTCGGTCGTGGACGAGGGCGCGGTTGGACTTCGGGAAATACAGATCAAGGTCGAGATCGTGGTCGTGGTTTCAAATTTAATCATCAAGAATTTCATCAAGATGGATCACAGAATTATAAGCCACAGCCAAAAGCCTAACCGCCTCTGTCGTTGGTCAGCCAGAGGCCGGTGAATCAAATGGCCAAAACTTGATTGATAGATTAGTAGGTCAATCTAATGAGACTGATGTATTCATCCAGGGAAAGAAGGTCACTGCTCTTATTGATAGTGGATCTATGGTTACAACAGTTTCTCGTAGTTGCTATGAGTCACTGCCAAATAAACCTGTTATTCTGTCCATTAACAAACTTGGTCTTAGAGTTTCCATTGCTGGTGGATCTACTCTTCCATATAATGGATTCATTGAATGTGTGATACACATTCCATTTTTGTGTGAATGTCCTCTTTCTATTCCAGCTCTAATTGTTTCAGATACAGAGTACAACACAAGATGTCCTATCATTATCGGCACAAATATAATTCGTATGTGCAAGGACTTGGCTGAAATTCCTTCTTCTGATATTCCAAAAGAATGGAAGATAGCTATTGACAGCCTCACATGTGCAGCCATTCCAGTCAAGTCCACCAACAAGATTGCCTTGGAGATTGAGCCATACCAGACAGTGATAGTGCAAGGCGTTGCCAGACATGATAGTGGTCTTGACTCAGCTTTTGTGACAGAAAGTTTCAGTGATGATGACAAGTTCACTGTTTGTCCACGAGTGATGAAATCAAATTCCAAGGCAAACAGTACTCGTATTCCTGTTCAACTTTGCAATATATCTGCGAAGACACTTGTGATATCTCCACATTCAACTATTGCCCAAATACAAGAAGTAAAGGTGGTTGATTCTTTGGGCTCACCAACTCTTGCTGCTGATGTTCGACCTTCTCCGAGGGACCTTGGTGTTAACGTCGATGACAATTTATCAGCAGAAGAGAAAGATGAAGTTGATGCTCTGCTATACAAATGGAGCCATGTATTTTCTACTGGTCCTCTGGATTTAGGTGTTACTGACCTAGTGACGCATCAAATCAAACTCACCGATGATGTTCCATTTAAACAGCCATATCGGAAGATACCTCCTGCTCTTTATGAAGAAGTCAGACAGCATATTAAGGAGATGTTAGAAGCTGGAGTGATTAAAGAATCTGACAGTCCTTATGCATCCAACGTTGTGCTCGTTCGGAAAAAGGCCGACAACTCTTTGCGGTTCTGTATAGACTTTAGACAGTTAAATTCAAAGACCGTCAAAGATGCCTACATGCTGCCAAGGTTTGACGACATCATAGAATCGCTCCATGGCTCCAGATATTACAGTAAACTTGATTTACGCAATGGTTTTTGGCAGTGTCCCATTAGAGAAGAAGACAAATACAAGACCGCATTTTCTGTTGGCAAACTTGGATTTTACCAATGTGAGCGACTTGGTCAGGGAATGGTAAATGGGCCAGCAACTTTTCAACGCCTGATGGAGACATGCATGGGCGATATGCATTTAGAAGAGTGTCTTATCTTGGTTTTTGGCAGTGTCCCATTAGAGAAGAAGACAAATACAAGACCGCATTTTCTGTTGGCAAACTTGGATTTTACCAATGTGAGCGACTTGGTCAGGGAATGGTAAATGGGCCAGCAACTTTTCAACGCCTGATGGAGACATGCATGGGCGATATGCATTTAGAAGAGTGTCTTATCTTCTTGGACGACGTTTTGGTATTCAGCCAGGAATTTTCATCGCACGTAGAACGTCTGGACGCAGTATTTTCTCGTCTGTCACAGCATAATTTGAAGCTGAAGCCAAATAAGTGCGAACTATTCCGCACATCAGTGACATATCTTGGACACGTCATCTGTGCCAGTGGTGTAGCCACGGACCCAGATAAGACTTCTGCATTGGAGGATTGGCCAGTTCCCTGTAATGTTAAACAGATGAGACAATGGCTTGGATTTTGCGGATACTACCGTCGCTTCGTCAAGTGGTATGCCAGCATTGTACAGCCGCTAAACCAACTTTTGGAGGGACATTGCACTGAGGCCAAGATGAAGACAAAGAAAAATTCCCCGGCACCATGGGTTTGGACAGATATTCACCAGAGAGCATTTGTTGAAATCAAACAGAAATTAACCCAGCCTCCAATCCTGGCATATGCTGACTACAATTTGCCATTTATTGTTCATACATATAGCAGTGGTTATGGATTGGGATCTGTGTTATACCAGCTACAGGATGGTGTAGAGCGTGTTATCGCATATGCAAGCCGTGGTTTAAAGCCCAGCGAGAAGAATTATCCAGCCCATAAATTGGAGTTCCTGTGTCTGAAATGGGCTGTCACAGACAAATTCCATGACTACTTGTATGGAAATACTTTCAAGGTTGTCACAGATAACAATCCTCTGACATATGTTCTAACAACTGCCAAGTTGGATGCCACTGGTCATCGTTGGGTTGCCAATCTTGCCAATTACAATTTTCAGATTGAATATAGAGCTGGACGACTCAACGGTAATGCTGATGGACTCTCCAGGAAGCCCATATTATATACAGATGTCATTAAAGCCGTTTGCCAGGCTGCAACTGTGAACTTCCCTTTAGCGGAAAGTGTTGCTGTTGGTCCTGCTCTTCCTTCGGCCGGGGAGGAGTTGGATCATGCGCATGATTCCGTTGACTGGGAATGTGAGCAGAACCAGGACTCTGTTATTTCCAGAGTTATTCACTTTGTGAAACTTGGTAAACGGCCTGATGATAAACAGATGAAGAATGAATCATCACTAGTACGGACATATCTTAGAGAATGGAACAGTCTGTGTATTAAACACAGTATTCTCTACCGAAGATCATAAAATGATGAAGAGCCAGTTATGCAGCTCATTGTTCCTGATGGTTTTCGTGATCGAGCATTGCAAGGTGTTCATGATGATGTTGGTCACCAGGGCAAAGATAAGACAGTGTGGCTTGCCAAGCAAAGATTCTACTGGCCAGGTATGTTTCGTGATGCTGAAGCGAGAGTAGAGAACTGTGGCAGATGTATTCGCCGGAAGAAGCCAGTGAAAGCAGCTGGAAAATTAGTCCCAATACAGACTTCAAGACCCATGGAATTAGTCTGTATTGATTTTCTCAGTCTTGAGATGTCAAAAGGTGGGATTGAAAATGTGTTGGTTATTACTGACCATTTTACCCGCTATGCGCAGGCTATTCCATGTAAAAACCAGACAGCGCCCACCACTGCAAAGGCCCTATATGAGACGTTTGTGTGCTTCTACAGTTTCCCAGAACGTCTACACAGTGACCAAGGAAGAAACTTTGAGAGCAAAGTTACCAAGGAGTTATGCAAACTTGCGGGAATGAAAAAGAGTAGAACCACCCCTTATCATCCAATGGGAAATGGATCAGCAGAGCGTTTTAACCAGACCCTCATCAAGATGCTTGGTACAATGGAGGAAGAAAAAAAAGCTGATTGGAAGAGCTATGTTGGACCTCTTGTACAGGCTTATAATGCTACAAAAAGTGAAGCAACAGGATATTCACCTCATTTTCTCATGTTCGGATGGCATCCAAGATTATCCATTGATGCTGTTTTTGGCTTGGATAAAGAAGAAGTTACTGGAAATCATGATAGTTATGTCAAGAAATTAAAGAAGAGAATGGAATTTGCTTATAATGTAGCCTTTGACAGAGTGGAAAAGTGGAATGAGAATGTGAAGGAGAAGTATGATGGAAGGATTCGTTCCAAAGATGCAAAGCTTGAAGTTGGAGACAGGGTGTTGGTAAGAAAAGTTGGTATCAAAGGAAAACACAAGTTAGCAGATAGATGGGAAGCAGAACCATACAAGATCATTAACATTCCGAATGAAGATGTTCCTGTGTATAAGGTTTTACAAGAATATGGAAGGGGTGTGTCCCGAATGCTGCACAGAAATATGCTGTTGCCATTTAATTATATTTCTTCCAATGTGGTTGAAGAGACTAAAGAAGCTAGACAGATGAAGAAGAAGAAAGTTCAGAAGGATGTAGAAGTAAGCTCCAGCAGTGAAGATAGTGATTCAGATAATGGTCTTATTTTAAGATCCAAATCTCATATACATAAGGATCCGCATCAATCTGTTCCTTCTGGAATCCCTGAGATTTCTCAGAGGTCTTCTCCTATTCACTCTTCTACTTACATGTCGCCTATGGATTCTCGTTCTTACATTTCAGGTCACAGAAATAGTAATACTTCTGAAACACACCCTTATAATGTAAGTCCTCATATTCCAGGTAACCTTGAAAGTAGTCCAGAATCTCAGTCCACACTTAACAACATTTCAGATGTAACTTCTGCTTCAACCCCTATAAATGATCAATTTCAGTACAGACATCAAAGACCAGTTAGGCATAAGAAGGCCCCAGATCGACTTGGATCCTGGGTCTGTCCTCAAGTTGCAGATACAATTGTATTTGTCTAACAACAACTGTGTGATCACTTGTGTGATCATTGCTGCATTGCTATTCATTTTATTAATCTATTTTGAGATTCTAAAACACATGCTTATTTGTATGAAAGAGGGCCTGGTAGGAATTTCAGCTGAAGATCCAGTAATGGTCAAAACCTACTGAGTTACCAGTTCATGAGAAATGTCCTTTGTAAATTCCAGGTATCTCATGGGATAGTATTGTGCTGCTTTCTCATATTTTAATCTTAGTGTGTATTTATTATTATGTAATGACTTGTTATACATACTGTCTCATTCCGGTCAAAGGCCAAGTAAGATTATTTCAGCTGAAGACCCAGTGCCGTGTAAAAACTGACTGATGTTCCAGCTATGTAAGAAATTTTCCTTTCCAGGTTCAACTTTGGAGATAGTATTGTATATACTATTCCACTATTATATAACCACATTCCTTCATTAGTATTTCATGTCAGATATTTGATTTAGTGATAAATCAATTTAATTTGAGCATATTAACTTTGCAGAGACTGAACCTATTGCAGAAATGACTTGTAGGTTTTATTTCAGCCTCTCATGTTAAATTGTAAATTGTACTACAGATTCCTCTACATGTTACCAGCTGTAATTATTAGATATTTCAGATCTGATACCCGGCATCAGTGATGTGTTTTTCATTGGATATCAGGTTGTACAGTTTCAGCCATAACCTGTACTAGTATACATGCTGCCACTTTTGCAGCTACCTGTTGCAGATTTTGACTTGCAGTTTATTTCAGCATTTACTATTGTAAGATGGTGATATTCTAAATGGAAATGCCTACCTAAATCGTTCATTTATTTCAGTGAATGTCAGGAGCCATTCTTCACCTGGAGGGGGTGAATGTTATAGGTGCCGTTTTTATCTGTTTTAGTACACTGCGGTTGTATATAATCTTCTATATATCATGATACTTGCACGCATCCTGCTTTGTTATTTCAGCCTTTTGTGGGTTAACTGAAATGTGTGTCAGTGTGTGTGCGCGTGAGAGCGAGCATGAATGATTGTGTCACCTGCACACTGATTAGCACTCACCTGTGACTGGCGGGAAAATTAGCGTGGTCTGGGGGGGCACTCAGTAATTAATATTTGAAATGGTCGGACGTATTATTTTGGATTACCAATTCTAGATATATTTTATGAAATGCAGATTTCATTTTATGGAGTATCTTTAATGGTTTTTTTAATACTGACTGCTGTGATATGATTATGTTGATGCCTTTATTTTAAATACACTTTATTAACCCTTTAATTTGTTGTTGGAGTTACTATATCTACGTTAAATCCAGCCGTACAACATTAGTATGTTGTTATATTGTGAATTGAGGTGAATATTACACTTTAGGGAGAATTGGAAGGCTTACCAGCTCCATGGCTAGTATATTGAAATTATGTCAGACATGAGTACAACAGATCAAAGTAATACAATACGATATACAAGCTGGAATGTGCAAGGGATCCGTAAAAAAAATAGAGATCCAGAATTTAGACACCAAATAGAGAGATATGAGTTTATTACTCTGATAGAAACGTGGCATCAAGATTCATCAGAAATTGATTTAGAAGGCTACGAAAATCTAAATTTAAGTCGTGGCAAGCAGTGTTCGCGCTGTCGGTAGCCAAATTAGCCAATGGCTAATATTTTTTGAATTTGGCTAATAAAAAATTCATTTGGCTAAACTTTTGGCTAAACTTTTTTTTTCCCCAAATAGAGACGGAAAGCATAGAGTCATAAAGCAAATTAATAAAAGTGCTGAATAGATCGAAGTTAGGTTTATACGCCATCGATGAAACCGGCTATGTAAACAATACTAAACATGTATGCTTTGCAGCGAGTTGTTATCAGTGAGCACAATCGATAGGTGATACTTAATCAATGGTTGCGTAATTTTGCATCCCGTTTTAATAATAAACTGGCTTCTCATCATAAAAGTGTCAACGACATAGAGTTATTACAATTAGCTTAGCGGATTAATTCAGGCTTTTTTTGCGTATGGTCCGATGTGAAATCCGGCCATATTCTATATTAATGTTTTATGAATTGATCTGACTGTGTGATATAATGCATACATATGTTCGTATATTATTGTTTTTAAAGTTGTTTTTATTATGTTTTTATACTGAGTAACAAATCAAGTTTAAAGCAAATACTTTAGTCATTAATTGTGAACCGCCCAGAAAATGAGGATTTAATTTGGCTAAAGTTTTTTTTATTTGGCTAATAAAATTTTAATTTGGCTAAACTTTTGGCTAAATCATTTTTTGGTCGAGCGCGAACACTGGTGGCAAGGGCAAGAAAAAAGGTGGTATCGCCTTTTATTTCCTCTCAAAATTCAAAAAGTACATGCGAAAAGTCTACACTGTAAACGAAGTAGCACTAATTGTTGAGTTCGATGGTAAATTACTTAACCAATCCACAAAAGTAATATTTGTATCATTGTACATTCCTCCCAGCAATTCTAGCTTTTGGAAGACGAAAGATAAATATGATGATATTTTTGAGTGTGTCGAGAAGGCATTAGCTCGGTACAAGAACAATGAACTTTTAATTATCGGCGGGGATTTTAATGCACGCACAGGTGAATTGCCAGACCACGTGGTATCTGACAGTGATCAGCACACGCCGCTCCCAGCTGATTATATATAATAGACACGTGCCCTAATAGAGTCAGTATGGATAGTCGTGTAAACTCTTTTGGACGTCAGCTCATTACTCTTTGCCAAAGTAGTGGTATTCGTATAATTAATGGACGATCTACAGGCGATCGACTTGGTCTTCTCACAAGCTATCAATATAATGGGGCGAGCGTCGTTGATTATATCCTTATAACAGAGAGTTTTCTTTGTGCCGTTGATTACTTTTGCGTTAAACTTCCAACGGAATTCTCTGACCATTGTCAATTAGTTCTTCACTTAAAATATGATAATGAACGATGCCAATCATCAAACAAATACACATATACCCGAATAAGAACACATCTTAAATGGGCAGATCATAGTGATGAGAAATTGCGTGACGTCATGCATAATACGTCCATGCGAGGACGCTTATCTAACTATAAAACGTATCCATATCAGCACGATGTTTGCGGTGCCACAAATGCGACCAAAGACATTATGCAAATAATAAAAGACGTTAACATGTACGCATGTTCACGTCGGGTAGTCAAGAGGAAGAGAACACCGCGTAAAAGAAAGTGGTTCGATGGGCATTGTAGGAAACTTAAGCGTGATCCCGTGAAAATCATTATCGATATGAGGAAGAACCCACTTGAAACAAACCTAAGAACACGATATCATGTGAAACTGAAAGCATACAAAAAGTCGCTTAAGACTAAACGACGGGCATTTTACGCAGATATATATTGTAAACTAGATACGTTAGAGACAACCAACCCAAAACAATATTGGGAAATCATAACAAAAATGCGACAGAAACAGGTTTCCCAAAATGAACTTGATGCTGATAGATCAGTTGATTTCTTCACTAAGCTTTATTGTCCGGAACCTGATAACCCAGATTGTGGATTACCTTCGGTCATATATAAATCACCCAATCAATCTATTAATAATGATGTCATCACGACAGAGGAAGTACTTGTTGCTACACGAGAATTAAAAAACGGAAAGGCAATTGGACCCGACCAAGTTTCTAACGAATTGCTTAAGTCGCTCGTTCCTTTGATGATTGATGAAATTGTAAAATTGTTTAACTTAATTCTAGAGACAGGACAGTATCCGAGTGAGTGGAGTGAATCTACCCTCACTTTAATTCATAAAAAAGGAGACAAAGGTGATCTCAATAACTACCGGGCAATAGCAGTATCATCGTCGGTCGGTAAATTGTTTAATAAAATAATTAATCGTCGATTAATCGCGTTCTTGGATGTAAACAATATTATTAGCGAAAACCAATTTGGTTTTTCGAAAGGGAAGAGCACCATTGATGGAGCGTTTGTTCTACACGCGGCCATACACAAATACAAAGGATTGGGCAAGCCGCTATATGCTGCGTTCATAGATTTCATAAAGGCGTTCGACACAGTTAACAGGCAAATACTTTTTAAAAAATTGAAATGCGTGGGGATTAAGGGACACATAATGCGGGTAATTCAGTCACTATATGACAATAGCTATTATATCACCAAAACAAACAAAGGGTTGGGGCCTTCGTGCTTGTACACGATAGGTGTCAAACAAGGGTACATATTGTCACCAAATTTGTTCAAAATCTTTATTGATGACATTAAAAATGTGTTTGACAGTCCTTGCGATGCTGTCCGTATAGGCAATGATTCACTTAATCACATTTTATTCGCTGACGACCTAGTTTTACTTTCGGATACTCCAAATGGGCTTCAGCGGTGTCCAGACTAAATAGATACACGGAGACCAACAAACTCGCTGTGAACACTGATAAAACTAAATGTATGGTGTTTAGATCTAGGAAAGCTAAAACTTCACCCGACTTTCACATTGGAAATCAAAAGTTGGAAAATGTCACTGAATACAACTATCTTGGAATTAAATTTAGTAATACTGGTAGATTCATACATGCAATGGAAGAGTTAAGTGCTAAAGGTCTCAAAGCAATGCATTCACTAATTAATGCATGTGCAAAAGACGCACCGATTCCAATATCGACGTCTTTAAAACTCTTCGATAGATTAATTAAGCCGATACTATTATATGGAAGCGAATTATGGGGCGTTGAAATAACCACTAAAAATCACGAACGCCTGCCATGTGAAAAGGTACATTTAAAATACTGTAAAAGGTTACTCGGAGTCGGTAAATTTTCTTCAAACAACGCTGTCCGCGCCGAGTTAGGGAGCCACCCACTATTCATTGATGTGGCATGCAGACTTTCATCATATGTAATTAAGTTAATGTCATGGTCGGACTGTAATCTTCTCCGCAGTGCTGCGTTGGAACAACAGATGGCATCGGTTAAGAAATCAATCTTTAAAACGGCAGAATCACTGGGGTGGAATATTGCAGACCTCCAAAACGCTGGTCCCGTACTGTGTCAATTCAAAAGAAATCTTATTGAAGATTATTATATATATTTTAGACACAGTCTCACTGACGAATGTTCAAAAAAGGGAAGTAATAAGTTACGAACATACCGACTTTTCAAACTTAAGTACGAAATAGAACCTTATCTTCTTCACACAACATCAATAGAAAATAGAATCGTTTTCACTAGACTGCGAATAAGTAATCATAAATTGGCTATTGAAAAGGGACGCCACACACAACCGCCGACGGCAGTAGAACAAAGGTTTTGTATATTTTGTTCCGATAATGCTATTGAAGACGAAAAACATTTTCTTTTAGAGTGCAGCGCTTACCGCACACAACGTCTCGAGCTCACAAACCTTATGAAGACACAGTTCTCAGACTTTGAAAGCATGACCCAAACTGAACAGCTTGTCAAAATCTTATCCAACAATGTGTCAAATACATGCACTTCAATTTGTCATATGATCCGAAGATTATTCTCCGCACGTGATGAGCATCGTATCATAAATCAATGAACAAATACAGAATAGATGATCCATTGCACATTCAGCTTGACCTTATATTAATATCATTTATTATACTGTTCAATACACAATGTACAATTATATGTTATTATGTATGCATACTGTCCTTATAAGTATGTTTTTGCCAATTAAACTTATCTCTCTATCTCTCTCTATCGTTGTATACAGTTCTACACGCATACTAGTGAAAACGGGTTGATATAGAAGTGCACACAGAAAGAAAACGGTATTCGTTCGTGTGAGCACAAATCGTGTCCGTTATATGTCACGGTCAACACCGAGCCATTGCGACAGGCAAATCTGATTTCATTAATTGTTACTCGGGCTGCCTAACAGCCTATCAGTCAGCACATATATATGGAATACAACGAGCATTGAGACATTTGTATGAAAATCGGGTGCGCTCTCTTTCTGCGGAAGTAGCCCACTGCCGGGCCCACCATCTCCTAGTTCCCTTAGACTCGACTGAGTCTATCAGCAACGATGCTAACGCGGCACAGATAAAATCGCTTCGGTCTGCTGATAGTTGATAATTTGTTTTTGTCTGGCCTAATCTGACACAACTCATAATGAATTATCTATAATACCAGAGTACTGATGAGCGCGCGTTCACTATCAGTAATCATGTTGTGGTCACAGTAATCCGCGACACGTGACTCTACACAGATATGTATATAGATCTACACCAATGTAAACACACCCTTAATGGGATAGCGACCGTAGCTTGCTCTCACCCCGATAAATTTAATAGAAATTCCGACTCATTTCCGATTTGATCATAAATAGTAGACACTTTTTGTCGTTAGGTAGTTCGTTTAAAACATAATTATCAGTCATAGATGGCGGATAATGCCTGTATCAATAGATAAATATATGTTTAATTTACCATAAAATTTTCTAGCCTGCAGAGCGGTTCGCAAAAATACTGTCTGCGTCCAAGTGTGGGTACCCACCATAATTTCGGGTATCAAAGCCGTAGATCGATCCTGCGATTAGATGTCGGCAAACCAGAGCTGGGATGTCAAAGATGCGAATGATATGCTTCACATTGTGATTGGTTCTGCTTGAAAATATCCCAATTATCATTCGGACAGGCCGGTACATGGATCATCTGTAGGGTGGGGTGCATGTGCAAGGGTGAAAAAGTTTATGTTTGTTTGTGTTTTATGTTCTAATATATTAATAGTATAGGCTATTCTGTATTATTCGACATCATAGGCGCGGAACTGTACAACGAATGGAAACATTAAATCAGTGTAAATCATGAGGTGAGAGCAAGCTACGGTAGCTATCCCATTGAGGGAACATTCCGCTTTGCGAAATTATGTTTTGAATAGTAGATATCACAGTTCAGGTCAGTGATACTGATAGTAATATTTATCTACCGTTACAATCATTGACAATCTTCGTTATTAGATTACCTGTTTACTTTCCACACAATCAGCGACATTCCGCTTTCACGCGCGTGCATCTGTTTTCATAATTCATTAGATTAGATACAAAAAAAGTACCTGACATCTTCGTAAACCAAGATAAAACGATTAACCCATGACGGGTGAAATATTTCCCCATTTCACCGGATACATGTATATAATATGTTTATACCCTATCATAATATTAATATTATCTTTAAATAACTCTTTGTAATTCTCTATATATTCATATGAATTCGAGATTAAATCATCATCACCATTTAACTGGGAGATATATAGTTTCATCTGAGGGAAGATATGTTCATTTTATCAAAACGGCATGGTCTGATTTGGTGATACCCTCGGGTTTGGAGATAACACATACACGGGGTGAGGATGTTGGACCAAGGCTTTTCCTCGATTCGCTCAGAATAGATAAATGTTGCGAAAATGACAACTTGTGAACAATTACGGAATTAAAGATGCACAAAGCACAGTCTCCTTGAAAATCCGACGAATATCCTACATCGGAATTACGTCTCTGGAACTCTCTATTAAAATTAAGTTCAGTGTTGAAGGGATTCCCTCCATTTCATTGGAGAGTGGCGCAGACTATGCGCGATTTCATTGGTTTATGGCATAGCATATCACGTCAGAGATCAGAGGTCAACAAACGTGTTGACAATTTTCCAACGCATCGTCAAACTCAACTATTGTTGGAAAACTGAATACAGGCATATATCCATAATTAATTTTACTCATCATATTCGAGGTTTTTGTGCTCAGTCAACGATATTCATGACTGATAATTCCCTCGCATCTAGTTGTATTTATAACTATTTCTAAAAACTACGATTCACACAAACATTTAATACGCAAGGAATGCACTCCGTATTTGGAAACGGTTTATTACGTCATGTTTGGAATGACGCGTCGTCGAAGAAATTAAATATTATGGACACATTTAGAGACGTAATTCCGATATAGGATTTTGCGTCGGCTTTACAAAGAGACTGCACACAACACAATTACAGAGAGGTAACGGTCCTGGCACGAACAATATCCAGGTTATTTGCGTCACAACTCACAACGTGAATTTAATAATCCAATACGGAGTTAATGTATTCTCATTCTACCACAAATTGAATTCCACAATAGAGAACTCGGCATGATTGTAT
Source organism: Siphonodentalium dalli (assembly GCA_032622095.1). Classification (NCBI taxonomy): domain Eukaryota; kingdom Metazoa; phylum Mollusca; class Scaphopoda; order Gadilida; family Siphonodentaliidae; genus Siphonodentalium; species Siphonodentalium dalli. The sequence goes on from CP136064.1 coordinate 8,296,703, forward strand.
GAGATCCTGATTCATTATCATGATTATGATGTCTTGATAATTGTTTTTAAAGTTCGATGTACGTGCTTCGCACACTATGGTTTGTAAGGCCAAAATCTCAGACGCGTTTCCTGCCCGTTGCTCGCAGGCGCGTTCGCGAAACGAACATTCCGGCGTCGGACATGCCGGCTCCCGGGCGAACCACAGGTCCCCAGAACAAAAATTGACCCCACACCCAATAATACTTAATCATAGGATTAAGTATTATTGGGGGTGGGGTCAATTTTTTTTCTGGGAACCTGTGGGGCGAACCCGCTCTCGTCGGTTTCCGGCGCCGGGGCAGTCGTTCGCCCGCGGGGCGGTTTGCAACGACCAGAATATAAAACCCATATCTGGTATATCATATAGTTACAACAATAATACAGTACTTGGGAGTATCTTATATACTATAGTTACAATAATAATACTATACCTGTCAGTCCCATGAAAACAACGAGAATATTACTGTACCAGTTACGATATAGAGCACATACAGACACGTATTCCAAGATATGCAGCACGCAGACGCGTATCAATTTACTGCATGGTATGGCTTGCACCCACTGCTGCACTTATAATAAACTAATAAATTACAAATATGTGTGTGAGTGTTGGTCGGTACTTGGTATTAAGGCTATGTTTACATTGCGTAGACATGCATGTGCGCATTTCTATCCGCATAAATTATATACTAGCGTAAACGTATAAGTGAGTGGTTTGGGGGGCTAGCCCGGGATTGTCGAAAGTGCCGACAGGCGCCTCTCCTTAATCCCTAAACGTTTTGTGATACCCGTAATATATAGGACGGGGTGCTCGTATCCCGGTCCTACAGTATAGACACCCTGTCATGGACTCCGGTAGTGGTCGTATCAGTTGCGACAGTTATAAATTTAAAGATAAAGGTAACAAAAGCAATAGAATATAACAACCTAAACCACATTGGATTAACTGCCCTTTATATTAATTTGTTCTGGTTTATGCATGGTGTACGCCCATGTCAGTTGTAAGTAATATAATATAACCTAGAACACCTTGGATTAACTGCCCTTTATATGAATTTGTTTTAGTTTATGGTGCATGCCCATGTCAGTTGTAAGTAATATAATATAATCTAGAACGCCTTGGATTAACTGCCCTTTATATTAATTTGTTTTGGTTTATGGTGCATGCCCATGTCAGTTGTAAGTACTATACTATAACATATAGAACACATTGGATTCACTGCCCTTTATATTAATTTGTTTTGGTTTATGGTGCATGCCCATGTCAGTTGTAAGTACTATACTATAACATATAGAACACATTGGATTCACTGCCCTTTATATTAATTTGTTTTGGTTTATGGTGCATGCCCATGTCAGTTGTAAGTACTATACTATAACATATAGAACACATTGGATTCACTGCCCTTTATATGAATTTTTTTTAGTTTATGGTGCATGCCTATGTCAGTTGTAAGTACTATACTATAACCTAGAACACCTTGGATTCACTGCCCTTTATATGAATTTGTTTTGGTTTATGGTCCATGTTCATGTCAGTTGTAAGTACTATACTATAACCTAGAACACCTTGGATTAACTGCCCTTTATATGAATTGGTTTGGTTTATGGTGCATGCCTATGTCAGTTGTAAGTACTATACTATAACCTAGAACACATTGGATTCACTGCCCTTTATATGAATTGGTTTGGTTTATGGTGCATGCCTATGTCAGTTGTAAGTACTATACTATAACCTAGAACACCTTGGATTAACTGCCCTTTATATGAATTGGTTTGGTTTATGGTGCATGCCCATGTCAGTTGTAAGTACTATACTATAACATATAGAACACATTGGATTCACTGCCCTTTATATGAATTGGTTTGGTTTATGGTGCATGCCTATGTCAGTTGTAAGTACTATACTATAACCTAGAACACATTGGATTCACTGCCCTTTATATGAATTGGTTTGGTTTATGGTGCATGCCTATGTCAGTTGTAAGTACTATACTATAACCTAGAACACCTTGGATTAACTGCCCTTTATATGAATTGGTTTGGTTTATGGTGCATGCCCATGTCAGTTGTAAGTACTATACTATAACATATAGAACACATTGGATTCACTGCCCTTTATATGAATTTTTTTTAGTTTATGGTGCATGCCCATGTCAGTTGTAAGTACTATACTATAACATATAGAACACATTGGATTCACTGCCCTTTATATGAATTTTTTTTAGTTTATGGTGCATGCCTATGTCAGTTGTAAGTACTATACTATAACCTAGAACACCTTGGATTAACTGCCCTTTATATGAATTTGTTTTGGTTTATGGTGCATGCCCATGTCAGTTGTAAGTACTATACTATAACCTAGAACACATTGGATTCACTGCCCTTTATATGAATTGGTTTGGTTTATGGTGCATGCCTATGTCAGTTGTAAGTACTATACTATAACCTAGAACACCTTGGATTAACTGCCCTTTATATGAATTGGTTTGGTTTATGGTGCATGCCCATGTCAGTTGTAAGTACTATACTATAACATATAGAACACATTGGATTCACTGCCCTTTATATGAATTTTTTTTAGTTTATGGTGCATGCCCATGTCAGTTGTAAGTACTATACTATAACATATAGAACACATTGGATTCACTGCCCTTTATATGAATTTTTTTTAGTTTATGGTGCATGCCTATGTCAGTTGTAAGTACTATACTATAACCTAGAACACCTTGGATTAACTGCCCTTTATATGAATTGGTTTGGTTTATGGTCCATGTCCATGTCAGTTGTGAACGATATGAGTTGTAGACCGTCAGTCAGATATATAAATTAAAGGCCCATTTTATTTTCGAGTCACCGATTGTTTTTGTTATAGTGCCTTGATATACGGTTTTAATAACAACCTATGCCATAAAATATCATTAAAATACCACAATTCATCACCATTTGAAACGGCTGTGTCTCAGAAGATGTCCATATAGAGAAATATAAAACAGCTGAAATAATAGGAACATTTCCCCTGCTATGGCTCCCAGAATTCAAAATAATTCAAACTAAGAATGTATTTTCAATGGAAGGGGAAAAACTCTATATCGTATGATATAGAGTTGTTCCCCTTACATTGAAAATAATAAAATTTGAGCACAGAACACCAAGTCGGTAGCTCAACAAAAAACAACATGTTCACAGTTTATTACACCGACTAAGTTGATAATACAATGTTTTGGAGCTTCCTCTTTCAAATGGTATATAATATGGCATATATTTTATATAATATTATCTGGGGGGTGTCGACAATTAAGTGCATGGGGCCTGGGTCTTTAAAACAGGTTAACACAACGGTATGCGGCTGATACGGACGGATATACGCACCACAGGGTACTTGTGAGGTGCGATCTTTTGTTTGCATGACTTGTGGGGTGCACCCCACAAGTAACGTACGGAAAATCCAATTTTAAAGAGCGATTTTAAAGAACAATATTTTTTTCCTCTAAATACGTATTTCAGACGTATTACATAATCTGAGAAATGTTATATTAACGAAATAACGGAGATGTTTGTGGAATAAAACAGTTAGGAAAAAACATATTAATTTCATCGCACCCCACAAGTACGCTCTGGTGAGAGCCAGGGCTCGTACGGACCCTGGCTGATACGGACCCTGAACTTTTACGGACCTCCGGCTCATACGGACAAATTAATAAATGAGCCATGGATGAGTGCAAAATACACTCATGTGCTCTACTTTATAGAACGATGCGAATTGAATTGAGGTCCGTATGAGCCGGATGTCCGTAAAAGCAGACAGACACGCTATGATGAGTGGTCAGTGATTGATGATCAGCATGAATCCACTGAGTTCGATCTGTTGTGAAAACAGGTTTGTAAAAACAAAGATGGTATATATATTTCTTAAGATTTTTAAGATCGACAATGGTTTTAAGAAAGGCAACAGAAAGTAAAGTTGATTTAATTTGATTTAAACAATATGTATTTGCCCCAATTAATATAACATTTATGATGAACAATATTTTGATGATGGAAACATGAGTAGAATAGAAAATGGGAAGAGCAAGCAAGCAGCAAGCAGATATCTGCTTATGTTGAGCCATCTCCTCAGACAAGTAGAAAGATTGTAGAAATAAAGAAAGCGCGAATGGCAATTTAATTTGAATTGAGGTCCGTATGAGCCGAAGGTCCGTAAAAGCCAGGGTCCGTAAAAGCCGTGGTCAGTATAAAAGCCAGGGTCCGTATGAGCCGGAGGTCCGTAAAAGTCAGGGTCCGTATCAGCCATGCAGGGTCCGTAAGAGCCAGGGTCCGTATCAGTCGGCATTCAACACAACAGACTAAACGAATAGTAAATCCACGTAGTAAATGACTTTTAACAAGAGGGTCTATCGCCAGGGCGTGGCAAAATATGCCCGTGGAAATTCAACAAAGGGCCATAACGCTGGAGAACAATTGGCGGGCGGAATTCAAATATGAACTTGACCGGTAACCCAAATCATAAAACACCCATATAAAAATTCATTCCATTCAGTTCGGACCCACCAATGTTATCATATGGAGACGAAGATCGAGCGCAAATTCGAACATGATCTGCATTGTGTTGAGACTATATAAAGCTATCACCGGACACCAAAAGCGAATTGACGGATATATATATATAACAAATGATTAACAGTTCAATATAGGAATAACATGTTGAATATGACATTCACGCAATTATGTGAAGAAATAGTCCCAGATAAATAAGATTCTTTGGCGTAAATTTAATGAACTATTTGATGAAACTAAATCAATAATAATCACAAACATCGATTTTGCGTACGTAGCGTACACATTGTAAACAGACGATATACATCGATTTAGCGTACAAATTGTAAACAGACGACAAGCCGAATGCAAAGGTCACGTTTGCGCAACAATAATAGCAACCACCAAGGGTGCTTCTACCTAAGGCAGGTGAATAACGTCATAGCAACCGACAGGAGTGCTTCTACCTAAGGCAGGTGAATGACGTCATGGCAACCAACAAAGGTGCTTCTATCTAAACAGGTGAATGACGCCATGGCAACCACCAAGGGTGATTCTACCTAAGGTAGTTGATGACGTCATAGCAACCGTCAAGGGTGCTTCTACCTAAGGCAGGTGAATGACGCCATAGCAACCAACAAGGGTGCTTCTACCTAAGGCCGGTGAATGACGTCACAGTAACCACCAAGGGTGCTTCTACCTAAGGCAGGTGAATGACGTCAGAGCAACCAACAAGGGTGCTTCTACCTAAGGCAGGTGAATGATGTCATAGCAACCACCAGGGGTGCTTCTACCTAAGGCAGGTGAATGGCGTCATAGCAACCACCAAGGGTGCTTCTACCTAAGGCATGTGAATGACGTCATAGCAACCACCAAGGGTGCGTCTACCTAAGGCATGCGAATAACGTCATATAGCAACCAACAAGGGTGCTTCTACCTAAGGCAGGTAAGTGACGTCATACGATATTTTCTATATCCATCAGTGATTATTCAAGATCGCGTGTATAGATTTTGGAGAAATTGTCACGTGACTTCCGGTTAGCAAACGTGTGGAGATTGCAAAAACGCCGAATTGGAAATGAAACATCGCGATAAAAATGAAAGTAACTACTTCACAACTTACGAAGAATTCACATGTGATTTAAGTCTATTAATTTCATTTAGACCAATTTCGTTGGTTAGCTTAATGGAAACTAAAAAGGAAGAAGTCATGACGATATCCAGACAAGAGTTTGTCTTGTCAATTTGGCATGTCGTCTCCGTCGTGACCACTGCATGATGTTACATAAATTATTCTTAGCGTTATGTCGCCTAAAAGGCAATTTTGAGGCACATCATGTGTGGTTGCTCCACTACGTGTCACGCACGATTCATATTACATTTAGATACACCTGGCACTATTTATACAATAGTGTTATACAATGACCGTTATATCAATATGGCAGAATGGGTTTAACGAATGCAATAAGTGTTGGATCATGAAATTAATATATTGTATCGGACCCATGATAATATGAAGACAATGAGAATAGTTGATGATTCATTTATTGAATTATACCATGACAATAAGCCGAAACATAATCTATGATGACACATATGGTACCTGGGGCAAAACATTTTTGTATAGACATATAAACTTTTTTAATTCGAATTTTTTTTTCATCCGAAATGTGGTTCTTCACGCTGAGATTGCCACGGTTTCATAGTGTATTTCGAATGAGATATTCCGGGCGATCGAGTTACAACAATTAAAAATACATGGTCATTTGTGTTACTACGTTCACGTAGTCTGCATTAATAAACTTTGAAAAGGAAATTCACGACTCAAACACACAAACACTTCAGTGCAGTACGAACGATCTTTACGGTAAATAACGGTCGGTCACCGGACCTCATTAGTTAACTTTCATTGGTCGAGGGCTGGTCAACGGACCTCATTAGTTAACTTCCATTGGTCGAGGGCTGAGTGGCGTGTTATAATCATATCTCAGACTGTGTGATTGTGATAGATCAAAGGTTTGTTTGGTGTTGGCATTATCAGCATCGTTATCGCTGGCACTTCAAATATGGGATGGTTAACCGACTGCCATGGAACATACACATAAATATGGGATGGTGAACCGACTGCCATGGAACATACACATAAATATGGGATGGTGAACCGACTGCCATGGAACATACACAGAAATGTCTACGACCTCCTGATAATTAGGTGGAGACCACAAGCCAGCTAAGAGTGTCAATTAATAATCACCGACCTCCTGATAATTAGGTGGAGACCACAAGCCAGCTAAGAGTGTCAATTAATAACTTACATCCCATGTTGAGGTGGCACTGAAGAGGAGTAATGATGGTCATTTGTATGGTTATCCTGACAGGGTTCGCGATGCCACTTGCCACATTTGGCAAAAAATATTTTCATTTGGCAAAAGTTTTGGCAGGTTACTTATTAATTCCTCAAAAAAGTTAAAAAATATCGGTCAATCAATACCATTAATTTTAGGAAACTATAACAATATAATTATATTATTGTTGTTTTATATGGTTCCAGAAAAGTAAACACCTCCACGAAGATGCAGTTAATCTGGTAACATTGTTAGCGATGGGTGGAGGGATTACCAATATTTAGTGTGATGGTGGTGTTTACATAGCTAATCCTCTACAGTGAAGTTCCCTTCTGATGAAGCAACTCTTCTACCATTTTATTGTTTGGTGATTGGTTTATTGTTGTATGATAAACCACAATAGAGATTCGAGTGTAATTATTAACTAACTGCTTTCCTATCGATATCAAACGTCGTTCAAACCGCGATTGTCGAAACATAAAAACTCAATCAAGGTTGCAGAAAATGGTACTATCAGGGATTACATTTGACAAATTCTAATAGAATTTGGCAAAAAATATTTTCATCTGGCAAATTATTTGGCAAAAGTTAATTTCATTCCAGCGCGGACCCTGTCGGTGCCATCGATGGGCTGCTCAATGAATAATGAGAATATGTGACCCCCATATCAAATCCAGTCGTAAGTCGGGATTTTTTTTACCCTGTGCCAATGCATTCTCTTATATATGCGAGTCGACCATAGGTCGCCTCGCATATATAAGAGAATTATGCATTGGCCTAACAATTTTTTACAATTTTAATAATTTTTTCTTGTATTCTTTAACAATGAGCAGACGACACTCTTCTATATGATTCTATATATGTGTGGGGCTCCCTGCAGGGTAATGGATGTTTTTTATTTTATGTCCTAAAAATTGTAAGAAACATTTATTTAAAACAAATGATAAAAAATTGTTAGGCCAATGCATTCTCTTATATATGCGAGGCGACCTATGGTCGACTCGCATATATAAGAGAATGCATTGGCACAGGGTAAAAAAATCCCGACTTGCTCATGTTTGTCTGGGGCTCTGTATGGGTGAAATTATAAAATTGTTAAAGAATACAAGAAAAAATTATTAAAATTGTAAACAATTGTTAGGCCAATGCATTCTCTTTTTTGCGAGGCGACCTATGGTCGACTGGCATATATAAGAGAATGCCTTGGCACAGGGTAAAAAAAATCCCGACTTACGACTGGATTTGATATGGGGGTCACATTTTTGCTTATCACACAACCTTTACGTACTTTACATGTACATGTAATAACTTGAGTGGATCTGATGTATGACCAGGTGAAACGTTTTGGAAGCAACTTTCTAATTTCACCAATCTGCATGTAAACCAATATAAGTCGCCATTATTTGTGTTCTTTCTTTGTTTTTGTTGATATTTATAAATCCTTCACTACGAAATCCCACTTGACAGCGACGCCGTCTAAAGGATCTAGTTTGAGTGACGTCAGGTCTGCGCTACCATCCACGCTGTAATGCTTTGAGCCAGTTGTTAAAGCGACGGCAGCAGAGGACGCGACTGTTGAATGCTTCGTCGTGAAATCTTTCTGTACAGACTGAGTTCCAAAGTTTATAGCGACCAGGTACCTGGAAATTAGCACGAACGAATTGTTATGTTTGACAGATCATTGAGTGAAAATATTGTGGGTTAATCCTTCCACGACTGCAAAGCTGCAAATAGCGTGTTTGTCATTTGTAGAATGAGAAGTTCCCCAGTTGAAGTTGGTGATGTTCACCTATTGGGCACCTCAATTATGAATTTTATCATCTGCAAAATAGGGGATATAGAAACTTCCTAAAAGGGAAATGTAACTAAAAATAATGTTAATTTGATACTATAGATACTTCCCAGAAGATGAGGCATAAGCAGAATGAGGTCTCCAGGGGGTGAATTTGGTGATGCTAGCCCGCTATGCGGGATAGCATCACTAAATTATGACAGACACACTATTTGCAGGCTTGGATTTGACAGTACTCTTATAATGTAAAAATGACACGTGTGCGTTACGTTACAAACATGGATATATCACAAATAACTCCTAATCACTGACTATTTTGTAATTTCGTTGTGAACATATGTGCACCGAGATACATACACGCATCTGTATACTTTTAAACAATTAAACTACCTAGAATTATCTATCTAGAAATGAATAATTTACATATGGATATTTTGAATTAATGGTTGCCGCATTGGAAGCCATCCGTTGGGCGCCTTACAATATTCGACATACCATATTATCTAAGACGTAATTGTAACCACAATAAGACCTTTGCATTTCTTTGACCTTGAAATAGTTACAGATTACAATAAAAGATGCTAGTAGGTCACATGGTTTGATAATTGCCTCCTATATCAACCCACAGAGGCAATGTGTTGGCAATTGTGACAGTTTGTGTCAATTTGGTGACCATGGCACAGCCACGAGAAACGTTGAGTGTGGCACTCGAACTTCTTCGTTTTCGACCAAGCATTCTAGACAATATGTTCCATAACATTTATGGAATTGTTTAAGTTGTTATAAATATAGGTTTGATGATGGGGAATATTCGTGAATATTCGTTTTGGGTTAATATATGTTTGATGATGGGGAATATTCGTGAATGTTCATTTTGGGTTAATATATGTTTGATAATGGGGAATATTCGTGAATGTTCGTTTTGGATTAAACAGCTCTCTTACCCTTCTTCGCCGTCCCACTCTCGGACGAAGGAAATCACATTTTCATCCTCTAAAGTTCGGACATATTCTCCGTGTTGGAAGGACGGTTCTTCGCGCAAAGCCAGCAATGACGTCATGTAGCTCAATAAGGAATCATCATTCTCCGTTTGATTCTGGAAAAAGCGGCAAAGTATTATTCATTATTCACATAATCCGTTCGCGTATTTCTGTTTTCATTTTCTTTATATAATTATGAATTTACACATTAAAGGTGGATTATATCTTTATAAACATGTATTATATAGTTACCGGGGTACAAAATATTAGATCCGAGTCGAAGACTCCTGACCGGAAATGCTTCAATCGATTAATATTAATTTTATTTCGAATAAGTTCTGGTCTAAAAAGGTGTGGTTGTTTAGCTAACGAACAATATTGGTTACTGGTAACAGAGACCAGAAATTGTATTGTGTAATTATGTCACAAATAAACGTTAATTATATTCAGTATCGCTTATAACTATGGAATAAAACAATACAACCAATCAATCTGGGACATTTGATGATCCCTACGTATCCATATGAACAGCCTAATGCTCTATATCACTATATGGTATCACCCGAATGGTCTGTTCTAAAAATAGACAAATACATGGTCCCAATAAAATATTCGAAATAAAATCAACATTAATTGGTAGAAGCATTTCCGGACATGGGTCTTCAGTTCATATTTATTATGTTATACCCACGCAACTATTTCAAATTTGTTATTTAAAGCGATAATCCATCTTTAATTTAACATGATTATTGATTATTCTGTCATTTCGCAATATGCATAAACAATTTTTAAAAAGCACAATTGTCCACTCAAAACATGAATGAATGATGTTCATCAGACTCGAAACAAGTGGTGGACCTGGCGTGGGGAACACCAATTTACTGCCGGAATATCTACTCAATTTTACTACTTTTTGACTGGATACGCCATGGTAAAATTGTGTTTACGCAATATTGTTCGTTGTGTCATAAAACTGTTTAAGGAACTTTCGCGATCTTAACTCATGGGTCAAAGAATTCCGCCCAGAACATGATTTCCAGCAAATACTTATTGTCTGAACCAACCTGTACTCCATTTTCCGCTGGGTTTGGATTGAGAGCAATCCATGGATCGCATGATTCACAGAACCCTCCAGTTGTTGTCGTATTCCACAACATCGGCGATCTCCACGGCTTGGCTCTGGACGTCGCCGAGTTACTCAATGTAACGTCCTTCAGCCCAATCTCATCTCCGGCGTACAACATTGGCGTCCCGGGCAGCAAGATGGATAACATCTGAAACGCTCTGGTGAAATTTTCCCCTCCTCGAGACGCGATTCTGCTGTTGTCATCCAAACCAGACTGTAACAAGGAATGTACAAGATACAGATATTGGTCCTATGCTGCCTTAGTGAAATATTTATGAGACGGTACGGTACCAAGATCTTGTATACATATTATCATCTTAAGAATATTGGGTAGCATCTTCCTAAGAGGGAAAACGACTCAAAAACATCTTATAGCTTACTGTCTCCGTTTCCAACCGATATAACATGCCTCCGAATCTCCGATAAGATACAGTAACAATTTTATGTCAACTATACACTGTCTCAATATTTTATGTCTTCTGTGTATGTATTGTCTTTGTGTTGGAATAACGTATGTTTAAACAAACAAGAAATATCTTCGTCAAGTGACAATTAACCCTTTCTTATCATATCATTTCACACATTTATTGGATAGCACACATGCTACCGATGTTTCAAGGCGCTTGTCAACATTAAAATAAATTAACAAATTCCTAAATTTAAAGTTCAATCATGCGATAAATATATTATGCCCGCATTGAAAGCTGGTTCATTAGCTCCACCCCCAAATGTTCAAAAATAATATTCCGTGAATAAATGAGAGTTAAAAAGACCTTTGAATTCCAGTGAGGCTATGGAAAGCGATGTTACCGAAACTACTATCAGCCATTGGGTACAATAAGAGCAATGAACCCTCGGATCCTCGGTGCCTCGGTGGTACATATGCATACGTCTTATTATTGAAGCATTGAGGTCCACATTTTTTGATGACTTGTAAGTTATTGTGAGCAACTTGAACTTAATCCGCTCGGATACGGGAAGCCAACGAAGCGTGAACAATGTCGTGGTAAATGGATTCTCACACCGAGTTATAAAGGTATACATTTGAGCAAGCCTGATTATAATAAAATATAAGCAGACGACATCAGACAAACCAAACTCCAGACAGAGTTGTCTCCCATCGCTCCACTGAGATACCACTGCCGTAATGACATTAATTGGTAAGGAATTCTTACGTGTTTTTAGTTATTATGTTTTAGGATTCAAATTGTCTATGTCTGGCTCAGTTCATATTGTTCTTATCAATACCGAAAGAATTACCATTATTGCAAACTTAAAAAAAAAAATGCTGGTCAAAACAAGATAATAGGTGACTAAATAGTAGTAAATACAGTACCGCGACGATATTTAAAAATAGATTTATCGTCTGCAAAGTACACTCATTGTGACAGTGATATATCGCAGTGATAGCGTAGAGGGCGCTGTATGGAGTTTGCAGACAAACATGTACTACATAGATAGAACCGCATGACTGTCTGGATTCAGATGTTTATTACGCCTTTCGTCGCATTTGACATAACAGGCGATTCAATTTCAAACAGTGTACATAATACATAATATAAATGTGAGGTGACATAATATACATACACAATACACACAATTTAGGTTGGTGATATTAGTGTACTACATGTACTTGGTATATTGATTAAGGATATAGCTATCAGTGTGGTGTTTAAAGTAAGTGGGTCGGGGTGTTGTGGGAGTCAACTGTCTTTTAACACGACTATTTTAGATTTTTCATATATATTTATATATCGTGGTGCATTAATCATAGCCTCAGGAGTGCAAAACATTTTCAGACAAACATGTAATACATAAATAGAACAGCATGAGTGTCTGGATTTTGACGAAATTATCGCACGAGATTTGTTGGCGGAGCGATACCTCGAGTGCGGGACGCAGTCCCGTACGAGAGGTATCGCGTTTCGCCAACAAATCGAGTGCGGTAATTCGTCAATATCCAGACATTCATGCTGTTCTAATTTTATTACATATCTCCGTATCATAGTAAGTTGATTCACAATCATACATCTCCGGTACAGAAAATGTGAATTTAATTGAGTTTTAACGGCATTTTAGGGTTAACGCAACAATCAGACCCGTCTATCCGCCAGTGACCTTGACCCATCTTTAATGATGTGTTTGAAATTAAATTATGTGCCTCGACAAACATATTCTTGAAATTATTGTTTCTTTATTGTCGTCATTGAAAAAGTTAAAATAGTAACGGCGAGAACCAGTCTAACAACACTGAATGAAATAGTTCCGTCGACAGATTGCACTAGTGCGATTCTGATAATTATCACACGCCTGGAAACTCGTGCGATCATGCGAATTACGTTGATAGATATGTAATAAAAGTCCATACGGATTCATATTCATAGGTGGGAAATGTTCATATAATAAGTTCAACTTATTATCCGGACATTGCCTATGTGAACTACTCGCCAATGATTATTTTGTAAAAACAATCGATAAAAAATGGTGTTTATATACTGGAAAATATTTGTGCAGCAGAACTGATTTCATAACAAAAATAGCTTGTTTCAAGGCGCTTGTCAACATTAAAATAAATTAACAAATTCCTAAATTTAAAGTTCAATCATGCGATAAATATATTATGCCCGCATTGAAAGCTGGTTCATTAGCTCCACCCCCAAATGTTCAAAAATAATATTCCGTGAATAAATGAGAGTTAAAAAGACCTTTGAATTCCAGTGAGGCTATGGAAAGCGATGTTACCGAAACTACTATCAGCCATTGGGTACAATAAGAGCAATGAACCCTCGGATCCTCGGTGCCTCGGTGGTACATATGCATACGTCTTATTATTGAAGCATTGAGGTCCACATTTTTTGATGACTTGTAAGTTATTGTGAGCAACTTGAACTTAATCCGCTCGGATACGGGAAGCCAACGAAGCGTGAACAATGTCGGGGTAAATGGATTCTCACACCGAGTTATAAAGGTATACATTTGAGCAAGCCTGATTATAATAAAATATAAGCAGACGACATCAGACAAACCAAACTCCAGACAGAGTTGTCTCCCATCGCTCCACTGAGATACCACTGCCGTAATGACATTAATTGGTAAGGAATTCTTACGTGTTTTTAGTTATTATGTTTTAGGATTCAAATTGTCTATGTCTGGCTCAGTTCATATTGTTCTTATCAATACCGAAAGAATTACCATTATTGCAAACTTAAAAAAAAAAATCCTGGTCAAAACAAGATAATAGGTGACTAAATAGTAGTAAATACAGTACCGCGACGATATTTAAAAATAGATTTATCGTCTGCAAAGTACACTCATTGTGACAGTGATATATCGCAGTGATAGCGTAGAGGGCGCTGTATGGAGTTTGCAGACAAACATGTACTACATAGATAGAACCGCATGACTGTCTGGATTCAGATGTTTATTACGCCTTTCGTCGCATTTGACATAACAGGCGATTCAATTTCAAACAGTGTACATAATACATAATATAAATGTGAGGTGACATAATATACATACACAATACACACAATTTAGGTTGGTGATATTAGTGTACTACATGTACTTGGTATATTGATTAAGGATATAGCTATCAGTGTGGTGTTTAAAGTAAGTGGGTCGGGGTGTTGTGGGAGTCAACTGTCTTTTAACACGACTATTTTAGATTTTTCATATATATTTATATATCGTGGTGCATTAATCATAGCCTCAGGAGTGCAAAACATTTTCAGACAAACATGTAATACATAAATAGAACAGCATGAGTGTCTGGATTTTGACGAAATTATCGCACGAGATTTGTTGGCGGAGCGATACCTCGAGTGCGGGACGCAGTCCCGTACGAGAGGTATCGCGTTTCGCCAACAAATCGAGTGCGGTAATTCGTCAATATCCAGACATTCATGCTGTTCTAATTTTATTACATATCTCCGTATCATAGTAAGTTGATTCACAATCATACATCTCCGGTACAGAAAATGTGAATTTAATTGAGTTTTAACGGCATTTTAGGGTTAACGCAACAATCAGACCCGTCTATCCGCCAGTGACCTTGACCCATCTTTAATGATGTGTTTGAAATTAAATTATGTGCCTCGACAAACATATTCTTGAAATTATTGTTTCTTTATTGTCGTCATTGAAAAAGTTAAAATAGTAACGGCGAGAACCAGTCTAACAACACTGAATGAAATAGTTCCGTCGACAGATTGCACTAGTGCGATTCTGATAATTATCACACGCCTGGAAACTCGTGCGATCATGCGAATTACGTTGATAGATATGTAATAAAAGTCCATACGGATTCATATTCATAGGTGGGAAATGTTCATATAATAAGTTCAACTTATTATCCGGACATTGCCTATGTGAACTACTCGCCAATGATTATTTTGTAAAAACAATCGATAAAAAATGGTGTTTATATACTGGAAAATATTTGTGCAGCAGAACTGATTTCATAACAAAAATAGCTTCCATGGAAACATGACTACATCTCTGACGGTGCAAGATTATCTGAATGGCCTCGGTTGCTCAATCGGTTAGGGGTAAAATGCCACGCCGTTTCACCCTCCAGCACTGGCGATAAGTGTTCAAATCCACGTGTTTCCATCGAGGACTTTGTAACTCCAAATCGTTATCTGGTGTAGTTGCCAGTACTCGCCGATGGCCGGTGGTTTGCCGCACATGGTCGACGAGTTTATCAGCCATTGAAATCACTGTCAGCTTAGCCGTAAGTGTGTGGATTTCCTTCATCACTAAAACTGGCAATGTCGTGATGTATGGCCTTAGTTACTGAAAGCGACATTAAACCCCAATCAATCTGAATGATATTCTGATAACTCACCAGCCAGTTGGGCCAACTCCCTGCCGGAGAGTTATCCTCCCACTGTTTTGTCTTCTCGGATATACATTTCCCGTCGCAGTTGGAGGATGATGCTTCAAGGAACTCAATGTTCACAGGGAAATTCGTACACTTTGCGCCGAAGTATTCGTAATAGTTCATCACAGATTGTATGTTACCTTGTCCATTAATGTCAGCGAACATCAGCCTGTGGGAACAAAATGTATCATCGTTATAATACTAAATAATGTATGTCATTTATATAGAGCTTAATCCCTGGTGTAGCTCTAAGCGCTTACATTATTACCCCAGCTGTTGTTTATGAGTAATGCCGAGTCTTGTGCCTGCTGCCATTTTACAGGCGCTTCACTAGAGCGGCTTACGGATACCCAACAACCAGGTACCTATTTCTCGTCTAGGTACGACGAAGCGAGCACAGTGCAAGAGACCCTGCCCAAGGGTCACAACCTGGCGCGAGATTTGAAACAGCGTGTGGCTATATACACACATGGCTTAATCTGGCCAAGCCACTATTACGGAGACCATAGTCCAACAGCCGGCGCGAACTCATGCCGGTGCGTTAACACCATTACAAGTCCGACACTCTAACCACCGGGCAACCACTTCGTTGCATGTTGTTTAAATTTCATTTTACGATCATTAATGGCAACTGTCTATATATTGAGACTGATTTGAATAACCATATTTCAATCCATTGTGAGGCAAAACGCCATACATCAAACCCTCCGTCCAAACGTAAGTGTTCAGTGGTCATGTTGATTTGAGACAATTTACCTGAGGTAGCAATACACGATTTTATGGGTTTGTAGGAGGGCTGCAAAAATAAATATGATTTTAAGCATATAAGGCTGATGACTGTCGGTTTGGTCTTTGTTATTCATGAGAGTACTGCATTGGTGGTTTAATTATTTTAAAAGGTACCTTAGTTTACAAAATGGATTGATGTCTGAATACGAAGTATGTGTTTCGTAACCATCTCAAAATTGTGAAGACGTCCAGAAATTGTGGATTGCTACCTGAGCCGGGGGTTCGAGCTTGTAGTTTAATCATTGTATTTCCGGTCGTCAATTGGACAAACATGATTGGAATTCATTCAAGCTTGCAGTTTCAGCGACTAAACTTGTCAAATGCCGTGCGGTTGACGATACAAAATATACAATTAGCACATATTTAGACAATATATACCATAAACCTATATTTACCGTATGTACTGTCTTCCAGAGTAGCTGACCAACACTTGATTAACATATGTATATATATATGTGTATATGTATATGTACGAGGGTGTGTATGTGTATATATATATATATGTGTATATATATATATATATATATATATATATATGTATGTATGTATGTGTATATGTATGTGTGTGTATATGTATATTTATTTATATATGAAGAAAATACCCCTTTGACAAAACCCTGCTCCAACATCAGTTAAGACGAACGAAAAATCACATAAACCCCACCAAATGTTATAGCTATCAAATCATCCATAACCCATATATAGCAATATGCTCTGGAAGGCACTACACCAACCACCATAAAATCACAAAATCTTGCATGTAAATATGTTCAGCTGTCATCTTGTAAACATTTTGTATCTAAATCGATTGTATTGGGAGGGGGGCTTCATAAGTTGAAAAAACTTGTGCCCCGATCCCTTTTGTATTATATGCAAATAAAATACGTTTCAAGTCAAGTCAATGCTGTGCGGTTGACGATACAAAATATACAATTAGCACATATTTAGTATGCTTTAATTGTTAACGCTGCAAATTAATGCAGAACATGGATATGTACATATATACAATGGGGTCACTTACATCATCATCACCATCGTCAACATCCTCATCGTCATCAACATCATCATCATTTAACTTAACTCCCGAAACCATATATGAAATAACAGATTGCTTTATATCTGTTATAGACCAGAGGTGTACCTGATGAGCTGCTGTGGCCAAACATTTTTTTATAGGACCAACTTTCGGTACAAAAATATGATTTCGGAACGGACTTAGTAAACATTTTCCAAACAATTGATTCCTTCTGTGTTATCAAGCTAGTACGATAAGTCAAAAAATAAACACTAAAAAAATAACAAACGACAACCTATTTTATATATACATTTAAAAAATTGTTTCATTACTCTATATATTGCCTATTTCAATATTATCATCCAATGCACACTACGATGACCTTTAACTATATTTATCGGGAACTACAGGTATATATACTCATCCAATGCATGCTACGATGACCTTTATCTATATTTGTGTAACTATGGGTGTGTAACTTCTCTGTATACTCAATATATACATGTATATGCCTTATACTATTATCGCATAATTAAAACTTCACATAACCGATGAATAATCAACCGTTCTACTATCCTAACTGTTTTTGTTGACTTTTAGATAGCCGTGGGTTCACGCCTTCCGGTTACCAGTCGATGCATCACGCGGGTTTTTATCTGCCTGCTCGGTGTGTCGGTGTGGTGCTTGCGGACCTTGCCAATAAGTTATCATTCCTGACATCCCCTTTGGCATAATTGCCATAAACCATAAAACAGATGATATAAAATATACAATTAGCACATATTTAGTATGCTTTAATTGTTAACGCTGCAAATTAATGCAGAACATGGATATGTACATATATACAATGGGGTCACTTACATCATCATCACCATCGTCAACATCCTCATCGTCATCAACATCATCATCATTATTCATCTGCATCATCATCATCACCATCATCATCGTCATCATCATCAACACCATCATTATCAACACCATCGTCATCACCATCATCATCATCATCATAATCGTCATCAACAACACCATCGTCATCATCATCATCTTCATCATCCGTATTTTTGTCGCCGTCTTTATACATCTTCGTTAACATCTATCGTCACCATTATCCCGTCATCAACATCGTCAACGGTGTTATCGTCGTCGTCAATCGCCATCAGTGTCGTCGCAAAATCGCCGTAATTTTTTTTTCCTCATTATCTAGACAAGGTACACATGCTGACATTACACATGTGTAATGCCAGCATGTGCATGTACATGTTGTTGATCGAATCATGTTGTGTCATCTCTTGTTTTTTCGTGAATCTTCATGCACGCCTTAACAAATATCGCTAAACTTTTCTGAGTAGCTGGGTTTTGGCTACCGAGTAAAATATAAAATCGTGCTCTAGATGGCTCTTGCCAAAAGTTAGCCGGGATATATCTCAGCCAATATACCATAAACCTATGTTTAAAATATTAAGGCATAGCGACAGAACGACAACGTGGTGGCCCTGGTGGGTTCAGTCGAACTTTTGAAAAGGCAGAAGCTGCAATCATTGATAACGATGACGATGATGACGATGAGGACGATGTTTGCTCGCAGTTGCCTGTGACCGTGGATGGAATATCTGTATACACTTTAATTAATGTTGTCGAAATATCAAATGATTATTTATTAGACAATAAACTTTAATTGAATTTAAATGAAGTGGTTCCATTCAAAGAGCTATGTATCATAGTGGAATAGCGGGGTTAATACTTTGCCCGAAAGTCTTAGAAGAGTAATTTATTGGGATCAGTTACAACCAAATCAATAAGAGTGTGGGAACGGATCAATGTAGGCCACGTGAATACAGAATGCTGCATTACTGGTCTGAGAAGTATAGCGTATCGTAGGTTTACGCCATGGCATGTGACATGGCGCACAAAGTGCAATACAATCGTACGTCGGCTGAGACCGGCGCTTTTTGGTCGTACGTTCTGGAAGGAACCGAATGGCCCCACGGCAGACTTTCAGGCGAATTCTCTAACTGCTTTGTCTTAAGAATTGTTGTGGTATATCTATATTCTTACACTATATACTGGATTCAACAAAGATTGTGAAACCTCTAAACTGTGTCTGAGCCAGCTTTACCCAACGTGGAGTTAACTATTTACGGCCTACTATAGGACAGTTATCCTGATTCGTTTATCCCTTTACCCAACAGAAGGGCCCTGTGCCAATGCATTCTCTTGTATATGCGAGTCGACCATAGGTCGCCTCGCATATATAAGAGAATGCATTGGCTTAACACATTAAAAATTGTAAAATTGTTAAAGAATGTAAGAAAAATGGTAAAAAGTGTTAAAAAAATATTTTTTTTAGGCCAATGCATTCTCTTATATATGCGAGGCGACCTATGGTCGACTCGCATATATAAGAGAATGCATTGGCACAGGGCATAACTGTAACTATCACAATGTGGTCAAGGAGCCGGTTCCAATGATATCCATATTTGTATGGTTCTATTGAGACAGACCGAAGATATTTTAGGCTGTTGAAGCTTTATTTGGCCGGTTTTTGCCGGTTTTGGCCGGTTTGTTGGGTAAAGGGTTAATATGCGTGTATTATGGATCATCGTTTATAAATTTTCACAATTACTTACAATTCCTTGTTGCTGTTGTTATCGTCGCCTGTAGGTTTATACTCGTCTAAGTAATACCGCCACCTGGAGAGGACATCATACACTTCTCGAAGGGCATAGGTGAACTCGTGGTTGTAGTATGAATAAGAATTCTGAAATGATCAATATATAATGTGCTATTCTACTTTCAAAACACTTGGGCTCCAGTCGGCGGTTCAATATATACAAGTACGCGAGATACCAGATTTCAAGGCATTATATTGGGATCGTCCTGTTCACCCGGCATCGATTGTTTCCGATAGGTGTTGGCGTAGGTGTCATAATCATCAATATTACAGAGCTGCGGACTATAGTTTTTATCACAATTGCCACTAGGAATTAATGGTGGTGACAAATTTCGCCGGGGATTTGGTGATGATGTCCGATTTATTTTCCCAAATTGACTCAGATGAAATGAAATTCACGTACGGAATTTTCATTAAGAAATACACATATAATATATTTCAACAAATTTATTTATAAATTATTAAAATTTATTAATAAAGCACAACAACACAAAATGATTAATTAATGTTAAATTAAAAAACTCTCTTGAAGTGTCCGATTGAATTATATTTACACCACTACATGTATTCGCTCTTAGAAACTTGAATGGAGGAAGTTGGTTGGTTCAATCACGTCATGTGACCTCGCGCGCAGACTCCAACTTGTTTTCGTATTGCATGGACGGAAATGACAATGCGAACTTCATAGTATCCTTAGAAATGGACGCTAAATAATCATAAAAATGGACGCTAAATAATCTTTAAAATGGACGCTAAATAATCTTTAAAATGGACGCTAAACAATCATCTTGATATATAACAACATAACCGTCTGTGTAACTATAAGCAATGGATGTTGATCATAGTGTAGTTGCCATAGATTATGGATGCAAGTTGGTCTGACATTTTTAGAGTCCCACACAAAATGTCAGACCAACTTGCCTCCATATGCCATGTAACGCACGCAAATAAACACCCCATTTCTTAAATAGATATGGGAAGAGGGAGTGAGGTTTACAAAAACAATGCAGATATTCATTGCTTAGAAATAAATTTCTACAACTGGGCTATTCAAGTACTTTATTTTCTCAGTTAATTTGATTTTTCGGTTGTTCTGACATGGGGTGCATTTGTCGGCCAGTAGTAGTAATGCTATTGTTCCTTCGGAAATGTTTGCGCCTTTATTTATGAGGGACCTATATGTTATCGGGGTCATACATGCATGTATTCGTTTAAAGCATGAGCAAAATATATGGTAAATACGAACCGTGTCGGTAGTGGTTGCATCAACGGCCTTGACCTCATCACGGAGGTCGTAATCTTCGAACAGGTAGGCAGAACGGCGGACGTAGAAACCATCGACTCCTTTATCCAACCAGAATTGTAGAATCGCCTATAATACACAATCAATAGTTAAATAGCGCCCCAAAATACACCTATAATATTATTTTCATTTAACCCTTTACCCAACAAAACGGCCAAAACCGGCCAAATAAAGCTTCAACAGCCTAAAATATCTTCGGTCTGTCTCAATAGAACCATACAAATATGGATATCATTGGAACCGGCTCCTTGACCACATTGTGATAGTTACAGTTATGCCCTGTCCCAATACATTCTCTTATATATGCGAGTCGACCATAGGTCGCCTCGCATATATAAGAGAATGCATTGGCCTAAAAAAAAATCTGTTTTTAACACTTTTTACCATTTTTTCTTACATTCTTTAACAATTTTATAATTTTTAATGTGTTAAGCCGAGGCATTCTCTTATATATGCGAGGCGACCTATGGTCGACTCGCATATATAAGAGAATGCATTGGCACAGGGCCGTTCTGTTGGGTAAAGGGTTAAATTGTTCCAGGTATCAAAATTGATCGATAAATACCTCAACTACTTTTCTACGAGCATTATTTGTCACAGAAAGACGCATTGAAGTCATAATAAATACAACTTCGCACGCAATTTACGGACCCCGCATACAAACGGTGCTATTATTATTATTATTATTATTATTATTATAGATACATTTAGAGCGCATTATACAACAAATTAATTTCAATGTGCTTACAATACAAACATGGCACACATCCTAAAATACTAGTAAATAGCGAATGGATAAAATTATATACTAAGAACCTAACTAGAAAATACGCAAACTTAACCTAATTCTCAACCGCAGTAAAGGCAATTTACTTTGTATTACTTTTATTATTTTGTATTCATCTGAATTCTGGAATCGGAAAACGGAATGTCATGAAAATGTATATTGAGTTATCTTAAAGGTATATTGAGTTATCTTAAAGGTATATTGCGTTATCTTAAAGGTATATTGCGTTATCTTAAATATATATACCTTTATTTCCTCCAATTTCGGAGAGCAGTAATAACATAATTACAGGTTACATATATATATATACATACATTGTTTGACAAAAGAGAATTGACATGAAAAGCACATAAACTTTATAACAAATGGACACAACACAAACAGAACACCTGTGCAGTCTCGCAGACTAAACGTCCACATGCAGTTACAAACAACACGGGCGCACATACAAGATGGCCCTAACTTACATACTTAACTACACATATACATACATATAAACACACACACAATTACATAAATAATGACCCTAGTACCATCATTAGGCAGACATATACAAAAAACTTTAAAACTGCTCAATTTTAAACACTCTTTCTCTAGTTTTGTTCTAAATGTGACCAACAAGCTATGTTCAATGGGAATTTGTGATTCCTCAAGTAATATGAAATATACAAATGCTCAGGTCTGCCTAATGTTAGGAGGACCATTGACCATCATTGGGCAGACTGCGACATTATGCAGACGAAATCCGATCTGCCTATTTTTTGCATACCAGTCACAACTAGTTATCTGTTGCTTTAATTGTTAACACCTCTCCTTGTTCAACCGAATTAGGTTGTCTTTTGTATATTCAATTCAATTCTTTAATCTCGATAAACCAATATATATGGCATTTGAGATACATAAATATAAATACAAATAAATGACAAAAGCACATTTAACAGGTACATAATTATATTTTAGTATATGTAATATTAATGTATTGATTGAAGGCACATCCACCCAAAACTTATGTCATGAAACCTTTAAGTGCGATTGAGACTCTTCCTTATTCGGCAGTACTGTGAATATCGCAACGTTGTTGATATAGGATCATTGGACATAATAGCAAAAATAGAAAAAATTGAATAAAAAGATAAAGACTAAGTCAGGGTGGATGTGCCCGTTACTATATACAGACTATCTATTTATTTGATACACTCGCGTCATTCACACATAATTTACTGTCATAGCGACATGCAATGCATATACATAAAATTTTAAATGTTGACTTGAGACGATGGGGCACATGAGCTACAGACATAAGTTTGAATTTTTTTTTTAATATATCGTATGGATAAAGTCTGGTATGTTTTAATCATCCTATAACTCGAAGTTGTGTGTGTGTGTTCGAATGGTGATGTTTAGGATAAAGCGTGGCTACAAATAAACTTACAAAGACATCGTTGCTAATAAGCCCCATCGCATCAAGTACATGTCCAGATCAAGTAAATCCTGCGTACTCAGTGAGGATCAAGCGCGAACCCTGTCAAAAGTCGTGCTCAAGTCAACTGAGCGGCACGCGTCGGGTACTATTTCACGCAATCGATGATCCCACTACGAAAATACCAATGTCACGTGATTACACTCAAGTTGTTCGGGAATCACCGTCTGAAATGTGGGTCAGTATAACGTTGTGTCTGTGTTCACGCAAGTCGGGGGCTTTGAGTGTATACGCTACATTATGTTTCAAGTTGGACCAAGGTGAGTATGGTATTCATAACATGAAGGTACATTTTACGGTAATTAGTATATACACTCAACTTTATTCATTCTAGATATTCGTGATAAATATCGTAAGCGTGCTGGAGCATAATATCCACGACCATTCGGTGGGTGCACACAGGGACGCGAACGCCCTGCGTGGTGGATGGGGTCATCGATGCATGGAGAATAATCCGACTCGCCAATTTGCACACGTGTGCATCACGGGTGTCGAAGTAGACACTAAAAAGACCATCATTGAGCAGCATAAAATGATAGCATTGAAAACAATATTGCTAAGGGAATTTCAGCCCCGATAATTTTTAGACATGTATATTCTGTCGATATATAGTTTCATCATTGTGCGGTCGAAACATCCACAGCGGTCTTGCAAAAATAAACTTTTCTGGTTTTGCATTTTGTATGCATAGGATGCAGCAAAAAAGGAGATAACTGGCCAAATGTCATTAAAACATCGAAAAATCTGGTGTATACATCGAAACTGAGTAACAATTTCGGGATTGAAAAAAGACCGCACAATGATGAAACTATATATCGATCGAATATACATGTCTCATTATGCCGCGGTCTGCCTAATGATGGTCAATGGTCCTCCTAATGCTTACTCTACATAGCTATATATATATATATACATATATATATATATATATAGAAACACACCACACACGTATGCACGCACATGCATTCACATACGTATACACATCTACACATACAAATACATACATACATATATGCATACACACATATACTCACACACACACGACGGACATACATCATTCGTTATATGCTAACCTGATCATTCAAACCGACTCTATATACGGGTCAGCATATATAAATATACACAAACATGTGTTCATGCGGATGTGAAATAGAGCATGTACATCAGTTACCGACGTTTTATCGGCGTCCTCATTGATAATATTCAAGAATTATTACTATCATCACTGCATGTCGGTAATATTTGAGATTGCGTGGTATAAGCTTTCCACAAACATTACGTACTGCATACTGCAATGTCTGTGAATACGTCAGCTTCATCAATTAAATCAAATAACTCCGGTGGACGTGCAGTGAGAAATACATTCAATTGTACATCTGGGCAAAGGCTGTCTAGTTTGAGAATACATTGAATATTGAACTGGTTCATTAACTCATACCATATGTCGTTGCGATATTCCGCAATCTTAAAGGTATATATAAGAGAATGCATTGGCCTAACAATTTTTCATCATTTGTTATTATTTTTTACAATTTTTTACAATTTTATTAATTTGTTCTTATATTCTTTAACAAATTTATTTTGTAAGTTTAGTGCCAGGGAATCTCACGTTTTTCATGGGCATCAAAATTATTACTATGAATACTTGGTGATAGTTTTGAGTTATAACATGCCCCTAAGGTTTTATCCAGTTTGTTTTTAAATTCGATATAGCATGCTTAAGCATACCCAAACAAAATTCAACCCAAAAAAGATTCAACCCAAAAAAATCAAACAAAAAACAAAAAACAAAACGAAAATTTTATTTCTTTAGGGCCGATGTGGGTAGCATGTACATGGGCTACGCGTGCCTATACTAGATTCCACATTAACCTGAAGCAGTCCTGATTATCAATTCATGCCTGACATTGATATGATACATATGTGATCCAAAAGCTTCCGATTCTAGGTAAACTATTAATCACTCTCCCTATGATTTGAGTCATATAAAATTAAATTATAGTATAGTGCACATGTATCAAATGTACATAACAATACCCATTATATGTTCTGTATATATATGTTGATTTTGCACTTTGTACTTCTATGTATAATATTCACTTGTTTTTGTCATGTTTGCTCTTGAACCAATATACTCGACTCTGTTCTGGGCTGCTTGATTTGGCAGGTTAGGGCGGCAACGCATATCACGGTATTAAGGATTGCCTTATAACCGACTGGTATGGCCGCCCTGATCTATATTAAGTCAATGGAGCACACATGGATTATGTACCTGCATATATAGGTATATTTTGCACTTTGTACTTCTATGTATAATATTCACCTTTTTTGGTCATGTTTATTTATGTTCTCAATATACTCTCCCATGGAGGAGGAATAAAAGAATATAATAATCTCCGTTTAAATGGAATGTTATATACATCTCATTTACAAATAATTACAACAGCACCATTAAGCTATACGTGGCGTGAATGACATAGCAGTATTGGAAGTGTGCAATCAGCCAAAATATGTATATTATACATTGTTACATTTGCAAAGCATATTTGGAGTAAATTCCGCTGAAGTTCTGGAGAGTATACCTTTCGGGTTCGATTCCACCTAGATCTATAGAGTACACTCTTGTGCATTATACAAATGTACATACATACATTATACACAATATGTGTTGATCTTAGACAAAATTGTGTAGAATGACACATGTCATATATGTGTCGGTGGAATTTGCTCAACGTTGTATATGAGTGAATATATGAGTGTATCAATGTTATTAGATTAAATGTGTTCTATTGGAGACACAAAACTCGTAAAGGCTACAATAACAAACAAAAAAATGGCAGCAGTTTTAAAATTTGTTATACATCGTGTTTGTGTCAAAACTGAACAGCACATACTTGTGCAGCACAACGTTTTAATGCTGCTGCTATATTTTTAATATGGTAGCTTTTACGAGGTTTGTGTCTCAAATAGAACATATCTCATATACTAACTATTATTATCCATCCCTTAACTAACACCATTTCCGATTGGGCAAAAGCTGCCACGTGATAGTCCTGGGAAAAGTCATATTGGACTCGACACTCGACACAACATTGTATAATAACTTTATATTATATACCACATATTCACCCATATTCAATGTTGAGAAAATTCCACCGACATATATATAATTATGTCATGTATCATTTCTACACAATTTTGTTTAAGATGAAATGTAACACATTTTGTGTAGAATATATACATATTTGTTCTAAGAGTGTGTATATTATATATACGTTTATGCGAAGTATATAATATAATATTATATATATACGTTCAAGCGAAGTATATAACACGATTATACTCGCCTTCAGTTCATCCTGGACGATAGAACTCCTGAGGTTGAGGTCGGGTTCAAACGGCGAGTATTGATGAAGGTACGATTCGTTCCGATCTGAGTTCCATGTCCATGCCGAACCACCGTACACATTCACCTACAAGATGTATTACAAAGTAGCATAACATATTTGTATCTGAGATCCAGGTTCACACCGAACCCCCTACACTTCACCTACAAGATAAACGGCGAGTATTGATGAAGGTACGATTCGTTCCAATCTGAGTTCCATGCCTACACATTCACCTTCAAGAGGAATTAATTTGTATCATAAGATATTTGTATCTGAGTTCCAGGTCCACACCGAACCCCCTTACACATTCACCTACAAGAGGAATTAATTTGTATCATAACGTATTTGTATCTGAGATCCAGGTCCACACCGAACCCCCGTACACATTCACCTACAAGAGGAATTAATTTGTATCATAACGTATTTGCATCTGATATCCAGGTCCACACCGAACCCCCGTACACATTCACCTTCAAGAGGAATGATACACTGTAGCATATATACCATGCACACCTCAAATAAGTAAGTTACCCCTGACATTCTACACTTTATCTTAGATACTGAGACCGATTGTTGGGATATTTTACATGTATATTCAGGATTAGGACTTATGTAGTGAGCTAATATCGACAACTGAGTACTTACATGCTGGAGTGTGCACCGTTGTGTAACGTATACTGCTTAATTAAATAGTCACAAAACAGTTAAGAGGGTGGATAACTCATTCAAAAATTCATGCGAAAAACAAACTGTTATCCATGTAATCCCATGTCACATCAAGACTTGGATGATTTGCAATTAGTTGACAAATTGTTCAAAACGACCACGATGCTGTTAATTCCAATTGCAAAAGATGGTGAATGTCTGTATCCTGTACTGTCTTTGTTCACTATTCGGTGGACTGTTCGCTCCGTTTGGTGCCAAATTACCAAGGAGAGGTCCACCTGACGTTAACAAATAATTCTGATATTTGAACATGCTCCCTCTTTGGGAATCCAATGACTTTGTTACTTATAATTATAGCGAATATAAATAAAATACTACGTTGAAAACAGTTATCCATTTTCCGTGGTAAATTCGTATGGGTGAGTTAATCGGTCTCTAGATGTACGGTTTTGGGTTTATGGTTCACATCTATAGGTTCCTTGATTTAATGTGCATGTTATCAATGTCAAGATTTAATTGCAAATCGTAACCATATGAACTATTTTGGTTACGCAAATGAAAATTTTTACTGCAATGAATATGTCTGAATATACAATCACAGTTAGATATAGATTCGTGTTGTAATATTTGACATCTAACAAAACTAAGAACTCTTTATCGACGTTTGTTCGCTTGATCAGTATCGTGCCAATCTGGTTTGATTGACTACACGTATTACCCTCGTTCAATACTGGTCTCAATTGCAACTTTTCAATTGAAATCAATGTAGGATAGATTAATACCTACAACTTTGTGGACACTGTTTATTTCAAATGAAAATATACTTGACGTATTGGTGGAGACTGCAGTATAGATTTCTCTGATTTTCAATCCAATTTTTCATCCAAAGATCGGAATAACATCATGCCACTTGCAATGTTGCCAGTCCCGTACATGCACCGGTCGCTCGCGTATTTATATCAGGCATACCAAGAGAAATTCCGGTACCCATAACATGGGGGTCGGCGATATACTGCTCGCTTGTTCTTTATTGATTGCTTTAAGGCCTGATATCTTTTTTAAACATATTGAATTTTGATCTGCTTCTCTTAATTTTGTTATTAGATCTTTTAAACACATATTATGGACTTATTCGGGTGCATGAAACTGATAAGTAGTATTTAGGCGCCATGACAACTGGAGGAATGTATAGCATTCTACTAACATCGTTGAAAATTTCAAGTAAATAGACCGTACCACTCCATAGAAAACATCGTCTGAACTATACTCAATTGTAAATATTTACATCTTGATTCGGGAGGCAACATTCAGCGATAAACTAACGCAAATTATTTCGCCATCGAGAGTCATTGCATTTAATAAATATATAAGAATGATGGTGTATGTTGTCAATTTGGATATACAATTGGTAAAAATAACAACTTTGAGTAAGATTATTCTCCATTCTATGTTTGATCACCCAAATGGAGTGTATCAAATCCAGTCGTAAGTCTGGATTTTTTACCCTGTGCCAATGCATTCTCTTATATATGCGAGTCGACCATATAGGTCGCCTCGCATATATAAGAGAATGCATTGGCCTAACAATTTTTTATCATTTTTTTTAAATAAATGTTTCTTACAATTTTTAGGACATAAAATAAAAAAACATCCATTACCCTGCATGGAGCCCCACACATATATAGAAGCATATAGAAGAGTGTCGTCTACTCATGTTTGTCTGGGGCTCTGTATGGGTGAAATTATAAAATAGAGATTGACGAGTAGCTCACTTGAGCAACGACCAGATAATAAGTTCAACAAACCGCCAACCAATGAATAGGAATCCTTCCGCACTTGTATTTCCTATTCGAATGTTTGTTGTCTGCTCATATTTCTTTAACGCCCTTGCATATGAATAATATACCATTCCAATGCATACTGATTGGGAGAATCCATATAATAAATAAAGGGATGTGAAACACTCCATTGGGTGATCAAACATAGAATGGAGAACAATCTTGCGGTAAGTTGTTATTTTTACCAATTTTATATCCAAATTGACAACACACACACCATAATTCTTATATATTTATTAAATGCAACGAGTATGGATGGCGAAATAATTTGCGTTAGTTTATCGCTGATTGTTGCGTACCGAATCAAGATGTAAATATTTTCTATGGAGTGTATGCATGGTCTATTTCTTTGAAATTTTCAACGATGTTAATAGAATGCTACATTCCTCCAGTTGGCAACTTGGCATGGCGCCTAAATACTACTTATCAGTTTCATGCACCCGAATAAGTCCATAATATGTCTTTAATTATATAAGAGTGGTAACGTACCCAGTTGTTTGGTGTCGTCTGCTCATTCCACACGTAGAAGTTCCTGTAGAATGGATCGGATTTACTCTTGATAAACCACGGATGCCGATCACTCGTGTGGTTCGGTATGAAATCCATTATCAAGAACATTCCTTAAAAGAAAAATGTTTCAACATCTTTCGCGACTGTATGAAGGGAGTTGCGCTGGTGCAGCATTACAGCTCATGTGACAGTGCCTTATCTTATATATGTGAGTCTCCCATAGGGAGCCTCGCAAATATAAGTGAATGAACAGGCTGACAATGTCAAGGTAAATAGTGTTAGGCCAATGTGTTCCCTTCTAGTATGTGACGTTCCTTAAGGGGGACTCGCATATATAAGAGAATGCATTGGCACAGGGTTTTCACAAAATTGCAGGAAACTTGAATCATGGAAATATTAACACTTAATTAAATTCACAACGCATATACAAGAGAACACGTTGGTCTAATAATATATACCTTGACCTTGTAAGCCAGTGCATTCTCTTATATACGCGATGGTCGCTATGGAAAACTCGCACATATAAGTAAATGCACTGGCACAGGGTATTTAATGTTGCACCAGCGTGTCTCCCGTCATAAACCTCATGGTTAAGCCTAACGAGTTATAAAGGTAAATATACAATGGAAATAGACCATATCTGCTATAAGTTAAAGTGATGTGAAACACTCCATTGGGTGATCAAACATAGAATGGAGAATAATCTTGCTCAAAGTTGTGATTTTTACCAATTTTATATCCAAATTGACAACATACACCATCATTCTTATAAATTTATTAAATGCAACGAGTATGGATGGCGAAATAATTTGCGGTAGTTTATCGCTGATCGTTGCGTCCCGAATCAAGATGTAAATAAATATTTACAATTGAGCATAGTTCTGAACTTCTGACTATGTTTTCTATGGAGTGCATGTTACGGTCTATTTCCTTGAAATTTCCAACGATGTTAGTAGAATGCTACATTCCTCCATTTGTAATGGCGCCTAAATACTACTTATCAGTTTCATGCACCCGAATAAGTCCATAATAAATTATGTCTTTAATGTTTTACTTTCCGGCATATGTCATAAAGTGAACTCCTTGTATAAACGGTCTTTCTGGATGTCGATATCTCAAAATGAAAATATTATACACGATTAAGGTTCACGCTTCCGTTTGCCATGTACGCAAAAATAATTCACATTTGGCAAAAATAAAATTCATTTGGCAAACGTTTTGGCAAGTCACTTTGTAATTCCTCACGAACGTTGTTACATATTGGTCACTCAACACCATTCATTTCAGGAAACTCTATATTGGTGATTTATAAGGTTAGGAAAAGTTAACACCGCTATCAGTGTGCAGTTGTGGTGATGTTTAAGATAATCCTCTTTGTTTTGATGTGCTTTTTTTGGTGAAGCAGCCCTTCTACAATTTTATTAGCTTCTAAATTAATTTGGCAAAATTAAATGTGTGTCCAGAGCGGTCCTTTTACGCGATTATGCTCTGCTATAGAAAGTGTCTTATACAGATTTAACTATGAAATTACGGAAGGCGTAATAAGTTTAACCATTTCTATACAAATGCATCATTGATGAGTAGTTAACCAATAGGAAATGTTAAGATAATAAGTTTAGCCCTTTCTATAATGTAGCATCATTGATGAGTAGTTATCTCATAGGAAATGTTCACATAATAAGTTTAACCCATTCTATACTAAAGCATCATTGATGAGTAGTTATCCTTAAGGAAATGTTCAGATAATAAGTTTAACACTTTCTATACTAAAGCATCATTGATGAGTAGTTATCCCATATGAAATGTTCAGATAATAAGTTCAACAAACGGCCATTTTTAATGAAGGCCTAAATATCGTGAGAGCAGCCTTAAGCAGAATCAAACAACCCAACCATGAACCCACCCCATCCTAACTTCAATATGAAACTAAGTAACACCCCCCCCCCATTTTGTACTGCATGGACCCAATGCATGCTAGATATATTATGCACATAATTAAGGCATCCTAAATCCGTATCCCCGGTGGGAAGCTATCTCGAAAGCAAGTTTTCATTTTATATAATTATTAAGAAAGAGAACACTACCTATCTTTAGACAATCAGCATATGTATACACAACCTGTTGATGATGTTCCGAACAAGAAATCACAAACTCTTTATTAGACACTTCGCCGATAAGGATTTCCCTAAATAATTATGACTCCTTCTGCAGTTTTATTTATCTGTCGTCTGCTTTTATCATCTTAACATCCCTCAAAATGAATAATAGATCATTCCAATGTACACTTTTATAACTGACTGGGATAATCCATTTAGTATATAAAGGGTTGAGGGCCTTCGATTGAGACATACCTGCATCGTGTGTAGCGTTAACTAGGGCCTCGAAATCAGCCATGGTGCCGTATTCTGGATCGATTTCCTTGTGATCGACTATATCGAAGTCTCTATCTCCTCCACCTGATTGGTAAACGGAACTCATCGATATAACCTTTACACCCAGGTCTTTGATATAATCGATCCGCGATGTTAAGCCTAAGAAGGAAAATAAACGGAAATCAGATTAACCCTTAATGTAATAAATACTGATTAATGACACTTCTATGGCACCCCAGACTGAGAGAACGATGAACTGGTGACTGTCGTCTGCTTGGGTCCGTATGAGGCTCCATACGGGTATGTTTAAAAACCAATTCAAACGAATAATAGACCATTCCAGTCTATACTATTACAACTGGGAGGGAGAACTAATTTATCATTGAACAGTTTATTATATTCTAAGCTATCAATTAGTAGTATTTTTGCATCAGATAAAAACCATTATCTCTAGTGAGATATCGATATCTCATCCGCGCTAAAATTAAAGTGATTCGGTTCTAGATGAGTTAACATCGCTTCGTCCGGAGTGTTCAGGTTGAACAAATTGTAATATATGTGATCAGTTCATTGTTTTGTTAAACATACTATCGTGCTGGCCCCTTTATCTCTCAACTAATATGTCTGATAAATGGAACTATTTTTATATGCACAAGCTCAATACCATGGATTGCACTTGTTTTGTCTTCTTTCGAGTTGAGCCATGGGCCAACTGAGCGGAACATGTAATGCACAGAACATCTACTCTTTTTGGTCGGATATATAGTCTATATTTTGATATATTTGTCTTATTGTCCGAGGACACTTCTCGAGCTGTCAGTGGTTTGTTTAAACTGTAAGTACTTGGGTTGCACAACAGACTGCTGCACCATTAACATTGTATTAACACTGTCAATAATGAAGAGTTATTAAACAATGGGTTTTTTTGGTATTTGAGAGTAAACATATCAATAGCTGCCTGCTAGGAAATAATGGTGGTAAAAAAAATTATTGATAATAAAAAAAAAACTCCCTGCTGGGTAATGTTTGCTAAAAAATAAATATTTAAACCTGTCTGCATGACCATATTGAAAAAAAGTGTTCGAGAAACAGATAATCAAACTTTATGCGGCCTAATAATAAATTTAGTTTTATTTTTTGATTGACAAATGAGATTCACGGTTGATTTTTTATTTGTACAATATATAACAAATGAGATGCACGGTTGCTTACCTTGGATGTCGCCTACTCCGTCATTGTTACTATCTTGGAAGCTCCTGGTATAGACCCGGTAGATGGGGGATTTCTGCCACCATGATCTGGACGTTGGGTCTCGACATTTCGGGTAGATCATGATGAGCGCGATGGTGACGCCTATCAAAGCCAGCCAACACAGCAAGATTAACGCAACACAGAACAGACGCAAGTTCCTCCAAAACGGTTTCGCCGAGTGATAGAGTAACTCATCTTTACCCATTCCACGATATGGTTTATCTGAGAAAGTCTGAAATACGGACAATTTGAATGGACTTTACGTCATATAATGGAGATGATTATATATAAGTTTGGTGGTAATCGGTAACTGAACTAATTCGTTTCATAGTCCTTAATTACTCCCCTCCCATCATCTCTAACCCAAACTGCACCATTTATCAATTTTGGTGCCCCTCTCCTCTTCCGTGCACCTCTGACTCGAATGGCGCCAGTTTTGACATATTTAAACCACATCATTAGA
Organism: Siphonodentalium dalli; assembly: GCA_032622095.1. Lineage (NCBI taxonomy): Eukaryota > Metazoa > Mollusca > Scaphopoda > Gadilida > Siphonodentaliidae > Siphonodentalium > Siphonodentalium dalli. The sequence continues at coordinate 8,330,918 of CP136064.1, forward strand.
TTCCTCATATCATGGGGATGATTATATATATAAGTTTGGTGGCAATCGGCGACAAAAAAAAACGCTGTCCCTCCCCCTTTTCTGCCACTGTTAACAATGGCGTCACTTTAGAAAATTCTAACCCGAACCATTATTGTTGTCGTAAACAGTTACCCCTGCTAGACCCATTTGGTGCCATCTAGATGATCCCATGTGAATTTCTATAGAACACAGACAGACCGACAGACAGACAGACATTCGCAAATATAGATATAGATAGGTGTAAGTAATTATGTCATATATATTATATAAGTAATGTGTTATAGTGACTAGTGTCATTATTATTAAATATAATTGAATTGAATTGCGAACAGTGGTACTCACCTTAGCCTGTCCATTCTGCTCGTAATCCGGTCTGCTGAATTCCCGTTCTTTCTCCTGATCGTATGCCTGGTTATCATACTCGCTCTCTGCCATTGCCCTGTCTCCGTGCCGCGACGCTGACACCAAATACACCCCGGATTTACTACCCGGCATAATGATGGCTTAACTTATATCAAGGTAGGCCAGGTAAATGCTGCTATCTCAATGTCCTGAATTTAAAATGTTTGTATAGAATAAACACGATGCAATCAATTATTCATTGTGTTGCATACCAACACAGTGAGATCGTGTTCACCTCTCTTATATCTATACAAATAAATCGGGTTTGGCTATTTTGTTGGTTTTAGCAACTGTTCTAATGTTTGCATTCAAGGGCCGTTGCAATGTTTGGTTTCCGATATATTAAAATATCGTTTGTATGATACTGTTGACACTTTCGTAGCGGGAGCTGCGCTGGTGCAGCATTAAATATCATGTGACAGTGCACTAGCTTATATATGCGAGTCTCGCATATATACGAGAATGTACTGGATTACAAGTTCAAAGTAAATATTGTTAGGCCAATGTATTATCTTATATAATTATGCGAGGCTCGCGTATATAAAAGAATGCTTTGGCACAGGGTTGTCGCAAAACTTTCAGTAAGCTCCGGCCATGGAAGGGTTAAGCATATTCAAGGGCAAACGGTATACTACCTCGCATGATTCAAGGGCAAACGGTATACTACCTCGCATGATTCAATGGCAAACGGTATACTACCTCGCAGGATTCAAGGGCAAACGGTATACTACCTCGCAGGAGTCAAGGGCAAACGGTATACTACCTCGCATGATTCAAGGGCAAACGGTATACTACCTCGCAGGAGTCAAGGGCAAACGGTATACTACCTCGCATGATTCAAGGGCAAACGGTATACTACCTCGCATGATTCAAGGGCAAACGGTATACTACCTCGCATGATTCAAGGGCAAACGGTATACTACCTCGCAGGATTCATGGGCAAACGGTATACTACCTCGCATGATTCAATGGCAAACGGTATACTACCTCGCAGGATTCAATGGCAAACGGTATACTACCTCGCATGATTCAAGGGCAAACGGTATACTACCTCGCATGATTCAAGGGCAAACGGTATACTACCTCGCAGGATTCAAGGGCAAACGGTATACTACCTCGCATGATTCAAGGGCAAACGGTATACTACCTCGCAGGATTCAAGGGCAAACGGTATACTACCTCGCATGAGTCAAGGGCAAACGGTATACTACCTCGCATGATTCAAGGGCAAACGGTATACTACCTCGCATGAGTCAAGGGCAAACGGTATACTACCTCGCATGATTCAATGGCAAACGGTATACTACCTCGCATGATTCAATGGCAAACGGTATACTACCTCGCATGATTCAATGGCAAACGGTATACTACCTCGCATGATTCAAGGGCAAACGGTATACTACCTCGCAGGAGTCAAGGGCAAACGGTATACTACCTCGCAGGATTCAAGGGCAAACGGTATACTACCTCGCATGATTCAATGGCAAACGGTATACTACCTCGCATGATTCAAGGGCAAACGGTATACTACCTCGCAGGATTCAAGGGCAAACGGTATACTACCTCGCATGATTCAATGGCAAACGGTATACTACCTCGCATGATTCAAGGGCAAACGGTATACTACCTCGCATGATTCAAGGGCAAACGGTAGACTACCTCGCATGATTCAATGGCAAACGGTATACTACCTCGCATGATTCAATGGCAAACGGTATACTACCTCGCAGGAGTCAAGGGCAAACGGTATACTACCTCGCATGATTCAAGGGCAAACGGTATACTACCTCGCAGGAGTCAAGGGCAAACGGTATACTACCTCGCATGATTCAAGGGCAAACGGTATACTACCTCGCATGATTCAATGGCAAACGGTATACTACCTCGCAGGAATCAAGGACAAACGGTATACTACCTCGCATGATTCAATGGCAAACGGTATACTACCTCGCATGATTCAATGGCAAACGGTATACTACCTCGCATGATTCAAGGGAAAACGGTATACTACCTCGCATGATTCAATGGGAAACGGTATACTACCTCGCAGGAATCAAGGGCAAACGGTATACTACCTCGCATGATTCAATGGCAAACGGTATACTACCTCGCATGATTCAAGGCCAAACGGTATACTACCTCGCATGATTCAAGGCCAAACGGTATACTACCTCGCAGGATTCAAGGGCAAACGGTATACTACCTCGCAGGATTCAAGGGCAAACGGTATACTACCTCGCATGATTCAAGGGCAAACGGTATACTACCTCGCATGATTCAAGGGCAAACGGTATACTACCTCGCATGATTCAAGGGCAAACGGTATACTACCTCGCATGATTCAAGGGCAAACGGTATACTACCTCGCATGATTCAAGGGCAAACGGTATACTACCTCGCATGATTCAATGGCAAACGGTATACTACCTCGCATGATTCAATGGCAAACGGTATACTACCTCGCATGATTCAAGGGCAAACGGTATACTACCTCGCATGATTCAATGGCAAACGGTATACTACCTCGCAGGATTCAAGTGCAAACGGTATACTACCTCGCAGGATTCAAGGGCAAACGGTATACTACCTCGCATGATTCAATGGCAAACGGTATACTACCTCGCAGGATTCAAGTGCAAACGGTATACTACCTCGCAGGATAAAAGGGCAAACGGTATACTACCTCGCAAGATTCAAGGGCAAACGGTATACTACCTCGCAGGATTCAAGGGGAAACAGTATACTACCTCGCAAGATTCAAGGGCAAACGGTATACTACCTCGCATGATTCAAGGGCAAACGGTATACTACCTCGCATGATTCAAGGGCAAACGGTATACTACCTCGCATGATTCAAGGGCAAACGGTATACTACCTCGCAGGATTCAAGGGCAAACGGTATACTACCTCGCAGGATTCAATGGAAACGGTATACTACCTCGCATGAGTCAAGGGCAAACGGTATACTACCTCGCATGATTCAAGGGCAAACGGTATACTACCTCGCAGGAGTCAAGGGCAAACGGTATACTACCTCGCAGGAATCAAGGGCAAACGGTATACTACCTCGCAGGAGTCAAGGGCAAACGGTATACTACCTCGCAGGAATCAAGGGTAAACGGTATACTACCTCGCATGATTCATGGGCAAACGGTATACTACCTCGCATGAGTCAAGGGCAAACGGTATACTACCTCGCAGGATTCAAGGGCAAACGGTATACTACCTCGCATGAGTCAAGGGCAAACGGTATACTACCTCGCAGGATTCAAGGGCAAACGGTATACTACCTCGCAGGATTCAAGGGCAAACGGTATACTACCTCGCAGGATTCAATGGCAAACGGTATACTACCTCGCATGATTCAAGGGCAAACGGTATACTACCTCGCAGGATTCAAGGGCAAACGGTATACTACCTTGCAGGATTCAATGGCAAACGGTATACTACCTCGCAGGAATCAAGGGCAAACGGTATACTACCTCGCATGATTCAAGGGCAAACGGTATACTACCTCGCAGGATTCAAGGGCAAACGGTATACTACCTCGCATGAGTCAAGGGCAAACGGTATACTACCTCGCAGGATTCAAGGGCAAACGGTATACTACCTCGCAGGATTCAAGGGCAAACGGTATACTACCTCGCAGGATTCAATGGCAAACGGTATACTACCTCGCATGATTCAAGGGCAAACGGTATACTACCTCGCAGGATTCAAGGGCAAACGGTATACTACCTTGCAGGATTCAATGGCAAACGGTATACTACCTCGCAGGAATCAAGGGCAAACGGTATACTACCTCGCATGATTCAAGGGCAAACGGTATACTACCTCGCAGGAATCAAGGGCAAACGGTATACTACCTCGCATGATTCAAGGGCAAACGGTATACTACCTCGCAGGATTCAAGGGCAAACGGTATACTACCTCGCATGATTCAAGGGCAAACGGTATACTACCTCGCATGATTCAAGGGCAAACGGTATACTACCTCGCATGATTCAAGGGCAAACGGTATACTACCTCGCAGGATTCAAGGGCAAACGGTATACTACCTTGCAGGATTCAATGGCAAACGGTATACTACCTCGCAGGAATCAAGGGCAAACGGTATACTACCTCGCATGATTCAAGGGCAAACGGTATACTACCTCGCAGGAATCAAGGGCAAACGGTATACTACCTCGCATGATTCAAGGGCAAACGGTATACTACCTCGCAGGATTCAAGGGCAAACGGTATACTACCTCGCATGATTCAAGGGCAAACGGTATACTACCTCGCATGATTCAAGGGCAAACGGTATACTACCTCGCATGATTCAAGGGCAAACGGTATACTACCTTGCAGGATTCAATGGCAAACGGTATACTACCTCGCAGGAATCAAGGGCAAACGGTATACTACCTCGCATGATTCAAGGGGAAACAGTATACTACCTCGCATGATTCAAGGGCAAACGGTATACTACCTTGCAGGATTCAATGGCAAACGGTATACTACCTCGCAGGAATCAAGGGCAAACGGTATACTACCTCGCATGATTCAAGGGAAAACGGTATACTACCTCGCAGGATTCAAGGGCAAACGGTATACTACCTCGCAGGATTCAAGGGCAAACGGTATACTACCTCGCGTGATTCAAGGGCAAACGGTATACTACCTCGCAGGAGTCAAGGGGAAACGGTATACTACCTCGCATGATTCAATGGCAAACGGTATACTACCTCGCAGGATTCAAGGGGAAACAGTATACTACCTCGCAAGATTCAAGGGCAAACGGTATACTACCTCGCATGATTCAAGGGCAAACGGTATACTACCTCGCATGATTCAAGGGCAAACGGTATACTACCTCGCAGGATTCAAGGGCAAACGGTATACTACCTCGCAGGATTCAATGGAAACGGTATACTACCTCGCATGAGTCAAGGGCAAACGGTATACTACCTCGCATGATTCAAGGGCAAACGGTATACTACCTCGCATGATTCAAGGGCAAACGGTATACTACCTCGCAGGATTCAAGGGCAAACGGTATACTACCTCGCATGATTCAAGGACAAACGGTATACTACCTCGCATGATTCAAGGGCAAACGGTATACTGCCTCGCATGATTCAAGGGCAAACGGTATACTACCTCGCAGGAGTCAAGGGCAAACGGTATACTACCTCGCAGGAATCAAGGGCAAACGGTATACTACCTCGCAGGAGTCAAGGGCAAACGGTATACTACCTCGCAGGAATCAAGGGTAAACGGTATACTACCTCGCATGATTCATGGGCAAACGGTATACTACCTCGCATGAGTCAAGGGCAAACGGTATACTACCTCGCATGAGTCAAGGGCAAACGGTATACTACCTCGCATGAGTCAAGGGCAAACGGTATACTACCTCGCAGGATTCAAGGGCAAACGGTATACTACCTCGCATGAGTCAAGGGCAAACGGTATACTACCTCGCAGGATTCAAGGGCAAACGGTATACTACCTCGCATGATTCAAGGGCAAACGGTATACTACCTCGCAGGATTCAATGGCAAACGGTATACTACCTCGCAGGAATCAAGGGCAAACGGTATACTACCTCGCATGATTCAAGGGCAAACTGTATACTACCTCGCAGGATTCAAGGGCAAACGGTATACTACCTCGCATGATTCAAGGGCAAACGGTATACTACCTCGCATGATTCAACGGCAAACGGTATACTACCTCGCATGATTCAAGGGCAAACGGTATACTACCTCGCATGATTCAAGGGCAAACGGTATACTACCTTGCAGGATTCAATGGCAAACGGTATACTACCTCGCAGGAATCAAGGGCAAACGGTATACTACCTCGCATGATTCAAGGGCAAACGGTATACTACCTCGCAGGATTCAAGGGCAAACGGTATACTACCTCGCATGATTCAAGGGCAAACGGTATACTACCTCGCATGATTCAACGGCAAACGGTATACTACCTCGCAGGATTCAAGGGCAAACGGTATACTACCTCGCATGATTCAAGGGCAAACGGTATACTACCTCGCATGATTCAATGGCAAACGGTATACTACCTCGCATGATTCAAGGGCAAACGGTATACTACCTCGCATGATTCAATGGCAAACGGTATACTACCTCGCATGATTCAATGGCAAACGGTATACTACCTCGCAGGATTCAATGGCAAACGGTATACTACCTCGCATGATTCAAGGGCAAACGGTATACTACCTCGCATGATTCAAGGGCAAACGGTATACTACCTCGCATGATTCAAGGGCAAACGGTATACTACCTCGCATGATTCAAGGGCAGACGGTATACTACCTCGCATGATTCAAGGGCAAACGGTATACTACCTCGCATGATTCAAGGGCAAACGGTATACTACCTCGCAGGATTCAAGGGTAAACGGTATACTACCTCGCAGGATTCAATGGCAAACGGTATACTACCTCGCAGGATTCAATGGCAAACGGTATACTACCTCGCATGATTCAAGGGCAAACGGTATACTACCTCGCAGGATTCAATGGCAAACGGTATACTACCTCGCATGATTCAAGGGTAAACGGTATACTACCTCGCAGGATTCAAGGGCAAACGGTATACTACCTCGCATGATTCAAGGGCAAACGGTATACTACCTCGCAGGAATCAAGGGCAAACGGTATACTACCTCGCATGATTCAAGGGGAAACAGTATACTACCTCGCATGATTCAAGGGCAAACGGTATACTACCTCGCAGGAGTCAAGGGCAAACGGTATACTACCTCGCAAGATTCAAGGGCAAACGGTATACTACCTCGGATGATTCAAGGCCAAACGGTATACTACCTCGGATGATTCAAGGGCAAACGGTATACTACCTCGGATGATTCAAGGGCAAACGGTATACTACCTCGCAGGATTCAATGGCAAACGGTATACTACCTCGCAGGAGTCAAGGGCAAACGGTATACTACCTCGCATGATTCAAGGGCAAACGGTATACTACCTCGCAGGAGTCAAGGGCAAACGGTATACTACCTCGCAGGATTCAAGGGTAAACGGTATACTACCTCGCAGGAGTCAAGGGCAAACGGTATACTACCTCGCATGATTCAAGGGCAAACGGTATACTACCTCGCAGGATTCAATGGCAAACGGTATACTACCTCGCATGATTCAATGGCAAACGGTATACTACCTCGCAGGAATCAAGGGCAAACGGTATACTACCTCGCAGGATTCAATGGCAAACGGTATACTACCTCGCATGATTCAAGGGCAAACGGTATACTACCTCGCATGATTCAAGGGCAAACGGTATACTACCTCGCAGGAGTCAAGGGCAAACGGTATACTACCTCGGATGATTCATGGGCAAACGGTATACTACCTCGCAGGATTCAAGGGCAAACGGTATACTACCTCGCATGATTCAAGGGCAAACGGTATACTACCTCGCATGATTCAAGGGCAAACGGTATACTACCTCGCATGATTCAACGGCAAACGGTATACTACCTCGCATGATTCAAGGGCAAACGGTATACTACCTCGCATGATTCAAGGGCAAACGGTATACTACCTCGCATGATTCAAGGGCAAACGGTATACTACCTCGCATGATTCAAGGGCAAACGGTATACTACCTCGCATGATTCAAGGGCAAACGGTATACTACCTCGCATGATTCAAGGGCAAACGGTATACTACCTCGCAGGAGTCAAGGGCAAACGGTATACTACCTCGCAGGATTCAAGGGTAAACGGTATACTACCTCGCAGGAGTCAAGGGCAAACGGTATACTACCTCGCATGATTCAAGGGCAAACGGTATACTACCTCGCAGGATTCAATGGCAAACGGTATACTACCTCGCATGATTCATGGGCAAACGGTATACTACCTCGCAGGATTCAATGGCAAACGGTATACTACCTCGCATGATTCATGGGCAAACGGTATACTACCTCGCATGATTCAAGGGCAAACGGTATACTACCTCGCATGATTCAATGGCAAACGGTATACTACCTCGCATGATTCAAGGGCAAACGGTATACTACCTCGCATGATTCAATGGCAAACGGTATACTACCTCGCATGATTCAAGGGCAAACGGTATACTACCTCGCATGATTCAAGGGCAAACAGTATACTACCTCGCATGATTCATGGGCAAACGGTATACTACCTCCCATGATTCAAGGGGAAACGGTATACTACCTCGCAGGAGTCAAGGGCAAACGGTATACTACCTCGCAGGATTCAAGGGAAAACGGTATACTACCTCGCATGATTCAAGGGCAAACGGTATGCTACCTCGCATGATTCAAGGGCAAACGGTATACTACCTCGCATGATTCAAGGGAAAACGGTATACTACCTCGCATGATTCAAGGGCAAACGGTATGCTACCTCGCATGATTCAAGGGCAAACGGTATACTACCTCGCATGATTCAAGGGCAAACGGTATACTACCTCGCAGGATTCAAGGGCAAACGGTATACTACCTCGCAGGATTCAAGGGCAAACGGTATACTACCTCGCATGATTCAAGGGCAAACGGTATACTACCTCGCATGATTCAAGGGCAAACGGTATACTACCTCGCAGGAGTCAAGGGCAAACGGTATACTACCTCGCAGGAGTCAAGGGCAAACGGTATACTACCTCGCAGGAGTCAAGGGCAAACGGTATACTACCTCGCAGGAGTCAAGGGCAAACGGTATACTACCTCGCATGATTCAATGGCAAACGGTATACTACCTCGCATGATTCATGGGCAAACGGTATACTACCTCGCAGGAGTCAAGGGCAAACGGTATACTACCTCGCATGATTCATGGGCAAACGGTATACTACCTCGCAGGAGTCAAGGGCAAACGGTATACTACCTCGCAGGAGTCAAGGGCAAACGGTATACTACCTCGCATGATTCAAGGGCAAACGGTATACTACCTCGCAGGAGTCAAGGGCAAACGGTATACTACCTCGCATGATTCAAGGACAAACGGTATACTACCTCGCAGGAGTCAAGGGCAAACGGTATACTACCTCGCAGGAGTCAAGGGCAAACGGTATACTACCTCGCATGATTCAAGGGCAAACGGTATACTACCTCGCAGGAGTCAAGGGCAAACGGTATACTACCTCGCATGATTCAAGGGCAAACGGTATACTACCTCGCAGGAGTCAAGGGCAAACGGTATACTACCTCGCAGGAGTCAAGGGCAAACGGTATACTACCTCGCATGATTCAAGGGCAAACGGTATACTACCTCGCATGATTCAACGGCAAACGGTATACTACCTCGCATGATTCAAGGGCAAACGGTATACTACCTCGCAGGAGTCAAGGGCAAACGGTATACTACCTCGCATGATTCAAGGGCAAACGGTATACTACCTCGCAGGATTCAAGGGCAAACGGTATACTACCTCGCAGGAGTCAAGGGCAAACGGTATACTACCTCGCAGGAGTCAAGGGCAAACGGTATACTACCTCGCATGATTCAAGGGCAAACGGTATACTACCTCGCAGGAGTCAAGGGCAAACGGTATACTACCTCGCATGATTCAAGGGCAAACGGTATACTACCTCGCAGGAGTCAAGGGCAAACGGTATACTACCTCGCATGATTCAAGGGCAAACGGTATACTACCTCGCAGGAGTCAAGGGCAAACGGTATACTACCTCGCAGGAGTCAAGGGCAAACGGTATACTACCTCGCATGATTCAAGGGCAAACGGTATACTACCTCGCAGGAGTCAAGGGCAAACGGTATACTACCTCGCAGGAGTCAAGGGCAAACGGTATACTACCTCGCATGATTCAAGGGCAAACGGTATACTACCTCGCATGATTCAAGGGCAAACGGTATACTACCTCGCATGATTCAAGGGCAAACGGTATACTACCTCGCATGATTCAAGGGCAAACGGTATACTACCTCGCAGGAGTCAAGGGCAAACGGTATACTACCTCGCATGATTCAAGGGCAAACGGTATACTACCTCGCATGATTCAATGGCAAACGGTATACTACCTCGCAGGATTCAAGGGCAAACGGTATACTACCTCGCATGATTCAAGGGGAAACGGTATACTACCTCGCAGGAGTCAAGGGCAAACGGTATACTACCTCGCATGATTCAAGGGCAAACGGTATACTACCTCGCAGGATTCAAGGGCAAACGGTATACTACCTCGCAGGAGTCAAGGGCAAACGGTATACTACCTCGCATGATTCAAGGGGAAACGGTATACTACCTCGCATGATTCAAGGGGAAACGGTATACTACCTCGCAGGAGTCAAGGGCAAACGGTATACTACCTCGCATGATTCAAGGGCAAACGGTATACTACCTCGCAGGATTCAAGGGCAAACGGTATACTACCTCGCAGGAGTCAAGGGCAAACGGTATACTACCTCGCATGATTCAAGGGGAAACGGTATACTACCTCGCATGATTCAAGGGGAAACGGTATACTACCTCGCAGGAGTCAAGGGCAAACGGTATACTACCTCGCATGATTCAAGAGCAAACGGTATACTACCTCGCATGATTCAAGGGCAAACGGTATACTACCTCGCATGATTCAAGGGCAAACGGTATACTACCTCGCATGATTCAAGGGCAAACGGTATACTACCTCGCATGATTCAAGGGCAAACGGTATACTACCTCGCATGATTCAAGGGCAAATGGTATACTACCTCGCATGATTCAATGGCAAACGGTATACTACCTCGCATGATTCAAGGGGAAACGGTATACTACCTCGCAGGATTCAAGGGCAAACGGTATACTACCTCGCAGGAGTCAAGGGCAAACGGTATACTACCTCGCATGATTCAAGGGCAAACGGTATACTACCTCGCATGATTCAAGGGCAAACGGTATACTACCTCGCAGGAGTCAAGGGCAAACGGTATACTACCTCGCAGGATTCAAGGGCAAACGGTATACTACCTCGCATGATTCAAGGCCAAACGGTATACTACCTCGCATGATTCAAGGGCAAACGGTATACTACCTCGCATGATTCAAGGGCAAACGGTATACTACCTCGCAGGAGTCAAGGGCAAACGGTATACTACCTCGCAGGAGTCAAGGGCAAACGGTATACTACCTCGCATGATTCAAGGGCAAACGGTATACTACCTCGCAGGAGTCAAGGGCAAACGGTATACTACCTCGCATGATTCAAGGGCAAACGGTATACTACCTCGCAGGAGTCAAGGGCAAACGGTATACTACCTCGCATGATTCAAGGGCAAACGGTATACTACCTCGCAGGAGTCAAGGGCAAACGGTATACTACCTCGCAGGAGTCAAGGGCAAACGGTATACTACCTCGCATGATTCAAGGGCAAACGGTATACTACCTCGCAGGAGTCAAGGGCAAACGGTATACTACCTCGCAGGAGTCAAGGGCAAACGGTATACTACCTCGCATGATTCAAGGGCAAACGGTATACTACCTCGCATGATTCAAGGGCAAACGGTATACTACCTCGCATGATTCAAGGGCAAACGGTATACTACCTCGCATGATTCAAGGGCAAACGGTATACTACCTCGCAGGATTCAAGGGCAAACGGTATAATACCTCGCATGATTCAAGGGCAAACGGTATACTACCTCGCATGATTCAAGGGCAAACGGTATACTACCTCGCATGATTCAAGGGCAAACGGTATACTACCTCGCAGGATTCAAGGGCAAACGGTATACTACCTCGCAGGATTCAAGGGCAAACGGTATACTACCTCGCATGATTCAAGGGCAAACGGTAAACTACCTCGCAGGATTCAAGGGCAAACGGTATACTACCTCGCAGGATTCAAGGGCAAACGGTATCCTACCTCGCATGATTCAAGGGCAAACGGTATACTACCTCGCAGGAATCAAGGGCAAACGGTATTCTACCTCGCATGATTCAAGGGCAAACGGTATTCTACCTCGCATGATTCATGGGCAAACGGTATACTACCTCGCATGATGTGTATATACATGCATGACGTGTGTATCATCACCACAGTCTTGGCCAACGATCGTGGAAGGTAGTGGGTTCGAACCCGACATGGGCGAACATCGCGACCGATTTTCAAGCTTAATCTGAGTTGAGGGACATATCAGTGTATCTAGAAATCGTAGTATGGCAATCCCACATTAAATCGTAGTATGGCAATCCCATATTAAATCGTAGTATGGCAATCCCACATTAAATCGTAGTATGGCAATCCCACATTAAATTGTAGTATGGCAATCCCACATTAAATCGTAGTATGGCAATCCCACATTAAATCGTAGTATGGCAATCCCACATTAAATCGCAGTATGGCAATCCCACATTAAATCGCAGTATGGCAATCCCACATTAAATCGCAGTATGGCAATCCCACATTAAATCGTAGTATGGCAATCCCACATTAAATCGTAGTATGGCAATCCCACATTAAATCGTAGTATGGCAATCCCACATTAAACCCACATTAAAGTGACACAAGGCACTGGTAGTGGATAAATGTGAAAAATATATAAGTGCTTAAAAACATCACCACTAATTAGAACATGGAGAAATAGATAAACACTGTTCATATATTCATTATTGATAATTCTCCAATAGCGAAATTTCGCGAGTTGAAACCATTGTTATGTAACATAACTGTTAAACTGTTACAGTGATTTGTAAACAATCATCGCTATTCGAATAGTAAGTTCAAACATTTTAATCTGAATATGATTTTGCAAAATATTTTTTGCGAAAACGCTATGCCAATGCATTCTATTATGTGCGAGTCTCCAACAGAGAGCCTCGCGTATATAAGAGAATATATTGGCCTAACAATATTTACCTTGAGCTTGTAAGCTTGTAAGCTTATGTTTACATGACAATTATTTTTGGCATGCGCAATTTCACACTGGAGAATTATTAATAAAGAAATAAAAAGAACATAGTCAATCTATTTACTATTTTTTGTTCATGTACTTGTTGATGATAATTGCTCCACAAACTTTTTTCTTTTCTTTTTTCAAATTTACCCACCGCGAGTGCCATGAGTCCCTTTAATAGTATCATGCAAACATAATTATAGTGTTTGATTCACTACATGTGTATACTGCCATGTGTGCAGACTCCCACCAGAAGTAGCCTACGGATTGTTATGTTGTTGTTGTTTTTTTCATTGTTGAACTTGATCACGTATTGTAAATTTAGCTATTGTCTTGGGTCTGATCTTATATTTATCCAGGTTTTCCTGTTAGACTGACCCGGTGTTCTGGTATTTTAACATTTTATTTACCAATAAACCTTATTTGCAACAAAAACATTTACATCATTGATAACAAATTGACAAGGTGTAAACGGTGTATACCGATATATGTTACTCTTATCAAGGTATTTGGGCTGGGTCGACATCCGGCTAGCTGTAGCAATGACAATAACATGACAATTGTTTGCGAAAAAATGACATGTTTGACATAATATTACACATAATAAATTGTAGAATTTATCTCTTCATATATCTATTAGAAATGTTCACGTAAGAACACAAGAAAAATATGGAGATAAGGTGTAGGTAGACGGTATACATACCTGAAATCCGCTCCAGTCGTTGTATGTTCGCTTGGTGAATTAAGAAATGAAGTCAGGTATGCGAGAGTATTCAAGATCACCGACCTGTCACTAAAGATTTATATTGCTCGACGGTGAATTTCTTATTACCACACAAAACTTTGTCACGTGATGATATTGTCCCGGTGTTATTTCATCCGTGTACATGCATGCATTCAGGTATACTAAATATACAGGTTTATGAGAGCCCATATATACACTGTAAGCGAGAACCTGCTGGATTGTGAGTGTGTCATTGTTGTTGGTCATTGTTCTGTCGACTTGAAAAGAATCTTAGATCGATATACTTTAAATTTTCTCGCTAGATAATCCTCGAGATATACTTCTCATATCCTCGTGATATACTTCTGATTTTCATGCGAAATTTCGCAGCATAAAGGTGTCCCGGGCCGCGTTAAAACCGACGATTTTATAATTTGTTTGGAGAGGCCGGCGTGTTGGAAAAATAGTAAGTTTGTTGAATGCATTCATAATTAGAACGTCTCTTCTTTCTAAATTAAACACAAATGATTATCGAGTGCATTCAGGTGCGTGGCGACCACCCCACACCCCACAACTATATGGTCAACAGTTTGAAATGTCATGCCTCACACAACAATTGTTGTAAATTGAACACCACATATTGAACACCACATATCGAACACCACATATTGAACACCACATATTGAACACCACATATTGAACACCACATATCGAACACCACATATTGAACACCACATATTGAACACCACATATCGAACACCACATATTGAACACCACATATTGAACACCACATATCGAACACCACATATTGAACACCAAATATTGAACACCACATATTGAACACCACATATTGACATATTGAACACCACATATTGAACACCACATATTGAACACCGCATATTGAACACCAACAATAAGTGGGGAGAATGTTGTTTTTAGACCAACAATAACATATTTTATACATAGTCTGAAATTGCTACCAGTTGGAAACTTTCCAACCTTAGGATGGAACATTGCATTCAAAGCGGGCTGAAGTTGGAATTTTCAAAGTGAACCACAACGACGGAGACTCTCTGGCCGCCGCCACGTCCCTGTGTGTGATCTTGCGAATTTATAAAGAAGAGACGTTCTAGTTCTTAAAGGCACACAGCACACTCACCAATGTGTCTTCTTTTCATGCTACGATATTTCTCACGACATTTCAGATCGCGAGGAATTCATGATTTTCCGTATTCTATAAATGAAGACGTCTATTTTCATAACATCACCATCATCATATATTTCACGGAACGAGTCTGACCGACTCTTAGTTCCGGTGCTTACATATTTTACAATAACAATTGATTAACATGTTCGCGTGAAGTCTGTTTGCTACTTTATACTGGTGAAATGATAGTCCGCCAATTCCTTAAATTGGTCCAAGGATTAGGCTTTAACTATTTGGCTAGGAAGAGCATTCCACACAAGTCGGATTCTCTGGGTGAAAAAGTACTTTCTTAGGTCTGCTAATGTGGTCGATTATCAGTTTTTGATCATGTTCCCTCGTTGCTGTATATGTCGCAGCAGGAAATAACGCATAGTTGTCGATATTATAATGTACACCCGTAACTGGGAGGTTTAGATTGAACTAACTAAATCGGTGTGTTATGTTGCAAGGATTTAGTTTGGGAATAGAACATTTATAATGAATAATACTTCCCCGTAACCACACTCACAATCACGCGGGTCTCACTTACACAGTCTGATATGTGCATTTAAGAATTTTCAAAAAATCTCAATTTTTAACTATCAATTTGAAGAAAAAAGCATTATCCTTCATAACCAATGTATGCTATGATATTATAACCTCACATGTTTACCCTCACAATATGAGAGATATGTTTGAATTATACTACATTATCTATCTTATTATCCCAACTAGGGTCTACACTCGGTCTAATATCTGAAATAATGACTGTCTGCGAGAAAAAAAAAATTCATTGCATATTGTAGTTTCTTTGTTTGTTTTTAGTTTTTTTGGTGGTCAGTTATTTTGTGGTCGTGTGAAGGATCAAAACTTTGTGGTCGTGTGAAGGACCAAACTACATAATTATTATTCAACCACGATTGCAATAATCCGATGACATAAGCACTCAATACTGATTCATCTTCTCGGACATCATGCTGACTTTTCTTCAAACAAATAGTTCTGCAAATGACTACCAAAAAACTACGACCTAAAATGAAGACTTTCCGATTGGTTTTCTTGCAGACAGTCATGATTTAAGATATTAGATCGAGTGTAGAGTGTAGATTAGATAGATAATGAAGTGTGTTTGTTTTCCAATTATTCCTGTCAAACTCTCTAGTGACCTACATGACATAATCAAATTGTTTTTAAACCAATTTGTTACATAATTAAAACATATCTCTCATGTTGTGAGGGTAAACATGAGTTGTTATAATACTATATCATACATAGGTCATGAAGGATAATTATTTTATCCTTCAAAGTGACAGTTAGAAATGGAGATTTTTTGAAAATTCACGAATATGGCGCCTCCTTAAGTAGCCACATGGTGACAGGGGCTTGAATGTGTGAGAAATCCGAGCCAAATTTTGGTTGATATTGCTCTGATAGTTCAATTTTTCTACCAATATTTACCGAAAGTTCCAGAAAGTTCAATCTTTTTATAATCAAATTTAAAAGCAATTGTTCACCATTTAGAACTGAGATAAGGCTAAAGAATCTCCGTTTATAGTGAGAATGCCTAACTTATAAGGTATCAGTCTGGGCGAAATTTGTACAAATTGTTGATAAATGTTATCTGTAATTCAACTTATTTCCAATCACTGAGAAGCCGCGTTGGCAAATTATTAACATACAAAGTTAATTATACCAATTATTAGCATACAAAGTCAATGATACCAATTTGACAATTGATTTCCATCAAACAACTATTTGAACTGAACCGGAAACATTTGAAACTGCTGATATTATTGAGTGTGTGTGAGAGGGTGTGTGTGAGAGGGTGTGTGTGAGAGGGTGTGTGTGAGAGGGTGTGTGTGAGAGGGTGTGTGTGTGAGAGGGTGTGTGTGAGAGGGTGTGTGTGTGGGTGTGTGTGAGAGGGTGTGTGTGAGAGGGTGTGTGTGAGAGGGTGTGTGTGTGTGGGTGTGTGTGAGAGGGTGTGTGTGAGAGGGTGTGTGTGAGAGGGTGTGTGTGAGAGGGTGTGTGTGAGAGGGTGTGTGTGAGAGGGTGTGTGTGAGAGGGTGTGTGTGAGAGGGTGTGTGTGAGAGGGTGTGTGTGAGAGGGTGTGTGTGTGAGAGGGTGTGTGTGAGAGGGTGTGTGTGAGAGGGTGTGTGTGAGAGGGTGTGTGTGAGAGGGTGTGTGTGTGTGGGTGTGTGTGAGAGGGTGTGTGTGAGAGGGTGTGTGTGAGAGGGTGTGTGTGTGTGGGTGTGTGTGAGAGGGTGTGTGTGAGAGGGTGTGTGTGTGTGGGTGTGTGTGAGAGGGTGTGTGTGAGAGGGTGTGTGTGTGTGGGTGTGTGTGAGAGGGTGTGTGTGAGAGGGTGTGTGTGAGAGGGTGTGTGTGTGTGGGTGTGTGTGAGAGGGTGTGTGTGAGAGGGTGTGTGTGAGAGGGTGTGTGTGTGTGGGTGTGTGTGAGAGGGTGTGTGTGTGGGTGTGTGTGAGAGGGTGTGTGAGGGAGGGTGTGTGTGTGTAATGGAAATATTATCAATGAAGATTGACTTTCATAACTTTCCTCAGCAGTCAATAAGGCAATGGTTAGATCTAAAATAATATAAAATGGGAGTTCATGAATAAATAGCGATAGGTATCCAATCTGAGTAAAGGACTGGTGTCACGTGATGATTGGAGATTGTATTTCAAAATGAGTATCCAGATTTAATCGAACAGGATGATAATATTGTCTAAATAACGCACTGTGGGGGAAATAATCCTAGAGATTTTGTTCTCTACCGAGTTTCGTGAGCATTTTTTAGCGACGATTCCGATTTTCTATCGAGCAATCGCGGCATAAAACGTAAAAATCAACAGCATTAGAACAGTGGTTTCGTGGGTTTCATAGCGCTACCGTGAAATTATAGTCACTGGTCATCAGTGTGTGTAAAAAAGTTTTAAAAAATATCCCGAAATGCACAGATATTTATTTTTTATTTTCCAAATCCGATTCTCTGCTGAGGACTCCGATTCTCTACCGAGCGCTCGGTTCTCTGTGAATAACTGGACTCTCTGCCTTAGGTAAAGTAGTATATGCCGTCCGCAAATGTGCTCGGTAGAGAATGCAAATAAAGCTCGGTAGAGAACCAAGTCGCCAGGGGTAGTTCCGCCACAGTGAAATAACGGAGATATTCAGAAATAAAAAAATTTAAAAAAAACAATCATGTATGTAGGTGAATTTAAACAATCATGTATGTAGGTGAATTTGACTGACGCTAAAGTTGGTAACTTAGGATGTTGTCAACTATATCAGACCAATCCGGTATTTAGTCGAGACTCGAAAGTAAGTTTTATATTGTGTTATCAACTTATCATCCCTCCGGTTAACTCAGGATACTGATGTCGAAATACAATCCGAACATGGTACCTTAACTCAGAATGAATACCAATCGGCTGCATATTATTGTTTAGAGAGCAGCATGGTCCATTGAGAAGTGATGCTTTTACAATAAAAACTCTGAACGTGGATATTTCGATGCAAAAATACCGTTTATTATTTACATGAAAACATACACAATCATTGAACACATTTTTGTACAGGTCCATTCAAGGAAATGTTTCTAAAATGGAATGTTAACAAACAACCATTGAAATGATTCTATAAAATGTCAGTTTATATGAAGTATGATGAACACTTAGAGTTAATATAACTCGTGTAACGATCAAAAACACTTTCTATGAACGATAGAAGGCCCACTTTCGTCATACTCCTGTTTTGAAATCCACATTTGTCCAAAGGTTGAAAGCGACGCCAAAATCGACCCTCCGATCCAAACTGAGTATTTTCGTTCCGGGGGAGCAATCACTCTGACCTTGACCCCCGATGGGGCAAGGGAGACCATTTCCTTCGCCATCCTATCAGCCAATCCCGGGAACATTGTGGACCCACCAGAGAGAACGGTGTCGCTGTAAAGATTTCTCCGAATGTCGACGTCACATTTCATGATAGACTGGTACACAGATTCATGAATGCCAGCTGACTCCATCCCTAGGAAACTTGGCTGAAACAGAGCTTCCGGTCCCCGGAATCGCTCGTTGCCAATGGTGATAATCTGACCGTCCGGCAACTCGTATGATTTTTCTATACTGGACGAAGAAGCTGCTGTGGCCATTTCCTGTTCAAAGTCCAGAGCGACATAACACAGTTTTTCTTTGACGTCCCGTACGATTTCTTTTTCTGCCGATGTTTGGAAAGAATAACCTCGCTCGGTTAGGATCTTGGTGAGATAATCTGTGATGTCACGTCCGGCCAAATTCAACCTATCGATGGCATGCGGCAGAGCGTACCCTTCGTAAATGGGAACAGTGTGGGACACACCGTCGCCAGAATCGAACACCAAACCTGCAATACCAAACGGGAACACGATTATATTAACCATTGTTACTGGATGGATTCTCCCATTCAGTTACACAAATATCATTGGAATGGTCTATTATTCATCTGGAGATTTGTTCAGGAAATATAAGCAGACGGCAGACAGACGGACATATATACTATACAATAGCAGAATTATGTGTCATTGGTGGAGAAAATACCAAGTCCTCAATACAAAAAAGAAAACACGGTTCCGTTAACCATTTATAACTATCGACTGAGCCGAGGCAAAAAGAAATTCTATCTGCTTATATTGTGTGTAAAATTTAACAAAATGTCTATAGGTATTGCATTAGTTTTTCATCGTGGTATGTCTGAAAACAACATGAGAGATTATGTTGAATGTCTAGAAGTAAACACAAGATCCAGATAGCAATTAAAGACTGAATATTATATAATGGAAATCAACTATTGTAACCCTTATATACTAAATGGATTATCCCATTCAGTTACAAATACTATACATTGGAATGGTCTATTTATATCCATCTGGGGTGTGTTCAGGAAATAGAAGCAGACGACTGACAGACGAACATATACTACAATTGCAGAACTCGTGTTCATTGGTGGGAAATGTTCAGATAATAATTTCAACAAACGGTCTAATCATTTCATAAGGAAACTACTCATCAATAAGTATTTATTAAAGGGAGTGTTAAAGTTGAAAGTATGGGATGATTTGTTGGACCTTAATGTCGTCTCAAGCACCAAGCAATGTTTTGATAACACGTTTGTTTAGTACCACCAAAATGCGGAGGAAACATTACGGTGCCAAAAATATTCGACTCAATAGTGATGCAAAAGAGAAGCCTGAGAGAGTAATGTGTTGTCATATACAGTCGGAATCATTAAGTTTTATATAGCCCGGAATCTAAACACTATATGTCCTATATCTACAGGGGAAAGCATTTTAAGTCCTTACCTGTCGTTCTTCCAGACGCGTAGAGTGACAGTACCGCTTGAATTGCGACATACATGGCCGGAGCACCGAAGGTCTCAAACATAATCTGTGTCATCTTTTCCCTGTTTATTTTTGGATTCAGTGGGGCTTCCGTAAGAAGGACAGGGTGTTCTTCCGGTGCCACACGCAGCTCGTTATAAAATGTGTGGTGCCATATCTTTTCCATGTCGTCCCAGTTTGTGACGATTCCATGTTCTATTGGATATTTTAGTGCCAGTATTCCTCTGTGAGCCTGTGCTTCGTCTCCGATGAAGCTGTCCTTTTGTCCCATACCGACCATTTGTGCCTGGAATGAAATGATAATGCCTTTATTTATAACGTTCGATATTGTCCAAATTTCCTTCGCCCAAACACAGTGGCGGTATTTTTCGTAAATATTAATCGACGTTATCATACAAATCAATACAAACTACCATATTTATGGGGAAAGTTTGATATCTTTAATGTTCAATTACGTATACAGAATATGCCGTGTAATCGGGAATAACTTTGGGACCCAAACATCGTGTTCATCGCGTCTTTGTGACATATAATGCCAGTAGAAAGGTAGTTCGTGTATTTACAGACATATTTCGATACCGGGACGAATATTATTAGGTTATTTTTGTAGCGCAAACCGCCAGGTGGCTTTAAATGCACGGGCGGTGTTCGTTGCAGAAATATTCATATTTGTTCAAATCGCCATCAACAGAAGGAATATTAAAATATATATAATTTTGTTCATATGCCAAACATAATCAGCGCGTAAATAGATATTGTCGTCAAGACGTACGATGGTGTACGCAAACAAGAGCCTGCTCGTGTTACAGAAGTTTGCTTCTGTTTATATAACACATCGCAATTCTATTGGTTAATCACACGCAAATGAAATAAACGCTCTTTATTATTTCCATATCAGGAAAACAGTAACAAATAACGCTCTTCATGTTTACCATATCCGGATATAATAAAAGCCAGATTCCGTAATGTTTTTTGCTTCTGTTTACATAACAAAGGAAAAACATTTGACAATAACATACTGTTTATGCCATATTTTTGATTGGTATAAGAGCAAAGTCTGTCTATATTTTACTATTATTATTTCTGTTTTTGACGGAGATGAATATTTTAACATCATATATACCCACCGCCAACACCGCCCGTATCTTTAATACAAACATAGACAGCATCGGTATATATTCTGACAATTTCAAGAGAAAAAAATGTCCAGTATAGAAACCGAAATTCCAAGAACATTCTAATTCAAACTAAAAAGTATCTATAGTTGACATGTGCAAGTCCCAAAATGTACAAAAAAGAGCGCGATTGAGTAGCTTTTTCTGATATGGTGAAAATAAGGAGCGTTTCTTCAGGATTTTTTTTGAAAACCGTTGATAAAATGTCGGTCATTTCGCCAAATCTCTTCAGAGAAAATAGACTGCATGCATACATTTGTTTATATATTCATCGACCAATTAGAATCATGTTATGTTACAGAAGCGATTAATGACTTGATTAGTTTGGGGCTTAAGATTTCATAATTGTGTGGCGTGTGTATATATATATATACCCATTTATTGTACATAAACAACCTTCTATCTGTGGATTTCCATTATTGGGCCAAGCACCCGTGGACTGGAGAGGGGTGAACATAGTTGTTTTTAAATCACATACGGAGCGATTTGAACACTAACCTGATATCGTGGTCTCCCCACAATGGAAGGAAACACAGCTCTCGGAGCGTCGTCCCCTGCGAATCCGGCTTTACACATCCCAGATCCGTTATCAACGACAAGTGCTGCAACATCATCAACATCTACCGAAGTCATGATTTAATCTAATGTCTTACAAATAAATCCCCAAAATTAACCTTATTTTAAGTGTATATGGATACTTTGACTGTGTATCTAGTTGTATGTTCGACGTTACTTCTTTTACAGTTTTGAATTTTTGCGCGTTACGAACCCCTATTTATAACCCAGAGTCTCTTCAGTTCCGAGAAATGACGGTTAATTCTGGAAATGCTGAACTCCATATATGGTTACAATTATTAATCATCCAGCCGTTATTCTAATGCGAAGATTTCCAAATATAGATATTACAGGGATATCCCACAGCCAGGGATGCCCTGAGCCAAATATAGATATTACCGGGATACCCTACAGCCAGGGATATCCCCAGTCACACATTCACTGCCAAAAACACATTTAGAAATTAAATGACAAATGTTATTGGTTTTGGTTATTCAAGATTATACCTGATTATACATGATATTTTCATAATTGGTTTACTTAATTCGGCTCTGTCCCTATGTGGTTACATTTGTGCATGTGCAAATTGGGTTGATGATCTGTGTCCATGTTAATACGATGACTCGGCAGAGCGTGGTTAACCGGTGTGTCGTTGTAATAGTTTTCATTGTTACTATTTATGTCGATGACAGCTATCTGCGTACCTGTTTATCGAATCGATGACCATGTCAGCTAATTATAACCTTTCCGAGAACTGCTCTACCTTTCTCGATACGAACACCGTATATGGAAGCGACCGGTCATAATTGTATATACCGACGAAATTAAAGTTTAATCAGCGTTCGCAAGATCTATATATACCATATCGGGTAATAAACACGCGCACATGCAGAGAAACTTCTGAATACCATATTTGGATCAATATCGATTGCGGAATGTGATCCACATCATGATTATACAGGCATACATTTATCAGATATACGTCTCTTATATTAAAGTCACATGTCTCCCAGCGCTCAAAAATACACCTAATAATATTCGTTTTTGGGTTTCGCCCGGTATCGAAATTGGTCGATAAATAAACTACCTTTCTACGGGCATTATATGTCCCATAACGACGCATTGCATTCATTAAAGGTACTCAACCCGATAAAACTCCTCTCAATTACTATTTCAATGGCTTCGGAGGTCAAAAATATTTGATTCGAGTCGAGGAAGTCACCCATCAAAGCTCATATTTGTTAGATATCGATTTTAGAAATCTATTATTTTTCATTATCGGGAATACTATCTGGCCCAGAACTCAGTCAAAATTGCGTTAAAATTACCACTTGATTTTAGAGTTATCCATCCTTGTCTGTTTGAATAGATTTTGAGTACACATCCAGAGCAGATTACGACAGTTGTTAGTACTCATCTCGAGTTTATAACAAATTTCAAAAATCAATATCTAATAACTCTGAGCTTTGTTTGATGGGTTCCTCGACTCGAATCAAATATTTTTTACCCCCAAAGCCAAAGAAATAGTAATATACGACCCTCCGATCGGATTGTTGTTGTTGGAATCTGTTGAGATGGGGACCCTCTTTACGGGTTGAGTACCTTTAAACAAAAATACAAATCTGAACACGGTGCATGCTTGGGTCCCTCACAAGCAGCATATGTACACGGCATGGAACATAAAAGAGCGTTTCGTGTTAGTCTATTCCCGATAAGGTAAAAAATAAAGAGCGTTTATTTCAGTTCTGTGCGAAAAAAATGGAACACTGCTGGAATATTGCTTTGACCATATAGGAAGTAATAAGAGCATATAAAGCCGGTATATCAATATTTCGTGTAATAGCCAACTTGCCTCCTTCCAAATTACGTTGACAAAATTTGGAAGCTCGAATGATCTATGTCCGTTTAATGATCGAAATAAGATCATATTGTCATTATTTAACCTCAGCGCTCTATATGAACATAAAACGCGGTTTCTAAAACATACGAAATAAGCCCATATTTGCATTACATATTTTTAATCCGCCTTTTTCGTCTTCACGAATTACCAGGTGCATTTTCACTGGCACCTACATGTATGTAAATATTTAGGTCCAATATGATTCTATGTGCATAGTTAGGTCCAATATGAAACTATGTGAATATTTAGATCCAATATGAACCTATGTAATTATTTAGATCCAATATGAACATATGTGAATATTTATGTCCAATATGAACCTATGTGAATATTTAGACCCAATATGAACATGTATGAATATTTAGACGAGGATATGTTGATCGTATATATTAAAGATAGTGTATAGATCAGCGGTAAAATAGAAAAAAAGGCTCTACATTTCGATATACCACTACCCACGTGCGGTAGAACAAGTTGTTTTAAAGACAATTGTTTTAAGAAGATATAAATATAGTTCACGAAAATGATAGTAAAAAATAATGCAATCTCTGGTGGCTATAGTAAAATTGACGATGAATGATACCTATGCATCAGAGACTTTTTTAAAACAGAAATTCGTGATTTATTGTTAATCGACCCCTCTGTATAAGTACTAACTTATTTGTCAACAGTTTTTGTGTTAAAATTAATACATCATATTATATATCTACTTGAAAGAAAAATAGGTTGTTTTTTTTTAAATAACCCTTTTTCACAGAAATAGTTTTTTTTCACCAAACGAATATCGCAATCAATAATGCAAAACTATTTCTTGCATATTGAGCAGTAGTTATCTGAGAATCATATAGAGAGAGAATGTAACATCATTTTACTGTACACCTGCATCTCACTGTTTTGTTTTTGTAAGAATTACTAGTAGCTTGAATAATAAGCATTAGTGTAACACAATTAACTTGTGAACTCATCATACAACCCTATTGTGTTAACAAATTAATCCCAAAATTTACAACCTTATTCAAATTGATCCCAAATTTATCTGTCTATCACTGTTTCTTGTTATTATCATGTGATTTTATCTTCTCAATAATATAAAATAAAACACATTATTTATATCTTTATTCAATACAAAACATGTTATTGTATAACATATGAATGTAGGTTGGCACAACATCTTGTGAGATACTGGACTTTTGTTACTCTCTCCAACATGTTTTTTGTTTGAAAATAACATATTTTTTATAACTACTATATATACAAACTTTCCTAATGGATCTCAATGGGACCCCACATGACTCGTGTGCTAAAAATACCGGACACGGAGACGTCGGATAAATGATTTAGACGTGTTTGGGATTCCAGACTTCCAATTATAACAACATATTATATTGTTAACAGCTAAGTTTACATGCATTGACCAGGAGAGGTCTGCTAAAAAAAAGTTCCAGACACAGGGCGGTGGTGGGTGTGTGCTTCAAGGTTGGAAAAAAACATGCGATGCAAATTGTTTCTAACTAACATATTTATAAAATATTAATTAGGAAATATCAATGTATTTAAATTATATCACTTAGTTATGTATTGTGCTTGATGTTGCATCATTTCTATTAGTGAATAAAGGACACTTTATGCATCACCAACTTAACTTCGATACTTATAGTAGGCACTTAGATCAAATGTGTAGCTATAATTAAGTTGGCTGATTTTTAATCATTGTGAAGACACAATGGTATAATTTCATTGCAGGGGCACCATGAATGCGATTCAGCCTTTATTCCACTTTCAATCAATTCAATTCAATTCAATTTAATAGTAACTCTGGTCATCATAAAAGACATTACAGAGACAATACATATGACACAATTACGTATCATCAATACATACATGTACATGTATACACACACAGCAAATCATTATGATAAATATTATAATACATCGATGTCGCGTTTAATGGATGTATACTTGTTTACTCATCATTATCAGATAACATATTTACCCATATATGGTCTATGGTGTGTATCAACGAATTTATATATACTTATATACATGTGGGTACTCGAGCACCTACAAATGTGAACGCGCACACATGCGCGTAAGCCTCATGAGTTTCTGAAAATTTCCCAAATCTTTTTAATAAATACCGAAAGGTTAAAAAAAATTGTTTTGCGCTCGCTATTTTGATTGAATAATTGTTTCAACTCCAAAGTGTTTGGTCTATTGAAATAGTATGGTCTAATGTATCTTACTCTCAAACCCTTTAATTTTTCACACTTCAAGATAACATGGAATTACCCGGGGGAAATTCCATAATTGTCAGCGACGCAAAGCAAAATAGCTCATAAAGTCACTTAATTATGAAAGTATGTAGTACCTGGTGGAACTATTGTTTGTCCACACATCGATTAATACTGAGAGCATATCCCGTCGGTCGCGGTGTGTTCAAGACTTCAAATAAGGTAAGGATGACAAAACGCTTTTTTTTATTTGCATACGCTTTTTGTAATGTGTCCCATGTTCACGGAAATCAACACATCCTTATAAATGGTATATTTCCTGACAGAATACTGAGATTAGCCAGTTGTTGTTGACAATTGAGAGTATATCTCTTCTTTTTGAAGAATGCCCCAGGCTTCCGAGAACCAACGCATCCATATAAATGTGTATTACCTGGTAACACATATATATATACTTCACACCCTAATTTAAAATTGAGAGCATATATAGCTTCAGTTCGTGGTGCGTTCTAGACTAAAAATGATGTAGGGAGGTCCTCCAAAAAAAAATAAGGACAATTAGCCTTTCTTATTTGCCAGCCGCTTTTATTAGCGTGCTCCAGCCTTTCTGAACCCAATCCATCTATAGATACACTTGTACCTCCTGATAGAATGCAACATTGTGTACATAATCTCGGTTAATAGTGAGAGAATATCGCTTCAGTGCGTGGTGTTTTCAAGACGTGTATTGCATTTGTATGCACAATGCAACATTTTTGTAACTAGGTTGTTGGGAACCAACCAAATCTATCACTTGAAGTTTTCTTGATACAATAGCCATTAATTTGTCCACACAATCGCTTAATATATTGATAGCATAGTCATTCAGTTCGTGGTGGATTAAAGACTTCAAATATGATAGGGATCCTAAAACAGTGAACAAAAAGTTATTCACGATACAGCCTCTTTTATAACTGTAGGCTGTCAGGAACCAACCTATCTATATCATTTTAATATTTCCCGATAGAACATATAGCCACTTGTCTACACCATCAGTTGATATTGATAGCATATCCATTCAGTTCGTGATGGATTCAAGACATCAACTATGATAGGGGGATAACAAAAAGCAGTAAAACAAATTCACATTTTTATTTGCCAGCCGCTTTTTGTAAAGTGTCCCAGGTTGTCGGGAAACAAAACAACCATAACAATTGAATGAATAGAATAAAATAGAATTTATTGAGCCTCATTTAAACAATTGAAATATTTTGCTCATAGCAACAGCATTTGAATGAATACAATATCAAAACATTGTGAGTCTAGAGTCCAGACTAGATAAAGGAGCGTGAGGGTTGAAGTTGAAAGGTGAAAAGGTGAGTGATAGCTTTAATTTCTGATATAATAGCATTAGTCCACACCATTGGTTGGTATGATCGAGAGCATATCCAATTAGTTCGTGATGTCTTCAAACCTCCAAAGAGCGTATAGCGGGTCCCACAAGTTAATGAAAATTCGCCTTTCTCGATAGTTTGCCAGCCACTTTATGTAAAGTGTCCCAGGCGTACGAACTTGCCAATAACATAATATTTATGTGATATTTAATATTGGTATAAGAACAAAACCTGTCTTTATTTTTAATATTTTTTCTGTTTATTGCGGGTTTATCTGATGTGACTATTTAAACAGCAATACCCACCACGAAGGCCATGCGTGCCTTTAAAAAGGAAGCCCTTTCATCAAGAGTTGGAAAGCGTAGGCCATGCTAGTACTCTGAACATGGATTGAAATGTACTCTGAACATGGATTGGAATGTTGACACAGAACATTGTGCTGTACTATATACGCCCTGTCACTAACTCGCGGCCATATTGGATCCACCAGGTCCGGTTCCGCGGTTAAACTGCTACACGTCGAAGTTTAGGAGTATAGCATTCCATATATGGAAGTCATGAATAATTCAAAAGCTCCATATATGGAAATGCTACTCCAAAAACTCTTACCTTGGTTGGCCTTGGTTGTAGCTTATAATTTAAAATAAAAGTTACCAAATTACGAATTTCCTCAAGAATATACTAATATAATAGTATATTGATAGCATGAATGCGATATTATCCACAAAACACATTGTTTGTGCCGAGCATTTGTTTATATACATCACGTAAATGGTTGCGATAAGCAAAGCACCGATATCTTGAGTGGCGAGGATTAGCGAGCGCTATATCGGTATGTTATAAACAGTTGCGGCAATTTTAACGAAAAATTCATCAGTGGGGTTTCTTCAGTGTTCAGTGTTTTGCGCACATTCTTTACATATTGTTCTGTATAATATAAGACATTGGTTTACTAACAAGGCGTATACGATCTTTACAATAACATGATATTTATGGGATATTTATGATCACTATAAAAACAAAATGTGTCTATATTTTAATATTATTTCTGTTTATGACGGATGTGACTGTCGTATTTTAACAGCAATGCACATCGGGAAGGCAAACCTTATATCTAAGCTTCCTCCGAAAGCGCGTATATGTGATCCGCCATATCAAATCCAGTCGTAAGTCGGGATTGTTTTACCCTGTGCCAATGCATTCTCTTATATATGCGAGTCGACCATAGGTCGCCTCGCATATATAAGAGAATGCATTGGCCTAACAATTTTTTATCATTTTTTTAAAATAAATGTTTCTTACAATTTTGAGGACATAAAATAAAAAACATCCATTACCCTGTAGGGAGCCCCACACATATATAGAAGCATATAGAAGAGTGTCGTACGTCTGCTCATGTTTGTCTGGGGCTCTGTATGGGTTAAATTATAAAATTGTTAAAGAATACAAGAATTATTTTGTTAAATTGTAAAAAATTGTTAGGCCAATGCATTCTCTTATATATGCGAGGCGACCTATGGTCGACTCGCATATATAAGAGAATGCATTGGCACCGGGTAAAAAAAATCCCGACTTACGACTGGATTTGATATGGCGGGTCACATATGTGACCATGCACACGTGCGATATTACTGGTACTAATACTGTCGTATAGAAATAGAATCTCTAATGAGTCGCAATTAGGGACGTGGTTAGAGAGTCTTCATTGTGGGAAGGGGGTGTCCACCTTGGAATTTCCAACTGCACCCTCCCCCTTGGATAGGCTAGAGGTCTAGAGGTCTAACTCCAGGCAAATTCAGGCGTCATTTAAAAAAAAAATAGATTAGCAGTTTTTAAATGGCCACAGGAGATGGACTTCAACCCCTTGTCCGCAATGTGAGAAAATTGTGAAATCTGAATCTGAATACTGCAAAAAATATTAGCATCTATCTAGAGCTCTAACTCCAGGCAAATTCAGGCGTCAATTTTTAATTGATTAGCAGTTTTTTGACTGGCCATGCACCGGGAGGAACCATGACCCCCCCCCCCCCCCCAAGCCAATTGGGAGAAATTTTAGAAATCTGAACCTGAAAACTGAACAATCCTAGCATCTAGAGATGTAATGTAACTCCAGGCAAATTCATGCTTCGGTTTTTAAAATCAATTAGTTTTTGACTGGCCACCGAGGAGGGATCAGGAACCCCCCTAACCAGTGGGAGAAATTGTTTTAATTTGAACCTGAAAACTGAAAAATCCTAGCATCTAGACTGGCACAAAGCTCTCCAAGTGTTGGAAATTTCCGACCCCCCCCCCCTATAAGGTTGGACAATTCCAACTGATGGCCATTTCATCCAAAATGTTTACAAAACGCAGGAAAATATATCACCGTTGGTATGAAAACAACAAATTTCCCACTAATAATTAGTTGAAAAAGCAAACCACGGTAAACTTTCAACCTATTATTCCATAGTGAACATTTTGACCATGTCCCCACATCCCTTATCGCAATTCTATACGAACTTTATTAACCCAGTACAATAAATTCGATTCGAGCGCTGTTAAACTCGATTTTAGTGGATGAGGTTAATACATTTCGTGTAGAATTTCGACGAATTTTATATCCTTCTAATCACATTAACACATTTAGTAAGGAAAAACTTTCTCGAAACGGCTGGGGTTATCACAACCAAAGAGGAATTAAAGACACCTTCAATACAAAATATAGTTTCATTTTAAATGTGTCTTTTCGTGTTGACAAAATTGATCAACCACGGCCTTTAAATATCACCACGGTTATCTCACATTCAACACAAAATAACCCAACATAAAATGAATATCACAATTATATTCTAATTAACATAATAACATTGATCGATAGCATTGTGTTAAGCTCTTATGCCACTGCGCGTCCGTATAATACACGTGTGTCTTATTAAAAAAATAAGGCCGGATTAGGGGCTAATTATGTGATAAATATCAGATTTACAGATTTAAGGAGGCAAGGACTCGGTACGAGTGTTCCTTGCTTCAAATATGATTGCTTTGAACAGTGAGTGTGAACACATTATAGTTTTTTTTTTATATCGGAATAGCCATGCATCGATCTGAACGGCAGTTAGACCTATTGTTATTCCCACAACGTGATAAAGAGATTACATCCTAGTTTTATTGTGAACACTGAACATCATGTGCCGCTTTAAGAATCAGTTCCGTTTAAAAATTCGTTTCGTTTGACAGTTTCTATTTTATATATTTCCAAAATGTCTGCGCCCATCGTAAAATAATAACAACTACATGTAAAGTTTGCTGACAAATTTTTTCTCAATTAGGGATACTTTTATGTCCCCCGGTAGAATGGACGGTAGAATGGACGGAGACGAAGCAATCAGGGCAACTAATGACGAAGCGTCCAGTAGCAAGTTATATGCTGTTGAGAAGGGTTATTGGAAAGACGATTTCATTTCTCATTTCGTTGCAAGATCATCTCGGAAAGAACCAGAGATCAGTCGCGGTTATTATGCAAGAGTGACTGCGATAAAGAACATGGTAGATCAATTTATTGAGGTGTGTGTAATATAGGTGCCTATGACGTCATGTTTTATATAGAAATTATGGATACATTTGATTTACATAATGCATTGGGGGGGGGGGGGGGGTGGTATGGTATGGTATGATGAAAATCCGCCGTTGACATGTTGGTGCACCCCCATCAGATGGGGTAGCATCCTACAATGTACTATATACAAACATATGTTTTATATCGTAACGTCACCCTCCACATGCGAAGCCACAGTAGACCTGAAATGAGCCTGAAACTTGGATGAGACTTTGATCTGTATTGCTGCACATGTAACCGTACATGCCGACGTTGCTGAAATGTCCCATTACTGTGTCACACAATCAAATGCTACAATATACTATATATACACGTAGTTATGTAGATTGAAGAGAGTTAACTCTATTACACCATCACCTGAAATGTCTATCAACTTATGCCTCGAAGGGAGGAATTTAGACAGGAATTTTGTACATGGTTGTACACGCGACAGCCACTAACGTCCCCACCGATGGGATGCTGCTTAACGACACCTCCAGGGTTTTTTTTAGGTGTCCTTAGGCTCCGGTATTCGGCCCCATTCCCAATGGGAAAAAGGCACCTTTATTCCCAATTTTCAACCACCAAATTCCCAATTGCAGGCAGGTATATAATATCATTGGGTTTATTGAATAATTATCAATTTTTTCAGACGTTTTGTACACTCAGTCGATCGATAAACGACTGAAAACCCGTATTAAATCAGCGACATCGGGAGCCCGCATCGTATAATGTACACGCAGCGAGCCTACCGCTATTCTCAAAGTAATTGACCAGAAAAACCGTGTGATACCCCCGGTCATGACCGAGGTGATACCGGTAATAAACGGTAAGCGGTATCGAGATGGTCACGGCGGTGGAGTTACGGTATTGGGCGATAATGATACCGCAGTCTTTTAGCGGGCACCGCATTAATGTTTTTGAATACCGCGGTCTTTTAGCGGGCAGGGCACCGCATTAATTTTTTTGAATACCGCGGTGATTTTCATGGAACTCTTTGAGGGGAGGTATTTACTCCCACATACTTGTTCGCATTAACAAGCGGTATCAGTACCGTGGTATTGGAGGATACTGCGGTATAGTACCGCGGTATTAACGGGGGTGACACCACGTTATTGGTGGTCAATTACTTTAAGTATAGCGGTAACTATTAGTATAACATGGTGGATGGCTTGAATCCTTCCGTTGTTATCTGTGAATTTTTAACTTACCTGAGGCTGCGAAATGGACCTCAATAGGCTGGGATTTTACTCCATCTTTGAGTTACCTGTGTTCAAGCCTTGAAATAGGGTGTCTGTCATTTGCAGAATGAGGTCCCATTCTGCTTACACCTCAGCAGAATGAGGTTCCCAGAGGGTGAATTTGGTGATGCTAGCATCACTAAATTCACCCTCTGGGGACCTCATTTGCAAATGACAGACACACTATTTCAAGGCTTGCCTGTGTTTAAGTCGCGTTATACACAGAAAATTACAGTATTAGACTATTTACTTGTGTGTAACAGTGATTAATTGAATTTTTCTAAAATTTGGTCTGTAAAGACACATTTTTCCCAATTCGAAGGGACCCGGACTCATTCCCAAAATAGGCAGAAAAATCCCTGACCTCAGCGAGGCATACACGGGTACTTTATATAGGCACGTTGTGAACTCCTGACTGTTGTTTTGTCGAGGATCGATGTGAATCGATCCGGGGGTCCAGGCGAAACCTCTGGCCAGTAGTCGAACATGCTAACCACTCGGCCATCACACTCCCTAACATCACACTCTCTGGGGGTGACAAATCAACAGGTCTGGGTGAACCACGGATCAATCTATATTAGACTATACTAGCCCAAGCAGGCTAAAATAGATCGATCAGTCTTCCTATCACAGTGCTCATTGTTGCAAGAAAGATATTTCTTGAATATTGTAATTTTGTTTGTTTGAAGATTTGTGCATAGAGGATCTACTAGTATGAGTCCCCAGTTTATAGCAGAATTTACAAAACAAGTCTAATTAACTAGTTCTGGACCGAGCCTTTGGTTCATTAATCCAAGAGGTTCAATAGTCTGAGGGTTCCTAAATATAAAGTGTGCCAACAAAGAAAGGTATTCAGTCAGTTAATGCTGTCAGATGTAACTGCTGGCAATTCCATGACATTGACCTGTCAAGGCGATGTAGGAATCTCCAGGTGGCCATGCGTGTGATTGCTATTAACCATTTTGTTTCACTTCATAAAATGTCTTGTTCATTTCCAAAAAACTTTAATAGTTCCTGTTCTTTTTGTTACAGTTAACTAGATGCAAGTGTCAAATTGTTAATATTGGTGCTGGGTATGATACACTGTTCTGGCGACTTCACGAGCAGGGCAAGATACCCACATCATTTGTGGAAATGGATTTTCCGCATGTTACCCACAAGAAATGTCAACTCGTCAAGACGAAACAGCCTCTCATAGAGAGGGTCCAGACTGAGGGTATGTACACAATGATATGAACTAGTAACAACCCCGCTGGAGGTCGGGTCGTGTATCTAGGTAACAGGCGGGCATACGTACTTGTGACGTCACACATAATTTACAGTATACCGTGTAGGTAAACATTTTAGCGAGACGACTTTTTTGTGAAAAAAAATAAATCACGTGACTTCCAGCAATGGTTTCACAAAATTTGCTGAATCAGATATGAAACTAATTTGCTACTTCACAACTTCCGATATGTGGCAATGAACAACTGAAGTATTTATTTATTTATATTATAACAGTAAGTTGTTATGAATATGTCCTGCATACTAGTAGGTATCATGTTTTGCTTTATCTCTTGAGACACAGTTCTGTCTGTATTAGGAAGAGCTATTTAACTATTTCTCACTCAGATATTATACCGGTATCTGTTCACTTTCAAATATTAGTAGCACAGCCTGGTGGGAACGATTCCTGAGTTTAGTGTGCCTGTCATTTGCAGAATGAGGTCACCAGAGGGAGAATTTAGTGATGCTATCCCGCATAGTGGGCTAGCATCACAAAATTCACCATCTTGGGACATCACCTGTAACATGGACAGGCTACGTAAATATTCTTCATTGTTTTTTAATTTTCAGATTCAATTTTATATATTTAAATTTGAATTTAGATAATATTCCAGTGAATAAACAAAAATATGTGAAATGCATGGATACAAACGGATACGCAACGGTCAATTTTCTCAGTATCAAGTTTTGCAGTATGTTTTGGCTGAATATATTAAGGGAAATTAATAAGAGTTTACTCACACACTACATTGTATGTGCGATAGCATTGGGGACCTCATTCTGCAAATGAACAACCAATAATCTTTAACTAAGCTCTGCTTATGATTGGCATAATGAATCAGTAGATCGGCAAGTGATGAACATTTCTACCTGTGTCAAATACATACATGTATTTCACTGATTAAGCTCTTGGTTCCTATATATATCTTGTTGTTGACAGTAAGTTAGGGAGTTTTATTTAAATTGAGTAATAAAAAACAAATTGTGGTTGTTTTAAAGGTACCGTACTCAATCCGAACAGAGGGTCCCCATCTCAACAGATTCCAATAACAACAATCCGATCAGAGGGTCCTATATTACTATTTCTTTGGCTTTGTGGGTAAAAAATATTTGATTCGAGTTGAGGAAGCCATCAAACAAAGCTCAGAGTTATTAGATATTGATTTTTGAAATTTGTTATTTACTCGAGATGAGTACTAATAATTGCCTTCAACTGCCGTAATCTGCTCGGGATGTGTACACCAAAATCTATTCAAACAGACAAGGATGGATAACTCTAAAATCAAGTGGTAATAATAACGCAATTTTGACTGAGTTCTGGGCCAGAAAGTATTCCCGATAATGAAAAATAATAGATTTCTAAAATCGATATCTAACAAATCTGAGCTTTGATGGGTGACTTCCTCGACTCGAATCAAATATTTTTGACCCCCGAAGCCATTGAAATAGTAATTGAGAGGAGTTTTATCGGATTGAGTACCTTTAATCCCATTTATTGGAATCTTGAATATAATAGAACTGATGTGTAAATATAAAGGCATCATATAGAGAGTAATAATTTAGTTCCGAGAATTACGTTAAATAATTCACGAGAGGCGAGAGACGTCGGTAAGAAACGAGTGCGCCTTAACCTAAATGTCTCTCGCCTCAAGTGAATTATTTAACTTAATTCTCGGAACTAATTGATTACTCTATTTATTACACTTCTGCATCAATTTGGTTTGCCAAATATGATTAAAACACACAGAATTAATGCATGAAAGCCCCGATGTGGAAAAAGATCAACCATAGAAAATTCAGTCTAAATCAGTAAGCGACGTCATGAGAAATGACATAATTCACTAGTGACATTACCATTTTTAATTAATGGTGTTTTCAATGGAAATCGCACATAGGAGTGTAATAAAAACATGTTATGAATCGCAATCAATCACAACTGGGAATTCAACATAAATGTAGAGAATACAATTAGATTTCTCATACCTGAGGATATCTTAATATATGTGCATGTTATATAACATTGAAACTTTTCAATATACTCCCAAGTTATAAGTTAAAATTGTGTGTGATTCAATTTAAAGCAATTGTGAAACCAATTTGATTTGTTAAATTATATTTCTAATACAGATGAAGATATTATGTTGAATAAGACGGATATGCACAGCAGTTGCTACCATCTGGTTAGCGTTGACCTCAGGAATCGAGCAGAGTTTGTGAAAAAACTATCAGACTGTCATATTGATAAATCACTTCCGACTCTCTTCCTATCTGAGTGTGTCCTGGTGTATGTGGATATCGAGAAATCAGCACAGATTCTTCAGTGGATCAGCGACAACTTTAGGACATCATTATTTATAAACTATGAACAGGTATATAATGATTACGTTATTTATAAACTATGAACAGGTATATAATGATTACGTTATTTATAAACTATGAACAGGTATATAATAATTACGTTATTTATTGATAATGATGTAGCTTATATAGCGCGTATCCCCGCGAGGGCCCTACTAGTAAGCGCTTCACATTATTACCCCAGCTGTTGAGTAAATGCCATGTTGAGTAATCCTTAAACGCATGCAGCCATAATGGCGCTTCACAAGATTGCTCTTGGCTTACACTTACCCAACAACTAGGTCCCTATTTCTCGTCTAGGTACGACGAAGATGCACAGTACAAGTGACCTTGCCCAATGGTCACAACCTGGCGCGAGATTTGAAACAGCGTGTGGCTATATATAGCGCACACAACGCTTAATCTGGTCAAGCCACTGTTGTGGCGACGAGAGTCCACCGGCCGGGTGCGAACTCGCGCCGGTGCAGTAACACCGTTACAAGTCCGACACTCTAACCACTGGGCTACCACCTCCATATTTATAAACTATGAACAGGTTTATAATGATTACGTTAATTATAAACTATGAACAGGTATATAATGATTACGTTATTTATAAACTATGAACAGGTATATAATGATTATGTTATTTATAAACTATGAACAGGTATATAATGATTACGTTATTTATAAACTATGAACAGGTATATAATGATTTATATGGTAGCAGTATATAATTTCATAGGTTGTAGGGGGGGAGGGTCTGAAAAAATAGAAAAATAAGCATCTGGGGGGGGGGGGCATAACTGCCAGTGTAGCCTGTGTTAAATGTGACATTACATGATTTTCTTATTTAGCATAGGCCAACTCTGATCTGTATGTCTCGTTATATGAAAATAGCCCAATTTCTCTCCCATGAATTTTGTCATCTGCACTTGCAAGACAATATTTTGAAATTAATTTGGAATACCAGTCGCCTATTATTTCTACTTTCCTCATTGAGACAGTGTAAATTATCAATGAAGATAGCTCATATTTTCACACTACATGTATACCATTGTTGTGAGATTATTCAAGGGTTGCAAGGAATGTCACTCGACTGAGGGTAGGTTCTTAAAACCACTGGTATGCATGCAGGCGATGACACGTCCTGAATACATATTGTGGAGTATGATACAAGATCTCTACTGTGGTGTCAACTAAAATATAGAAGTAATTGGTAGCCTGACGGCGGAAAGTTTTTTAAAGGTCCCAATCACAAATAGGCTGTGTATACCCATTGAGAACCGCGGTGGGGCGTACTGCAAAAGGTCCAAAATGTAACTATATTAAAATCACAGCAGAAACACCGTCACCACAGCTAACAATTGGGAGAAAAAATATAATCGTACCTGATGTTGGGCTATTACAAATTTTGAAAGTAATTTGGATAGCTAGCAAAGGGCCAAGAGAACTTTTAGCCAAAGGGTTCAATTTGGATTTGATAGTATACATGTGTGTTGTAACAGTAGAATAAAGAAATGTGTGCTTAAGTAGTGTGAAAAGATGTGTCTTGTGTTAAAATCAAAATTTTCATCGACGTTATCTTCAGTTACATATCTCGGTGACGAATCTTCTACACTACATGTATACCATTGTCCAAGATTGAGAAGAAGTTTACCAAGTATTTTCTAAGCTGCTCGCCCGCTTCAAAGTCAGTTGAAATGGATATGAATGAATACGCAATGGTCAATTTTCTCAATAACAAGTTTTG
Source organism: Siphonodentalium dalli (assembly GCA_032622095.1). NCBI lineage: Eukaryota > Metazoa > Mollusca > Scaphopoda > Gadilida > Siphonodentaliidae > Siphonodentalium > Siphonodentalium dalli. The sequence continues at coordinate 8,368,919 of CP136064.1, forward strand.
GAGTATGTTTCGGTTGCATTTACTAAGGGGAATTAATCAAACTTTGCCCACACACTATATGAAGTCTGTTCAACAGTCGTTTATTCTGCTTCACATAGCCCGACCGCTTGCTCAGATCACCCGCTTCATATACTAGTAGCCTGACCGCTTGCTCACATCACCCTTATTAGTAGTTCACACTGAAAATATTCTGCTTTCTTTCAAACACACAGGTGAATATGTCAGACAAGTTTGCACAAATCATGATAAAGAATTTGAAGGTGAGAGATTGCATTTTGCATGGAGTCGAGGCATGTAGAAGTCTGGATGCTCAAACCACAAGGTTGGTATATGTATTACATATTAGAGTGTCTCCCTCCTGCCCCATAAATCCTGAATAGCAGTTAACAGAGAGGGGTGAGGGGGTTTAGTTAAATGAGAAATATTTTCACCAAATGATAATAAATCTCAGTTCTCTTCAATGGCAGGATTTTGCCTTGGTTAATAAATGGCCTAGCCCAGAAATTTTACCTCGGCTAAAAAGAACTAGATCCTCATAGCGGAATGCTCAGTATCAACTTCAGTTTATAATTTTGAAGCTTGGCCCTAGGGCTGTAACCAGGGTTTGCGCTGGCCCAAAATTCCCAGGTGCCAAAACTGTTGCCAATTGCATTATTTTTATAGCCACTTTATACTTTCTGTTGCCACTTTTTTCCGACCAATATTTTTGGTGCCACTTTTGAATTTGTATTTGGACTATCGGTAATGTCTGAATGTCCGAAGAAATCAGTAACTTTCTTCATTTTAGAAGGATGTTGCGTGTCTGATGCTTTGTTGCTGAACTCTAACTTGCGCTTACGATTCATATTTGCTGTATGTCAGTTTGTGAAAGCTGAGTTACGAAAGACATATTTATGATTATTTATCTAACACCTATATACTATCAATACACAGCTTCATAACGATGTAGACTCCAGGAAGCCCTTTGTTTGGCTAATATTTGTTAAATTAGAGTCAATAGCCGTACTTATTGTTATTGTCGAGTAGAAATTCGAAACCCTTTCACCACAGTGCCACTTTTTGTAGCCAATTTTTTTATAGCAATTTGCTAAATTGGCAATGGGCAGCACGAACCCTGGCTGTAACAATACAATTGGTCCAAGTCTGAGTTTAGTGTGGCTGTCATTTGCAGGATGAGGTCCCCATAGCGGGCTAGCATCAGCAAATTCATCCTCTGGGGACATCACCTGTAACATGGACAGGCTACGTAAATATTCTTCATTGTATCATTTCTTGAATATAAAATTTTTGCATGGATATTTTTCTACCCAGATTCAAAAGCCTTGGCTGGGAGAATTCCACAGCACTCGACATGCAGGAGATTTATACGATGCTACCACGAGATGATGTTGCCAGGTAACACAAGCGACGATAGTTTTAAAATTGCAATACTCCAATAATTCGATGTATGAATTTGAAAATATTACATATTCAGAAATCAGGATCTTTATAAATACCTCATAAAAAGTTAGTTCCCCTCTCATATAATACCTTGTATGTTGTTATTCACCCGATAGCTTCATATAATAACTTGTATGTTGTTATTCACCCGATAGCTTCATATAATAACTTGTATGTTGTTATTCACCCGATAGCTTCATATAATAACTTGTTTGTTGTTATTCACCCGATAGCTTCATATAATACCTTGTATGTTGTTATTCACCCAATAGCTTCATATAATAACTTGTATGTTGTTATTCACCCGATAGCTTCATATAATAACTTGTATGTTGTTATTCACCCGATAGCTTCATATAATAACTTGTATGTTGTTATTCACCCGATAGCTTCATATAATAACTTGTATGTTGTTATTCACCCGACCTCTCATATAATAACTTGTATGTTGTTATTCACCCGACCTCTCATATAATAACTTGTATGTTGTTATTCACCCTCTCATATAATACCTTGTATGTTGTTATTCACCCGATAGCTTCATATAATAACTTGTATGTTGTTATTCACCCGATAGCTTCATATAATAACTTGTATGTTGTTATTCACCCGATTCCCCTCTCATATAATAACTTATATGTTGTTATTCACCCGATAGCTTCATATAATAACTTGTATGTTGTTATTCACCCGATAGCTTCATATAATAACTTGTATGTTGTTATTCACCCGATAGCTTCATATAATAACTTGTATGTTGTTATTCACCCGATTCCCCTCTCATATAATAACTTGTATGTTGTTATTCACCCGATAGCTTCATATAATAACTTGTATGTTGTTATTCACCCGATAGCTTCATATAATAACTTGTATGTTGTTATTCACCCGATAGCTTCATATAATAACTTGTATGTTGTTATTCACCCGACCTCTCATATAATAACTTGTATGTTGTTATTCACCCGACCTCTCATATAATAACTTGTATGTTGTTATTCACCCTCTCATATAATACCTTGTATGTTGTTATTCACCCGATAGCTTCATATAATAACTTGTATGTTGTTATTCACCCGATAGCTTCATATAATAACTTGTATGTTGTTATTCACCCGATTCCCCTCTCATATAATAACTTATATGTTGTTATTCACCCGATAGCTTCATATAATAACTTGTATGTTGTTATTCACCCGATAGCTTCATATAATAACTTGTATGTTGTTATTCACCCGATAGCTTCATATAATAACTTGTATGTTGTTATTCACCCGACCTCTCATATAATAACTTGTATGTTGTTATTCACCCGACCTCTCATATAATAACTTGTATGTTGTTATTCACCCGATAGCTTCATATAATAACTTGTATGTTGTTATTCACCCGATAGCTTCATATAATAACTTGTATGTTGTTATTCACCCGACCTCTCATATAATAACTTGTATGTTGTTATTCACCCGATAGCTTCATATAATAACTTGTATGTTGTTATTCACCCGACCTCTCATATAATACCTTGTATGTTGTTATTCACCCGACCTCTCATATAATAACTTGTATGTTGTTATTCACCCGACCTCTCATATAATAACTTGTATGTTGTTATTCACCCGATAGCTTCATATAATAACTTGTATGTTGTTATTCACCCGATAGCTTCATATAATACCTTGTATGTTGTTATTCACCCGATAGCTTCATATAATAACTTGTATGTTGTTATTCACCCGACCTCTCATATAATAACTTGTATGTTGTTATTCACCCGACCTCTCATATAATAACTTGTATGTTATTCACCCGACCTCTCATATAATACCTTGTATGTTGTTATTCACCCGACCTCTCATATAATAACTTGTATGTTGTTATTCACCCGATAGCTTCATATAATAACTTGTATGTTGTTATTCACCCGATAGCTTCATATAATAACTTGTATGTTGTTATTCACCCGATAGCTTCATATAATAACTTGTATGTTGTTATTCACCCGATAGCTTCATATAATAACTTGTATGTTGTTATTCACCCGATAGCTTCATATAATAACTTGTATGTTGTTATTCACCCGATAGCTTCATATAATAACTTGTATGTTGTTATTCACCCGATAGCTTCATATAATAACTTGTATGTTGTTATTCACCCGATAGCTTCATATAATAACTTGTATGTTGTTATTCACCCGATAGCTTCATATAATAACTTGTATGTTGTTATTCACCCGATAGCTTCATATAATAACTTGTATGTTGTTATTCACCCGACCTCTCATATAATAACTTGTATGTTGTTATTCACCCGATAGCTTCATATAATAACTTGTATGTTGTTATTCACCCGATAGCTTGTATGTTGTTATTCACCCGATAGCTTGTATGTTGTTATTCACCCGATTCCCCTCTCATATAATAACTTGTATGTTGTTATTCACCCGATTCCCCTCTCATATAATAACTTGTATGTTGTTATTCACCCGATAGCTTCATATAATAACTTGTATGTTGTTATTCACCCGATAGCTTCATATAATAACTTGTATGTTGTTATTCACCCAATAGCTTCATATAATAACTTGTATGTTGTTATTCACCCGACCTCTCATATAATAACTTGTATGTTGTTATTCACCCGACCTCTCATATAATAACTTGTATGTTGTTATTCACCCGATAGCTTCATATAATAACTTGTATGTTGTTATTCACCCGATAGCTTCATATAATAACTTGTATGTTGTTATTCACCCGACCTCTCATATAATAACTTGTATGTTGTTATTCACCCGATAGCTTCATATAATAACTTGTATGTTGTTATTCACCCGACCTCTCATATAATACCTTGTATGTTGTTATTCACCCGACCTCTCATATAATAACTTGTATGTTGTTATTCACCCGACCTCTCATATAATAACTTGTATGTTGTTATTCACCCGACCTCTCATATAATAACTTGTATGTTATTCACCCGACCTCTCATATAATACCTTGTATGTTGTTATTCACCCGACCTCTCATATAATAACCCCCTGGATCCGCCCTTGCCTTGTATGTTATTGGCCGGGAGAATAAAGTATATCAAATGATATAGCTTCAATTCTGTAAGATTAAAGATGAATAATCCAACAAATCCCGTTACAAAACAACACTTTACTACTATTTTTCACTGACTGAACATGAAAATCACTCATCTGACGACTACTCATTTGAAACGCATTCAGGAATCAGGTGGCATGCTAAAACAACACTGCCTCGGGAGCAAACTGTTATATAATTAATACAGACTATAGGCATCACACTCAAACCGTGCCGGCAATATTTCTGCAGACTCGTCGGCAAAGTGAGAATAAGTCCTGGCAGGCGAGTCAGGTTCTATTGACAATTAGCTATGCTTATAAATTGGGACCACCTAAATTTCTATGCCAATATGGTGTATAGTAGTAATAATATGGTGTATAGTAGTAATAATATGGTGTATAGTAGTAATAATATGGTGTATAGAAGTAATAATATGGTGTATAGTAGTAATAATATGGTGTATAGAAGTAAGTACACATATTTTAATGGAAATGTTTTGGTGCAGCAGAATAATATGCCAATAAAGGTGATATTCTAATATCCATTATGCCAATATGTGGTATGGACTGTACATTTCCCTTCGATGAATAGGACTCATTGTGTACTTCTATTATCATTTCGCCTGCCTGTCCTATATTCTTATTTTTCCTGAACACCCCTCCAGATGAACAATGAACCATTCCAATGTATACTTTTATAAGTGAATGAGAGAATCCATTCAGTATTAAAAGGGTTAAGAGTATATTGATATTTTTCCTTACCACAGGATTGAGAGGATAGAGATGATGGGTTAACAGTATAATGATATCTATTTATAGGATTGAGAGAATAGAGATGATGGGTTTAACAGTATAATGATATCTATTTATAGGATTGAGAGAATAGAGATGATGGATGAGAAGGAACTGCTGCAACAGCTGCTCAACCACTACTGCGTCTGCTGCTCATATAACGATCCCGACAAAATCGGACTTGATAAAATCACAATACGGTGATCCCGACAAAATCGGACTTGATAAAATCACAATACGGTGATCCCGACAAAATCAGACTTGATAAAATCACAATACGGTGACATGGACCTCATACTGCAAGTCATATAATGATCCCGACAAAATCGGACTTGATAAAATCACAATACGGTGACATGGGACTGCATACTGCAAGTCGTATAATGATCCCGACAAAATCGTACTCAATATGAAATTTTTCCGTATACATAAGTATAAGGTTTATGATCAGCTGTTGTGATAGCAATTTACCTCAACCAATGGGCTATTTAAAACATCCCATAGTATACTTTCGCACTATCTTGGATATAAGTTTGTTCCTAACGTAATCATCTTTCACTCTGAATGGAATGCAGCATGGAATAAAGGTGACAAACCGCTAAACAGGAATTGGACGAGTGTGGAACCGGTCATTTTTAAGATAATCACAGGGAGAGGGCTCGTTTCAGTGATTAACGAAAGCTTTATATTCGCCCCAATCAAATAACATAACAAATTCATTAACCACACTTCCAACTGGAAAAAGAATGATGTGTTTTTGATATTCATTCCAAACAAATGGATTACAGGGATGTATTTGCAAGTTTAAGGGTCAGGCTAGGTGTTGGTGGAGACGATTGTTGCACACTATCTCAGGTAATAATAGATCTAGAGATTACATTTTTCACGACATGATTCTCTGACTAAAGATTATGTTCAAATTTTGGGGACGTATAGCTGCTTGTTTAAGTGATGGCTAGGAGGGATGTAAACGATTCTTACATGATATCTCAAGAAATACGTCTGGAGAGATAATATCTTCAAGCAAACCTTGAAATTGTGTGTCTGTCATTTACAGAGTGAGGTCCCGAGAGGGTGAATTTAGTGATGCTGGCCTGCACTGTGGGCTAGCATCTCAAAATTCACCCTCTGGGGACCTCATTCTGCTTAGGCCTCATCTTCTTGGACGTAATACAGGAAGTATCTATAGACTCAAATTACATTGTTTTTTGTTACATTTCCCTTCCGTTCAGTTTCTATATCCTCTTAATTTGCAGAAGATAAAATTAATAATGGAGGTAACTTACTGAGGAAATTCAATCTGATCCTAGGTCTCCCATAGGTCTCAGTTGAGGTCTCAGCAAAAAAGGTTCCCAGATCGTGAATTTGGTGACACTAGCCTGCGTGCAGGATAGCATCAATAAATTCACCCTCTGAGGACCTCATTCTTCAAATGACAGATACACTATTTCAAGGCTTGCCATTGTGAGGCTTTTACTTCAATATTTGTATTTTTTTTATATACGAATAGCACTGGTTAAAGCAGGTGGTTAAAGACTTATTTTTCATGTCTGGTGGTTGTTCATAAGGGGTAAATTTGGTCATTCTTGCCAGAAAACACTGACCTTTAGTTGCCAGAAAACACTGACCTTGACCTTTAGTCATGTTTGACAGGTGGTTGCTCATTTATATTGTAAAACCAGTTGCTACAAAACCAATGCGGTCGTTAAAACAAGGTGGTCGTTGACTGCAGTGGTCGCTCAAAGCAGGTTTCACTGTATGTACTATGTATGGATTAGTAAGGCTTATTAAAGTCTATTGTGTCCATGTTTTGTGTTTATGTGTAACCATATAAGGTAAGTGGGTGTCTGACCAGGTGGCAAAACTGTCAAGGTTAGCGACCCCACACCTAGCACACCAGAAAGACAGAGAAAAGTCAAAGTAATGTGCTGGCAGGTGGACCAGAAGGCCTTTTTGAAAGTCAACTAAAGAAAAAAGTAAAACGGCTAAGAACGCATTTGTCATAAGAATTTTACACACAATTGATACCGGTCGGTGCAAAATGTACAGTCTATATAAAGTGGTAGTATAGTCCCCCGCAAGTTTGGATGTTTTGCTTTACAGTTCTGTACTTTGCTTGTCAAATAACCATAGGTCGATTGGTAAACTTATTATCTAAACATTTCCCTCAAATAGGGTTCCTTCTGCACTTTTATTTATCTGTTATCTGATTTTATCACCTTAACATCCCTCCAAATGAATAATAGACCATTCCGATGTACACTTTTTAACTGACTGGGAGAATCCATTTAGTATAGAAAGGGTTAAATAAAGTAATGAGACTGTTTTATCTGCAGTATGAAAGTTGAATCAACATCGTCGTCTTGCAGTCAAAGGGGCTTAACACTTTGATGACAGGACCTGCGCTGGTGCAGCACTAAATCATATGCCAGTAAATCACCCATTAGTCACTTGATTATGCATTTTATCTTTTGCAAATTAGGGGATATATAAACTGAACAGAAGGGGAATGTCAGACACACTGAGGTATATTCAGGCTTGTTTCCATGTCGCTATTGTTTTGTTTTTGATGCAAATTGGAAAATAATTTTGCTGTTTTGTTATAATTGTTCATTATCTTTGTGTTCTTTTCACATGTGTCTTTATATATGTTAGCCCTGAAATATCTGGACAGTCATCATTGCATCATTCTCTCAGTCCAAGGTTCCATAGAGGTGTCATCAATGAGTAGTAATGATGAGGGTTAACATCTAACAATATATTTTAATTTGTGTGACATCTGAGAATTTTGACAATAGTTGAAGACAACTTTGGTATATATTTGCACCTGACTATTACTGGTATTTATTACATTCTTATGTGTGATTTAACTTGATTTCCCCGAGTGGTTATCAGGTCTGGCAATTCCCAATTATAGCTACAATAGCTATATGTAGCTATTGAAGCTACATTTGACTACCATAATACAATATTTTACCAATTTACATTGCATGAAAGCATTACCGCGAGCTGTTGCAACTAAGGGTGAGGGGTATTATGTTGTTACAACTTATCAAACCACTGCCGATGACATTTCGGTTGCACCAGCTTGCAGAATATCCGACAAGCATAGCTAAGCATATGCATCTGATTAGGAATGTGTTATGCTATGTGATATGGGACTCGGATCCATCCATCTCATATATATATTGAAGACCTCTCTTTGTCTGTCTGTATGTCTGTCTGTCATTGATACAAATCTACGATTCTCGACCGATCGGGACGAAACTTGGTACGTGTGTGTAGTTTGACCAGGCGGTCGTCGTTGTCCTATTGGCGAGCCCGTGCGGCGCCCGCTTCGCGCATGCGCAGACTATATCTCGGAAACGGGTGGAGCTATCGACTTGAAATTTGCTATGTGAATGCAACTTGCCCCGGATACAAATTTTATCGGGTCGCCGAGCCCGTGCAACGCCAGCTTCGCACATGCGCAGACGAGATCTCGGAAACGGGTGGAGCTATCGACTTGAAATTTGGTATGTGAATGTATCTTGCCCCGGATACGAATTTTATCGGGTCGCCGAGCCCGTGCGACGCAAGCTTCGCGAATGCGCAGACCAGATCTCGGAAACGGGTAGAGCTATCGACTTGACAACGTCGGGCTCATCGGCTAGTATGTAATATATTCTTCTTCTATTCGGAAGAGTTGTCAGGAAAAAGTAACAATGTTGGAATATTTTGTTAATTATACATGCAAATGGCAAACAATATTAATTTACTAAGAGTATAATCAAACCATGTTCTTGTATATTTAAATTATTGTTTGTTGGATTGGGTTATCTCTCTTCAACCAGATTCATCCATCACCAATAGCCATATGTAGCTACAATAACTACATATGGCTATTGCAGCTATATTTGGGAATTGTCAGACCTGATTAAAAACAATAGTGAATTATGTCACTTTAACTAGCATGTTACGTATTCAAACACACTAACAAAATGTATGCGGTATGGGTAAAATGGAGGTATCATTCGGATTTCTGGTAAATCAGATGTTTGGAGTGAAATATAATAAACAGAATAATCACTTGATTGAACTGGCGACATGAAATAATTAATTCGAGGCAGAGACTATTTTGTAAAACACTTGAGCGCTCTCAGGTTTGTACAACGACCCTGCCTCTCATGAATTATTTCACATCACCAGTTCAATCAAGTGATTACTCTCTATATACAGTAATGCCCTAAATAATCGACTCCTTAACCACAGCATAATTATGGGTAATTTTTCAGGATTTAGTCGGAAATATTGCTTGTTGCCATTCATCAGAAAGCTCTCACAGAGCTTTCCGATGAATGGCAACAAGCCATATTTCCGACTAAATCCTGAAAAATTACCCATAATTCTGCTGTGGTTAAGGAGTCGATTATTTAGGGTGGCACTGTATTTGAATCCAGGTTGTGTCTGACCTAGTGGAGATTAAATATTATTACAAGGCTTTTTGATGTATTTTACCTGCTGTGATAAGTGATTTTGATTAAAGACATAAAACTTATTGACTTATCCATCCCTCACTCTCTTTGAAAGGGTTCGTGCTGCCGCTTGCCAAATTTGCCAATGGAAAAAAAAGATTTTCATTTGGCAAAATTTTGGCAAGTGAGTTTTTAATTATGGGATGTGAACTATCAAGTTATAAAACATCATCGAACGTGGGTTATTCGTTATATGTGCCGAATTACAGACAATACAATGGGAAACCAAAGCAAGAAATCTATAATTTTACCTGTGTCTGAGGTTAGTTTTTACAGTATATAACAAAGATAACAAGGGGTACGCATCTAAGATGCTTTTGTCGAGTTTTTTGGCAGTCGAACCAAACTTCTGCCAATAAGGTGCACAACTCCGGGAAAAAAAGTTGGACGGTGGTATATTATTGCAATCGACCTATATACCAAATATCAATTGAATCCGTTAATATTTCATTGAGTTATCGCACTAACGGTGATAAAATTGTGATTAAAATAGACAAACTAAGACCCATAACTCCGGATTTTTTTCTTCGGACAAACCAGGTTTTCGAACTCGTCCGAGATATTGTTGCAATAGACTCATATACCAAATATTGTTTAAATCGGTTAATATTTCATTGAGTTATCGCGCTAACGGTGATAACATTGCTAAAAATAGACAAACTAAGACCCATAACTCTTCGAAAAAAAATTCGGACAAACCTGGTTTTCGAACTCGTCCCGAGATATTGTTTCAGGAGACTCATATACCAAATATTGTTGAAATCGGTTAATATCTCATCGAGTTATCGCGCTAACGGTGATAAAATTGCTAAAAATAGACAAACTAAGACCCATAACTCTGCAAAAAAAATTCAGACAAACCTGATTTTCGAACTCGTCCGAGATATTGTTGCAGGAGACTCATATACCAAATATTGTTGAAATCAGTTAATATTTCATCGAGTCATCGCGCTAACGGTGATAAAATTGCTAAAAATATACAAACTAAGACCCATAACTCTGCGAAAAAAAATCGGACAAACCTGGTTTTTGAACTCGTCCGAGATATTGTTGCAGGAGACTCATATACCAAATATTGTTGAAATTGGATAATATTTCATCGAGTTATCGCGCTAACAGTGATAAAATTGCTAAAAATAGACAAACTAAGACCCATAACTTCGGAATTTTTTTTCGGACAAACCTGGTTTTCGAACTCGTACGAGATATTGTTGCAAGAGTCTCATATACCAAATATTGTTGAAATTGGTTAATATTTGCGTGAGTTATCGCGCTAACGGTGAAAAACTTAACTAAAAAACATCTAAGATGGATAACTCTTGTAAAAAAGTTTGGACGTGACCCATTTTGTACAGGCAGTAAATAGTCATTGGGAGCAACTGACATACCAAATTTTTTTTGAATCCGTTCACAAAGTTATAAGGCATTCTTTAGGTCCGCCCGCCCGCCCGCCCGCCATCCCACGTCAAACCATAAGTCGAGTTTTTGAAAAACTCGACTAAAAACACGATCATTCCCCCAATTATGCGCACAATTAAATTTGGCAAATATGTTTTTAATAAGGCAAAAAATAATTTCATTTGGCAAATATTTTGGCAAGAGAAAAATTTCGTCCAGCGCCAACCCTGCTCATCGACATTCATTGTAGAATGAATGATAGTTGCAATCAGTACATATTGGTTTATTGCAATGTTAAAAAAATGTACAATTATTTTAAAGAAAACTGATTAAGGTAAGAAGATTAAGGTGCATCTCATCCATCCCTATCATGCTACTACCCCCCCCCCCCCCCCCCCCATACATGGAATGCTACTCCAGAACTTTGACCTGTAGCACAAAAACCACAGAACCGGACCTGGTGGATCCAATTTGGCCGCGAGTTAGTGACCTGGCATATACACTAATATTGCTGTTCCCATTTCATGCACAATTTAAAATTTGGGTGTATCCTTAATAACATTGTGATAGGCACTATTTCGCTAAATTATTTTAAGTGCAATCTTAATATATGAATACGAACATCTGATTATGACTCCCTTTATGTTCCTAATATATTCCATCTGCCATTGCATTGCTGATTAAAACAAAATTTGGTGTTGACGAAATTTGTTCAACTCCAGGTACTCTTGGGTTCTAAATAAATGTCTAAATGTAACCTGCCGTTTTGCCAATGCATGCTGACAGAAGAAGGAAATAGCCCAACTAGTACAGTAATGCCCTAATTAATCGACTCCTTTAACCACAGCAGAATTATGGGTAACTTTTCAGGATTTAGTCGGAAATATGGCTTGTTGCAAGCCATATTTCCGACTAAATCTTGAAAAGTTACCCATAATTCTGCTGTGGTTAAAGGAGTCGATTAATTAGGCCATTACTGTAAGTACAATCCAAATGCATCTTACGGGTGAAATGGCGAGAGAAAAAGCAGTCTGTAAATATTTTGTAAAGAACATATATTTTATTTCACATTGTGTTATCGTGTACACTTGATGAACATTCTGTTTAACATAAAACATTTCAGATTACTTACAAATTTAACATATGTTGATAAATCTTGTAAATGGATAAATTTATAATCAAAACCAGGCCTGAAATATGGTGCTGGACATTTGCAGAATAAGGTCCACAGAAGGTGAATTTAGTGATGCTAACCTCACAGCGGGCTAGCATATTATCACTAAATTCACCTTCTGGGGACCTCATTCTCCTTATAGGCCTCATCTTCTCTGGAGAGTATTATTATTATCACTTAACCCTTTACCCAACAAAACGGCCAAAAACGCCCAAATAAAGCTTCAACAGTCTAAAATATCTTCGGTCTGTCTCAATAACACCATACAAATATGGATATCATTGGAACCGGCTCATTGACCACATTGTGATGGTTATAGTTATGCCCTGTGCCAATGCATTCTCTTATATATGCGAGTCGACCATAGGTCGCCTCGCATATATAAGAGAATGCGTTGGCCTAAAAAAAATCTTTTTTTTAACACTTTTTACCATTTTTTCTTACATTCTTTAACAATTTTATAATATTTTTCTACATTCTTTAACAATTTTATCATTTTTAATATGTGTTAAGCCAATGTATTCTCTTATATATGCCAGGCGACCTATAGTCGACTCGCATATATAAGAGAAGCATTGGCACAGGGCCGTTCTGTTGGTTAAAGGGTTAACAAGTTTATAAGTTTCTTTAGAAAGTTTCTTGTTTCGTTTAGTTTCTCAATATTAAACCCCAAATTGGCAGACGGCAAAATGCATAATAGAGGTGCACATCACCGTCTGGGAACTTAAATCTGTGCATAGGCCTCCCATAACAGATGATGCCATGCAGTATGAGGTCCCCAAAGGATGAATTTGGTGACGCTAGCCCATTATGTGGCTCATGTCACTAAATTCACCCTCTGGTGACCTCATTCTGCAAATGTCCAGCACCGTATTCTCGGGTCTGATCAAAACAACAAAATACATGTTTGTCCCAAATAATATTCAAATAAACTTAAAACGATAGTGTAATTTTAATATATATATATGTATCTGTAATATAAACAAACTCGGCATAAAATGCAGCTTTGGCAGTTAATTTTAATCAAGTGGAAAAGAACAGAAAACCAGATAGAAGTGAATAAAAATAAATCATGAGTGTAAAAGCAGAGAAACTCTGAATAAATATATAACAAAATCATGTCTTTGGTAATACAGCTTTCAAGCATGATTAGGCCAAAGAAAATTAAATGTCGGGTTGGGTTACAACCGAAAAAAAATAGGGTGGTTAGGTAGGCTTGAAATTTTATGTTTTTAATTAATTTTTTAATTTTGACATATTCTTATGACTTTTCATGTGCGTATTTCACTCTGCAAGATTGACATAAAACTACTTTTGATCATTTTTGTATAAATTTGAATATTACACAATACTTTTTCTTAGAAATCAATCTATTCTGAGATGCTTAAATGTGTTTTTTGTGTTTTATAAAACTTTTAGAGAAAAAATATATTTTCTTGAAAACCATGAAAAAAACTTTAGGGTTGGGGGTTTAAAATATGGCCTTGGGTCATTAACCCTTCCATGACAGGAGCTTCCTGAAATGTTGTGAAAACCCTGTGCCAATTCATTCTCTTATATATGCGAGTCTTCCATAGGGAGCCTCACATTTATAAGAGAATACATTGGCCTAACAATATTTACCTTGACCTTGTGTAAGCCAGTGCATTCTCTTTTATATGTGAGGCTCCATATGGGAGACTCATATATAAGAGAATGCACTGGCACATGTTCATTAATGTTGCACCAGTGCAGCTCCCGTCATGAAAGGATTAAAATAAAATATCTGTGTTCTCAATTTTCAGCTGAGGGAGGGACGCTTTTTGATTTTTTTTTCTCAAAATCTGGAAAACATTCCAGAAGCAAAAAAAATTCAATTTTGTTATCCAAATCCAATATTTCTAACAGAAAATATTGAAAACAATGTTATGACACGCCTTTTAAAAGAACATTTCAGTGACGAGAGAGGTGCCTGAGAGACGAGGGAGGTGACGAGGAGGTGCCACAAGATTTTTATATATTTGGCGTTAGTGAAAAGGTTCAATTTATGAGTTAAAGTTAACAATGTCTAAAATAGTTGTAAATTGGGAACACAAACCATGCGTTATGAACCTAAAATATTAGCTAAGAGTCTAAAATAGTTGCGAATTGGGTACATAAACCAAGCGTTATGAACCTAAAATATTAGCCAAGAGTCTAAAATAGTTGCGAATTGGAAACACAAACCAGGTATCATTCGTCACTATTAAATATATTTTAAAATATATATTTAAGGGACATAATTCATATTTAACAGATGAAATAAAATTTAATGAACGCTTTCAACGCAAACATTGACATGTTTAGAAACACTGAAGCTAGAAAATAGGATATCAAACAACCAAACAACCGGTACAACATGGAGATGGGTGGAGGGTGTGAAGTCAGTCAGGTGGTATTTGCATGAACATTTATATTCATGGATTAATTAAGCACTATCCAAAAAAAAAATGCAATTTACCCGAGAATGGCAGTGATGGTGAAACGAGGCCCGAGAATATAGTGCTGGACATTTGCAAAATGAGGTTCCCAGAGGGTGAATTTAGTGACGCTAGCCCGCACAGCAGGCTAGCATAACTAATTTCACCCTCTTAGTTTACACATAATTATATCACGGATAATTATATGCCATATTTGTTAATCTATTTAGCCATATTTAGCTAAGCAATGCTGCATTAACCCTTTGAGTGCCAGGTCGATTTTTGTATCAACCCATATACCCTGTGCCAATGCATTCTCTTATATATGCGAGTCGACCATAGGTCGCCTCGCATATATAAGAGAATGCATTGGCCCAACAATTTTTTTTTTTTTTACAATTTTAATAATTTATTCTTTATATATTCTTTAACAGACTTATTTTGTAGGTTTAGGGCCGATGAGATCGGCCAGGGCATCGGCCCCTGGCACTCAAAGGGTTAACCCTTTACCCAACAAACCGGCCAAAACCGGCCAAATAAAGCTTCAACAGCCTAAAATATCTTCGGTCTGTCTCAATAGAACCATACAAATATGGATATCATTGGAACCGGCTCCTTGACCACATTGTGATAGTTACAGTTATGCCCTGTGCCAATGCATTCTCTTATATATGGGAGTCGACCATAGGTCGCCTCGCATATATAAGAGAATGCATTGGCCTAAACAAAATCTTTTTTTAACACTTTTTACCATTTTTTCTTACATTCTTTAACAATTTTATAATTTTTAATGTGTTAAGCCAATGCATTCTCTTATATATGCGAGGCGACCTATGGTCGACTCGCATATATAAGAGAATGCATTGGCACAGGGCCCTTCTGTTGGGTAAAGGGTTAAAAGAAGGATATTTTGTTTATTAAGATTGTGTTTCTTGTTGTAGATTGTTATTTATTACATGATCGTACCCTTATTCCATTCTATAAATTGTGATATTAAACGTTCGTGCCAGGTGACCTTTGACTTCCGGTTTGTCGTATGTTAACATTCCGTACGCTACGTCTCAAAATACTATGGCTTCCAATATTTTTCCAACAAACTATAATGAATGAAGAGTTTGAAAAGTTATGTCATTAAATATACGCCATTAAATGCGCCAAAGATTCTTTATTTATCTGAGACTATTTATTTACGCGGGAAAACAACAAATAGTTATGTGATAGGTCATCGCATGCCTTATAGAAGCCGATGTTAGTTTTGTGTCCCATTTGTTGATTTAAGTATGTTGTGTCGATGTTTTGTATCATGTAATAAATAGAATCTACAACTCGTCCCCTGTTTATAGCAGAAATTACAAAACCCGTGGACTCGTTTAGTAAATTCCACTATAAACTGGGGACTCGTTGTGGATCCTCTATATCACCCCAGAAATGGTTTGAAATGTTTACATTGATACATACATTGTAAAAAATCATCATGAATTTGACACCCTCCATCCGTTCCCCACGGTAAGATTTCACATGTTTACAACATGAGATGATAAAGGGATAACTTTGGCAACAATGGTCTTTGTCCCAGCATATTGGCCAAATTTCTTGAAAATATATAATTATTAACATGCAGTGTATGTCATCATTTTCACATGAACATTTTCTCAGGAATATGTTCTCTGTCTCCTTAACCTGTCCAAGACAGGAGCTTCCTGAAATTTTGTGCAAAAACCCTGTGACAATGCATTATCTTATATATTTGAGTCTCCCATAGGGAGCCTTGCATATATAAGAGAATACATTGTCCTAACAGTATTCACCTTGGCCTTGTAAGCCAGTGCAGTTCCTTATATATGCTAGGCTCCCTATGGGCACCTCACATATATAAGAGAATCCATTGGCCTAACAATATTTACCTTGTAAGCCAGTGCATTTCATTATATATGCTAGGCTCCCTATGGGAGACTCACATATATAAGAGAATGCACTGGCACAGGATCTGTAATGCTTCACCGGCACAGCTCCCGTCTTGAAAGGGTTAAAAACTGACGATATTCTTATGAGATTTACATCTGTGGAACTGTGATTGAGATTTGATGGGATTCCCTTCATGTCATTGATTAGGTCTCAGTCTGGGCACCGTTTCATTGGTGGTGCACCTCAACAGCTCATTACAAGGTGGAATCCAGTCTCTTTGAAAAACCGATAACAATTACAAACAGAGCATAATGATTAGTTATATATAAATTGCTAGATCGGAGTTGACAATTTTCCCATGCAAATAGAAAGAGACCACAAATTTTGTAATACAGGTGACAATGCTAAAACATACAGTAATGCTCTAATTAATCGACCTCTTAACCAAAGCAGAATTATGGGTAACTTTTCAGGATTTAGTCGGAAATATGGCTTGTTGCCATTCATCGGAAAGCTCTCGGGGAGAGCTTTCCGATGAATGGCAACAAGCCATATTTACGACTAAATCCTGAAAAGTTACCCATAATTCTGCTTTGGTTAAGAGGTCGATTAATTAGAGCATTACTGTATTCATAATTCATTATTCTCATCAAAATCTAGGAGATATTATCAAGATATTCATTACCGTGCTGATTATTAATTTATAAATACTACTAAACCCTGTGACAATGCATTCTCTTATATATGCGAGTCTCTCATAGGAAGTATTTATCTTGACCTTTTTAAGCCAAGGCTTTTCCTTATATATGTTATGACTCTCACACACATTTACTACACCAGGAATATTAATGCACTTCATATTTGGATACAATTTATTACGTTATCTTGGGAGAGGCTCATCATTCAATACAAATCAAATTTCATTCACAGTTCCAGACGTAGTTCTGTTAAGATTATCGTTAGTTTTTAAAGAGAGTGAGGTTCTCAATGCAATCAAAAATGAAGTTTTGGTTTTCACATTCCATTAAAACTCTGGAACAACAACCAGTAAAGCATAGAGACCACCCTAGAGGTTTTAAGTGTGCTAGCATAACCTCATTCTGCTTGGGCCTCATATTCTCTGGAAAGTTTCTTTATCATCAAATTTCTATAGAAACTTCTTCACATAGATTCTATTTCTTTTGAGGTTTAATTTCTCAACATCCCCAAATTGGCAGACGACACATTGTATATATGACATCTCCCATGTTTCCCTAAAGGCTGGTCCCTGATAAAACAAATGAGAATCTCACTTTGAGTGATTTACTTATACACAATGTTTCACCTGGAATCGCCCCCCTGATATAACCATTGAGAATCTCACATCAAGTGATTTACTTATACACAATGTTTCACCTGGAATCGCCTCCCTGATATAACCATTGAGAATCTCACATCGAGTGATATACTTATACACAATGTTTCACCTGGAATCGCCCCCTTGATATAACCATTGAGAATCTCACATCGAGTGATATACTTATACACAATGTGTCACCTGGAATCGCTCCCCTGATATAACCATTGAGAATCTCACATCGAGTGATATACAGTAATGCCCTAAGTAATCGACTCTTTAACTACAGCAGAATTATGGGTAACTTTTCAGGATTTAGTCGGAAATATGGCTTGTTCCCATTCATCGGAAAGCTCTCGGGGAGAGCTTTCCGATGAATGGCAACAAGCCATATTTCCGACTAAATCCTGAAAAGTTACCCATAATTCTGCTGTGGTTAAAGGAGTCGATTAATTAGGGCATTACTGTACTTATACACAATGTTTCACCTGGAATCGCCCCCCTGATATAACCATTGAGAATCTCACATCGAGTGATATACTTATACACAATGTTTCACCTGGAATCGCCTCCCTGATATAACCATTGAGAATCTCACATCGAGTGATATACTTATACACAATGTTTCACCTGGAATCGCCTCCCTGATATAACCATTGAGAATCTCACATCGAGTGATATACTTATACACAATGTTTCACCTGGAATCGCCCCCCTGATATAACCATTGAGAATCTCACATCGAGTGATATACTTATACACAATGTTTCACCTGGAATCATCCCATCACCACGACGACGTCTATTCTACTTGTAATATTTGTGGAAGATGAATCCACCCGCTGCAGTTGCCCCAAGCACCGTTGATAAAGTCATCAATTTGAGGAATCCGCCAACCGATGGAAGGTTTCTTTCCAAAAATGAGCTATGAAATGGGCGGGGTTTCACCTCCTGGAAAAAGAGTTCACATAAAACGATGAATTAGATGTCTGCTAATAGTTGGCTCCAGCAAATATTCACATACGATCGAATCAAATAACGAATCAAATACTGCACGGTACTTGCGAATCTAATTGAATATACAGTAATGCTCTAATTAATCGACTCCTTAACCACAGCAGAATTATGGGTAACTTTTCAGGATTTAGTCGGAAATATGGCTTGTTGCCATTCATCGGAAAGCTCTGTATCAGTTCAGTGACAGGTAGTGATTTGCGAGAAAGCCCCATATTTTGAGTCGGGTACCGGTAAATAACATATCGTATACAGCTATGCATTCCTCGTGTAGAAATCTCTAAGTTTATAAATTTTGTAGTTTATGTTGAATATATTGCTCTAATATTTGTATTAGCTCCCAGAAAAGAGATCAATGTTCCAAGTCAGGAAATTAGATATAATCTTACAACAATAAACCCGAGGACGGTAAGTATACACCGAACGATAGTCATTATGTTTAGGTATATATATCTGTGTTCACAGAAACGTTGTTTATGTGCCAATAATTATATTTAATAACCTGATTCCAGGTCGGATGTCAATGATAACCATTACAGTCCTATTTATTGAAATAGATGTGAATCTATTCTACATGTATGACATATATCTGGTTCATTACAGAGTTACATTAGAACTTGTTAACACACAGAGAATGAACTTTGAAATGATGTCACTATATTTAGGTATTCCCCACACAGAATCGGAAATGAACAGCACATGCATGTTTATGTTTATTAATCAAAGTTCCATGTGTATGTTCTTTGCTGGAATGCTGAGATGTGACCTCTTTGAAGCTTAGCATTTCACAATTTAAGGTGATCGTAATTAGTCCAGTCTGAGCATCCCCTGTAAACCACTATAGTACTGAATGTTGAATTTTGTGAGTTATTTTTGGCGATCTCAGTAATGCATTCTGTTTCCTGTGTCATTTTTATGTGTATTTCATCAAAATATGATCTGTCAACATTCGAGGTCACTACTTTCTAGGACGGTCTCAAAGGGACCATCTAGATGAATTACTCTCATTACTCTGAGGGGGTATTTACGTCTCTAATGTCATGGATGTGTTATTCTAACAGACTAAATTCCTTCGGTCCAATCACATTCACGTGTGGTGAATATTCTGACATAAAATAGCATCGCAAAGATAAACAGAAATAAACGATAGATATTCGCCGCCGATTGTCGAATAAAATACGAATCGAATACTCAGGGTGAATCGAATATCATTTCGATTACTGAATATTCGCAGGACCCTAGTGCAAGACACCTTGCTGGGGCCTCATTCTGCTTAGACCTCATTCTGCTTAGACCTCAAATAAACAATGTTTTTCATTACTTTTTCCATTCTGTTCATTTTCTGTATCCCCTAATTTACAGAAAATAAAATAAATAATCGAGGTGACTAATCGGTGAGCATCACCAGCTTGAACTGGTGAACTTCAAATCTGATCCCAGGTCTCCCATAGCAATTGAGGCTGAAGCAGATTGAGGGGGGGGGGGGGGGGGTATCATCACTAAACTCACCCTCTGGGGACCTCATTCTGCAAATGTGAGACACATCATATCAACCGAGGGTGCGTTACCATTGTTGGTCTGGATAAGGTCTAAACCATTTTCAACACTTGTGACGGGAATGTATGGATAGGCGTGAATCAGCTAACCATCAGTTTGAATTTTGCCATTTTAGAATCTAAACTTTCCAAATTACTTACTTCATCTTCTGGTTCATCCTGCCAAATCTCGTCCTTTCTAATCTTTCCAACTTCAAACAGCACCTTTAATAAAGTCAAATCTGTTCATTACAAGAGTCTAAATTGCTTAAGTGAATGACATATTGTTGATGAAAACAAAATATAAAAACAAGGGGTACGCATCTAAGATGTTTTTGTCGAGTTTTTTGGCAGTCGAACCAAACTTCTGCCAATAACGTGCACAACCCCTGAGAAAAAAAGTTGGACGGTGGTATATTATTGCAATAGACCTACATGTATATACCAAATATCAATTGAATCCGTTAATATTTCATTGAGTTATCGCACTAACGGTGATAAAATTGACAAACTAAGACCCATAACTCCGGGAAAAAAAATTCGGACAAACCAGGTTTTCGAACTCGTCCAAGATATTGTTGCAATAGACTGATATACCAAATATTGTTTAAATCGGTTAATATTTCATCGAGTTATCGCGCTAACGGTGATAAAATTGCTAAAAATAGACAAACTAAGTCCCACAATTCCGCGAAAAAAATTTGGACAAACCTGGTTTTCGAACTCGTCCAAGATATTGTTGCAGGACACTCATACACCAAATATTGTTGAGATCGGTTAATATTTCATCGAGTTATCGCGCTAACGGTGATAACATTGCTAAAAATAGACAAACTAAGACCCATAACTCCGCGAAAAAAATTCGGACAAACCTGGTTTTCGAACTCTTCCGAGATATTGTTGCAGGAGACTCATATACCAAATATTGTTGAAATCGGTTAATATTTCATCGAGTTATCGCGTTAACGGTGATAAAATTGCTAAAAATAGACAAACTAAGACCCATAACTCTGGAAAAAAAATTCTGACAAACCTGGTTTTCGAACTCGTTCGAGATATTGATGCAAGAGTCTCATATACCAAATATTGTTCAAATTGGTTAATATTTGCGTGAGTTATCGCGCTATCGGTGAAAAACTTACTAAAAACCATCAAAGATGAATAACTCTTGTAAAAAAGTTCGGACGTGACCCATTTTCTACAGGCAGTAAATAGTCATTGGGAACAACTGCCATACCAAAATTTTTTTGAATCCGTTCACAAATGTCAAAGTTATAAGGCATTCTTTAGGTCCGCCCGCCCGGCGCCCGCCCTCCGCCAACCATCCCTCGCCAAACCCTTTTCAAAAACTCGACTAATAACAAGAGATGGACTGTACAGTAATGCCCTAATTAATCGACTGCTTAACCACAGCAGAATTATGGGTAACTTTTCAGGATTTAGTCGGAAATATGGCTTGTTGCCATTCATCGGAAAGCTCTCCCCGAGAGCTTTCCGATGAATGGCAACAAGCCATATTTCCGACTAAATCCTGAAAAGTTACCCATAATTCTGCTGTGGTTAAGCTCGGGGAGAGCTTTCCGATGAATGGCAACAAGCCATATTTCCGACTAAATCCTGAAAAGTTACCCATAATTCTGCTGTGTTTAAGCAGTCGATTAATTAGGGCATTACTGTAGTCCGGTACATACCCCCCATGTGGCATACCGCCTAGCATACCTATAACCCATATCTGAGATACTCAGGCAGACTGACCCAAAACTCAACATTTTCAGATAAACAAATAGCTTTTATTTAATTATAAACGTCATCCATGGTTACTTCTGCCCAATGACAGTCCACGTCTCTGTGATAACCAAATGGAGAAGTGACTAGAATGAGGTCCCAAGAGGGTGAATTTAGTGATGCTATCATACACAGCAGGCTAGCATCACCAAATTCACCCTCTGGAGACCTCATTCTTCTGATGCCTCATCTTCTGGGAAGTATCTATAGTCTCAACTTAACATTGTTGTTAGTTATTTTTTCCTTTCTGTTCAGTTTCTACATCCCTTAATTTTCAGAATATAAAATGCATAATCGAGGTGACTAATGGGTGAACATCACCAACTTCAACTGAGGAACTTCAATCTGATCCTACAGCTCCCATAAGTTGAGGCCTAAGCAGAATGAGGTTCCCAAAGGTGAATTTGGTGACACTTGCCCGCCATACGGGATAATGTCATTAACCCTTTACCCAACAAACCGGCCAAAAACGCTCAAATAAAGCTTCAACAGCCTAAAATATCTTCGGTCTGTCTCAATAACACTACCGGTATACAAATATGGATATCATTGGAACCGGTTCATTGACCACATTGTGATGGTTACAGTTATGCCCTGTGCCAATGCATTCTCTTATATATGCGAGTCGACCATAGGTCGCCTCGCATATATAAGAGAATGCATTGGCCTAAAAAAAATCTTTTTTTCTTACAAGCCATTCTATGGTCGACTCGCATATATAAGAGAATGCATTGGCACAGGGCCATATTGTTGGGTAAAGGGTTAAATTCACCATCTGGGGACCTCATTCTGCAACTGTCAGACACATTATTTTAAGGCTTTCAGGCACTCACCTCCCTGGCCGATCGCTCACCAGCCTGGATAGCACCCTCCATATATCCCGACCACTGAGTCGCCGTCTCAGTGCCAGCGAAATACAGCCGACCAACAGGTTTCCTTATGTAACTGAATAACAAGGAAAATCAACAGCTTGTAGAGTAAACTATATTTTCTGAGAAATCAAACAGGAATATTTCTTTCCAGATTAGGCAGTTGGATTGGGTTAAACATTGATGCTTTGTGAGTTTATTCGGCCAAATTCCTGGGATAGTACAGGAAAGGATCATAGAAGTGCCTTATTTCCACTGTGATCCCGTGAGTCGAATGACTCAAATTTTGATCAGGTAATTTTGCCATTTTACCTGTGACTTCATCGCCGCAGCAGGGTTCTTTACTGTGTGCATATTGTTGCACACGGGACAGCCATTAATACTCCTGATCCGACAGTGTGCCTAGCACAGTGTCATCCCTGGACATGACACCGTAAAGAAGCAGAGGTACGAGAGAGTGTTTTTCAAATTTTGTCTCAGATACTTTTGCTTCTGGAATTGTTCTCAGAGCAATGATCGTGGCATCGATGGTTGATTCCTGATGCCCATGGTACTGGGGATACAGATAGTGACACAGAGTATGACCGATACTATTTCAGATTCGAACCTTCAACGGTGTTGAAGGTTTAGCTCAGAGGTCAGTCCGCAAACCAACTGAGCTATATGCTCATTCGTTTCGTTTTTTTTGTTTTCCAAATCAGTGTGGAACTAATCCTTTCTATACTATTTTCCGTTTAGCAAATTTTTCCAACCATTTTTCGACACCCACCCTCCTGGAAACAGGAAATCAAAACTATTCGGTATAATATTAGAATTTTCAACACTTACTGACTGTTTCCTATCAACTATCTATTACAAATTGTTCCATGAATTTTATGTTCAGAGTGACCTATAGACTGAAATAAACCAGGTATTTACTAATTTACAAGACACCACCTATACTGGCTGTCTAAAGGGAGCTTTGATGTTAAAATTACATTATAACTGAGTTTTAAGGCCAAAAAATAACTTTTGCAGAAAAAATAGCTTTTGGGTCCTCTTGAACAACCAAACAACCCCTCATACATGCTCAGAAAAAAATTGTTTGACCCACACCGATTAATTTAATCGAGAAATAATTTTAATGGATAATTAAATGACAACCAATTGTTTTACAGTATTTCGTGAAATGACAGTTTATGATTTAAATTATTTCAATATAATCACGGCTGTAAGAATCAGTACAAATCACCATACAGTTTACAGGAAAGTTTCTAAGGCCTATCAAGCTATAACTGCAGATTCCACTACATAAAAAGCGATGAATCACTTATGTCACTTCAAGCAGATCATGACAACATGCTCGCTGAATGTTGTTATTGGGAGACTGTATTGGAATTTGAACAACATGTTACTTATAATCGTTTTGGTATTTTTGAAAAGCTGTTCAAGACATTAATGATCTATTAAAATGTACTGGTATATAAGGATTGACTGGAAGATCGATTGGGGTCATTGGTTTTGACTGGCAGAATAATTAAACAAAGTTTGTGT
Source organism: Siphonodentalium dalli (assembly GCA_032622095.1). NCBI lineage: Eukaryota > Metazoa > Mollusca > Scaphopoda > Gadilida > Siphonodentaliidae > Siphonodentalium > Siphonodentalium dalli. Next base: position 8,393,745 of record CP136064.1, read on the forward strand.
GAATCGATCGTCCATATAAACATATAATATGAATTTTCCCAATGGAGAACTCTTTCAACGTGATAGATTTATATATATTTATTTGCCGAAATATATTGGGGAGCGTAACTACTAGCTCCCCAATATACACATGTTTATATAACATATTAATGATAATAAATTATTACAAAATCTCAATACAAGTACTATTATTTTCAGTTAATTGGTTTACAGTAAATAGTATCAAGATTTCCAAGTATGAGAATACAATAATGGAAGAGAATTGGAAAAGTAAAACATGTACATGTATACCGTTCAATTTATATTCAATTTTTGGCTAAACAGGCCCCTGTAGTATGTATTAGGAGAAATAATTGGAATAAAATCCTAAATTATATGGGAGATATGGGGTGGGCGGGTAAAAATAAAGTTATCGATACATCGAACTCCATCAGTTCGACCGGTCGGCAGTAAAAGTCAATTCAATATGAAATAAACACGTCTGCATGTCGACTCATGCATGTAAAGAGAACAACTTATTGCGTGTTAATTAAATGACAGGCTATTGTGCAGCATGCGTGTTGTGGCGTGAATGAAGAATGAACTAGGCCATATGAATTATTTATTGGGATACGAAGACATATAGGCGAAAGCATGTTAAACTGCCAAATTCAAGCATAATTACTTTATTTGTAGGACAAATGAACGCAATCGAATAGTGTACCTATTACAAGATAGTCCACGGACTATTGATCGAGCGATCCAATGAATAATTAGGAAACAAAATGTTCTTAGAGTGAGGCAAATATAGATGATTAATAGTTACTCCGAGAAAATTAAATCTTTTAATATGTTTTACAAACATAATAAAAGTAACCAATGAGAACATGTTTGCATTGATAGTATATTTTACCTTCCGAATTTAGTGAGAAAGCCAGGTGGCATCATGGTGGTATAACAGCCTCCTGACCACTGTTCCCCCATCCAGTTCATCTCTTCATAATGGATGGGCTGAAATTAAAAATAAATAGGATAAAATAAATCATGGTGGTATATCGGCCTCCGGACCACTGTTTCCCCATCCAGTTCATCTCTTCATAATGGATGGGCTGAAATTAAAAATAAATAGCTTAAAGGCACGGGCGGCGTTGGCGGTGAGTATGCTGTTAAAATATTCAGCTCAGTCAAAAACCGCCATAAACAGAAAGAATAGTAAAATATACCTTGTTCTTATACCAATCAGAAATTTGGCACAAACACCATGTTGTTGTCAAATGTTTTTCCTTTGTTATGTAAGCAAAAGCAAAAAACGTTAGAGAACATGGCTTTTGTTTAGATCCGGATATGGTAAACATAAAGAGCGTTATTTGTTACTGTTTTCCTGATATGGAAATAATAAAGATTGTTTATATCATTTGTGTGTGATTAACCAATAGTATTGCGCTGGGTTATGTAAACAGAAACAAAACTTCTGTAACACGAGAAGGTTCTTGTTTACATACACCATCGTACGTCTTGACGACAATATACTATTTACTCGCGGATTATGTTTGGCATATGAACAAAACTATATATATTTTAATATTCCTTCCGTTGATGACGATTTGAACAAATATGAATATTTCTGCAACGAACACAGCCCGTGCCTTTAAAATAAATCATGGTGATATAACAGTCTCCGGACCACTGTTTCCCTATCCAGTTCATCTCTTCATATTGGTTGGGCTGCAAGTCAAAACAAGGGTCAAGCATCAAAGATGGCTCTGGTCTAGACCAAGTCTTCTCGGTCCAAAACAGTTTGATATATCAGTTGGGTTGATGCTGTTTTGGACCGAATCCCATCCAATTACTGTTCTATAACGGACTTTTCACCCAGAATCGTGGGCGAGAGCTATCCTTGTATGTCTTCGGATTAGGTAAAATGGACACTTTGCGTATATGAACATGGAAGGCAGCCTTTCCCAAGCATGATGTTATCAAACATGCACATAACAGAGATCCATTGAATGTCAAAGCAATGACATTTATAAGTAAACAAAGAATTGTTTTCCAGAGAACTTTGATTTGTCGCACTATCAGAAAATGTATGTAAACAATACATTTAACATTTGTATCATCACTTTACCTTTTTCTATCATGGTCCCAGGTGCCGACTACGAGTTATCTCGTAGTAGCTTTATAACACGTCTCAGCATCGTATAATCCGAGTTTGGTCAACTATGTAAGCCACATGTATTCGCTTGTGCATACACTTGATGTAGTTCTAGCTTGAGTTTCCAACAGAGCCTCATGGGATTATATCCTAATTCTTCCACTCTCATAATTTAACCAGTTATTAAGCAAGTTAAGTAAGTATGAGATGTGTAATAAACATAGAACCACAGCTGATAATAAGATTAGTAAGAAATAAATGCACTAAAAGCAGAGTGCTGATTTCTAACTAATCTCAGCAGAGGTGCAGTTCTATTATATATTACATACTAGCCGATGAGCCCGACGTTATCCGGGCTATTCAAAAACCAAATTTCAAGTCGATAGCTCTACCCAGCCCGACGTTGTCCGGGCTATTCAAAAACCAAATTTCAAGTTGATAGCTCTACCCGTTTCCGAGATCTGGTCTGCGCATGCGTGAAGCTGGCGTCGCACGGGCTCGGCGACCCGATAAAATTCGTATCCGGGGCATGATACATTGACATACCAAATTTCAAGTCGATAGCTCCACCCGTTTCCTTGCAGTGACTTGCACCCATCCCTCAATCAATGGGGTGTATTATAAGTATAGGCCTATAGCTTCTAATGAGACCAGAAAAATCTACAGAGCTAATTAATTACTGATTTATGAAATGAAAGCACTTTATTGACTGGGAAAGGTCAATTTGCACATGTCCACCATGGGTCAGGGATATACAGAAGAGGTCCTGGTGAATTGGAGTGTCAAACAAAACCCCATGATCGGGATGTGGGAAGCATTGTAAGTGAATCCATTCTAATTATTAATTTTCTATCGATCAATGGGATTGTCGCGTACATTGGTTGTGCTTTCTGTTATTATTTATGTGGTATAGACACCACTATGAGTTGACTTGTAGCAGCAGTCCCCATGGAACTGTTTACTACGAGTTAACTTGTAGTGGTAGCCAACATATTATAGAGCCTGTGGTACTTGAAACAGATTTTGTTAGACCTGTGTTGATAAAAAATAAAATAAAATGATGGGGAATGAACTACCTTAGCTAGTTCTTCGATGTTAAAGACTCTGGAGTAGAGTTTGGCAATCTTATCTCTCCGTTCTTCCTTCGTCAACTCCACATATTTCCTCGCTCTATCAGCCAGAATGAATCTAAAGAATGAAGACAGAAATAATGACTATAACAATGGCATTAATATATGCTCAGGAAACCAAGATACCCATAATGGCCTAAAAAAATTGTGCTGGACATATGCAGAATGAGGTCCTCGAGGGTGAAGTTAGTAACACTATCCAGCACAGAGGGTTAGCTTACTAAATTCACCTTCTGTGGACCTCACTCTGCTTTGGCTCATCTCCTCTGTATTATCAAATTAACATTTGTTTTTTAGAAATTTCTTTAGAAAGTTTCTTATTCTGTTTTTCAGTTTCTCTGTATCCCCAACTTGGCATAAAACACAATGCATTATCAAGGTGCCCAATGGGTGCACATCACTATCTTCACCATCTTGTGACTTAAATCTGAGTCTATAGGTCTCCCATAGTAGATGAGGTCATGTAGAATGAGGTCCCCAGAGTTTTGAATTTGAATTTGACTTGATCTGAACATACCCCATAAGTGCTGGATGTGATCCATCGTGGTGCACGTGATCTAACGTGAAGCCAATAATAGCTCCGTCTTCATCTATAGCCGACGATCCACACAAACCTGGGCAAAACAACAAGTAGATATTCATTTTTTAATATCTTGGATTTGGAAAGTGGAAACAGCAATATGACCAGAATGATTTTAGTATTCACTTATGGAGTTGTTGTGGAACACTGGTAACACTCACCCATATATTAAAGACATATTATGGGCTTACTTCAGTGAATAAAACCGATAAGTTAGTATTCAAACACTCCACTGAAAGAATGTAGCAATCAGCTAATATTATAAAAAATTCCATCCACATCAACTCTATAATTTCGGAGAACACAACGTTTGAACTACACACAATTGTAAATATTTAATACATTAGTCGGGACAAATTATTGGGCATTAACATTACTGCAATGATTCCACCATCAATATTTTAATTCGTTTAACAAAGACACTGCTTTCTGCTTATTTTGATATCAGATTTATGAAAATAACTCTCTATTTCAACATTATTCTTGTGTGAACATGATCATCTCAGCGGAGTGCTTCACATAACTTTAAGGTACTCTTCACATTCAACCCAGGCTATTGAGGATATACTCACTAATGTTTAGAGATAACACACTACACCCAGGTAACACTTGAAATAACCCAGCATTGTAGAGAGTGACTTATATATCTGCACGAAGTTTTTTTTAAATTGACCGGAAAATGTAGTATGAGCTCGGACAAATTTTGCATGTTTTGAAACATTTATAAGTTGAAAAGGGGGATAACTCCACTAAATCACATAGGACGGACCTCATAATCGCAGGTGCACAGGTTGCCATGGTAGTAAATATCTGTGCCAAGTTTAACAAATTTTGAAGAAAAAAAAGCTCTGACAAAGATGCGTCTACAACTGACGGATGGACGGACAAGCTGATTCCTATATACACACCAATAACTTGTTACGGCAGTTATAAATAGAGAAATGACACATTTCGTGGAGTATATACATAGTGAGGAATCATATGGTTTCGAGTTGATGAATATCACAAATTCAAAATGGCCGAGGTGGTTCGAAAACACGATAATAAACTAGGATAATATATATTACATAGTATTTTGACAGCTACGAGAATATATGCTATAATATTTTTCAAACAAAAGTGATACCTCATTTGTGTCCAAACTCAGTTGTTTGTACAAACATTCTGACCACAGATGTCAGTTGAAGGTATATCTCCTAGATGTATGGACTGGTGTATTCCACGAACCTCCGACTGAAGGTATATCTCCTAGATGTATGGACTGGTGTATTCCACGAACCTCTCCGAGATGTATGGACTGGTTTATTCCACGAACCTCCGACTAGCAACTTTGGTCAGAATGATATAGAAAACTACTGAGTATTTCCAAAGAAATAAGGTATCAGCTTGTTTTAAATATAAACTACATGTAGCACATGCTCATAACAGTCAAAATGCTATGTTTTGTGTCAGTTCCTCGTATATTATGTTTTAGTGCGTTTGCACATGTTGAATGCGTGGTACTCACCAACCTCGATACGATGTGATTCCACACCATGATATAGCTAGGTTGGTCCCTGTTGAGTTATCTGATATAATAGCTAGTTAGTGAAAACATACCTCGCTCCCTCCAGTACGGTCGATCATAATATAAAAATGTTTTAATCACAGATCCCATTGGTATCCTCTGTATAAGCTGATTTCGTAACGCTGGTAACGGAGGTTCATACATTATCTTCATTTGGAGAGGTAGTGGTGATGCCAAGATAGCATACTTAGCCTGAAAGGTGACCACAAAGTTTATTATCTTTATTTGGAGAGATAGTGGCAATGCCAAGATAGCATACTTAGCCTGAAAAGTCACCACAAAGTTTATTATCTTCATTTGGAGAGATAGTGGCAATGCCAAGATAGCATACTTAGCCTGAAAAGTCACCACAAAGTTTATTATCTTCATTTGGAGAGATAGTGGCAATGCCAAGATAGCATACTTAGCCTGAAAAGTCACCACAAAGTTTATTATCTTCATTTGGAGAGATAGTGGCAATGCCAAGATAGCATACTTAGCCTGAAAAGTCACCACAAAGTTTATTATCTTCATTTGGAGAGATAGTGGCAATGCCAAGATAGCATACTTAGCCTGAAAAGTGACCACAAATAGAGCTGGGACGGTTATGCGGTTAACCGGTTAACCACCAACTATGGCCGTGACCGGTCACGGATTTGCCGTGGTCGGTTAACCGTAACATCACTATTATAGTGTATGATCACTGTGATGGTCAGCTATAACTGGCTATAAGAGGGTTAATCTGTCTCCGTCAATTAAAATGAATCCGAGATTGACGGAACAACATCAAACGCGGTGTGTCGGCTCTTTGAAGGCTACATTTAACAGCCTGCCGACGTCAAAACGAAACATCAAAGGGTCAGCACACGTGTGATCTTACAACATTGTCACATCGCATGACTCGTATTCAGTGCCACGCCGGCATCGATGGCATGTCGTTTTCACTTTGATATGAAGCCGACGGAGTTGTCTGCTTGGGTCAATCGGGTGGGCGTTGATAACATGTCAGTTGTCACTCACGGGAAGGGTGCTAAATAATAATTGTTCGCCCACCCAGCTACCGGAAATTGCGGAATAATCAATAAAATATTCCGGAATGTATATTAAACCTTTCTAGTCGTCACTTCCGTGTCGGTGTGTTCAGCTTCCCGCCCGATCACATATCCCGATGGCGATGGAGTAATTTTACAAGGACAATAAATGAACACAACACAGGGGAATGACATTGTATATTTATTTTATTCAGTAATAAATTGAAGATGTGTACTTAGATATGTGATTATGAGTGTCATGGGTGACAACTTCTTTGTATAATGGGCAGGAGCCGTTCTCAAACTTACCATGTCAGTGAGCATCACAATCATCGCCGTTCTGCATACTGGGCTTACCCACCCATAATAGTACCTATAATATGTGGTTAACCGGTTAATCGCGGTTTTTTGCCGTTCATAACCGGTCACGAAAAACCCATAACCGTCCCAGCTCTAACCACAAAGTTTATTATCTTCATTTGGAGAGATAGTGGCAATGCCAAGATAGCATACTTAGCCTGAAAAGTCACCACAAAGTTTATTATCTTCATTTGGAGAGATAGTGGCAATGCCAAGATAGCATACTTAGCCTGAAAAGTCACCACAAAGTTTATTATCTTCATTTGGAGAGATAGTGGCAATGCCAAGATAGCATACTTAGCCTGAAAAGTCACCACAAAGTTTATTATCTTCATTTGGAGAGATAGTGGCAATGCCAAGATAGCATACTTAGCCTGAAAAGTGACCACAAAGTTTATTATCTTCATTTGGAGAGATAGTGGCAATGCCAAGAAAGAATACTTAGCCTGAAAAGTCCCCACAAAGTTTATGAACTAGAGGTGAGATATGAGAATGATATGAGGTGAGATATGAGAATGATCGGATTGAGCTTATTTGAGAAATTGCATTTGGTAGCATGTGTCGAATGGAATAGGAGGGAAGGGTTAATTTTTGTTCTAAGCTGATCATTGGAAAGATACAGAAATGTAAAAAATAACAGTCATACCCCCCTCATAGTCCAGCTACTACTGAGTCAGTACAAGAGAGTACAAATTATGTAGAGTTACTCCCCTTTGATCACTTGGATAAGTACATTCATCAAATAAAAACACAATCCGATAAAAAATACACAAGTTATCGCATCGGATAGCATGTGCTCACTGACAGATGGACAGAAGAAAGGTTTATCTGGACGTCAACATTATGTGTACTAGTGATGTGCGGTTTTATGGTTTCTCGGTTTTCTTACATTTTTATTTAAAAACCAATCTGCAATAAATCCTATTCTTCCGGTTTCAATTAATTGACACCTCTGATCGCTTTTCCAAGACGTGTGATTAGCGTACGCTTTTGTCAGCTGCTATTCACCACCACTGCAGCATTTTCAATTTGGAACATTTTGGTGTCATATGGGCATCATTGGGCGATAATGGCAGATACTCATATGGGCATCATTGGGCGATAATGGCAGATACTGCCACATAGACAATGGAAATCACTGGAAAATGGCTGGAATTATTATGCCATATATGATACCATCTGCTCGATGCATAGAGTCATTGGTGTATTGAGTAAAACCATAACAGAAACCAAAACCTGGTTTTTCGACAAAAACCATTCCGAATCCAAAACCGAAATGAAATTTCAAAACCGCACATCACTAATGTGTACAATACATAGTATGGGTACACATAAATTTTAATATTTATAACTATTGAAATAGAGTGATGACCATTTAAGATTTACTTGTCTTTGAATAATACAGAGGTGTTACTGTACCTTACAAGAGTATTGAGAGTATGTGTGAGCATGTCAATGAGAGGCACATTGACATACATTTAAATGAGTTGCCTGAAGTGAGAAACAATGTCTATGATATAGCTATAGAGAGTGGTGTTATAAATTCCTTGTTTATGTCTCAAGCCGCCAACATAAGGGAAACCAAGATGAATGTTCTTTCTTTGTGACATCATTTATGTTGAACAATGTTATTAAAAGACAAATATAGATTTTGAGATTGGCCACAAATGGCCATGAATGATGAGGAAAGTCGGCAGAACATAAGGAATGTCAGCAGAACATGAGGAATGTCGGCAGAACATGAGGAATGTCGGCAGAACATGAGCGTTATTATCAAGCCTGGAAATAGTGTGTCTGACATTTGCAGCATGAGGTCCCCAGAGGGTGAATTTAGTGACGCTATCCCGCACAGCAGGCTAACATCACCAAATTCACCCTATGGGACCCTCATAATGCTTAGGCCTCAACTGCTATGGGAGAACTAGGATCAGATTGAAGTTTCTCAGTTGAAGATGGTTATGTTTACCCATTATAGTCACCTCGATTATGCATTTTATCGTCTGCTATATCCCCTAATTTGCAGAAGATAAATTGCATAATTGAGGTGACTAATGGGTGAACATCACCAAATGGGGAACTTCAATTTGATCATTGGTCTCCCATAGCAGTTGAGGCCTAAGCAGAATGAGGTTCCCAGAGGGTGAATTTAGTGACGCTATGCCAAACAGCAAGATAGCATCACCAAATTCACCCTCTGGGGACATCATTCTGCAAATGTGAGACACACTAAATCTAGCCTTATTTGATACGTTGAATGGAGATGAAGTCCATGTGTTAGAATAAGAGCTGTGTTAGCCTGTGTGGAATAAGAGATTGTAAATTCAAACACGGGTATGTAGGAACCTAAATACTGAAGCGACCATCCGGAAACCCTCAAATCAGCAAAATTCTAAGTCGAACAAGTTGAAATTAGATGTTGTTTATGCCGTGAATGACAAACTAAGGGATAAACCTGATTTTTGCACTAATTTGAGATATTGTGGCAAGCAACTTGTAATACCAAACATTTTGTTAATATTCATTTGAATTATGAACTAAGGTCCATAATTCATGCAAAAAAATTGGTACAAATCTGGTTTGCTCAATGTTTTGAGATATAGTCCAGGCACATAAGGTTTCACTAGTGTAACAAATCGGGGAAAACTGATTTTTTCAGGGATCAATAAGAACATGTTTATGAACAACGTGTCAAAAGTCCCCTAAAATCCGAGTTGAGCTTTTTGAGATATCTTGATTTTTCGGAATGGTTCAAATTCTGAAGCATCTCCATCAGGCCATATGGGAATGCAGTCATGTGTAGATCAATTAATTCCAAATTCATAATACATTGACATACATACAAACAATGCTTAGCCGTGAACCATATAAGTTGAATTGAAGTCCCAAAATGGCCGCCAAAATGGCCAAAATAGAATGAAATTTACATTTTATGCATAATTGAATAGCTAGTCCCATAAGAGTGACAACACGCTCGAAATATGTGAGGAAGAATGATTGCAGAGAATAAGAGAAACATTTTATCGGGTATGTGCGAATTATCTCTAATATATATCGCGAGAGATATAGCGAAAAGCAAGGTCTCATAAAATGGTTAAATCTGGACTTTTTGACCGCAAAGAAACGGGAGAATAAGGCAAATTTTTCTGCACTATTTATCTTGAATCGTGTGATATAAATGTACACTACACTGTAAAATGAAATTTAATAGCGAAGAATTGATTCTGTGACCTTTCATAGAAGCCGAAATATATGTGCTCATAGCAGTATCACTAATGTGACCGGACATCGTTTCTTTTGATATATACACCATCAAACCTTTCGAAATACACTGCTATAGAGCAGTATGAGAGATATTCATAGAGTAATGGGTGAATTGTGTAGATTATATTCTCCGTGTCTTAAAATATTAGTAATTTTTGCCTAAGAATAAGTAATAAAACACGAATATTTCGCTGTTATCACAAGAATGCATGGTGGTATACTATGAAAGCAATTTATCAAAACACAAAGGAGTACCATATACTTTCTTTAAAAAAATCTAAACTTGACCAAAATTGCCCACATACTCTGTGACAGAGACTGTCTTTACACCTGGAAATAATATTTGGTTATATTCACCAAGGTCACATATACGCGAAGGGTACTATGTTTTCTGCAACCGCATTACCGTGTGTATCCCTTCTCCCTAATGTTACACATATCTGCTGAACTAACAACCATAACTAGCAACATTGAGTCAATGTTCAACGCTGAAATAACAGCTTTAAACGATGATCACCTGATATTTTGCACAAGTTCATGGGTGGTTTTGGCAAGATATTTTCAAACAACAAAATACGGAAAACTAATATTGTACATTGCGTAATAGCATATTCCAGTTGCAAGTTGCCGACTGAAGTAAGTTGAACAAATTGTTTACTAAGAGACCGGTTTGGAAGCAGCACGAAAATTAGTCGTATATCAAATGTACGATGTGCTGTCTATTTGATCAGGTGTGATGCAGTGCTAATCTTTTGAAGAGGTGGCGGTTTCTTTGCAATATAATAAGAATTGCAACATACGTGTGTGGTTTATTATCATGTACAGTGATGAACAATCCGGAAATGTAACTACTATTTATACCGCAAGGATATGCACTTAAGTTTCTGCGTTCCATTCAATAATTTATCATCACGCCGAACGAAACTACCATACACTGTGTGGCGAAACATTACTTCGTATGTTGCATGCCCGAAATTATTATTTTTGGCCCCGACTGTAAACAGAAAACCCGAAATTTTAAAGACGTAATTCATTGGGTTTGACCTGCGTTGCAATGGCCGATAAATCCTCCACATGGGCCTGTTTTAATGAACTGTGTACCTTTAAATATATTTAACAACAGACTTGTATATTGTTAATACGTATTTTACCTACTAGGTGGTTATATAATAAGTTGCCATCATTTCGGCTTAGCTTGGTGGTTGCGGCCATTTTGACAGCCATTTCATGACCGCGTTTGTAGTATTCTGATCGTGTCACTATATTCGCTCTCGTACTCATATTTCACATATACTGGTATAACTTAGTAATGCATATGACTAGCTTAGACAAAATAGAATATCAAAATACGACCAGATCGTTGACAACCAGTTTCGGGGGTAGGGTTATGTTTTTACAAGATTTGACAACTTATGATGTGCGTACTCGCTAGTTCTGCCTATTATAGCGACGGGGTGGTGTCTGTGCAGTTTTTAAAATAGATAGCTTGCGCCTATGTTTTGAGAAGCCTGAGAAATCCGACATCGAATACATCAGTTTGTCTTCATAATCGTCAGTATTTTGGCTCAGTGTTTTATTTCATATCTATATATGCGAAATTCATTCGATATTTCCCTTTGAATGGGTGTCGTTGGTTCGAGAATTGTATATCGAACAATATTGAGTGCTTTTTGTATACGTTTCGGCTGAAAAATTGTTACAACATCCAATTATTTCCATCATTGTGAAAAATATTGTTTTGTTTAATTATTTGGAAAAAATGATGTAACTCAGAAAGCTCAAATCGGATTTTAGGGGACTTTTCGTGACGCGTCCGCGATGTTGTGGCCAAAATAATAAAAAAAAATCAGCTTTCCCCGATTTATTTCCTTACTTTTCCACTTCCATGTCTAATGTGCCTGGACTAATAATGTGGCAAGCAACTTGAGCAACTAAAATTGTTGAAATTGGTTCATATTTGTTCAAGTTATCAAGCCAGACGAATAGATGGATGGACGGATGGACGCAGTCAATCCAGTATATCCCCAATTCTCTTTGATAGTGGGGGCATAATAACTCCTATCATCTACCATTTCCTATGAAATTCGCCGATACAATTGGCGACAACAAATTGGTGATAAAAACATCTGTATCGTTACTGCAGCTGCGATACAAGGTGCTCGTGACGTCATTGACTGGTTCAAAATCATGAATGAACTGACGTTACATCAATCGCGTGAAAAACCAAATGACATTCCAACGTATATTCTTTCGTACTATAAACAAATAGTTCCAAGGTTTTAACATTATTTGATTGCCTACCATCATGGGTATTAAGGTATAACATATCACAAAGTAACTAATATGTATTTGTTCAGTATTTATTATAAATTATATAAAACATGCATGTGTAATAGATTGTGTCCATTGAATACAATTTCAGTTAGGCATATTCGCGTGAATTTGCAGGTTGTGAGAATTTAGCAAGAGAGCTAATAGCATGACACAGATACCTTTGCAGGTTGGGAGAATTTACTCAAGAAAGCTATTCATCGGACACAAATTCAACAATATGGGAATTTAAGAAACTCCTAAATTGTAATTTGTGCGGTGGATTTCGTCACACCAATGGTAGATAAATAATGTGTTTGTAAAGATTCATGTATCGCGACTCGGCTAGTTTTCATGACCACATAGCGACACGGCGACCAAGGTCGCCTCGTCGCTATATGGCCATGAAAACTAGCCTTGTCACAATACATGAATAGATACAAACAAATTGTGTATATAACACATATTTCTTAGAAACAGTAGAAATACACCATAAACAAATAATGCAATCTATCACATGTCAGGTTACATTCCTCCGTGTTCTTAACAGTATGCTATAAGGCTGCATGTAGTGATAGTACTTAGGGTGAATTTATTGGCATAATAGACAACCACACCACTTTCATTCTGTTGTATTCGTAGTGTGTAGTGATATATAGTACTTACGGTGAATTTATTACCATCAGCATCTTAGACATTAATAACCACTCCGCTTTCGTTCTGTTGTATTCGTAGCGTGTAGTGATATATAGTACTTACGGCGAATTTATTACCATCAGCATCCTGGACAATCACACCGCTTTCATTCTGTTGTATTCGTAGCACCGGATGATTTAACAGAACCCTATCTGTTGATTGAAAAATTATTTATTTCAATAAGAGACTCAGAAAAGTTTGTGACAAATTAAAGGGGAACTCTACCAAAATCCAGCCATTTATGGGAACATCTATTATATATACTCAACAGAATATATGCACATTATAGAGCACATGAGTGTATATTGCACTTATTCTTGGCTCAAATTTATTAATTTATTGGATATATTCTGTTGAGTACAGTATTAAATTAGGAACATGCACAATATGTTGAGGTCATTTTTTGCTCACGTTCGAAGGAACAAGAAAGAACTGTTTTTTTCTATACATTTTATATAGTACAATACTACTCAAATCAATAATTATAATTAATGGCATGTTATTATTTGTTAATGTAGAATACAACCATTATTTTTTACTAAATAGGTTCTCTCAATCAGTTATAAAAGTATACAGTGAAATGATCTATTACCCTCATATAGGGCCGCTACAGACAGTACATGGAAGTAAACCTATAGAATAAGTCGGACATAATTTTCTAAGTCAAAATAAGTTGAAAAAGAGGCGTAACCGCAATTAGCATCATGCGGAGAGACCGTCCTAAGGAGATTGCATACAAAAAATTATTGAAATCGGTTCATAGTGGTTCGAGTTATGAGGTCGGACGGACGGACGGCTCGACAGACAAACGGACGGACGAAGCGTGACGGACGGACAGACAGATGGACGGACGGACAGACGCAGTCAATCCAGTATACCCCCCATTTTCTTCGAAAGTGGGGATATAATTACTCCCCTTTGATCCCTTGGGTAAGTACATACCTGCCAATGGGATGAAGGAAAGTGTTAATATTTTATAAATAAATAAATAAAATTAATTGATCAATACCAAAATCTATACAGGTGAAGTGTGTGTTATCATAAACAAAATCTATACATTTGAAGTGAGTGTTATCATAAACAAAATCTATACAGGTGAAGTATGTGGTGTTATCATAACCAAATCTATACAGGTGAAGTGAGTGTTATCATAAACAAAATCTATACAGGTAAAGTGTGTGTTATCATAAACAAAATCTATACAGGTGAAGTGAGTGTTATCTTAAACAAAATCTATACAGGTGAAGTGCGTGTTATCATAAACAAAATCTATACATTTGAAGTGAGTGTTATCATAAACAAAATCTATACAGGTGAAGTATGTGGTGTTATCATAAACAAAATCTATACAGGTGAAGTATGTGTTATCATAAACAAGCTCATACACTATGAATACAATCAGATAAAAAAGTAGTTGGGTTATCGCGACACATAGCATGCGTCTATGGACAGACTGATGCCCCGATAGACGGACGGATGGATGGACAGATGGATGATCCGGATGTCAGCATTATGTGTACCATACATGGGTATGGGTCGTACACATAAAAACGACCTACATGTATGGTTGTTTGTTGAACTTATTATTTGAACATTTCCCAAGAGAACTAACCATGAACGAGTATTTAGTCGAGAAAGGCTGACAGTGTCAGTTATCACTATGTAATGTATTTGGACACCATTTTTCCTCTCCCTTCTTGCAGCACTTTGTAGTGGGATTATCGGAATGAAATTCAATATTCTGATCGTCAAAATGCCTTATTCAGTGCCAATCTGGCCAGCAGTCAATATAATTCTCCATTTCAGCTGAGCTGAACCCATAAAACTAAGCCCCAGGGATAACTCACTCACAATTTCAATTAATTTTCCTTTCACAAATGCCTCCTCACTGCCAGCTGACTGGATTTGATTTGAGAACCCACATGAAATAAGCTGCTATATTTGCATGTAATAACTCAAGGAGATTATAGAGTGGAGACAGTAAGGTATAAGGTAGGGCTGCAATGATGCATCGTAATTTCAATGCATCGCAATTCTTTATCTGCATTACATCATCAGGATATTACCACAATTCATGTTTTGAATAGCAGCTTCTATAGTTACTCATCACATGTACAGTTGTTGGAAATCTGTGTCAAAAAAACATGAAACAACTAGAGGTGTGACTGTCCCAATGGGACTAAGGATACCCCCCCCCCCCCGTGTTTTTAAAATACTAAGATGTTTCACATGTCAGTAAACATTTAGTTAAAATAATAAAATAACAGTTCCCATTGCAGGTGCACAACCCTAACCCTAATCTTAAACCTCTTACCGAAAAATGTAGGAATAAAAGCTCAGACAAAATTATGCATGTTGCGAAAATGTTCTAAGTCGAAAAAGGGGAATAACTCCACAAAAAAAAGTCAGACAGACATCATATTAACAGGTGCACAGGTTCCCATGGTACTAAATATCAGTGCCAAGATTAAAAAAACATTGACCTAAAAATTTAGGAATAAAAGCTCGGACAAAATTATGCATGTTGCAAAAAAATTCTAAGTCGAAAAAGGGGGGATAACTCCACCAAAAAATGTCCGACAGACGCCATAATCGCAGGTGCACAGGTTCCCATGGTACTAAATATCTGTGCCCAAGTTAAAACAAAAATTGACCTAAAAATGTAGGAATAAAAGCTCGGACAAAATTATACATGTTGCGAAAAATTTCTAAGTTGAAAAAGGGGGGATAACTCAACCAAAAAGTCAGACAGACGACATAATCGCAGGTGCACAGGTTCCCATGGTGGTTGATGTCTGTGCCAAGTGTCTGGAATTTATAAAAAAAACGACTGAGAAAATCTCCAGACAAATTTGTGTCCACGGTACGACGGACAGATGGACGTACCAACAAATTGCTACTTGTGTGTCTAGTACTGTCTACACAACTAAGTGGCTAGAGACCTATGTGACTACTTGTTTTTACGTGGCTTCAAAAAGGGTTCTCACGAAATGCTACTTGCGAAGCTGCAAATCAAGTGTCAATGTATTCTGTGACTTAAGGTTGGCGCATGTGAAGTAGTCAGCAGATTGTATTTTTTCAACCCTTCATTCACAATTTAGAGAGTTCATTAAAAAATAAAGCGTGATTAAGAAAATATTGTATATTTGTAAATAAGGTTGCTAATGTGGCTAGCCAGTTAAGCCGTCCTTCCGTGTCCATAGAACACTGGTTGGACATCCATATTGATGGACAAATTGTTTCCATTTATTGAAGGACAACTTTTTCAAGTGACTTCCTCAGGCCACTTAGATCACATTTCAGGTGTCAAATAAGGTTGCTAATGTGGCTAGCCACTTGAGCAATTTGAGAGCACAAAGGATATTTATGTGTCACATTAGTAGCATTTTGTGAGCACGGAACAAGCTGATTCCAGTATACCCCCCCCCCTAACTTCGTTGCGGGGGGTATAATTACTAATTTCACCACTGTAGTCACCATATAGACAAAATAGTAACAATAGAGGTGGAAATGTTTATTTTGTTTAGACTATATAGACTCCTTTTGGAAATCCAACTTGATCAGCATTCACACGGTATATCACTCTATTCATAATTAGAGGTGGGCTATCTCAATGGGACTAAGGATATACCCCCCCCCCCCCCCCCCCCCCCCCCCCCCGGGCAGTCAAGATAAAACTGCAAACAATATTGCTCAATCAGCCCTGCCAATTATTTTTTTAATTTGACCAGAAAATGCACCAATACAAACTCAGACAAAGTTCTGTTGCAAAACTTTTCCAAGTTGAAAGAGGGATGACTCCACAAAAAAAGTCAGATTGGACGTCATAGTCGCAGGTGCACAGGTTCCCTTGGTATGAAATATATGTGCCTAGTTTTAAAAAATTTACCGAAAAATGTAGGAATAAAAACTCAGAAAAAACAAGAGGTGTGCACTCGAGTGCTAGCATACCCCAACCGTGGCAAATTCAACCCGCATTATCTGTAAACCCAACAAAAAGATTTTTAAACTTAGCTCTTTGAACCCGAGAGACCGGAATACCGGTCCAATCCTTATATTCCTATATCCCGGGGAGACTGGAATACCGGTCCCGTGAAATCATACGAAATATGACATGAAATTACAGCACAATAAACGCACATAGAGTTGTACTTCTACTTTGCACACAAGCGTCACATGTTTACCCACGTGACTTTGATAGACAAACTGATGACAGAGGGTC